>JAUNZO010005079.1:0-597744 GCA_031894775.1 Chloris gayana
GCTCTGTTCACGCACAACACAAACAATGGCGGTGTGAAGATCCGAAACCTCAGAAAACGCTCCAAAAATCACGAGATAAAAACGGAAGCTTCATTACATCATGTGTGATCTATTACAACCGAAAGCCCCATGAAAAGATTGAGATTTTACCACGTATTTAAGGAAATTTGAGGAATCCTCGGACATGGGGAATTTATGGGAAACTTAAATTCAGAGGCGCTGGTGAGCCGATTCAACAGATCCATGATCCATATTTACTTCACATGTCATAGCGCACCAAGAACCACAAGCATTCAGACCCAATTGCAATCAAATCGATGAACAAAGAATCATCCAAATGAGCTCCGAAAATAGTTAAAAAGATGAGAAACTTGGGATTCTATATATAGGAAAAGATTTGAGAAAGAATTGGAGATTGGATTACAAGCACTGTCGTGTCACCGCCTCTGCCAGTGCGCTGTTGATGAGCACGCCTCGCACCCTCGCATGAGGCCAAGGACCTGGCCTTGTCGCCAGCACCTATCAAGGGTGTTATATATGGAAATAAATTTAGTGCGAACCGTCCGTAAACTGGAGGTTTGCGGACCCGATCCCGATAGCCTCCACGTGGATATCGGACGACGGGCTTGCCATGGCTCCCAAGCGCAGCAGCTTGGCTCCGCTCCTCTATTGGGATGGATAGGAAGAGGAGAAGAACGAGCTGCTGAGCGAGCCGAAGGAATAACGAGCCACGTAAAAAACGGTTCACAATCCTGATCTTCAGCAGTGCTATTGCTTTTCGTTTTGTCTCGCACGCGACGCTGCAAGTGCCCTAATTGTCGATATTAGACGGCGGCGTTGTTCTGGAACCTTGCAAAACACTTGCCCGCATGAAGTGAGAGCCGGCAAAATTGGATCATCTCCTGAGGTCTCGATTGCAGACATGACACCCGGGCGCAAGATGCGGCAAGCCAGCAAACAACATGATTCAGCCAAGATTGCCCTCTGCCAGATAACCAAAGAATTTGAACATTAGTGCAACATGACCTTTCCTCACATGCCTAATTTAATTTCGTGGACAAATCAGGTTGCATTCATCTATCGATGCCGATGAGGATGTCATCGTCAGACACGACGCAACCGCTAGACATGAGGAACACGTAGGCACCAAGAACGAGGATGATGATATCGATGGGTTGGCTTCCACGCACTAAGAGATCTTGGAAATATTTGACTGTTACCATGAAAATTTCAGCTACCACCCAGCTCGACAACGCAAGAACAAAACATGCTTCCAGAGACGATGTTCTGTTTCCTCCTTTTGCCTCCATTCAAATCGACAGCGACAAATCATCAAATAGATTATGTGCAATGCTGACATTCTAAGGACTATCCAAGAAACAGGGTGGAAAACGGTAACTACATAGTTTAATTTCCTGCCTTCGTGAGGGTTCCCGCGTAGTCGCCCATGGTCAGGAAAAGAGAACACCGGTGTCAACCACTGCAAGGAGGAGAACAAACAGCCTTTGTTGCCTATGTACTAGAGAAGGAAAACGCTTGTTGTCGTCGGCCACAACCAGGAGGAATATGGGACCTGCCATCGTCTCCCACGGAAGGGATCAATCGACCGCCATGGCGCCGTGGCTGCATCCGAGACGAAATGAAAAGCGACAGCGCCGCTGGAGCGATATGGATTGTGAATCGTTTTTTTTTTCTTTACGTGGCTCGTTGTTTCTTTGGCTCGCTCAGCGGCTTGTTCTTCTCCTCTTCCTATCCATCTCGGTAGAGGAGCGGAGCCAAGCTGCTGCGCTTGGGGGCGATGTCGAGCCCGTCGTCCGATATCCACGTGGAGGCTATCGGGATCGGGCCCGCAAACCTCCATTTTACGGACGGTTCGCACTAAATTTATTTCCGTTATGTATTGCCACTTTTGTCCAGACCAGCTGCGGTGGCATCGCAGGGACATAGCTTTTGCATGGCTAGCATTCACAGGATTATAATTTTGTCGGTGCTTATTTTCGGGACATAACTTTTGCATGGCTGGCATTCACGCGGGATTTTAGTTTATGGCAATGGCAATGAAGGGATTTTCTCAAAATTCATTGTCAACTCCAGCAGGAAAACCAAAACATAAGCGCCTAATTTTCTACGCATAGATGGATGTACTCATTAGTGAAGTAGAAATGTCCAAGAGTCGGAAGAGACACGCCACTGGCAGTGGCCTAGGGCGGCGTAGCTTGATGAGCTCGATGGTGAGCTTGACCAGCATTCACATGGGCGCAGAAGCTCTCTAGTGGGACGACGAGGGGGCATAGCCAAGCTACATAGAGGAGAGCATGACCGACCGGGCTGGCGGAGGTGGTGACCTGGTGAGCAGAGGCGGCGGGCCGACGATGTGGCAGTGGACGACCGAGGGCTGGAGGAGCGTATGCTAGCCGCCTCCAATCCGGCCACTTTCTGCCCGATCGGCTTGAGCACACCCTAGCTCGGGCCAACGTAGGACGACAACACGAGGGAACACAAGAACCTTGGACTGCATCTTTGTCTATGGGCACACAAGAACCTTGGACTGCATCTTTGTCTATGGGCACACAAGAACCTTGGACTGCATGAGGTATTTTACAAATAGGATAGAAATCATAAGGCCAGGAGTGACTAGATTTGCTTCAACCTTTCTGACTTTGACCAGCATTTTGGAGAAGAAGGACCAGCTAAGTAAGATGGTTGTTGACAAAATGTGGGAATCAATAAAAGATGTGACATTCAACAAAGAAAAGGATGCAACAGCAACAATGATGGATGCAACATTTTGGAAAGATGTAAAGATATGTTTTGGCTATTTTGAGCCCCTAGTGAAAGTACTTCGCTTGGTTGATGGGGATGTAAAGCCCTCTATAGGGTTTTCTGGTTGGTGAATTAACCAAGGCAAAGAAGGAGATAAAACAGTGCTATATCAACATGGAGGCCCGCTACAAAGATGTCATGACTATTGTTGAAAAGAGGATGAAAGGCAGATTTGATTCTCCACTACACTTGGCTGCATATTTATTGAATCCTCACTATACTTATCCTGATACTTCACTCTTTGATGATGGTACAATAATAGAAGGCTCTATAAATTGTGTTGAGACCTTTTATCATGATGATGAGGACATGCAAGACCAAGTTGTGAACAAAGAATTGAGACTGTTTCAAAACAGGGGAGGTACCTTTGCGAAAAAGCTTGCTAGGACTTATCAAAACTTTGATACATCCCATGTAAGTTTGTGCTCCAACAGCCCCCTTAAGCTTCGTTTCTGGCCGAGCATGAATGCTCCAAATTCACCGTGCTAGTTGGATTATGACCTCCATGAAACGACTCCCAATCAAGCATGGGAGGATTTTGCATGGTTCTTCTCTCCTATTGTTAGGATTGAGAGGAGGAGACTGTCGTGGTCGATTGCTGCAACAACGTGAAAGAGCACCATGGGCGCTTGGATTAGGAGGAGTGTCATGGCCACCGACGTTTGTAAAGGAAACATAATCATTGCTGGTTGTGGCAGCCGGGAGGGAGGCCAACCCTGGCTCGATGTCGCTCTGGTTGTGTTCAGATCGTCTTCATCGGCTCCGTCCATATATCGCACGCGACTGTTTAGCCTAGTAGAGCCGATTTTTTTAACATGGTAGAGCTGAGTCGGTGGTGGAGATAAATGTGGATGGGACACGTGTCATGAATCCAGGAGGTGCTGCACAAAATCCTATTTACAGTACGTGGGGGGGGGGGTTAATGAAGCTCGTGGCTCGCTAGCTCCCTTGACTCAAAGATGAACTCGACTTGACTCGACTCGACTCGTTTCAATTTGGAACGAGCTGAGCTCGTTAAGATAACAAGCCGACTCGAGCTAGCTCGTGAGCCAGCTCACGAGCTTAACGAGCCACACCATTTTGAAACTAAGCAGGCACCATTGGACCATGGGGACGAGTGGAGATGGAGGATTTTCTAAAATGTGACGTTAACATTGGTGAATGTTAAGTTATAGCATTACTACTTTTATTGTGTGAACACGTTATCATAGTTTAAGAAGATATATTTTAGTTGTCCGGATTAATGAGTTAGATGATGAATATTTAGTTGGATCTTAGATATATTGGATGGTCTAAAATACATAGTGTTTTTTCCATTGTTTAACTTCTAGTATATCATATATGTTATTTTTTCATTATTTTAACTTATATGTAATTAAAAATATATATTTTTTGTATAAAGCTCGATCAGCCATAATGAGCTAGCTCGTTAGTATAACGAGTCGAGTCGAGATACTAACGAGCTAGCTCATTATCCTAACGAGTTAGAGCTAGCTGATCACGAGCCGAGCCGAGCTGGCCTGACAGCCAGCCCCGTACGGATGTATAGACTGATCCAGTATCGATCGGCGCTCGGAATAAAAATCTGTGTGGCCGAACCCTAACAACAGCGCTGTCCCTTAACTCTGCGCGCCACTCTCTGCTACTCGTTGCTCCCTCTTTCCCTTCTCTGCTCCGAGCTCAACCACGAGGAGTTTTAGGTCCCTTCACCGACGGACGCGTGCGATTTGGTCGTGCGCGCCTCTGTTGAATGGTTTCGTCATGGGTGGCTCAACGGATGACCCGACCAGTCTCCGCAAGGGTGGCTGACCGGCTACCGGTGCCGGGCGTGAGAGGTCCGGGCGATGGGCGGGAAGGCTCACAGCATCTGTGCCTCGCCTGAACTCTCTCCTTCCTGCTGCGCCCGTGAAGATGGCTTGAGGGTCCGATGCAGTGTAGGAAGAGAAGCGCGTGGCGGCCGCGGCTTACGACTACGAGTACCAAAATTCGATACATTGTGAGTAGTGCGGATTACCAAACTGCCCAACCATAATTAGATTCCTTCTTCCCCTGTTGATGATGTTGCTTGACTCATCCGCCTACATTACCAGAAATCGGCATTGTAGCGGCGGCAGTAAAAACGCGTAATGGTGCCAGCTATCGTGACCCGTCGTAAAAATCATGGTGATTTTTAGCGGCAGGTCACTTTATGGCCCACCACTACAAAAAGGCCCAGCCCACTTCCCCTAACCCTACTTTTGCACCAAATAAAAGGAAGCCACCACACCCTTCCCTCATCTCGGGCTTACCATCCGTCGCCGCCCCCACCCCCGCCCCCCCCCCACACACACACACACGCCACAGCTCCCTCATCTCTCCCTATCTCTCGGCCCCCCGCGAACCGCCTCCTCACACCGGCCACCGCCCCTCCACTCACGCCACTCCTCCCACCGCTCGTCCTCTCGTGGGCCTTCCTCTCGCCGGTCGCCGCCCCTTCTCTCGTCGGCCCCGGTAGGCGGTGGCGGCGCGAGCGCATGGGGGCGCGGATCCGGCCGCCCCTCTAGCGCCGGCGGGCGCGGGCGCGCGGCGGGGCAGATCTAGATGCCCCCTCAAGTAGCGGAACGCGGGGCGCAATCCGGCCTCCCCTGCAGCAGAGGCGTGCGCAGGCGCATGGATCCGACTGCCCCCTACGGTGGCGGCGGGCGGGGGCACGTGGATCCAGCCGCCCCCGGCAGCGGCGGCGGAGCGGGCACGCGGATCTAGCCGCCCCCGACGAGGCGACAATGCTTGGGGGCCGCGGATCCGGCCCCCGTCGAGGCGGCGGTGGCGTGGTGGGCCCCTGTCGGGTCCACCTTTTTTTGTTTAGCTATTTTAACTGTAGCGGTGGGTAGTCTCCGGATCCCGGATACCCGCCGCTATAGTCGCCTCTTTTTACTGCGCATGCGTAGCGGCGGTTGGGTAATACCCGCTGCTACAGGGCATTTTAGCCCACCACTATAGTGAGTGATTGTGGTAGTGCTTGGTCTGTTAGTTCTGGATCTAACACGATTTTTTCTCTAGAGTGCATTCTTATGTAGCCTGCTTACCAGCTTGATGATGTTTTCTTATGCCCAGCCATAAATAGATACAAAGCATTATTGTTTACCTGCTTGATGATGTTTTCTTATGCATAAAATCAGTATATGAAGTCTGTGTGTTATGTCTATATAAATTTTGACCCATAAATATTTTTTAGCATGCTAATTTGGCTCCATCATTAGTAGTAAATGTTCCTATAACATTATCGAATAGTTTTGACATATCATTATTTGCTATGCAGATACACTAAATCAATCTTAAGCGTTGAATGTCTGAGCTCAATGTTATTTGCTATGAGTGTTCAATGTTCAGTTGTTGGATGTACTCTCATTTTTCAGTAATAAGTAGGTCATAAACATAGCTACGATGTAAATTTAATGTTGACATATGAGAGTTTTGACTGCTTTTAAGGGTTAGAGAATGCAAAATTTACACTAAATAGTTTCTATTTATAAGAATTACAAGAGATTTGACATTCTGCGACGATTCATTTTCGTTACAAAAGCATAAAAATATGTCATAAAATACAATCTGTGAGTACGTGACGAAAATGAAATCGTCGCCTATAGTCCGTTATAAAATACATTCAACAATGTTTTTATTCGTTTTTGTCATAAATTTTGTGCGACAATCCTTTACTTCATCGCAAACTCATGACATTGTCTTTTCATCACTATTGCGGTCCAAAATGTCACAAAAAGTACTATAGCAAGCCAGGCCCATTTAAAATTGTGAGCTCAGGCCTATTTAGTATTTCAGGCCAGGTCCATGTCAGATTGTGGGTGAACCACATGTTATGGGCTAGATTCATTTCAGATTGTGGGTCATACCCATTAGTGTTTACATCACGCAATTTTACCATCGCAGGTAGGCTCATTTTCGTATTATAGGGCCCATCTCATATTTAATACCTTTTTATTAATTTGATCTAGACACATGGGAAAGTTTTAAACATTTGTACTTTTAATTAATATATCAAACAAAGGAATATTATTTGTACTTTTTAATTATTTGAAATATATAGTCCTATAGTATAATAAAACTAATGAAAGAAAATAATATATTGTATAGAAAATAATCCTTTGTTGCTTTTTTAGAAATAAAGTATTTCACTTTAGACACCCTAAGTAATTTTTAAAATTTAAAACATTAGTGACTAAAATTATTATTTACGATGATTTACTAGAGTCGTAATATTGCGATCATCGCTAAAGTGAATAAAACGTCACAAAATAGATTGCTTTGCAACGTTTTCACTAAATGTCACTCCAAAATCATCGCAGAAGGCCATATTCCTTGTACTTCTATTATTTATATTATTAGCTTGGCATGAAGGGTTCACCAGTTTGTTTGCACTCATAATCATGCATGAGTTTAAGAATAAGTGTACATAACATTATAATTTAATTTTCTTCCAATGTTTCATCTATATGAAAAATATTACTACTAAATTATTAGTATTTTTTTTTGAAAAGTGCAAAATACAGTTTGTCTTCATATGTTAGTGTTAGTGAAACTTAGTTATTCACGAACTGTTTCTTGTAATTGTATCATTTTATCCTATATTAGTTGATGCCATATTATATATAAAAACCGATAGTCATAGAAATTCATTGTACCACAAAATCTCCATATCAGAATTTTATTACATAGGTTAATCATTGTTTTATTGCCATATGTCAAGCATAGCTCCTTCCTCTTTGATAGTTGCTAAAACATAAGTAGTTAATGTCAATAATGGATGCATAATGCATCTTTTCCTTTTCTCTATATCATTAGTCAGGTAGGTTAGAGTGAATTGAGCAGATTTATTAATTAATGGGAAAATACCTTTTTAGTCCCTTGAACAATAGACTTTGCCTAAATTACACTCCAAACAAAATCTTGGTTCACTTTACTCCCTTGAACAATTTAAGTTGGTACAATTTATTCCTTTATACAATTTTTCTTTTTTATTTCTATTTTTACGAGTTCAGTTCAGTGCTCAAATTTCGCACAACGATAGTTTTCATTGAACCTTATGTTGAAAATATAATATATATTTTAAACATATTTTTTATAGTTCAATAGCATGAAATGTCGTCTTAGTTATATAGTTCTACAATTGTATACAACATATTTAAGAAATAATATAATCTTTTCTTTAAATAGAGAAGGGTACCATCTATTATCATGCAAAATTTGAGCTTCAAATTCAAATGATACAAACAGAAAATTGCATAAGGGAGTAAATTGAGCTAATTTAAATTTATTTGAGAGAGTAAAGTGAGCTATGATTTTTTTCGGGGGTGTAATTGGACATAGTGGATTGTTTGGAGAGTAAAATGAACTTTTCCCTTAATTATAATTATGCCACCTCAACTCGCTCAGGTTTGTTAGCGTCTGCCACCATCATAAGTGGCCTCCGCATCGAGTTCGCTAACCAGAACGTGCTCTGCGACCAGCTAATTCCACCGTTGAGTTGGACGCAGGGTTTATGCATGTACCGTCAGAGCTGCAATATCTGCACATATGTAATTTATAGTTGATGGACTATGAACTGCAAGGATCAGGACCAGAATTTAGAGTTGATGCTGTTCAATAATGAATTTGCACACCAGTATTGATTTATATGGAATTACACACCTACCATCATCATAAAATTAAGCTTTAGATTTTAATTATAAAAGAGAAACAGGATAGATAAACACTATAACATTTTAAATGGCACAAAATTAAACCGCAGAGTGGTCAGGAAACCTCAAAGCAGGATCAGTCATCGGTTGTAGACGGCATAGCAATCTTGCAGCTAACCAGTACCTTGAGGAGGCAGGTCGCCAACGGGACTGGAGTCCGGATCAGAGGAGACCAAACTAAGTCCAGAGCTTGGAGTGGTAGATTGTGCCTAAGGGACTGACATTGGCGAGCACAGACGCATCAATCACTGGAAGGGAAACCGAATGGAACACTCGAACGCCCTCCAGCCGGAACTGGGCGCTGGGGCCGCACCAGGACTTGGCTTCACCTTAGATGCAATGGCAGGGATGGCCTCCGCCACTCCAGCAAGATGTGGTAAGCGGCTTAGACGCTCCACCTAAACCCGCCTCTGCCTCCCGCCCCACCCCCTCCCCCCCAACCCCCCCCCCCACACACACACACCACAGCTCCGCCTGGTGCCTTGGCCATAGTCCGGCCCAGCCAACTGCCGCTGCGTGGACCCAATTCCGGGCTCCCGTTGGAGGTCCACGTCTTTGTGGGCGGGTGCCCATTCAGACCAATGAAAACTCAATTTGGGATTTGGTCCCCTCCACCGTTGTAAGTACTAAGTAGTCTAGGGGAGGGGGTGGGGGGGGGTGGGGCTGCAGGTGCGTGCGACGCCGGGCGTGGCTGGGCACGGCAGGGCACTGGGGAAGCTGGCCAGAAGGCGGCGGCAACGACCGCGGGCGGAGGGGCACGGGAGCGATGGTCTGGCTCTAGGCAGCGAGTAAGCGAGCTGTCGAGCTGTCTGAAGCCATTTTTTAAGACACTCAGACAAGTCTGTAGCGTTCAACCAAAAGAAGGTAAACAATTAGCTATGAAAGTTGAAAAAAAAACAATTGGCTATGAGCTTACCAGGCCTTCTAACTGGGTATATGGCCTTCTAATTGGGCCAATTTGAACAAGGAAAAATGTCCACACTACCCGTAGGTAATGGCGTGACCCATTAAGACCTAGTAGTCTGATAGAACAACCCAATTACATTATTTTCTACCAAAATTTTACTAAAAATATTATATTTATCATTTAAAATTACATATTGTGTAGTAACTACATCATATATTTTAACATTAAGGTACACCATATTATTACTTGAACAATTGAGTGGCATTACCTAAACATTAGTTTTTTTTCTAGCGGAACAATGAATTCTTAATGAACGATAATGAATTTATACAGTAAGTACATTACACAAAAATAAAAGTAAAAATTATTAAAAACGTGATGTTAAGCATTGTAATAATAAATTTCTAATAGGAGAGCAATTGATATTAAAAAATCAATCCGAAATGATTGCGAGAAAAATATGAATCCTAGTTACGTCCTCAGATAACAAATTTCTCTATATCATAAAAAACATAAAACATCACCAAAATATTAGTTGGGGTATTATTGTAAGAAATTGGTTTCCGTACCTAGAAAAATGGGAATTTACGATTGGGCTAAAATTATATCATACTATTTTGTTGTTAATATAAAAATGTATTTTCATTCATCTCAAATTTTATTTAATTTGGATATGTCATCGAAGGATAAATTTTTTCTCGAATAAATATTTTATAATTTTTGCAGGATCGGCTAGAGCAAAAGTGTTTATTTAGGAAGTTCAAATGTGTTATATATACTAAAATCCACGAAGTCAATTAGCTGATAGCTGAAGGCGGTGTTGTATATTTATGACGTTTTGAGTATGTCACTATCAAATGAAATATCCTGTGACATTTATTACTGTCACAAGATAGCTTGTTTTGTGACATATGTTGGTAACTTTTTATGACGACACAATTAACAAGTGTCATAGAATTGCCACCAAATCGAGAAACATCATAAATGGTGCCAATCGTAAGTGCTTATTTCTCCCTTTTTATCTCTTTTTTATTTATTTCTTAAATTTTAATGTTTCCAACTAATGTATTTTTGCCCATTTAGTATTAGGAGACTCTTCTTTAATCCAGACCATTAAATCTTCATAAAATTCAATGTTCTGTGTCTTCTCTTTTTCGATTAACGTGGGAAGTTCTTGGTCAGAAAACGTAGTGACTCCTTTTAACATTCTAATATAAAGATAATATAATATTACAAATGTTCGTTTTATATTCATCTTGATTTCGTTTTATATTATTTTGAGATTAATTGCAGGTCTCGGCTGACAATAGTGATGGATTTTAGTTCAGTTAAGGTCATGCAACTCATTTGTGTGCAAAATATTTGGTACCTTGCACTAGGATCAGATGACAATGGTGATGGCAATGATTGCTGATTGGTATTGATTTCATTTAGATCATCTTGAACACCGCACCTAAACAGGTTACCAATACCTAAAAGGTTCAGGTCAAAACTTAAATCACACTCCTCAGGATCGATATTTGCGTCTCCACTCCCAACGACCAAAATCTCACCTCCACGCACTGGAACGGCCAACTGCCATCCATAGAAGCTTCCACTGCCTCCTCCGTTCCCATGCCAACCAGCAGATCTAGCTGCCTACCACTAAGTCGCGCTGCCGACCACTGTACCGAGCTATGCCTTGTCCTTTGTGCAAGAAGGTAGGAGGGGCTCGATGGCAGAGCCTTTCTGCTCTATGGCAAGGTTGTTGTCGCTCGGTCAGATCAGGACTCGACGCTTGAGGAGGATGCAACGCTGGACTCTGTGGGTGTATGATCCGAGAGGGTTCCGATCCGAGAAGGTCAAGCCAATCTTCCTCGTTGTGCAATAGGAACGGGTGCCAGCCCCAACAAGCATCGTGAGGCCGTGGCAGGGGAGAGTTTGAGGAAGAGGTGGCTCCGTTGGAAGGAGCTCCCGCACCGGACTGAGCTCACGACAACATGAGTAGATAAGAAAAAAATTGTAAAAAAGACACGAGGAATCATGTAATTTTTTGTGTTTTGTCGTTTTAACCAAAAAAAATAACTCCTTGAATTGGTCAGCATTTCTAAAATATTTTATAGGTAATCAGTTTTAGGTATCCCTGCTGCACATGAGGATAAAATGGTTAGCTATATGTTCTCTTTCTTGTACCAAATCTAATTTTAGGTGTTCATTTTTAGGTAGGCTGGTGTAGATGCCCTTATCACCTTTTTGTTTCGAAGCACCGTATTGTTTTGCACAAATGAAGACAAATTGCTTAATTTACCAAATGAGTTAGTAAAATTGTATTTTTATAATCTTACATTACTGTGACGATATAGGAATCATCTCAAGTATATATCATGTGAGTCAGATGTGAATAGTTCATAAGTAATAGTTGTTTCCCGGAGAACATATGTCGTGCTTGTTGGAAGATAGAGTTCTAGTTTGTTAGAGTCCTTGGTTTGTTTAGATTCTGTTGTGCCCAGCCATCTCGGTTGTGTATGTTGTGATTGCATGTCATCTATAAACTCATCGATATATAATACAAGTGGTGCGGCACCTAAGGTGTACGCTTCCAGCCATCATCACACATAGTAATCAGAGCTAGCCTCCAGCACATCTAGATTTTTTTGCCGATCTCACGATCTCTTCACCATGGCTCCTGGCAAGACCTCTTCTTCTTCTGTCGCCATTTCAACTCTACCCACCATGTGACCATCTCTACCCCCTCTCCCTCCATCTCCGAGAAACTTACCCGTGACAATTACATGCTTTGGTGCGCCCAAATCATACCATCGGTGCGGTATGCTCAGCTGCTAGATATCCTTGAAGGCCGGGTGATCGTGCCACCCTCGGCGGTCACTGCTGAAGATCCATCTGACAAGACAATGACGATCCAGGTTCCTAACCCGGATCACGCGACATGCCTAGCGCAGGATCAACTACTCCTCAGCTTCATCAACAACTCGTTGTCCAAGGAGGTGCTATGTCAGGTGACACGTTGTGCCTATTCTACCCAAGTTTGGAGTAAACTTCAGGGCATGTTCTCGTTGCAGTTCTGTTCTCAGATTGTCAATCTGTGGCACAAGCTGGCCACCACACGCAGGGAGGAGCTGTCGTGTGCGGCCTATTTCACGAAGATGACTGGCTACGTCGATGACCTTGCGGCTGCCGGCAAGAAGATAGATGATGAAGACGTGATCTCTTATACCCTCTTAGGTTTGGATGCTGATTTTAATCCATTCGTTGAGAGTATCAGTGGTCGTACTGAAGATATTTCCCTAAGTGACTTCTACGCTCGACTCCTGGCGGCCGAGGCTTGTATCAATGATGAACGACACACGCATCAGCTCTAGGTTTTTGATCATGGTCAGTAGAGATGCGACCTGTTAGTCCTGAATTAGCTCATCCCTGAGGTTATCAGGGTTCAAGTTTGGAAGCTCTCTAGCCACGTTGTCCTTGCAGGGAGGAAGAGCGGGTTTAGGGTTGTCACAATAGAACCACTCGTTCTTCGAGTTAGAAATTCTTTTGTTCCGGGAAAAGGCAAAATACTCATTGGGGTGTCGGCTTTGAATACTGACGCCTCCGATGGCATGTCGGTCATTGGATGATGGAAGGCGGCGGATGTGAAAAATATAACGAAAAGGCTTGAAATGGGGACGGACCTCGAGGAAGGCTTCGCAAAGATCGATGAAAATGGAGATGTGAAGGATCGAATTGGGATTTAAGTTCAGCAACTCCAATCCGTAGAAGTGAAGGAGACCGCGAAAGAAGGAACAACAAGGTAGATCGAATACGCGCGGAAAGAAGGTGCGGAAGACTACCTCTTGGTTGTCTTCAAATCCCCAAGGGATGTCCCCAAGACCAGGAGCAGTCCAGTTGAGGATTGGCTTTGGAGGTAGAACTCCTTCCTTCACTATAGCTTGCAGATTGGCCTTGGTGCAAGTACTAGCCTTGAATTCTTGAACTCCGGATGAGAGTTCACCACAGGGGATTTCGATGGTGGAGGAAGAAGGCTTGGAGGTAGTTCTCTTGGTGGGTTTTCCCTTGATTGGAAGTGGATCTGAGAAAGTTGAGTGCAATGGAGGTTTAGATCACAAAAGAGTGAAGAACACGAGAGCGGTTTCAGGAGGCAAGAGCGCGCTGCGGCGATTCGGGAACGGATTTGACCTAAGTCATCCCTTGGACTCCTTATATAGATCCTTGACTTGGGCTCGGGGGCTGACAATAACTGGGTCGGTAAAAAGGCCCAAAAGGTGTGCTTTGGGCAGTTTTTACTGTTGACAGCACAGGTTAAGGTCTCTGTCGCTTTTAACGATGGAAGATAAGTCTGCGTGATTCAAAAATCACGGGGACTCTTTTACAAATTGTGGTGACTGGTCTGAGTGCTTGAGACTCGGACCGTTCAGCACTGCTGGCCCAGAATTTGCACTACCACATTCCGGTACTATAACGGCGCGGCCCAAAACGGCCTAGCGGCGTGTCCCGAAGCGGCCTGCCTCTACAGTATTGGGCTAGTGAAAGTCGCCTAGAGGGGGGTGAATAGGCGATAATCCTGAAAATCACTTAATTTTACAAATTAAATACGCAGGAAAGATTTGTCCGACTCAATGTCCGACTATAGTAGGACAAAGTCCGACTCCGGACAAATATCCGACTAGAGTAGGATAAAGTCCGACTGCCTCATACGGAAAGTAGATCGGCAGCCAAGTTGGACAAATCTACGGTAAATAAACAACAAGCAAGCAGCTAGCAACACTAGAAAGCTAGGGCAACAAGGGCACAAGCAAGCAAGCCACTTATGCAAGTTAATCTAGGAATTTAAGCAAGAGCAACCTAGAGCTATAGCACACAAATTGCAAGAAATAAAAGGGGAGACAAGGAGACACGCGATTTTTCACCGAAGTTCAGCTCTACCAAGAAGCCTACGTCTCCGTTGAGGAGTCCACCAAGGACAGGGTTGCTCTCAACCCTAAACCTCTTCAAGCCACCACAAAGGCCGGCTTAAAATCCACTAAAACAAAGCTTCACGAAGGGAGGTGCAATACAAACGACCCGAGTCTCAACCACAAGCTTGGGAGCTCGCCACATAACGCCTAACCGTCTAGGGGATGAATCCCCAAGAGTAATGTGACACCCCCTACCTCGCGAAGCGAGAGGGATTGTCGAACAGGATCGTATCGGGAGACATTCGACGAAGCGAACGTTCATTGCACATACATCGGGAATACATTCACCATTTTATTACATAGAGAACACTAATTGAGTAACAAGTTTCATACAGGATCTCTTAATTATTACAAGCCATTGTTCAATTTCAGATTTACAATTCATAAGTGAAGTGTGATTTTACAATACTTGATAATGACTTTGCGGAAGCGTAAACAGCTCGACGGTACATATATATATATATAGCTTAACTTAGGAGAACCACACCAGCCCATATGGCATGGCCTCACTCTTGAGTCGGTGAAGCGGGAACCCACTCCACGGTCCACTCCCGAGGTTCCTCACTGTGACACACATACTTCCCGCAGCAATCACAAAAGTCGGGCTGCGGGAATCCTGAAAACAGTTGCAACACAAACCCTGAGTATCTAATATACTCCGCAAGGCTTACCCGTCAAAAATGGTTCTAAGAACCGACCCTAACATGCAGGGGGCTTGACCTGGCTTGCGGGAACTTGCAAAAACAGCAATTTAAGCAATTGTCTAACTCATATTTTAGCCAAGTTAAGAGGGTTGGAAACATGAGTATAAATTTAGTGAGCATTTCTAACAAAACATGGTTGCAATACATGAAGTAATTCTTCAAAATCAGCAAGCTTAATCATCATATTCACTTTGTTACTACGATGCAATCTGCTCGAGACAAGTGGTACTCATCACCGCGAGGGACGGCGATATATATCGATTTACACCCTGCAGGGGAAACCCAAATGCACGACATACGCATCATTTAAGAACACGTATGACCACCTTTCACAAGATCACCATAGATATGAGCCGGGTCCGCCCTCCGAGTGTGCATTCCACATGCAACCACAGTAGCGTCGGGTCCAAGGGTAATAACACACCCTCCATCTACTCACAAACCCGTGCATCCACCGTGACCAACACTTTGCACAAAGGGTGGAGTTACCGTCCAACACTACGGCTCTCAAGTTACATCGGTTTACCAACTCCCATACGAAGGTATGCATTTGGTACACAACTCAATACTTACTCGCGGAGTCACAACGAACGGTCCTTAACCGACACATACGGGGCTATGGCGAACGAGGGCCAACCTTGTCACCGCATCCTACACATGCTCTTCCCCGTACGGTCTCCAATTAATCAGGTGAGGGTAACCAAAATTTAATCCCTAGACCGAGCGATCTCCAAATCACTCGGTGTTGCTACCGACGAACTTATTAAGCATAGCACTAGCGATTAGGCTTATACTTAACCAAGCCACAGGGTATGGGAAGCTAGTGCAACTAGGTTTCCGAACAACTCCTAAACTTAGATGCACAATACATCATAGACGTATGTGAAAATAAAAAGGACTTTAAAACATAGGTCATGTTCCGGGGCTTGCCTTGATTCGGCTCGTAGTCAACGCACTCGAACTCGCTCACTTCAATTTGGTGCCCTTCTTGATCTTCAGCTCCGGTCGGGGTTCCTATATGAATGCATATGAAGTGCATGAGCAATGGATGAATTCGTATTTATATAGTTCATGGAACTTTCTCAATAAGATAATGTAACGAAACGTTCGCATGAATTAAACACGTTCTTGAGTGGTGATGATATGGTCATGATGGTGGTAAGTGTGGTTCGTTTCATGGGGACAACCTTCTAATTAGGTAAACTTTCCATCATTTATTATAAATGTACCTGCTGGTTTTTGAGATCAAGAAAAATAGGGTATAATTCCTTATTACTTAGTATGTAAGAGGTCGACGTTCACCTTCTTAGGATGAAGTTTGATCACGTTGTTATACATCGTGCACCATGAGTACTCATCATTTCATGTGGTTTTGTTACGATTAAACCTACACCATACGACCGTTCTTGCCCAAAAAGATAAACGTGATTATGATCTGTTTAATGGTGCCATGTAGGTGTGAAAATTATTTAACCATAACAGCAAGAAAAAGGCAATTTGAGTTTAGATCATGCTTAGCCATTTTTATTTCACTAAGTCCGGGTTGACAGGCTGCTCGTGAAGCCATCTTAAGGTGTTCAAAACTTAATATTTTGCTATAGAATTTAGGTGATTCATGTTGGTTAATGTAAAGTACATAACTCAAGGTTTACAACGAGCCAAAAATCGCTTCATTTGGATCTGTATTCAAAAAGTTATTGAATTTCAAAAACAGCAAGTTGTCACGCAGGCATAACGGTTTAGCATCTTAGAGCGCTTGAATCTTCATTTTTCTACACATGAAGTACTGGGATTATGTTACCACGTGAAATTACAAGTTATCTACTTTCCAAAGAGCCCTTGCTCATGCAGTTTGGATCTGGGGTCCAGAAGTTACATCATTTTTAAAATGCAATCTTGTTAAGCAGTTTGGTCACGCTAGCATTTTCATCTTGCTCAAAAATTAATTTTTACTATATAAACATAGGTGTTCATGTTCACCATGTTAAAGTAGAGGTTACAAACTTTCAAATGCGCTTTGAATCGTTCAAATCCGTGGCGTATAACTCGAGTTATGATTTTTCTAAAACACTTAACCGTTACGAAGTTTCAGCACGTTTCGAAAATTTGTCTAAGTGTGGCGCGCGGAGGGGCTCGCCGGAGCGGCGGCGGAGCTCACCGGCGGCACGCTATGGCTCGCCGCCGGGGTCGGGCTTGGCCGCCTGTGCACGGTTTTCGATGGCGCACCGTTTGGTGGGGTTGGCGAGGCGAGTGGGTGGACGGAGCTTCGCTCGCGTCGAGCTATGGCGGGTGCGGCGGCTCCGGCGTGGGAGCTCGTGCTCACCACCGAGCGAAAGAAGGGGCGGTCAAGGCTGAGAGCTTCACCTTCGCACGGAGATGAACGGCGCGGGGTCGGTGCAGGCTGGGGTGGTCTGGAGCGTGCTGGCGTCGACGGGGTGGCGGTGCGCGGTGGCCGGCGACGAAGAAGGAAGCGGTTTTCTCCTCGGCCGTGGCTCGGTTCAACCTCGGGGCAAGGCAGGGAGGTGTGTTAGGTTCCCGCGCACCCTTCCGAGGCCAAGGGGGAGCATGAGCTCACCTGAGCGGGGTGGATTCGAGCTCGCCGGCGCGGAAGGAGAAGAACGGGGCTCGTCGGATTTTTATGGAATTTGTAGCCCTCGAGAGGCGAAGGGAGGCCAGGAACTGGCGAGGAGATGCGCAAGGAGCTGGCGAAGCAGTTTCACGCAAGTGAGGGCGTGGCAACGCGGAGAGGCAGCGCACGGGGGGATGAACCGGACGGCGGCCATGGCGGAAGGTGGTCTTCACCATCGACGGCCGTGCGAGCACGCTTCGAGGCGAAGCTTGGGAGGTGATGCGCGACGCGTGGAGCTGCACAGCGGAGGAAGGACGGGGCGGCGCCTAACCGGCATGGGCGCCGGCGGCGAACGCCGCTGGCGGGTGGCTCCGGCCACCGTGCCAAACTCTGTTCAAAGGGATTCCCACTTATTTACAGTTTTGCCACTGCTGTTCTCCTCTCTGTAATTTGCTAATAGAATTTGATCCTTTTGACATTTTTGCAAACCAAATTTTCTGTGGGTCCCCTGGATTATGTGAAACAACTTTCCTTATAGGCCAAAGTTCAAATTCGAAATGTAAAAATTTATAAAAATTGTTGAACAGGTGCTGTTTCTGTTCAGAGTTGGATTTCTCTAGGGATTTGTGCTGACCCAAAAATTCAGGAAAAATGTTCTAAATTCAAGTCTTGATGTGTTCTACCAGATTGTGCAAAAATATGGAGTTACTACTTTGGAGAAAATTTGAGATCTCAAGAGCTAGGGTTTTGGGACGATAAAAACCCTAATAGGCCTTAATCTTATTATCTCATGTGACTAGCCGGATGATCTTTGTTTTGCACATGCAATTCTCCTGTTAGCACAGTAACATGGTGAATTTGTGACACGGGGTGTCACAGCCCTCCCCTTAAAGAAATCTCGTCCCGAGATTAGGATTGATAACAGAGTGGTCGAAGGGAGGTGCGTCGTTACCTCGATTGTGAAGCCATGAACTCGGGGAAATGATTATCCAGGAATTCCTCCTGTTCCCAAGTGGCTTCATCCTCAGTGTGATTACTCCATTGCACTTTATAGAATGTGATAGCGCGGTTGCGAGTAACACGATCCTTTTTATCGAGGATCCGGACGGGAGTTTCCGGATAAGATAGATCATCTTGCAATTGCTCGGTGTCGGAAATGACCACATCAATGGGTGGTTTTAGGCACTTCTTGAGTTGCGACACATGGAACACGTTGTGCACACGTTCCAAGTTGGTCGGCAATTGCAATCGGTATGCCACGGGGCTAAACTTCTCCACAATTGGGAATGGTCCAATGTAACGGGAGCAAGTTTTCCTTTTATACCAAAACGTGACACACCTTTATTAGGAGAGACACGGAGATAAACATGATCGTTTACCTCGAATTCCAGCGGACGTCTCCTTTTGTTTGCATAACTTATTTGGCGGGATTGAGCAGCCTTCATGTTAGCTTGTATTTCTCTCACCTTTTCCTCGGCCTGCTCAACAATATCTGGACCAAATATTATCCTTTCGCCCGACTCGGACCAGTTTAACGGCGTACGGCAAGAATGTCCGTATAACGCCTCAAAAGGAGTGACTCCAGAGCTTTCTTGATAGCTGTTGTTATAGGAAAATTCAATGAATGGTAACTGGTCATCCCAATTTCCCTTTTGCGTCAAAGCGCAAGCTCTCAACATATCCTCCAAATATTGAATTAACCTTTCCGATTGTCCATCTGTTTGGGGATGATATGCAGAGCTCCGGATAAGGGTAGTACCAAGACTAGCATGCAATTGTTCCCAAAATCGAGAAACAAATTGCGGACCACGATCTGAAATGATGGTCTTCGGCACACCATGTAAACATAGCACACGGGCAATATACAATTCAGCATACTTCTTAGCACTGTAGGTGGTGTGTACCGGAATAAAGTGTGCTGATTTCGTCAGTCTATCGACGATTACCCATATGGAATCATGTTTCTTGGAGGTGGGAGGTAATCCAACAACAAAATCCATGGCTATGTCTTCCCATTTCCAAGCGGGAATTTTCAATGGGTGCAATAGTCCGGCTTTCTTTAGATGATCAGCCTTGACTCGTTGGCAAGTGTCGCACTCGGCAACGTAACGAGCCACTTCTCGCTTCATGCGAGTCCACCAAAATTTTTCTCTCAACCCACGGTACATTTTGTTACTACCGGGGTGTATGGAGTATTTAGAGAGATGGGCTTCATCAAGAATTTTCTTCCGTAGTTCCAGGTTCTTAGGAACAACGAGACGGTTATTGAACCATAGAACTCCCTCCTCATCTTGACGGAAACATTTAGCCTTTTCGGTACCCAACTTCTGTCGGATGTGTTCCATACCTTCATCCGTTTTCTGGGCAGCAATGATTTCTTCTCGGAGAGTAGGAACAAGAGCCAAATTATGTAATGCACCATAGGGAATGATATGAAGACAAGGATTACTCTCACTTTCGGATTTGCTGCAGTTTTCCATAGAGCAGATTTCAACTTGGTTGCATTGGTGTTTACGGCTTAATGCATCGGCAACCACATTAGCCTTTCCGGGGTGGTAATGAATTTCCAATTCATAATCTTTTATCAATTCTAGCCATCTTCGTTGTCTCATATTTAATTCTTGCTGCGTGAAAATATATTTGAGGCTTTTATGATCGGTATAGAGATGCACCAGATTTCCTAGGAGATAATGTCTCCAAGTTTTGAGAGCAAGAACGACTGATGCCAATTCAAGATCATGAGTGGGATAGTGCTTCTCATGTTTGCGGAGTTGACGGGAGGCATAGGCAATGACTCGGCCTTCTTGCATAAGAACACAACCCAATCCTATGCCGGACGCATCACAATATACGTCAAACGGCTTGTTGATGTCGGGTTGAGCTAGAACGGGAGCGGTGGTTAAATGCTTCTTCAAGGATCGGAAAGCATTTTCGCACTCTGGGCTCCACTTGAAGGTAGAGTCCTTCTCCAACAATTTTGTCATTGGCTTGGAGATGATAGAAAAATTTGGAATGAATTTCCGATAATATCCCGCAAGTCCGAGAAAACTACGGATGTGCTTGACGGTTTTGGGAGTCTTCCAATTTAGCACGTCAGCAACTTTACTTGGATCGACGGAAATTCCTTCAGCTGAAATGATATGACCCAAGAATGGAACTCGATCCAACCAAAATTCACACTTGCTGAATTTTGCATAAAGTTGATGGTCTCGTAGTCGTTGAAGCACAATGCGGAGGTGTTCAAGCATGTTCTTCCTCCGACTTGGAATAAATGAGGATATCATCAATGAATACCACCACGAACTTGTCCAGCTCCGGCATAAATACCGAGTTCATGAGGTACATGAAATGAGCCGGTGCATTAGTCAGTCCAAAAGACATTACGAGATATTCAAAAAGTCCATATCTCGTAGAGAAAGCGGTTTTAGGAATGTCCTCCGGCCGAATTTTAATTTGGTGGTAGCCAGAGCGAAGATCGACTTTTGAGAATACTTTTGCACCGACTAATTGATCGAATAGCATATCAATGCGTGGGAGGGGGTATTTATTTTTGATGGTCACCGCATTGAGGGGTCGATAATCAACACATAACCTTAGTGATTTATCTTTCTTCTTCACAAACAGAGCGGGGCAGCCCCAAGGTGAAGCACTTGGGCGTATGTACCCCTTGTCTAAAAGTTCGTTGAGTTGCTCCTTAAGTTCAGCTAATTCGTTTGGAGCCATTTTATATGGTCTTCTAGATATCGGTGCGGTTCCGGGCTGAAGTTCAATTTGAAATTCTACTTCCCGATCAGGTGGCATTCCCGGCAAATCTTCCGGAAACACATCGGGAAACTCACATACTACTGGTATGTCCTCTAGCTTCTTTATTGCGAGGTGCTGAATTTGGTTTCTAGAAATTTTTGGACACGGTAGTGATAAGACCGATTGGCCGCATATAGGTGAATTTAGATGCACTTCCCGAGTATCTATGTGTAGCACTGCCCTATGCAACTTCATCCACCTCATTCCTAGTATCACATCTATTCCTTGACCATTTAAAACGATTAGTCTAGAGGGATATATTTTTCCAGCCAAATCAAGAGAGACATTTCTTGCCTCCCGGTTTGTGTGAATGAGGCCTCCGGGAGACGTGATAGTGTATGGGGTTTGCAAAATGGCGGATGATAGATGCAACCTATCCACACATGCTTGACTGATGAAATCATGTGTGGCGCCGGAATCAAAAAGAATGAAAGCGGAATGTCCGGATATAGAAAACATACCCGAAAGGACCGGTTCTCCGGCTTAGACATCTTCGACCGTAGTAAAATTTACACGGCCGGTCTTGGTGGGGGTTTTGTTGTGATTGTTGTTGCTGTTGTTGTTGCCGCGGTTATTATTGTTGCCATTATTGCCGCGGTGGTGCTGATGCTGATTATTCCCACCGTTGTTGCCATTGTTGCGGCGAGGGTGTGGGCATTCTCTCGATGAAATGACCAATGCCGCCGCAGTTGAAGCATGGCTGCTGCGGGGATGGTCCGGCACCTTGGTTGTGCTGCGACGGGGTGTGTTGGTGACCACGGTGCTGATAGGAGTGGTGGGGCGCACGATAGGGCTGCTGGAAAGTAGTGCGTTGCCCACCCATTGGAGGCACCGGGACACGGAATTTCTGACCGGTGGGGCTGGTCACCGCAAGCTTGAACTTGTGAGGTGGCGCACCGGACGAACTTCCGCGGTGCGCTTCCTCTTCTTGTCATCCTGGTTGACGCGAATGGCGTCCTCTTGCACAATGGCGGCACTCACCAATTCATTGAATGTGCCATTCAAGAGAGCAAGGCGGTCTTGTAGTTTCGGATTTAGACCCTTCCGGAAGCACTCACGCTTCTTAGCATCCGTGTCAGAGTGGTAGGAAGCATACTGGGCAAGATAGTTGAATTTCCGAGCGTACTCTTGCACAGTGCTGGAGCCTTGCTTCAGGTCAACAAATTCCTGAAGCTTCCTTCTCATGACACCGTCAGGAATGTGGTGTGCACGGAAGGCTGCCGAGAATTCCGGCCAGAGCACCTGGTGATCCGCGGGGAGTGCAGCGGTGTAGTTTGCCCACCACGCACTAGCCGACCCACGGAGCTGCTGTGCTGCAAATAGAGTCTTCTGGTGCTCGGTGCAATTCAGAAGAGCAAACTTGGACTCCACGATACGCAGAAAATTATCTGCTTCCAGGGGGTCCTTTGCTTCTGAGAAAGATGGCGGCTGAGTCGCCCAGAAATCCCCATAAGAGGTGGGACGGGGCTGCGGTGGAGGAGCTGCTGCCTGGGCATTGTTGTTCTGGCTTGCCAGGAACAGCCGAAACATCTCGTTCTGGTTATGAACAAGTTGCTCCACAGCAGTCAACGGTGGTGGAGGAGGTGGCTGCGACGAAGCACCCTCTCCCGAAGGATCCACCGTGCGACGAGTGTTCACCATCTGCCACACAATTTAATTACACCATTAGTCTCAGCGTTTCGAGCCATAGACAATGATAGTAATTAAGGGACATGATATGAACATGAATTTCAGAATGCAATTCATAGGAGGAAAATTTCATCGGGTGCTGAAATTGATGAAGTAACAGTTTCGGTATGGAATTTTCAGATTGCATAACCCTAGGAGATAAATTTCCATGATTTGAAATTGATGAAACCAAAGATTTTTTGCTCACAATTTCAGACCATTCGCACTTAGCAAATTTTTCCTTATGGTTCTGAATTTTAACGGAGCGAGACACATAATCATTAAACATAAGCTTAGTGGTTCGTATATATTTTAAGGTGCAACCCATTTGTACACAAAAGCGCGCGATATTAACACTTCTTAGCGCGGGGTTATACGTCCAGGATTTTCCTTCCTAGCTAGTCATCCATACCTCCTATGCTGTCAACCTACCCAAATCACAGCGACCACTACGTCCTTACGTACGTACAAGCCACTAGTTCTTGTTCTTTAGTACACTACCATTAATTTTACAAGTTTCTTCCTTAACACTTGGCTAGTAGTCTAAGCATCGCTGTCGGTGTCTTCCGGGTTGTTCACATCGGAAGCATCGCTAGCAGCGTCGTCACCATTGTCCTCCGGTGGTGGTGGCTGTAACAGGTTCCAATGAGCTGCCAGTAACACCTGGTGGTGCTGCTGTAACGCGGCCAACTGGTGCTGAAGATTTCCTATCTCCGTGAACAGCTGGTCCATGTTGGTCTGTGCGGTCTGAAGCTGTCCATGCAGGAATTGCATGGTGGCCTGCTGGGAGTAGATGGTCTCATCCTTCTGAGTAATAGATGTCTTAGCTGCATTCAGCTCATTTAATGCCTCAATCCGTTCCTCATCACAGAACGTAGCCATCTGCTCATGTTCTGCCTTTTCCTGCTCAGCTCTTTCCTTCGCCCTATCTGCGACGACGCGTAGGTTGTCGCTGAAGATAAGGTCATCCTGCACTTCCTTGATACGTGCAGTCAGAGCAGCATTTTCCTGCTCCAGCTCGGTGATACGGGCGGTCAGCTGCTTGTTCTCCTCTTTCGCTGAGTAGTAGTCGTCCGTGACATCGGTGAGGCGATCAGTGAGGTCTTTCACCTCAGATCTCAGCTGATTCCTTTCAGTCATGAGTTGTCTTGCATCCATCTATAGATCATGGTTAGGAACATATTTTAAGTAGCATTATTATCAATAATTTTAGGAAATAAAAGCTCAATTGACATGCTGAAAGAAGACAGAAAGAAACTGACATCCTTTACACGTAACCGGTTCTGAACCCTCTCTGTTTTTTCCCCATTTTCGTCTCTGTTTGTACAGTAAAATTTACCAAAATTTATAACTAGATGCTAGAGTATTTCCTAAGCTTTCCAACGCATCCTAGAACACGGAAAAATCTTAAGCGGATTAAAAGATATGGCGATTTCCGGCTTGACGGATTTTTCTGCCAGATTTTCTGGAATACCGGGAACTAAAAATTTGCTCTCTGTTTTTGCTTATTTGACCGACTTAACGAATTTTCCTTGCTGACCTGATATTAGATGAAATGTGGGGCATAACACAAGCTTTCCAGATTGGGGTAGATCATTTTATTTGGATACGTACTTCAAAAGTTATAGC
Source organism: Chloris gayana (assembly GCA_031894775.1). NCBI lineage: Eukaryota > Viridiplantae > Streptophyta > Magnoliopsida > Poales > Poaceae > Chloris > Chloris gayana. Next base: position 24,789 of record JAUNZO010005079.1, read on the forward strand.
GATTTTCGTGAGGCACCCGAATCTGCCAATCCGGCGATTCGGCGAAATCTGGCAACCTTTTGCCAGGTTTTCGGGTAAGTCGTTTTTAGTAGGATTCCACTCTACTTTTACTTGGATCATCATGCCAGGGTAATGGTACGTGTTATGAGCTTTCCGGATTGTATTTAATCGTTTCGTTTGAGTGAACGATTTAAAAGTTGTGACCGTTTTCGTGAAAACGATAATCGGTTAGGGTTTAGTTCTCGATCGGGTGGGATTTTCTGCCCGATTTTTGGATATCGTGCACGACTTGTGTTGAGATTTTAGTGAGTTGTTCGAGACCGTGTTTTTGCATTCTTGATCGATTATCTCATGCAATTTGTGATGCATGACATGAATGATGACATGAAATGCCGTTAATCCTACGTCCTTTCCAAAATAAAATACGTGCTCGGTCTATATATAGCCGACCACTCGCTTTTTGTGGCAACACACACACACGATCTCATCACGGGAATTACACGATCTAAATTTCGTGGTTAGCGTACCTGCAAGAGACCATTTCAGAAACATTACATCAAATTCAAAAGAAACTATGAAAACAAATGTTCCACAATCTCATCATCTTCCTCATCATCATCATCTTTTCTCCTAGTAACGGTTCATAGAAAGAACCGCCCCGTGGATTGCCACGAGCCAACATTGTCCCGTATTATTACTTCCGCGGGCACGGAGCGCTAATTTAAATTGCAAACATACCTGGGCCGGGCCGTAGTTGCAAAATTTTAAACAAGCATAACCCAGGGTTAGTTTGCCACATCTACTTCTACTGTAGACCTTACTTGGGCTTTCTATGTCGTTCCTCACCGTATAAATGTGTTGGTGATTTTTAATATGGCCCGTGGTGTACGGCATATCCCGACACGGCTCTGATACCAGCTGTGACACCCCTACCTCGCGAAGCGAGAGGGATTGTTGAACAGGATCGTATCGGGAGACATTCGACGAAGCGAACGTTCATTGCACATACATCGGGAATACATTCACCATTTTATTACATAGAGAACACTAATTGAGTAACAAGTTTCATACAGGATCTCTTAATTATTACAAGCCATTGTTCAATTTCAGATTTACAATTCATAAGTGAAGTGTGATTTTACAATACTTGATAATGACTTTGCGGAAGCGTAAACAGCTCGACGGTACATATATATATATAGCTTAACTTAGGAGAACCACACCAGCCCATATGGCATGGCCTCACTCTTGAGTCGGTGAAGCGGGAACCCACTCCACGGTCCACTCCTGAGGTTCCTCACTGTGACACACATACTTCCCGCAGCAATCACAAAAGTCGGGCTGCGGGAATCCTGAAAACAGTTGCAACACAAACCCTGAGTATCTAATATACTCCGCAAGGCTTACCCGTCAAAAATGGTTCTAAGAACCGACCCTAACATGCAGGGGGCTTGACCTGGCTTGCGGGAACTTGCAAAAACAGCAATTTAAGCAATTGTCTAACTCATATTTTAGCCAAGTTAAGAGGGTTGGAAACATGAGTATAAATTTAGTGAGCATTTCTAACAAAACATGGTTGCAATACATGAAGTAATTCTTCAAAATCAGCAAGCTTAATCATCATATTCACTTTGTTACTACGATGCAATCTGCTCGAGACAAGTGGTACTCATCACCGCGAGGGACGGCGATATATATCGATTTACACCCTGCAGGGGAAACCCAAATGCACGACATACGCATCATTTAAGAACACGTATGGCCACCTTTCACAAGATCACCATAGATATGAGCCGGGTCCGCCCTCCGAGTGTGCATTCCACATGCAACCACAGTAGCGTCGGGTCCAAGGGTAATAACACACCCTCCATCTACTCACAAACCCGTGCATCCACCGTGACCAACACTTTGCACAAAGGGTGGAGTTACCGTCCAACACTACGGCTCTCAAGTTACATCGGTTTACCAACTCCCATACGAAGGTATGCATTTGGTACACAACTCAATACTTGCTCGCGGAGTCACAACGAACGGTCCTTAACCGACACATACGGGGCTATGGCGAACGAGGGCCAACCTTGTCACCGCATCCTACACATGCTCTTCCCCGTACGGTCTCCAATTAATCAGGTGAGGGTAACCAAAATTTAATCCCTAGACCGAGCGATCTCCAAATCACTCGGTGTTGCTACCGACGAACTTATTAAGCATAGCACTAGCGATTAGGCTTATACTTAACCAAGCCACAGGGTATGGGAAGCTAGTGCAACTAGGTTTCCGAACAACTCCTAAACTTAGATGCACAATACATCATAGACGTATGTGAAAATAAAAAGGACTTTAAAACATAGGTCATGTTCCGGGGCTTGCCTTGATTCGGCTCGTAGTCAACGCACTCGAACTCGCTCACTTCAATTTGGTGCCCTTCTTGATCTTCAGCTCCGGTCGGGGTTCCTATATGAATGCATATGAAGTGCATGAGCAATGGATGAATTCGTATTTATATAGTTCATGGAACTTTCTCAATAAGATAATGTAACGAAACGTTCGCATGAATTAAACACGTTCTTGAGTGGTGATGATATGGTCATGATGGTGGTAAGTGTGGTTCGTTTCATGGGGACAACCTTCTAATTAGGTAAACTTTCCATCATTTATTATAAATGTACCTGCTGGTTTTTGAGATCAAGAAAAATAGGGTATAATTCCTTATTACTTAGTATGTAAGAGGTCGACGTTCACCTTCTTAGGATGAAGTTTGATCACGTTGTTATACATCGTGCACCATGAGTACTCATCATTTCATGTGGTTTTGTTACGATTAAACCTACACCATACGACCGTTCTTGCCCAAAAAGATAAACGTGATTATGATCTGTTTAATGGTGCCATGTAGGTGTGAAAATTATTTAACCATAACAGCAAGAAAAAGGCAATTTGAGTTTAGATCATGCTTAGCCATTTTTATTTCACTAAGTCCGGGTTGACAGGCTGCTCGTGAAGCCATCTTAAGGTGTTCAAAACTTAATATTTTGCTATAGAATTTAGGTGATTCATGTTGGTTAATGTAAAGTACATAACTCAAGGTTTACAACGAGCCAAAAATCGCTTCATTTGGATCTGTATTCAAAAAGTTATTGAATTTCAAAAACAGCAAGTTGTCACGCAGGCATAACGGTTTAGCATCTTAGAGCGCTTGAATCTTCATTTTTCTACACATGAAGTACTGGGATTATGTTACCACGTGAAATTACAAGTTATCTACTTTCCAAAGAGCCCTTGCTCATGCAGTTTGGATCTGGGGTCCAGAAGTTACATCATTTTTAAAATGCAATCTTGTTAAGCAGTTTGGTCACGCTAGCATTTTCATCTTGCTCAAAAATTAATTTTTACTATATAAACATAGGTGTTCATGTTCACCATGTTAAAGTAGAGGTTACAAACTTTCAAATGCGCTTTGAATCGTTCAAATCCGTGGCGTATAACTCGAGTTATGATTTTTCTAAAACACTTAACCGTTACGAAGTTTCAGCACGTTTCGAAAATTTGTCTAAGTGTGGCGCGCGGAGGGGGCTCGCCGAGCGGCGGCGGAGCTCACCGGCGGCACGCTATGGCTCGCCGCCGGGGTCGGGCTTGGCCGCCTGTGCACGGTTTTCGATGGCGCACCGTTTGGTGGGGTTGGCGAGGCGAGTGGGTGGACGGAGCTTCGCTCGCGTCGAGCTATGGCGGGTGCGGCGGCTCCGGCGTGGGAGCTCGTGCTCACCACTGAGCGAAAGAAGGGGCGGTCAAGGCTGAGAGCTTCACCTTCGCACGGAGATGAACGGCGCGGGGTCGGTGCAGGCTGGGGTGGTCTGGAGCGTGCTGGCGTCGACGGGGTGGCGGTGCGCGGTGGCCGGCGACGAAGAAGGAAGCGGTTTTCTCCTCGGCCGTGGCTCGGTTCAACCCGGGGCAAGGCAGGGAGGTGTGTTAGGTTCCCGCGCACCCTTCCGAGGCCAAGGGGGAGCATGAGCTCACCCGAGCGGGGTGGATTCGAGCTCGCCGGCGCGGAAGGAGAAGAACGGGGCTCGTCGGATTTTTATGGAATTTGTAGCCCTCGAGAGGCGAAGGGAGGCCAGGAACTGGCGAGGAGATGCGCAAGGAGCTGGCGAAGCAGTTTCACGCAAGTGAGGGCGTGGCAACGCGGAGAGGCAGCGCACGGGGGGATGAACCGGACGGCGGCCATGGCGGAAGGTGGTCTTCACCATCGACGGCCGTGCGAGCACGCTTCGAGGCGAAGCTTGGGAGGTGATGCGCGACGCGTGGAGCTGCACAGCGGAGGAAGGACGGGGCGGCGCCTAACCGGCATGGGCGCCGGCGGCGAACGCCGCTGGCGGGTGGCTCCGGCCATCGTGCCAAACTCTGTTCAAAGGGATTCCCACTTATTTACAGTTTTGCCACTGCTGTTCTCCTCTCTGTAATTTGCTAATAGAATTTGATCCTTTTGACATTTTTGCAAACCAAATTTTCTGTGGGTCACCTGGATTATGTGAAACAACTTTCCTTATAGGCCAAAGTTCAAATTCGAAATGTAAAAATTTATAAAAATTGTTGAACAGGTGCTGTTTCTGTTCAGAGTTGGATTTCTCTAGGGATTTGTGCTGACCCAAAAATTCAGGAAAAATGTTCTAAATTCAAGTCTTGATGTGTTCTACCAGATTGTGCAAAAATATGGAGTTACTACTTTGGAGAAAATTTGAGATCTCAAGAGCTAGGGTTTCGGGACGATAAAAACCCTAATAGGCCTTAATCTTATTATCTCATGTGACTAGCCGGATGATCTTTGTTTTGCACATGCAATTCTCCTGTTAGCACAGTAACATGGTGAATTTGTGACACGGGGTGTCACAAGTAACAAACACAACAAGTACCGGCGATGAGAAAGAATCAAGTGCTCTTGAGATGGTGATGAAGCTCAACGAATTTCTCCTCAATCTTCTCACAAATCCGCCAAGGATTGGAGTGGGGAATCAAATCGGAAAGAGAGGAGTGCTTGAGTGAGTTTGGGAGTGTTTTTGAGTGTGGGGAGGGTGCCAACCGGCTAAAAGTGGATGAGGTCCTCTTTTATAGCCGGGGCACTCAAAAGAGCCGTTGGGCTAGATCTGACTCGGATTTTGTCCGAGTGAGTCGGACAAAGTCCGACTCCTAGGGTTTCAAAAAGGTGTTTTAGTTCTGGAGTCCGAGTGGTAAAAACGACAAGAGTCGGATATATCACTACAAAAAAAAATTAGGCTTTTGCCACGAGCCACGTTACAACAAAAAATTTGGGTTGCGATAGGTAGGTCCCATTGCAACAAATTGTATCTATGGTTGCGATACGTGCACAATATTGCCACAAAATAGCTTTTGTTGCAAAAATCTTAAATTTCGTTGCAAGACATGTGTGTCAATAGCAACAAAATGATAATTATAGCGAAACAGGGGCACCTATTACAACAAAAGAATAATCGTTTTATGAATCCCAATATTTTTGTGGCAATACACCAACATTATTGCAACAATTGATTTGTCGTGGCAATAGATAGTTTCAACTACAATAAAAATATTTTGTTGCATTAGATCGTGAAATTTTGTTGCAAAAGAAAGAAAGCTATTGCCACAATCAAGATGTTGTTGCAACACACACTATCTATTACTACGATTTTTAGCTTTTACAACGATTTCTCACAAATATTTCCATGCCATGAGACATGATAAAGAAATAGTATTTCCATCATAGTCATATATAGTGACACTAGTGTAGTGGTAGAATACAATCGCCCATGTATAAAGGTCTTGAGTTCGATTCGTGTCTATAGCAAAATCACAGCTCAAAAATGTATATGCTTATTTTTTTCTTTTTGTGGACCCACTATATGTCGTTGCAACAAGCATTTGTTGCAACATCGTATGTCGTTGCATAAACTATTGATTACAACATTTTATTTTGTGGCAATAACCATAGTTGTTGCAATGAAACAAAAAATGGTTGTTAAAGCCTATTGCCACGCTACTACTTGCCACGGTCTCCAACGAAATGAGTTTTGTGGCTATTGTGTTGTATTGTAACTAATATGGCCCTATTGCCACTAAATATAACCCGTGGCAACACCCCTTTTTTCTTGTAGTGTATCCGAGTATAAAAGAGAGTCGGATATATCCGAGTATAAAAGAGAGTCGGATACTTTGTCCGACTCCTAGGGTTTCAAAAGAATGGCGACCGTTCCGGAGTCCGAGTGGTTTGTCCGAGTGAGTCGGACATTGTCCGACTCCATAGGAATTTTTCTTTTGCCAACCTTCCGGAGAACGAGTCCAATGTCCGAGTGAGTCCGACATTGTCCGACTCCATAGGAATTTTTCTTTTGCCAACCTTCCGGAGTTCGAGTCCAATGTCCGAGTGAGTCGGACATTGTCCGACTCCAAAGGTTATTTTGAATTTGGATGGAGTTTTGAGCACTTTCATTTTTTTACACCTCATACTTGTGTGTCCCTCCCGATAGTACGGTGTTTCCTATACTCAAGACATAAATAAAAGGCTTCACAACTTGATCTTGAGCATGAGTAGACCAGTTTTCAAATCTTGCAAATATGATGTACTTGGTCACTTCCTTTTTGTGTTTCTTTGCTCTCAATTGAATTTAAGTATGCATTGTACACAAGCTCATTTGAAACATTAGTCCTTTTTAATTGTATTGACGTCAATCACTCAAAACCATAATTGGGGGCCTAGATGCACTTTCAGCTAGCTACCTCACAAAGCCAACCGCATTTAAAAATCAATTTTTAACAACGAGGCCATGTTATAGGCCGCCTCTATAAATAAAAATAAATTTTAACGGGGTTCACAATGTAGCCCGCCGCTACTTAAATTTCTATCCAGCCCACAATGAACAAACCATATAAAAATTAACAAACCCTACATTTTCCACCAATAGCCCTATACATTTTTCCACCCCAACTCCCCTTTCTTTCTCTCTCTGCGGCGACACATCTCTCTCTCTCTGCACGCAACACCTTCCGGACGCACCCCTCACCGGCGAAGCCTGTCGTCGCGGCCGGTGGACGAGCCGCCGCACCCCGCATGGAAGCCGGCGGTGCAGGCGGCGCGTCCTCCCGGCCCCTCCTCCGGCTCGTGGTGGCGGCGGATCCGGCGCGTCCTCCCGGCCACTCCTCGGCTTGCGGCGGTGGTGGATCTTCCGGCTCGCGGTGGCGGCGGATCCGGCGCATCCTCCCGGCCATCCTCCGACTTGCGGTGGCGGCAGATCTTCCGGCCCTAGCGGTGGCGGATTCGACGCATCCTCCCGGCCCTCCTCCGGCTCGCGGCAGCGACGGATCTTCCGGCCCCGACGGTCGCGGATCCGGCGTATCCACCCGGCCCCTACTCCGGCTTGCAGCGGCGGCGACGGATCTTCCGACCCCGGCAGTGGCGGATCCGGCGACATCCTCCCGGCCCTCCTCCGGCTTGCGGTGGCGGTGGATCTTCTAGCCCCTACTCGGCTTGCAGCGGCGGCGGCGGATCTTCCGACCCCGGCGGTGGCGGATCCGGCGATATCCTCCCGGCCCTCCTCCGGCTTGCGGCGGTGGCGGATCTTCCGGCTCGGCGGTGGCGGACCCGACGAATCCTCCCGGCCCCTCCTCCGGCTCGCGGCGGCGGCGGATCGTCCCATCGCACCTCTTCCGGCCTCGGCGGTGGCAGATCCAGCGCACCGTCACGGCCCCTCCTCCGGCCCGCGGCGCGGCGGGAGTCTTCCGGCGCAACCCCGTTTGACGGCGATAGCGGGCCTCCTTTTGGGCTGGCGGGCTTGGGTCCTTTTCTTTGTTTTCTTCGGTCAAGGGTAACGGCGGGTGGAGATGTCACCCGCCGCTACCACGTCAATTTCTTACGGCAGTGCGCCACTTGCCCGCTGTTATTTCTTCCGATTTGTAACTGCAGAGATGTAGCGGCGGGCCGGCATACCCGCCGCTACGGTGGGTTTTGGCCCGCCGCTACGGTGAAGGTTTGTAGTAGTGTTGTAATTTTTGGAGTGATTTATATAGCAAACGGGTCTGGTTGAAGATGACGATCTAACGGATTAGTTCGTAATTATTTGACTAAGCCCTAGGTATTAAGCATTCGACTAATTATAGGCTTGAAAAAACTCGAGTTGAATATGTGAGATTTAGCGACTGATTTCAAAGGAATTTGGATTTTAGCGATATTTCATTAATCGAAATATCAGTTATGACCGATTTTAGTGGTCCGATAATAGACCTTGGTACGAATCACCAGGAATACGAGATTTGAGACTGGTCTAGACCGGTCGGAAAATATGTTCTTGGCGGAAACTGATAAGAGGATTGCAATTGGTGGCAAGTTCAGGTCGGGAAATCTTGGAAACTGGTGTAGAGTCTTTCAAAAGACTCTTGCATTATTTGCGCTACTCAAATGATTCAAGAGTCGGGGTCTATACCTAATTAGGTGCACCCGACCGATGCACTGTGTTCAAAGAGCGATATGAGGAGATCATGGGAAGTGGAAAGTCATGAGAAAAGGAAAAGAGCGGTCTGTAGGAATCGTTAAAGACGAGAGAATGGTGAAGATTCTTCCAGTGGACTTTTGCTGTTTTGCATTATTTGAAGGCGCTCAAATGATACAAGAGTCGGGGGAGGGGGGGTATACCCAATTGGGTGCACTTGATTGGTGCACTGTGGGAAAATTGTTCAATTTTTGGTATGGAGGATAAAAGACTAAATTGTAAGAAGAAATATTCAAGAAGATGGAGCTCTTTTTAATTTCGCGGTGAAATCAGACCAACATGTAGAAGACTGGTCGGTCATATTCAAGAAAAAATAAAAAATTACTCGAGGGCTACTGTCGTATACTTACCTACAATGTATCCGTTGTTCGGAAGAATTTTTCATCAAGGATATGGTGGCATATTGAAGACATAAGACTGATCGGGATGGCCCACGGGGTGGTGTCCGACCAGTACAAAATGACAGAAGTTCTTATATACAGGTATGGAAACAGAGGCGAACAATTATGACGACTTAGGCTTGGCATGATCCTCAGGACAAGAACAGGATTAGTCACAAAAGGACTCTGAATAGATAAGGAAGTTTAGATATAAAGTTTTTAAGTATGTAAATATTGTAACCGACTAGGATGTTGCATGTAACCCTGCCTCCCGGATGTATAAGGTGGGGCAGGGACCCCTTAAAAACAATCTTACGTAATAGTAATATGCTAAGGCAATACAAAACATACATGACGTAGGGTATTACTCTCGATTGAGGGGGCCTCAACCTGTTTAAAATCGTCGTGCGTTCTTCTGTTGCACCATCGAGTTTCTGGTTCATGCGGGGCTAGGTAGTTTATTGCCGAGATAAAGACTCGATAGTAGGCATAATTGCACCATGACTGAATATTTATGTCATCCTCCTACCGTGCACTTGATATCTCAATAGGCTTGTTTCCTTTAAATAATCAAATAATAATATGTGACGTCACAATTTTAGAAATTCTTCTGTATTTTTATTTTTTTTTATTTCTCTATGATTTTTGCTATTATATCATGATATTCATCCTGTAGAGGAAGCACTTCAAGGCCTACCAATTGCATATATTTGAAAAGAAAGAAAACATATCGACCATTGTCATTCCACTAAGTCTAGCCTCACCCCCAATCTCTCTCTCTCTCTCTCTCTCTCTCTCTCTCTCTCTCTCTCTCTCTCTCTCTCTCATCTCGGCCTCTCTCTTCCTCCTCTCGCTCTCTCCGGGCAAGGGAGCCGGCCGACGACGGGCGGGCAGCTCAGGCACAGTGGACGGGGCACGTCGGCTTGGAGGCGGCACCTAGGACACTGGATACACGTGGCAGCGGCTCGTGGGGCGGGGGCGGGGGTGGGGGTGGGGGTGCACATTGTGATCGGATCTGGTAGGCCCCCTCGTTGGCAACAACCAGATCCGTCTGCCCCACTCTCCAGCACCTTGGGCAGGCGGGCGAGCGAGCTATGCATAGGGCCGCCCCTACATTTTTTTTTCATTTTTAACTTCGCGGTTGGTGGCCTGGCCCGCTGCTGTGGTAGAGGATTACTGTAGTGTAGGATCAGTTACAAGTGCACTGCAAGTCATTTATTATTCGAGATTATTAATCCTGGAACTGAACAATGGGCAGGCACTGACACCAAAAAAAAACACTAGTCCTTTATTACTCATGAGCGTTTGTTCTGCATCGAACATAGCTAAATGCATTACACTCTTTGAGCTGGCGGTCTAACAGGTGGTGGGCAGCAGCACTCCCATAGGTTTCTGCCGTGCCTATCATGATCATATATCCTGCAGTAGGCACGTCCGCTCCTGCATCTGCGCATGCACCTGGCATCCAAAGTATCGAAATCACCACCAATCGGACGGCACCTCCACTCTTGCGTTTGTGGTGGTGGTGCTAGCGGCGACGAGCAAGATGAGCCTCCAGGCTTCAGGCCTACAGATGTTCGAGATAACACAAATCCAATAAGTTTTATTGGTTAATATCTTGGTCATTTCTGAAAACAAAGTTTGGATCAAGTAAAGAAGGGAGTGATATGTACAGTTTCCAGCTTGGGAGGGTGAGAAAGATGACAACATGATAATTACAATAAACGAAGCCGCTGCTGTGGAGGACACTGTCCCCATGTTATTCCACACAAGTGCCATGAGGAGACGATGACTTATGGCTGAACTGCTTATCTTTCAGTGCAAGCGTATATATAGAAACTCATCTAATATCATGGCTTCGATGTGTGGGTGCTCTAGAATTTATTATAGCACCTCCAGTGTATATCCTACATAATTGTTTAGATATCTCTTAGGACTATGGTTTTGTATCTTCTTACAAGCTTCAATCAATGCAACGAAAAAAAAGGATACTGAAAACTAAGTGTATATATAGAAACTCATCTAATACTAAGGCTTATAGGTGTATGGGTGCTGTAGAATTTATTATGGCATCTCCTGTATATATATCCTGCATGGTTGTTTAGTATATCTCTCAAGACTGTGGCTTTGTATCATCTTGCAAGCTTCAATAATGCAAGGGGGAAACGTAGAAATTGCTAATTAGGTGTATATATAGAAACTTATCCAATCTTATGGCTTATATAAATGTGTGAGGGTGCTCTAGAATTTATTATGGCATCTCCTCCTGTATATATATCCTTTGTAGAATTTGCAGCATTTGCTTTTCCATCCCTGTATTTTCTGGGAGGGTGAGTGGTAGTGGCGTCCATAGTTATGGATCAATTTGTTCAATTTGTGCCCCTAGTCCTGCCTCCACTTATGTTTACATATACCCGCCAGTGGACCATTATATTAAAAATCCATTAGTGCTGTAATCCCTCACAAATCAATATCCATATCGCTCACATATACAAATACAATCTCCCACTTGCACTAGATACAATCACATTATGCTAGACCCTGGATGTTCCAACTAGGATTTTGTGTCTCTATAGGCACGGATTATATAGTAAGATTTAATCACCACAGTCACATCGAATTCGCTAGTGCTAGCAAATATAGCATACAAGCAAGATAGAAAGAACCTCATTATCAGTTATCCTTGGACTTATCATACATCACCAAATAGATAATCATAATTAGAATGCTTAATGAAAGATACAAGATATGTCACCACCTTGGAGGTCTACCTTAGTATAGAATGACCTTGTCCAAATAAACCTGATGTTATATCCCACTAGAGAACATAAATTAGGCATAGTCTTGGGGGCTCTAAACTCTGTCATCTGTATCATGTGGGCTTCTCCCCTAACACGTCGAAGAGTTCAGGAGGTGGAGAGAGGGAAGGTCCTAATATGTTTTGCTCGACCTTGAGAACTTTCTAGATGCCATTTGTGGCTTATAGAAATTATTTGACTTCATTTTGGTCTTTTCAAAAGATTTTCTGCAAAAAAAAACATGCGACAAAAGGCTTTGGACCTTGGAATCCTATTTGATGACGTCCTGGATTGAGGTCTCCTAGTGCCAGTTGACATCTTCATGCGCTAAGATACCAAAAGAGTTGACTCATGCATATGCCAATTGGATCAATATGGATTGTTAAACTAAAGCAAAAATTTCTACCATTTGAGAAGCATGGATGATTACTGCTAGATGCGTAGGTGGAATGGAAGCCAAGCAAGAAGCATAATTCAACACAGGCATGCATTGGTGTAGAGGAAGTAGTCGATCACAGCTTTCCCATGTCCAGCCCACGTTTTTCTCATCTAGTTGTCCAACACTACAACAATAGCAGCAGCACCTCTTCACGGCATAGACACTTACAGGGGTGCAATGTCTTGCGTGATGTGCTAGCACCGATGACATGAATAGTGTTTGTTTTGTCATTTTGAATTAGTCTTTCTTAAACTAAGTGGCACTTATGACCCACGGGTCCCTATCGTAATAATGTTATCGAATAAATAAAGATATTGTTCTTTTATCATATTATTGTCATGTGTGTGTGAAACTTGATCGTGGGCATGCATACAGATGAGTCCGGTTTTGTTCGTTAAAACCGGGTGTGACATTTGGACCGGGAAGTAGGAGTTTTGATTTATGTAAGTTGACGCTATTTATAGAAGGTATGAAACCGACTTGGATTCAATCTCTAAGAGCTAAAGTTGATGGCCAAGCATGGGAGGACATGTTCAGAGGCTATATAACCCTCATATGGCATCCAAGACCATAGGAAGGGACGTGGAAAAGACTAGGAGCCACTACACATCGCAAGGAGGCCGCCGGAGTTGAAGAGTCACCATATCTAGAGGTGTAGTCTAGTCAGGTAATCTCCCTGCATGATGCACTACACCGGAGCTAGGAGAAGTAGAGCCATGTGCCCTAGGAGTTATCGGTGTTGCGACAAGGCCATGCCGATCAACGCACTTTTCATGCCAATCCGCACTTCTCCGGCGGTGATGAATTATGGGTACAATTTATCAATATCTATGTTATCTATCTTGATTCTATCATTGGCTGCAATTTATGTTTGTCTGGATTGATTGGTCTTAAATATGCTTATTTTATTGTTTAATTTATGACTAAGTTTTTAGATTCTATCTTAATCATGGTGATTAGGCTAGCCATCCAGATCTTGTAATGAATCATGATGGCTTGATGATGCTAGATGTGTAGTTTAGTCATGACAGGGCTAGACATCCGGATACACGTTTAGATAGTTAGCTAGGTACGAGAAGCATGCACGATTACTGGATTAATCTCGAGAGATATAAATCGGGGTTCTCCATGGAAAGGTGTGCATTCTTTTGCTATATTTGATGTTTACTTATTGTTTAAAGTGTCAGGTAAGCTAGGATTAAGATGATAATGAATATTGCTTAAGTGCTCGTTGTGCCGATCAGCACAACCTTTCTCTGACCACTAGTTACACACAGGCTAACCTTACATGTTCTTCTTTGCTCGATATGTATGTACTAAACAAGTCTTTTTAAGCATTTTATGATTAAGCCTTCATGCTGATCGGCACTTTTATGCGCCTTTTATAAAATTTAATCATTTAAATTATAACATCTAAAGAAAATTAGAGAAAATAAACATTCCACAAAACACATTAAGTATGAAAAAGATTCAGATATAATAAAAACTGGCAAGGTGGCCCGGGCTAATACCACGACTAAAATAGTACCCAAGATTGTATCGGTAAAAAATACACTTATGTGCATTTAAAAACAATATTACCTATATATTAATTGTATTACACCTTAGTAGATGAACATCTACTTAGATGAGAAAGTCTGGTGGTTGAAAGCTTATCAAGCATTGCGCTCATGAATGAAGGTCTATGATGAGCTTTCCTATAGGGTATCATGGTCACTCCCCGGTCCGTGTATCTTTCTTGGCCAGGTTCTAGTTTTCTCTCCCACACACCCATTCCCACCCTGCTCACCTCTTAGATGTGTCAGTTTCGAGTCGGTCTCTTTGGTAGATACAAAATTTAAGTAGAAGAGCCATCTCACCATGTCAGCATCTCCACCAGCCCATTAGATAACTCACTTAAGTGCTCAATTTTGCTCCAAATAGCTCCTTCAATAACACCGTAATATCTTCTTTAGCCAGATATAGCGCATGGTGACCAAATAAGCCAATTAAAGATAGTGTGCAGGAGGCCGATGATGCTAGTATGGAGCCCTACATAACCCTCCTGTGGGCCTTCAGGATACTGGTTAGGATGGATATTCTTTCAAGTTTAATCTTCTGATGCTCTACACTAATGGGCTCTATTATGGTTCTCGTCCATCTCACATCCTTCGTCCGACTTACTTAACCTGAGTCTTTATTCTATTTGATCAGAACACAAAAATTTCCATCTCTAACGTCAATGCTCGGATGTGAATGATGTGCCGGCTTCCTCATGCATGCCACTACAGTGCTGCAGTGCTAAATCAGCCATCCTCGTAAATTTGATCGAAAATTGTAGTTAGTAGCTCCTCGTCATTGCTTTGCACCACGAGCTCGATGGACCAGCCATCTTATTCATCATAGATTGTCTCATGGAGCTTGGCTGCATCGTTCGAAACCAATTTGTAAGTCCGTTATCTTTAAGTGTCACGAAACATATTAGTACTATATATATCCCTAGATTAAAATAAGATGTCATGCGTGTGTCAGTGTGCGATGCACTTCTTTGCAGTTTATTATTCACAGAGAAAAAAATCACAATTATATTTTTCGATCTGGAACATTCTTTTTATGAAACTCGTGAACAATTACACTTCCCTAACTCTGGTCCTCATCTACGACCAGGGCTCCGAGGCGACTCGAGATCCCGTGAGCTGTTCCAACTGACCACACAGACACACCAGACATCTTCAGAAGACGCTGCGCTACCTCCCCGGTGCACGGCCTGTTCGCCGCGTTGCGCACGCAGGAGACACCTCTGACCTCTCAATCAGCCTCAACATCACGAGGACGGCGTCCTGCAGGACACTCCCCGCCGGCAACGCCGGGTCCACGAGTTTGTCCACCGTCTGCAACGCAGCCTCGGCATCATCGGCGCGTCCGTCGGCCAACAGCTCGCGCAATTCCGTGAACGGGTCGCCAACGCCATCACCGACCAGCTCTTCGACGTCCTTCCCCGTGGTGAGCTCTAGCATCACGACGCCGAGGGCGTACACGTCGGCCTTGGGCGACACCACACCGTGCACCAGGTACTCGGGCGCCACGTACCCACGCGTCCCAGCAATCTAGCTCATCATCGTGAATACCAGCGTGTCGGAGCCGCCGGCGCTGCTGCGTCCGTTGAGGCATGACGGGTCGATCTGTGTACTAGCGCAGGTACCTCAGCGGCACGGCGCTACCGGGAAGCCGCTGGCCACTGCACTAGCTGCACCCAGTTCAGCGGGAGGAGGAGTTCGCGCTGTGTTCTGCAAATTCGGTGACGAGGTACCGCCTGCCGTGATAGTGGCTGAGGCCTACTAGGCAGATCAGGTTTCTTCCTCATATGATCTCCACGTCACGGCAGCTGTCTCCGTTGAACTCTGTGCGGGTAAACTGACAATTAATTCTGTTTTAGCAACTTGCCGAGAGAAAGAAGCTATGGCTTACATATGGCAATGACACAATGATTAATCTATTTTACAATAGTATGGAGGTTTTGTGGTACCATCACCAGTAGATATGATTATTATTGTTTTGAAAACATGACATCAAAACTATTATAAGATGGTTTACTGATGTAATTACAAGATGAATACAGAAAAAATTGGAGATTATCACACCAGCAATAGCAATAGCTCTCATCGTTTTTTTCAAGGATCCTAGGATTGAGCGCACATGACCAGAAACCCATTGTAATGTAGGAATATTCAAGGAAGACTATTTTCAATCGGGATTAAAATATTGTGAAAGAAAATTAAACTTAAATGTTATGTACACATATTCTTAAAAACCTTCATTATTGTAAGGGTACACAAATGAAATTTACTATCGAGTGAGTTATTTATCTCATCATCCAAAGTATGTTGATAGTAGATGTCACGCGTAGAGTCATTAACAACTTCAGATATATGAAGTAACTGTGTCTAGCTTACGTGAGAGGGAGACTAATATATTGGCCAACTCTTTCCCAAGATGTAACGTCATCGGCTTCACCGAGACTCAGCTTTGCCTCGAGGCGCCAGACTGTAACAGCGCCAGCAGTCGCGACCGCGAAGACCGGAGGGCCCTCATTGCTGTCTTTTAGTTGTACCTAGGGCAGGTAGCCAGGAGTAGAATGGTCATGTAACGTTATGGATCCCCGCGATTATAAAAGGAGACCAAGGGTCAACTGAAATGACACATGTAATTTCTGAGTTAACTCCGCTATAAAGAGTTATTACCTCGCATTTCCGTATTCATATATGTTGTGTTCGGTGGGCAAAGCGTGTTAGCATACAACGCTTAGCACACCTACAACAGTTACAAACAACAACTATAGAAGTTTATTTTCTCTTTAACATTATGTCTACCAGAAGTATGTTTTGTAACTTGCACTATGCATGATGACATGCTCTATCTGTGTATATTTTTATTACAATTTTACACATGTGTTTCTTGTACAAATTATTTTACATATATTTTATCTAATAGAAATTATGTTTGGAGTACGAAGCATCTTGTTTTTGAAATTATTCGTAGATGAAAAAAAATCATATGTATGCACTTTTAATAGGCTAAGACTCATTGTAATAATAATTGTTTCTACTAACTCCGTCCCAGAATAAGTGTCGCTTTGGACTCTGATCATTAGTCTTATTAAAAAGATTCTTATAAATATTTTAAATAATATGTTATGATTAAAATATCTCTAATAATAAAACAACTTATTATAAAATAAGTAACATTTACCCAAAAAAATTAAGATGAACAGTCAAGTGAAGTTTGAAGTCAGAAGCGACCCTTATTCTTAGACATTGAGTATTGTTTAGCTAAGGCTAGCAAGCTCTAGTGGCACACTTTTTAAATTGTTGTAGACTCTGGGAGCTACAAATGTAGTAGACACGCTGATTCAAAATTATTGAGAGAAAAAAAATCATATTTATACTTTGCAATAACAGCCGGTTGCCAGTAGTGATACGTGTAAAACGCTTATTTAAGAATGATTTAAAAATTATATTTATATTTTCCAAGCTACAACTTGTCACAAAATTCCTTGCCTTGAGCGCAAGGAAGGTTCCCAGCAGCGGCGATGACCGCTACGGCCGCCACGGCAACACCAATCCCAGTGTAAATTCCTGTCTTATTGCTCTTCTTGATCGTCGGAGGACTGGCCGCTACTGGTGGAGGCGTATGACAGACCCGCCTCACGAAGAGGCATTTCTGTCTCTAGGATCATCATGTGTGGTATCACGCGCTGTGATGTCCGATATTATAATATACAAACATAAGCATAGCACAATGAATATAAGTACAAGTCTCTTACATTCATCCCAAGTACATTAGTATATCGAGTCTCATGAGTATCGAAGCTAATAAGTTTGGAAAATAACTAAACAGCGGAAGCACTAAGATACAATCGCTCTCTCAGCGATACATCACGGGAATCCAGCAGAGACAGATGTTCCTGCCCTAGAACATCTTACCGGCACATCATCAACACTACTCCTCCGAACCGCACCACTCCCAAGTGTAGTGGCCGTCACCCGGAGTCCGGTCCTGCTAGACGTCATCTCCGACGTCGAAGTCCTGTCCGACGGATTCCTCCGAAAATCACATAGAGCAAAGCCACTGAGCAACTAGAGCTCAGCAAGACCGACCCGTCAAGGTGGCCATCTACAGCCGACTCCTAGACATGCAAAGGCCGGGGGGTAGGATACCATTAAGCACTAAGCTGGCCTACAAGTGAATCTTTACTTTCAACTTTTAGCAGTTTAATTAAGTTGCAAGAAAGAATAAATTTAATTTGCAATAAGCTACGGCATTACATGTTTCCAAACAAGTAATTAAGCAATACAGCAAATTAATCATAATCATCACCACCAATGTTTCTCTTCTTACTACGTTCCGGTCGACGGGACAAGTGGTACTCGTTACTCGTGAGGGGCAGCGATTCGAATTGATTTACATCCTGCAGGAGAGACCTGACTGCACGTCACATACGCGCTTCCCGGAAGCCGCATGAGACAACCTTTCCCAGCCGGCACTGTAGTGTTAGTCGGGCCTAGCTCCCCGAGAAGGGTCCCCATGCGATGCCGTCCCGGACGTCATCCATGAGTAGAGTGCTTCCTTCTCTCCTCCCAAATTCCTGCCAAGTAACCAAGGGAGTAGGGTATCTCTCTAACATACAGCAACCATCGGTACGTCGGTTTACTCGGGCCCATTAACTCTAGCATGCAAGCAGTACATTCAAACTTATCCACATGGGCCGGACACGACGCGGTCCTTGTGTGCACGAGACAGGGCTACAACCTTGAAGACTCTTTCAGTCCTTCACTTTTCACCTAAGTTGCCCGTCCGGCCTCCAATTTTTCCATTCTCTTATCATTACTTAGCATCGTGTCCAAAAAGGTGTTTGTCCTATCTACGAGTGGTCTCCGTACCACTCGACGGATCATCACCCTAATTAAGCAAGCATCTAGCGTAGGGTGATCGAACCAGGGTAGATAGGGTCCTACTGCATGCTAGGGTTTTCATCACAACTCCTGTAGACCTAATGCACAATACAGACCTACAAGCATAGTGATGAAAATAAAATACTTAAATTAAAATGTTGTGCACCGGGGCTTGCCTTGGGCTTGACCCTGAACAGCTGGGTCAACAACAGCAGTAGCTTCCGGCTCCTCCTCGCCGGTTACCACGTTCACCACCGCAGCTACATGATGCAAAGGTGATGTGTAAATTTTTGATGAAAACATGATATGGAATATTTTATGGAATACGTGCGGATTTCATCAATTACATGAAATTCATGAGTATAAATTAACTTGGTGTCCAGCGAGGTGAAAATGATTTAAGGTGATTATTTAATTTAATCTCCTTCATCAACTCCCATGAAGCATTTAAATCATTATCACATGAGCAAGAAAATAATTCATTAATCCTAGCAAAACTAGGTAAAATAGCAATTAAATTGCTCCTGGTCCTTAGGCACATGTCATAGATAATAATTAAACTAAGCTTCATAATTTGGGGCAATTAAATAAATGATCAAGTCCTATTCTTGAATTTCCTAAAAAGAATTTAACTTAAATAAATTGCTTCTGATTATGCCAAACTAAATGCACTACAAAATAGTACATGTCTCAAGGAATCCAACAAAATTTAGTTTGTAATTTTTCGGGGTCTAGAACTCTGGATATGAATTTTCTAAGTTTGAATGGAATTCGACACTATTTACAAAATTGCCATCCGGGATTTAATTTAAATAACCCGCGCTCCGTGCCACACCGAGGACTACAGGGTTCTGGATCCGCGTGTGGCTGTGGCCACACGGGATCCCGGGCCGTGTGGCCCGCCCTGTGGCCTAACCGGCGCATGGCCGGGAGGCGGCGGCGCGACGGCCGGAGCGGCGCCGATGGCTCGCACGCGGCCCTGTAGGGGTCCACGAGACTCCGCGCGGTATGGCGGACTCGGGGGTGGGTCTCACGTGGCCGGGGGCTCACCGGAGAGGCGGCGCGACGGCGATGGCGGTGGCGGGGTGGTTCGGCGGTGATGCACGGGCACCGGGAAGCTCCAAATCTCGTGCCGTTAGCTCGTAGAGGTTCACGGTGACTTGGAGAAGAACGGCGTCGACTCCAAGGAGGATGAGCAATGCCGGAGATGGCCGTCGGCGTGGAGGTGGCGGTGGCGGGAGTTCCGCGGCCGGGGAAAACGGGATTTCCAGCTACCTCGCGAGACCAAAGAGGGGGTTCGGGTTTGGGAAGAAGCTCCATCATCGTGCGCACCCACCGGGACAAGATTGAGGGAGAGAGGCTCACCGTAGAGGGTCAATTTGGCCGCAGCGTCAATGGCGGCCGGAGATGAGCTTCGCGGGGAAAACTTCGAAATTGGTCGGGTTTAGTCCGCCATTTTTGGGGATTCTTGGGCGTGGAGCATGGTGGGGTGAGGTGGCTCCCGCGGCGTGCTTGGCCCGAGCTGCGGCGGCCGGAGACGGTGGGGCGGCGAGCTTCCGGGGGCGGCGGCAATGGCGGGTCGGGATGGGGAGCAAAGGAGAGAGAGGAAATGGGGAGGGGGTTTCGGCCGGGGTTGGGAACCTCCCCTTTGTCCCTCCGACCAGGTGGGGTCGCAGCCGGAGGGCTGGCGCCACGCGGCGCCGGTGTACGACGCCGGTCGGGCGCGGGGCGCGCCCGTGCCTCGCCCTGTGTGGCTAACCGGTGGGGCCCTGCGAGAATATGCCCCAGCATCTTTTCTTTTTCCTCCATTTTCCAAACGTGGCCGGGTTCGAATTTGAAAATTCAAATGCAAGGCCTTCCCAAGCTCAAAAAATTAAAAAGGAAAATTTTGCTGGATAGTGTAACTCTAAAACGTGACATGCACGTTGAGTTTACTCAAAAATTCCTTCTAGATAATTTCTGGAAATTCAGAGAAAAGGCTTAAAATCTAAGTTTCTCTGATTTATTTGAGGTACCAAACCTTGATGAAATCCAATTGGGTTTTGTCCTAGATTTTTCATTTGAGGTGCCCTACAACATATATTTTTGGTTGACCATACTTGTATTGTAGAAATTTGAGTTGTAGTTCAAACCAAAGTGTTTTTGAATTTATTTGCTGCCCAAAACACTTTGTATGTCAATGAAATTTCTTGGGTGGGTAAACCCAGACTTGAGATTAGTTTTAAAAATTCTAACTCGCAAAAATAGAACACGGAGTGTCACAAGGCGGTGGCGACTGTTTCTGCGACGCGTTCGGCAGGGCCGCGACGGGGATGAGCAGCGTGGTGCTAGCAAAAATTCTATATTTCCTTTCCGGAGATGCAACAGTTAGGAGACACTTAAAAAAATTCTATTTCAGTATTTCAGCAACCTTAGCCTCTCCTTGTACTGCAATGTTAGCATCGTCACCATGACTCTCATTCTCAATGCCATTGCCATCAATATTATTACCTTCTAGAATTTGATTTTCAAGATTAATTTGAGACTATTTAAGCACAAATCTATCAAGAGCACCCTTTTGAGATTGAGATGTTGCTCTTACACTTTTCATAACCAAAATCTAGCTTGCTTGGTACACCTGGAACATGATAATCGATATGATAATGAGACCTGGTTCACAAACCATAGGCGCCTAGCTTATGGACTAGAAGGATTAAAAAAATGAAAAGAACCGGGAGATGCACCTAGATTGAAAAAAAAATTACGTGCTTGTTGAGGTCTTCACGCGTGAGGTACGCAGACGTCAGGCGACACACACGCTGCTTTCCTATTGGGATTGCGAAAGGAGCATGGATCGCCAGCGCTAAGAGTCAGCGGACCAAGGGACTACTCTGAGGAAGATTTGGGGGCCCTCAATAATATTTTTTTTGGTACACCGATCCGCCATTACAACAAAAATATTTACATATCTTTGACTTTACTTCAACTAATTTTGGTAGTTAATTAATCTGCCCAATTCACACTGACAAGAATCATTGGGCGTCCGCCAATACAGAATTTAAGTGAACGAAAAGATGAATTATACGTCCATATATAACAGTAACAACAAATTCTTTAACAAAACGGTTAAAGATAAAGAACCTTTAAATAGTTGACATATGGCAATGATAAAATGACTAAACATTGTAATAAACTAGCAAGGTGGCCCGCGCTATTAGCGCGGCTAGTCCCGGTTGCAACTAATAGATCTTAGTAGTAAGTTGGTATTATACTCATAATGTTAGCATCATGCAATATATATTACTGTCGAAAAGAATTAGTGTATTCACACTAAGCATTTTCTTATCCAAAATGAGATCAGCGGTAGCAATATTGTTTTCCTCGCAATTTATAAGAGAATCGATCTTTTCTCATAGTGATAATATACGGTGGAAGAGGAAAAAATGCACTCCCTTAATTCCGGATTATCATTTATTTTACTCCACTATAGCTGTATTAGCGCTACAATACTTTTCAATTCTGGATTGGCATGTTTATATCAAATAACATTTCCAAATACTAAAAACAAATATCAAATTCATCTTAGAAATCTAAATGTTACAATATAATCTAACAGGTAGTGAAATATTATAGTGCATACTATATATGTTTCTGAAGCTTGTGAAGACATGCTAGTTGCTAATTAACAATCCCGTTGCTTCACATGTATATCTCCACGGACATGCTTTTATCTGTCCTACAGTGTCCTTGGCAGACGCCAGAAAGTTATTTGTTACTGGCCTTGCCTTGACATCCAACAGCAACTTCTTATGTATTCAATACCAAATACGTCAACATGTGTCGATTGACAATCTCATGTGTGATTGCACGCACGTCCCTTGAGCTCTAGTTTGATCTTTGAAGCTATCATTTCTCTATGAATAATGATAGGGCAGCAGACGACTGTTTTGAAGCACTATATTTTTTTATCAATTACTTATCTGAAGCAACTACCATAATCAAAGTAAGTAGAATGATTTATTTATGTACGTTCGCGCTCTTGTAGGATTGAGTGATGCTATTCTTTTTGTTTGTAATTTCGCGTTGAGACTGAGTTGGGGGTTGACATGTGGCCTTTTACACTATTTGACTTTGTGTGTGTGATACTGTTGTACATGCCTTAAGATTTGGTTCTCTTATGCATTAACAAAGACCAGAACGTGAGAGCGAGGTGTCCAGGATGGCGAAGATACTACTTGGTAAGTGGTCACAACTACATAGACTCTTGCTTCAACTTTGTGGACTTAGTCGCTTTTCCTCACCACTGCTAATGACATAAAAGCCAAGAATGTCATAAACTTCTTGGGTAGAGTACACCATCATCATAATGCCAGATGTTCAACTGTTCTTCCCCGTCATTTTCAACGATTCTCTGTTCTTTCATCCACACAGCTATAACGGCCACAACTCCATCATCCAAGATTGGTCCTTTTTTTAATGCACCACATCCGTCATGCTCTGGGAACAATGTGGCAGAATGTTAGAAAGTTTCATGCACCATTGGCAGTTAGGATGCTTGTCCGACTATATATATATATATAGACTTTCGGCCTAGATGATGTTCCTTTGTTTTTAAATCTTTACCGGGCACTGCCTCCTTTGTCTTCGTACAATCCTACTGCTACCTCTTTGATGGACTTTCTACGATCGTTCAGACAATTTCTTGCACGGACGACGGCTTGGCAAGATATTTCGAATATCATGCACACATACAACGTAGTGCTTATATATGGTTGTTTTGGATCAATGCCAGGTAATCAGCTTGAGTCTCAAAGCCGGGTAATCTGGTCGAGTCCAAGTCCAATTACGTATGCCATACACGTCTTTATCTTTTTTTTTCTTAGACGGTCTTCACCTTTTATTGAAGGAAAGTAGAGTTTTTTATTGGGCCCCAGTTTTTGTAGTACTATTTGACTTGGACTCTTGATTTAATGCTAACGTTAGATGTTCATAAAATCCAACGGATCATATCTTCGCTTTTTCCGATTAACGTGGTAATTTCTTTGCTTGAGAGCGAACGTGGTGGCTCCTTTTAACCTTCTAATATAAAGATAATAGATAGATTTGGGATATGGAGGTTTTGTTGTACACCGAGTTCATATGATGCTTTTATAAGACAAAATACAATGTAATTACAATTTTTTTTTTGAAAATACGGAATATGGAATCAACTGTTTATAAGACAAGGATGCAACTACAAGACAATATAAAAGAAAAAATTGACAATTAATAACGAAGCTAGTCTAATACAATTATTGTTTGTAAATGTTTTTTAGAAAACATAGGGTGGATTATACATGACATCAAACTTTCTTAAAATTATTCATGATTTTATTTAGATAGAACTTCTAATTAAAGAAATTAATATAAAATGTTATATACACATTTTCTTAGAAACTTTCATTATTGAATGGTACTAGAGGGATTGCTCAATCCAGACAATTCACGGGCCTTTCTGCGTTAGCATCGGCTTGGCTCCTTCCCTGCTCGGCTCTCGCTTATCTCCGTTGTCTTTTGCACGCGCAACACGCAAGTTGTAGGTCTTCCGCATGTATTCCGCTGCCTCTGTCAACGTACCTAGCAAAACAAAACGACGCCGCACATCCATGCCCTGGTTTTCTACGAAGCTTCATTCAGCACAATGGAAAACTCTGCCACGGATGAAGCTATTGTCGGCGCAATCATGCTGTCACAGTTCGATGTCGAGGCCTCCATTGTCAAGGTCTCCACCCAACCGCCGTCGTCCGATCTTGCAATGGATCACGATGTGGCTGTCGAAATCGTGCAGCCCAGGGCACCTGTTGCCAGGTTATCCCGTAACCTAGACCTTTTCTCGCTTGTCTAAATTGGATGTCATGGACTGATCATCCTTAGTATAACAATTGCAATATTACAGCGTCAACAACTATCAGCGTTGAGCAACCATCAACGCTGAGCACCTTAGTGGCAGTCATGAGTACAACATAGCTGATGGGCATGAGGAAGACATAGCCGCTGGCCACAAGGAAGATGAGGTCCATTTGCTTGCAGCCGCCAGGAACCTAAAGCCGAAGGAGAGCAGCCAGCACATGTAGGGTTCTTTGATCGATCATAATGTTTCTACATTAGTATTGTTTAATCATGCATGATATGTACATATTGTTTTTATAACCATGCACAATAGGTGGCTGGTAAAATGGAGGAAACTTCGATCTTTCCAGAAATTGGAATGGCTTTCAAATCTGAGGACGATGCTTATGAGATGTACAACACCTTTGCTGGGTTTAGCATTAGAAAGAGCACGGAAAAGTATCGAGCAGATGGCAGTATATATAAAAAATATATAGTGTGCAGTTGGGAAGGACATGGAGATCCTAAGTCATCGAAGGGCAGTACAAGGACAGGCTGTAATGCTCGTATTCAGTTTAGTGTGAGCCGAGAGGGGACTTGGTTAGTGCAAAAACTTGTACATGAGCATAACCATTATCTTACTAGCCCACGGCGACTCTGGATCCCGCGCGAGCTTTGCCAGCTGAGCACAGATACGCCAGACATGTTTAAAAGGTGTTGCGCCACCTCCCCTGTGCTCGGCCGGTTCGCCGCATTACGCCGGACATGCCTCTCGATCAGCCTGGCCATCAGGAGGCAGGGCCGGCTCTTGGGCCATGTAGCTGAGGCGACCGCCGGGGGCCCATGGCCAAGAGGGGCCCAATATCAAGTATGCTAAGAGAAGGCTCCCCACGCCAAGCAGGCCTGATCTCCCTAAAAAATACCAAGCAGGTCTGATATCAATTCCCAGACAGCCTTCCACCATCCACCACGATAAAATTTTCAATTTGTTTCAGCGATCAAGACAGTCTAGAAGTCCCACGTCGATCACCGAAACATCAATTTTTCTTCTGTCGCCGCCGACCCAGACCTGAGAGTCGAGTCCTCTTCGGCCCTTCCCCTAACGGCTGATACAACCGCACGCGCACGCCCACACGCCCAGGCCTGCAGACTCCACCTGCTTTGTTGCTACTTGGTTAATTTAATTAATTGTATATTTAACATGTCAAATCTAATTATTCAATTCTAAATATCATGATATATTATTTACTTTCCTACATAATTTAGTAACTTTGTTATTATTTGAGGTAAACTTACTAGTTCTATTTTCTACTTGTTAGTTTCTTCTATTGACATTGTTCTTCAAGAATTAAATATATTATTAGTATATATTATATTAAAAATTATTTATAAGTCATAAAGGCCCATAGCATTAGTTCGCTCGAGGGCCCTTCAAATCATCGAGCCGGCCCTGTCAGGAGGACGGCGTCCTGCAGGACACTCACAGCCGGTAGCGCTGGGTCCACAAGCTCCTCCACCCTCCGCACCACTGCCGCATCATTGCCGCGCGTCCCTCGGCCAAGAGCTCGCGCAAGTCAGTCAACGGGTCACCAACACCGTCACCGACCAGCTCTTCGACGTCCTTCCCCGTGACAAGCTCCAGCATCACGACGCCGAGAGCGTACACGTCGGCCTTGGGCGACACCACGCTGTGCTCCAGGTACTCGGGTGCCATGTGGCCGCGCGTCCCAGCGTCCTTGCGGAGCCGCCGGTGATGGCCCACTGTGTCTAGCTAGATCAGCGACGTGATTACCTGGTCCCGCAGCACATCGTGCTGGGTGAACTCGGTGACGAAGGTACCACCCACTGTGGTGGTAGGGTGGCAGAGGCCGACGAGGTGGATCAGTTTGAGGTGTGGTTGACCTTTCCGCCTGAACTCCACCTCCGCTGCCGAGACCTTACAGATATTTCTATGGTTGACATATGGCAAATTGGCAATAAGACACTGATCAATCTATGTTATAAATTTAGGATACAGTGGTTTTGTGTGGTACCATATTGTATGATAACTGGTTTTGTAAGATGGCATCAACCATTATAAGATATATAATGGTGCAATTACCAAGATGATTACAAATAAATAACTAAGTTACAATAACACTAGCAAGAGTTTTCTTCTTTTAGGGCATCATAGGGTGGAGGGCACATGAAGTCAAACTTCATTAACTACTTTTTAAAATTTATAAATCATTTAGCATTATTATTATTTTTTATTCAGATGTAATATTTGAAATAAGAGTTAACGATAATTTTATGTACACCTATTCTTAGTGTCTTGCATTATTGCGAGGGTATCATCGGACAATCTCTGGAAGAGTGTCATGTGAATAGTTCATAAGTGATAATATTTAATAAAAATTAAAGTCATATTTATTTAAACAATGAGTACACTGAATTCTCAAATATAATATTTAAGTTTTTGTCCGTTAAGTTAACACTTTAATAATATAACATTTAAACCAAATTAGAGAAAATAAACATTCCACAAAAATATATTAAGTACGAAAAACCTTTAAATATAATAAAATCTAGTAAGGTGGCACATGCTAATACCACAGCACATGCTAATACCACAGCTTGAACTATACCTAACGATTGAACCGGTAAAAACTACACTTATGTGTTTTAAAATAATTATATATATATATATATATATATATATATATATATATATATATATATATATATATTGATTTTATTACACCGTAGGAGATGACCGTCTACTTAGGTGAGCATGTATGGTGGTTGAAAGTTTATGGAGATTGCACTCATGAATGAAGATCAATGGTGAGCTTTCCTTTAGGGTATCATGGTCACTCCCCTCTTTGTGTATCATTGTTAGCCATGTTCAAGTTTTCTCACCCAGCTCACCTCTCAGTTGTGCCAATTTCGAGTTGGCTCTACGGTAGATGCACAATTTAAGTAGAAGAGACATCTCGCCATGTCGGTGTCTCCATCAGCCCATTAGATCCTCATGCATGCTACTTTAAGTGTTGCAGTGCTAAATCAGCCATCCACGTAAATTTGATCAAATATTGTAGTTAGTAGCTCCTCGTCATTGCTTCTCATCACGAGCTTGGATGAATCAGCCATCTTATTCATCATAGATTGTCTCATGGATCTTGACTGCATCTTTGTCTCATGGATCTTGACTGCATCTTTGAAACCAATATGTAAGACCGTTATCTTTCAGTGTCACGACGAAACATATTAGTACTATTTATATCCCTAGACTAAAATAAGATGCTATGTGTGTTAGTGTTCGATGCACTTGTTTGCAGTTTTTTTTTGGAACTAAGTGTTTGCAGTTTATTCAGAAAGAGAAAAAATCAGAATTATATTTTTCTAGAACATTATTTTTATGAATCTCGTGCATGGTTACAGTTCTCTAACTCTGGTCCTCATCTACCAACGGTCATTTAGGTCCACGAACTCTCAAAATGACCATTTGGGTCTCTAAACTATTCTCGGATGGTCATCTAGGTCCACAAACTTCATAGGTAATTTTCTAGGTCCATGATCTATTTATATCCTGTCAATTAGGTCTGCAACATCGTCGTCCAACCACTCTCAACGCACAAGCCACCAGCCCACCACCAGCTACTCCACGAGCGCCGCCTCAGAACTGATCTCTATCTGACCACCACCGAGGCTACCTAACAATTTTAGCTAGTAATTGGTGTGCTTTGTACATCGCAGCCACGCCCTCCCGACCGGCCTTGCTTCCCCATCGTGGCCTGTGCTCGCTGCCTGTGGGCCGTTCTACCCACAAGGCAGTTGTGACAGTGGCATGTCACGTAACATGCGAAAGACACAACGAGTAGAGGGTAGGTAGTTGTCGCGGGAAACAGGAACATCGTCGAAGTGACTAACGAGTAATGGACACGGAAAGGCGAGGCCACGATGGGGAGAGTGAGGTCGGATGGGAGGAGAGACTACATTGAGTAGACTCGATGGCGTTCACGTGGAGAGCGGTTGTATGCGGTGGCAACACGTTTCAAGAGTGGCAAGGTGTGACGATGTGGACCTAATTGACACGATATAAATAGATTATGGACTTAAGTGGATAAATATAAAGTTCATGGACATAGATGACAATCGAAAAATAGTTTAAGGACCCATATGGTCACTTTGAGAGTTCGTAGACCTACATGACCATTTCTAAATAGTTTACGGACCTAGGGTGCATTTTACCGTACTATTTATATCCCTAGACTAAAATAAGATGCTATGTGTGTCGAGTTCGATGCACTTGTTTGTAGTTTATTCACAAAGAGAAAAAATCACAATTATATTTTTTTTGAAACACTATTTTTATATAACTCATGCACGGTTACACTTCTCTAACTCTGGTCCTCATCTACAACCAGGGCTCCGAGGCGACCGTGGGGATCTCGTGAGCTCTTCCAACTGACCACGGACACATCGGACATCTTCAAAAGCCGCTGCGCTACCTTCCCGGTGCTCGGCCAGTTCACCGCATTACGCCGGACACATCTCATGATCAGCCTAACCATCACGAGGACGGCGTCCCGAGGGACACTCCCCGCCGGTAACATCGGGTCAACGAGTTCGTCCAGCCTCCGCAACACACCCTCTGCACACTCGAACGACTAAATCAAGCCGAGAAATTGGTTGAGGGAATACGTGCTCGCGGAAGTTGTACTTGAAGACTCCCATCACGGCAGCTCCGGCAGCAGCAGAAAGGTTCAACGCAGCAGTTGCCGCCTCGGATCCAGTGAGAGGTACCGCATCATCCATCGAAGCCGCCAGCATCCACGAGTTACTCGGGAGCAGAGGCCTGCAGTGCTTCCTATTGCTTCATGTGGGCCGAAGGTGTCAAGGATAGCGGCAGCGTGCCGGGTGGAGCGGCGACAAACTCCGGGGAGGTGGCTCGCCATTTCTCCATGCAGCTTGGGGGGAAGAAGCAGTCGTGCGGATCTCAATCTGTAAATGGAAGGAGATAGAGCGGGATCGTCGCTCGGAGGCGCGAGGAAACCTCGTCACGCTGCAGCTGCTGCTCGGGATTGAGGAGGAGACCGGCGGCGATCTCCACGGGACCGAAAACGTCGGGTTGGGCTGAGGAGGGGACGCGCGCGGGAGAGGTGACCAGCGGGCGGAGGCGAAGGAGGAGAGGAGAGAGCGGCACCCGTGTAGGCGTAGCGGTGGCGTGGCGGAGGCGAACAGGGACCGAATCCGGAAGCAAAAAAACAATAAAGACAGCAAAAAAACAGACCGTGGCTACGGATAGGTCCCTATCTCGTAACCACGGTTCACAATGTCGACCATGGCTATAGATAGGCCCCTATCTATAGCAACGGTCCATCTCAAAGGCCCATCCACACAGCCCATCAGCTATAAAACAAAGGAACCTAACCCTAAGCTACCCAGCTCCCGTCCCGTAGCCGCCGCCCACTCCCACTTGCGTAGCCGCCGCCCGCTCCTCCCTTAGTCGCCGCCCGACCCCGACCCCGACCGACGGTCGAGCGACACCGAACCGGCGACCCTTCCCTCCTCCTCTCCTCCTCGGGCGTGACCCCTCCTTCGTCCTCCCGATGGCGGCGCCGGCGAAGAGCAGATCCAGCCCCGGTCCGGCTTCGTCCTCCTCCTCCGGCGTACCCCTTCCTGTCCTCCTCCGCCGCGCCCCCTCCTCCCTCCTCCCGACGGTGGCCCCGGGCGCGACGGATCCGGCCTTGGGCACGATGGGTCCGGTCCCGGGCACACGGATCCGGCGGCTTCCTCCACCCTCCTCCCGACGGCAGCCCCGGGCGTGGCGGATTCGGCCCCAAATGCGGCGGCGGCGGCGCACCGGATCTGGCTAGCCGCATCCTCCACGTGGCGGCGGCGGCGCACGAGGGACCGAATCCGGCCGGTCGCCTCCTCTACGCGGCGGCAGTGGGCATGAGGGGTCGGATCCGGCCGACCGCTTCCTCCACGCGGCGGCGGCGGCGCACGTGGGGCCGGATCCGGACGGTGGTGGCGGCAAGCGGTGGTGCCCGCGGCTTGAGTGATGTGCGGGCCCATGTGGCCCCTCCCTTTTTTGTTTTTTAGTTAGTACAATATCCACGGTTGGTCTCTTTTACGCGTCTAATGTGCTTTATCTATAGCCGCGGTTCCCGTACCGTGGCTACAGCCCCTTTAGAACCGTGGCTATAGTAAGCTTTTGTGATAGAGCCTTGCGAGCGGGCGCATACGAAGGCTGGTGGGCCCCACTTGTCGTTCTTTTTAGAAAGGAGTGAGGACGATGGGTTTTAGAGAGAGGGTCGTAGATGATCTCATCACAATTATATTATTGAGTATTGATATCCCTAGACTAAAATAAGATGCCATGGGTGTCAGTGTGCGATGTACTTGTTTGCAGTTTATTGTGAGAAACAAATCACAATTATAATTTTTCTAGAACATTTTTTTTTATGAAACTCGTGCACGATTACACTGATCTAACAATGGTCCTCATCTACCAGGGCTCCGAGGCGACCCAGGACCAGGATCCCGTGAACTCTTCCAACTGACCACACACATTGGACATCTTCAGAAGGCGCTGCGCTACCTCCCCGGTGCTCGGCCTGTCCGGTGCATGTCCGCCGCGTTGCGCCGGACGCACCTCTCGATGAGCCTCATCGTTATGAGGACTCCCCGCCGTGTCAGAGCAATCTAGCTCGTTATCGTCGGATCCACCAGCGCTGCTGCGACCGTTGACGCATGACGGGTCTGTGTGTACTCGCGCAGGTACCTCAGCGGCACGGCGCTACGTACCTGGACCCGCTGCGTCCAGCTCAACGGAATCGTCGGGTCCCGGAGCGTGCCATGCTCGGCAAACTCGCTAATGACGTACTACGCGCTGTGTGGTCGGCAAATTCGGCGACGAGGCGTGATGGTGGTTGAGGCCTACTAGGCTGATCAGGTTTCTCCCTCATCATCTCCACGTCACGGCACAGCGCTGTCTCCGTTGAACTCCGTGGGGTACACTGACATCTAATTCTGTTTTAGCAACTTGCCAAGAGAAAGAAAGCTATGGTTTAGTTTACATATGGCAATCACACAATGATTAATCTATTTTACTGGATGTTTTGGGGTACCATCATCGGTTCATATTATAATTATTGCTTTTAAAACATGACATCAACTATTATAAGATTGTTTATTGATGTAATTACAAGATGAATACAGAAAAAAATGGAGATTATAACTAAGTTATACAAACATGAGCAATTAATAGATCGCATCATTCTTTTTTCGAGCATCATAGGAATGAGGTCACATGATGAGAAACCCATTGCAATTTACAAATATTGAAGGAAGACTGTTTTTCAATTTAGATGGAATATTGTGAAAGAAAAATAAACTAAAATATTATGTACACCTATTCTTAATTACAATCTTTCATTTTCGTAAGGGTACACCAATGAAATTTGACCATGAAGCACGTTTATCGTGTATGTCGTGCATAGAATCATTAACGATTCTAGATTAACATTCATTTTCTAATTCACACTTTCTATTGCTAATTGTAACATGCATGATATTAACGGTTTCATGTAATTGATGTATCATATAAGCTAGTCTAGGTTGCATGAGAGGAAAAATCAATATGTTGGCCAACATTTTCCCAAGACGTTACCTCGTCGGCTTCACCGAGACTCCGCCTAGCCTGGAGGTGCTAGGCTATAATGGCACCGGAAGTCGTGACCGGAGTGCCCTCGGGATTAGGTTAGGCTTGCCGCCTTTTAGTTGTAACTAGGACAGGTAGCCAGAAGCAGAATGGTCATGTAATGTTGTGGATTCCACGACTATAAAAGAAGACCAAGGGTCACCTCAAAGGACACATGTAATTTCTGAGTTAACGCCGTTATAAAGAGTTGTTACCTCGCATTTCTGTATTTGTATATGTTACGTTCAGTGGCCTAAGTGTGTTAGCATACAACGCTTAGCACACCAACAACAGTTACAAACCACAACTATATAAATTTATTTTCCCGTTAATATTGTGTCTATCACAAGTATTTTTTGTATCTTGCAGTATGCATGATGACATGCTCATCTATCTGTGTATATTTTTATTACAATTTTACATATATGTTTCTTGTAGAAATTGTTTTACAAATATTTTATCTAGTAGAAATTATGTTTGGAGTACGAAGCACCTTGTTTTTGAAATTATTCATAGATAAGAAAATCATATTTATGCACTTTTAATAGGCTAAGACTCATTGTAATAATAATTGTTCCTGCTAACTCCGTCCGAGAATAAGTGTCGCTTTGGACTCCTTTATCTTTGATCATTCATCCTATTCAAAAAATTTATATAAATATTATAAAAAATATGTTATTTATTATCTCTAATAATGAAATAAGTAATATTTACCTAAAAAATTGAATAAGATGAATAGTCAAACATGATGTTTAAAGTCAGAAGCGACCCTTATTCTTAAGCAGAGTATTGTTTACCTAAGCCTAGCAAGCTTTAGCGGCACACTTTTCAAATTATTGTAGACTCTGGGGAGGTGCAAATGTAGTAGACACACTGATTCAAAATTATTGAGAGAGAGAAAAATCATATTTATACTTCACAATAACAGCCGGTTGCCGGAAGTGATGTGTGTAATGCACTTATTTAGGAATTATTCAAAAATTATATTTATATTTTCCAATCTACAACTTGTCACAAAATTCCTGAACAATTAGACTACTCTAATACGTACTCCTCTTCATCTGCCAGGGCTCCGTGGCGACTCCGGATCCCTGGTGCTCTGCCAGCTGAGCACAGACACGCCGGACATCTTTAGAAGGTGCTGGGCCACCTCCCCAGTGCTCGGCCGGTTCACCGCATTACGCCGGACACACCTCTCGATCAGCCTCACCATCATGAGGACGGCGTCCTGCGGGACACTCCCCGCCGGCAACGCCGGGTCCAGGAGTTCTTCCACCCTCCGCACCACAGCCTCGTCACCATCGCCGGCGCGTCCCTCGGCCACCAGCTCGCGCAAGTCCGTGAACGGGTCCCCGACGCCGTCACCGACCAGCTCCTCGACGTCCTTCCCCGTGACGAGCTCGAGCATCACGACGCCGAGCGCGTACACGTCGGCCTTGGGCGACACCACGCCGTGCTCCAGGTACTCGGGCGCCATGTACCCGCGCGTCCCGGCGATCTGGCTCGTCAGCGTGAACACCACCTCGCCGCCGCCGCCGGAGATGGCGCGGGCGGCGGCGAAGCCGCGGAGCTTGGCGCGCGGGCCGTCGCCGGCGAGGAGCACGGTGCCGCTGGTGACGTCCATGTGGACGCACGGCGGGTCCGCGTACTCGTGCAGGTACCGCAGCCCCTCCGCCACGTCGAGCGCCACCTGGACCCGCTGCGTCCAGCTCAGCGGGGGCCACCCGGTCCCGCAGCGCGCCGTGCTCCGCGAACTCCGTGACGAGGTACCACCGGCCGTGGTGGTGGCAGAGGCCCACGAGCCGGACCAGGTTGAGGTGGTTGATCTTGCGCATGATCTCCACCTCCGCCGCCACGTCGCGGTCCACGACCTCCACGGCGGCGGGGTCGCCGTGGAACGTCGCGCGGTAGACGGCGCCGCCGTCGATGCGGCGGGCCGGGCTGAAGTCGTCGGTGGCGGCCCGTAGCTCGGCGTAGGTGTACACCTTCAGCGAGGACTTGATGTCCGACACGGAGATCACGCTGCTGGAGAATGCGTCGCTGAAGGACACGGAGACCTCGCCGCCGCCGGTCGTGAACGTTGACGAAGTCAGCGCTGACTTTTCGTCCTTGACTTTTCCGTTTCCTCCCTTCGTGGCAGGGGCAGGTGCGCTGGCGAGGACGGCGGCGGATTGACGGTTCCGGCGTCTCCTCGCCTTGAGCGCAAGGAAGGTTCCGGCAGCGGCGATGACGGCGACGACCGCCACCGCCACACCGACGCCGATGTAAACTCCGGTGTTACTGCTCTTCTTGCTCGGAGGAGGTGTCGCCGCCACCGGTGGAGGCGGCGGCGGCGGCGACTGAATCCGCGACGCGTTGGGCGGGGCCGCGACGGGGATGAGCAGCGTGGTGTTGGGGAAAATAGTGAAGGGCGGCTGCAGCTGGTTGGCCTCTGTAATGTTCTCCACGCTGACGCCGAACCGGGCCGCGACGGCGCGGACCTCGTCGAGCTCGCCGACGAGGTAGCTCACCAGGAACCTGGCCCCCGCCGAGACCTGCGCGACGCTCGGGCACGCGCACCGCAGCGGCACGGCGAGCGCCTGCCCGGCGTCGAGGCTGCGCGCCTCCCTGCCGGCGAGGTCCTGCGCCTGCATCGCCTGGCACGTGGACAGGCCCTGGAACGTCTGCGCGGCGATGCTGAGCAGCGTGTCGCCGGGGCGCGCCACGTAGGTCGCGTTCCGCTGGTAGAACCGCCCCGCCAGCGTGGCCGTGCACGCGCACGTGGCCGGCACGAGCACCCTCGCGCCCGGCGCCAGCGTGGAGTCCGCGCCGGCGACGGAGTTGGCGGCCGCGACGGCGGCGGCGTCGGCGCCGAGGAGAGCGGCGATGGCGGCGGGCGTGGCGTGGGGCGCGCGCGCCGTGAAGGTTAGGTACGTCGCGCACGACGGCGCGGCGCGGCCGCCGCAGAAGTAGCCGAGCATGCCCGTGTCGTTGTGCGGGTTGGGGCAGTCCGCGATCGCCGAGCCGTACGGCTGCTGCGCGGAGGCGAGGCCGCCGCCGGCGAGGAGGAGGAAGAGCGCGAGGAGGAGCGTGGAAGCGGAGGTCGGCATCGTCGTCGGGGGATGGGACGGCGACGAAGCCATCTGGCTCGCGGCTCCCTGGTGTCGGCGGCTCTGCTTTGCTTATATGGTTGGCTGATGCAGAGGTCAAAGTCAGAGTCAAACAGATACTACTTGTATGCAGCACCTTCCTGCGATCAACTTGCTGATAGGACAGAGTACAATAATTTATTGATTTGTAAACTTGGAAATGTGGAGGCAGTGTTTGAGTACACATACACACAAGAGAACACGGTTGCAGCCGGCGACTTGGCAACGGCTGGGAGATTCTGGCAACGATAGAGACGGGGCAGCCATTGGTCAACTCTGTACTGTGCTAGCAGGTAAGTATGCAGCCAGGGACCTTTTGTATTTGTGTTATTTGTTTCGGAAGGTTGGCATGCGTTGAAAAGGTCAACAAATGATGTTCTTGTCCAAGCTGATCCGCATGCGGGTATGTAGGCAGACATATCTTGAGGACCATTCTCCGATCGAGTATACCGGCACTACTGAATGGGTGCAAATCTCATCTGAACTCGTGAGTTTTGACGTTATTCACAACCCGCCGCAAAAGTGTTGACCCTTAACCAAGCTGTATCGCTATTTGACACACACGCTTGGTTTTAAGCCAATTCAGCACCATAAGGTTTATAAACTGCTTCTAAACGTGTCAAACCATGACAAGGCACCTGCTAGCTTTTAATATTTTCGTTCAATAGTTGCTTGAATGATCTGAGTCAAAACAATTCAGTTCAAGATGAAGCTAGTCTAAGTCAAAATGATCTGAGGCTCCAGAATATATATGAGTACGTAGTAACCCACGTGTCATGATCAGTGGATTAGAAATTCAGAAACGAACAAGTCTATTTACTTCCTCAATTTTGCACATCACACGTTAAATAAAATCAGTGGTGCTGGAGGTTGGAGAGATTCTGATCAGCGACAGAGACGGGACAGCCATCTGGTCAACTCTGGTAATAACTTGTGAAGCCGGGGACCTTTTGCATATTTTTTATTTGTTTTGGAAGGTTCGCAGGTGTTGCGAGGTGCACAAATCAGTGATGTTCTTGTCAAAGCTGATCCGGAAGCCATTAATTATGTCTGTGGACATATCTTGATGACCATTTTTCTATTGAGTACACTGGCACTGAGTGGATCCAAATTTCGTCTGAACATTAGTCAGATCGAAGGAACTCTCGTGAGTTGTTCCGTTATTCATAACCCGCCGCAACAGTGTTGACCCTTAACCAAGCTGTATCACTCTTTGACACACAGGCTTGTTTTTCAGACAATTCTAAGGTTTAATAAGCGGCTTTCTGAATTCCATGTCAACGAAGACAAAGAACCTGCTATCATATAATATTTTCATTCAAAAATTACACGAATGATCTGCGTCAAAATAATTCAGTTCAAGATGAAGCTACTGCTGTCTTTTCCAGACCACAGGTGCAGCAAGAACAGATGAGCCTCTAGGCCTGCCGGAACAATGTGTAAAAACCCATATCTCATGACCAGTTGTCTTGAAATTCGGAAATGAACAAGTCAATTTACTTCCTAATAAAAGTCACTTTTTTTCCCATCACGCTTTAAATAAAATCTATACTCTAGATTTAATACGACGGTTGTTGACGTTGTAACTTACTATGTTAAAATAAACATTTTGATCATCTAAAAAAACTTTTTGAATTTCTCAGGATTATTTCATTTTTTTGTAACAAGCAGGATTATTTCATTGTTTGAACTGAACGACTGGCGCAACATTGTGGCATCGCAGTATCGCACAATGTTCTCGAGGCCAAGGTCATCATTCGGTCCTCTTCCTCGTTACTCTATGAAAAAAAAAACCACAGCTTGTCGTCGTACATGTTGCCAAGACAGGTCGACATTTGACTGGCAGCCCATGAATGAAAGTCTGGCCCGTTAAAGAAAGGCCGAACAGAAACATGAACGAAAGCCTCGTCCGCAAGAGAAAAAATACTACAACGGTGATCATCTTCTTCCCATGGGCGCCGCTGCCGTCCGACATGGCTGGATATTGAGCTCAAATTGATGGCTAAAGTATGATAAGGATGATTGTGAATTAACGGAGCTTCACAATATAACGGACTAACCTAAAATATTTATTGTCCGATATAATTGAGTCATTGCAAATTCGGAAAGAGCCATAGCGTCGGAAGCTAGGTGAAGCACCAAGAGGCATACACATGGGAATTCGTTTTAGAGATCATGAGTGAAACTAAAAACCTGATCGGACTCCGTGCACTGCAAATGATGCAAACCTGATCGGACTCCATCAACGCTGAGGAACAAAAATGGCTGATCGAACAATCGGAAGGGCGACACAAATCATCTTGAAGAGACGACCACAGGAAACTTATCAAGGAGTAGAGAATAGAAAATATCTTTTGGTATAACAAATGATGTCATCTACTTTCTGAACAGTTTGAAGCCAAATTTCAGGTTGGATTATATTGTGCACCTTTAAATAGTATGACGGAGTAAGGTCACGTTTGGCAAGATTTAGAGTTTTTTTTACCTACGTGCCATTAGAAGAGTTGCACGTGCATTGTATGTCACTGAAAAGTTTGTTTGCACCTGTATGTCATCAGTCTAAACTTTATTTTCCCACGTGCCATTCAGTCTCACATATGTTAGTTTTGCACTGTTTGATGCATTGACATGTGGGACCTAGGCAATGGAAAAGATTACCTTACAGCGTCCCAGGCGGCATTGATCCAGAGACGTACTAGCCCGACTCGCACGCACTCTCCTCGATTCGTTTCTCCTGTCCCTAGCCCGACTCAGTGTCTCCTCTCGATCCCTAACCCTAGGCGGTCGCGGTGCACGGAGGCTGCGGCGGCGATAGATATGAAGTCTCGACGCATTCCAGAGCAGCTCGTCCAG
This sequence comes from Chloris gayana, assembly GCA_031894775.1. Classification (NCBI taxonomy): domain Eukaryota; kingdom Viridiplantae; phylum Streptophyta; class Magnoliopsida; order Poales; family Poaceae; genus Chloris; species Chloris gayana. The sequence goes on from JAUNZO010005079.1 coordinate 62,886, forward strand.
CTACGCCATGTGCACCAGTTCCTCCATGGCCATAACGGCAGCTCCACGATCATGGGCTTGTTGGCTTCAGACTGCACCATGCTGCCGCGCAAGATTTTTTTATCGGTAAATAGGACTTGGAGAATTTGTCTAAAATAAATCAATTATTTTCCTAATTTTTTTAAAAAAACTACACACACTGTCCTTAAAGGTTTTAACATAGAAGAATTACATAAAGTAATATAGAAATAAGAGAATAACACATTTTTATGTGGTTGGGCTATTAAAATTTAGATCTCAGGTGATAAAAGTTTTTCACCAGACCTTTCCGATAAACAGTTATCGAATTTCTCAAAATTTTATCGCGGATAAAATTTTCCCTGCCTCTACGTAGCAGGCTAGCAGCTCGCCAGCGCCGGGGTCGGTGCCAATGCCGCCGAAGATGCCGTGCGCGGCAGCGAGCGGGCTAGAGAGCATCGTGAAGACCATGGGCTTGCCGCGTAGGTGCGTGTCACGGAGGTGGTGCTCATCGAAGGACATCTCGACGAGGGCCGTCGGGGCCACTACAGTTGGGGCAGGACGCGCTGCTCAGGGTGAGGTCCTCCTTGTATTGTACCGCAAGTTCTCCGAGTAGCTGCGAGTATGTCCTGACGCTCGTGCTGATTCTGTAATGGTTGGCCACACAACATTTTCGATCAAAGGGTCGGAATCTATGATTTCCTAAATGGAGAGCGATCTATGGGAGTGGTTGGGTAGTTCCGTCCACGAGTCAACCTTTAATTGAAGCAGAGGGGCAGGTGGGAGAAAAAAAACGGTTACAAAACTTATAATGCATTTTTCTCCCAAACCGTGAATTCATTTTTGAATCCGTTTGAAGCTGCATGTTATTTAGAATTAATTCTACAAAATGAGATCCAATATGAATATTTTTAAATATTTTAAAAATATTTTTTTAATCAATATTTTAAATATACTGTTTTAACATTTTATATGTACTAAGTCAGCATTTTTTTTTTGTAAACTATTGACACAGTTTTTCAAAAATGTTGATACGGTTTTCAAAAAATGTTGACATGGGCCTTCGACGCAGCTAGTTCTATTGGGCTGTCACGCGAAGCTATTGACCTGATGGCTCCCATCGATGGATCTTTGAAAAGGAGGTCCCAAATCTATGACCTCTCATGCACGTGTACTTACCCTGTTCTCTGCATCGAATTAACCTTGGACTTACCTATGTTGGTTAATTTTTTTTAGGTGAGAAACTTGTGGTCTAATATTACTTGTGTTGTTTAATTTTTTTGAGATAAAATTGATGTCTTGTAAACTAATGTTACATGTATTGTTTTATTTTTCTGTGAGATGAAAATTTTGTGTCCTCCATGTGAACTAGTTTTACCTATTGGTTAAGTGTTTCTTGTATTTTTCGTGGAGCCCGTAGATGTATTGTGACTTAAAACAATGACAAAGGCAAGATGGTCTCTTCCACTGCTTGGGTCCCACCTGTTAGGGCGTCAAATGGTGCAAAACTAACAGATGTGAAATAAAATGGCATGTGGGACAACAAAGTTTAGACCGGTGGCGTACAAGTGCCAACGAACTTTCCAATGCATACAGGTAACGAGCAACTTTTTTAATGGCATACGGCTAAAAGGTTCTAAGATTTATGCTGATACAACGAATTCAGTTTTGACATTAAGTGTTTATTAATGTGGTTTGCTAAAGCAGCTTACCCACAATTCAAGAGGTGTGTCGGTTTCCTGCAAGAATATAACACCCCAAATTTTGGAAACAAATCAACAACAAAAATCACCCTGAATTGACGTTTTAACATTTTAGCAAGTTTTTTTAAAATGGAAAAATTCACTAATTAACTAAACAAGAAAAATACAAAAATCACACTGTTGGTGGAACATGATAGCAGCGTGATGGTTACGAATTATTCTCTTTCATGTATCATGGAGCTTGCTCATTGGCTTGGATGACACGTTCTTTTCTAGACAATGCTGCATGTATAGAAAAGCAATGAGTAGCTGCTGGAACAATTGCAATTCGTCATTTATAGAGAGATGATGATTTTTTGCAGGCAGATATCACGTGTGGAACTTAGTTGTGTAACAAGAATTTCCATATCTGTAAAGGTCCAGCCTTTAATTGCTGCAACCATTAATTTGGTCTTAAACATAGTAAGAAAGGATAATACATAGCCGAATGTACAAGCTTAAAAATGATATTTGTATTTTTCCGAATCACTCATAGGCCATTGTTGCAAAAATATTCTACCAAACTGATCATATACACCATATTCGGAGCACTTTGGAATGGAAGCACTAATATGTCTTTTGTTCTTCATAGAACACACAACTCTTTTTTCTGAACCATAACAAAGAGTTACTATTTTGTTAATCAACTAACGTGAAACCCGAAGCAATATAAAATACAAAAACCTTACAAAAGTTAAATGATATCAGGTGGCATCCTCTACAAGCGTAATAATTAACATCTCTATATTTTGGGTTAATTGCAAAAACCACCCTAGTATGCACATGCTTAATTGATTTCATCTATTTTGGCTGATATAAATTCAAAAAAATATATAGGTTAATAAAATTTAGCACTTTTTAAGTTTTTAATGATTATTTCTAAAATTATTTTTAATACTATATAACCATCTTATTTTCATGAATAGATCCTTCCATATATCACACTCTATGAACATTGTCTAGCCTCTAATTTATTTTTTGGTCGGATTATGCAAAAGTACAAAAAGATTATATTTTCAAAATTTTGTGAGATTGATACAAACACCATAAACTAGTATAAATGAGTGAAAATGGTTTAATCAATTAAACATGTGTTAATTGGGATGGTTTTTACAAGAAACTCTAGTGGGTGGATGGGTGTCTGCAACAAAATAGTTTATGAGTGGGAATCTACAATTACGAGTCTTTTATATGATAGTTTTTTGCAATTATCCCGTATATTTTTGAGCCACGGGTGGACGAACATACAATAAATGCAACAGGCCACATTTTTGAAGAATGATTGTGGGAAAAAATACAAGTTCACTAATTTTTGTATATGGGCATACGGAAATGGAAATTAATTCTTTTCTCGACATTTAATTCATTATTCGAAGTACTAAATCATACTTATGGACTTTCATCGAATAATTTTGCACATTCAATGTACGTATAAGGTATTATTTTCTGAAATTTGTGGATTTTTTTATATTTGTCAATGTTTGATAAAATAAAATTATTTGAAAAACAACCTAATGTAATTATCGCAAATGAGAGACAGGTCTTCGGAAACACATAATATAAAATGGTGATTATGTGCTAGAAGACCTGACTTTGTTCATGGATTAATAAACACATAGATGAAATTATTACTCAATACAAACGTCGTCCCTCTATTTGTTTTAATTTTTTTGCGGGGAAATTATTTTAGTATTTCATGTACAGGTAAAGTTCGAGGGCGTGTCCCTTATTAAACCTAAGACCTACTTTACACCATGGAGATTTGTCAACAAGCATAACTCGATCGATACGGAAGGTGGGCACTCTCGATATAGCCAAGTCGGAGGAAAGTCAACGGACACCCACGATAAGCGTTCCTCCTCTTCCATTTATTACGCCTACTTGGTACTGCCCTAGCAAGCAAGTGCGCGAGCGCCCTTAAATATTGAATCTATATACCCGTATTTTTTTCTAGGCAAATTTGTCCGGAGCACACTAAGAAAGTGTGGAATCGTCCAAGTACACACCGCAAATTTCGATTTCGGCCGAGGCACATTACAATTTTGTAGCGCGTTGTCCGGAACACACCGCAGCCATTATTTTACTATTTTCGGCTAAAATGGAGAAAGAAACTTTGATAAAAGACACCGGTGCCCCTAGCAAATGAGCTGGTCAAGTCGGACCCGTTCCCCCGAGCCACCCAACCCAACCCTAGATGCCTCCTTATCTTCCATCTCCCGTCCGAGCCGTCCGTCGCCGCCGCCGCCTCTCTCTTGCATCGCTGCTCGTCGCGCCGCCGTAGTGAGGGAAGGAGATGGCTGGGCCTCCTTCGTGGGCAAGCTCATCGTCGGTACAGCCCCGAGTTGCTTCTGCAGGTCACCTGCTCCGCGCTTTGCCGCTGATTGACCGCCCGCACCACCCAGGCCGGAAGTTGCGCCTATTGACGGCAAGGACGGATCGAAATCCAGGGAGAAGGTTCTACCGCTGCATGTATGATGTCCGGGTATGAATCTAGTTTGACTCCGTGGTGTTTCTTGGCTTGATTTTACTTGATTTTGCTTGATTTCATTAATGATGCGTTTTTTGTTTGGATTTTAGATGACCACGGCATGCAACTTCTTCATCCGGGAAGATGAATACCCGACCTATCCGATTAACCACGGCTTCATCGACGAGTTTGAGTTTGATCCGGCTACTATTCGTGACATGGTGCTTGCCGTTGTGGACATGCAGAGCAAGGTTCGTCAGCTGCAAAACGAAATTGCAGGGCTGCGAGCTGGGAAGAAGCATGGTTGGATCATAGGTGTAGTTATGAGTGTAGTCATCGGTGTTGTTGCCACTCTAGTTGCAGTGGTGTTGGCTCTCAAGTGAGATGCAATGTAAGCAGCTTGGATGAATGTAAGCAACAATGGGTAGCAGATCGTAATCCGTAACTTGAAATGGCAATTGATATTTGACCTCGGTTTGTTGAGAAACATGGTGAAAAATAGTATCCAAAGTGCATTTGTCATTCGAGTAACGAAACAGAACAATACATGGTGCGTTTGTCGAACATGACAAAGTTCGATAACGAATGAACACAATACATAGTTTAGTACATCACATAGTTCAGTAGAAAAGCATGAAGTAGTTTGATACATGCACACATACATAGTTCAAGTACAAAAGCAATGTTATCAAGACATTACATAGCAAATGACACACTACTTGGACTTATGATTCTTAGCCCTTTTGCCATCTCGCATGCTGCCTTTCAGCTTGAGTTACAAGAACTTGGACTACCTATCTCCACGAGTGCCTTTGTGCGGCTGTGAAACAACACATGGGAAGTATTAGAGAAATGAATTTGAATAACATGTGTCTTGAACTTGAATAACAACTTGTAAAATAATTGAACTTTTACCTTCTAGTGAGTGGCCCAGGGCTACAGCCATCAACGAGTAGGGTCTACAGCCACCAACAATGCAGCTGAAGGGGTTGATGGTTCTTCTTGTCCGACCACTTCCTTCTTCTTCTTGGTCCTAATCCTTTTAGGCTTAGGTGCAGCAGGTGGTGGTGCATCCGAGTCATATACAGGTTCGTCACGGGTTTTCTGCCGATGTCCAAACTGTCCACACCTCTTGCATCCGTATCTCTTCTTCCCTGCCCCTCCTTCCTCCACTCCAACAATCCTTCTTGTCCTCGGCCTGCCAGCTGACCTCTTCAAAACAGGTGGCCATATCTTGTAGCCTAAGTCCACTTGTTGCCATTGACTCTTATCAGTCATAGTTGGGATAGTTCCAAGCATAGGCAGCCTTAAATTTCGACACGTAGTAATAGGGATCCACAAAATCAGCCAAGTCTAGATTCCTATTGCCTCCTATAGTGCCGAGTGCATGAGTACAAGGCAAACCCGTCATCTGCCATTTCCTGCAACTACACAACTTACCTCTCGAGGTCAACTGTGTGTCTCCATGGTGTCAAATTCTTGTGAACCCCACTTACTTCGCTGTCAGGTCAGGCCCCTTCGCACTACATACCCAACTAACCCCCTACCAAGCAGCATGGAGTTGCTTCATTACGAGATGGAAACACTTTACCACTCAATTTATCCGCAAGGTTCCTTCTCACATAGAACTTGTCCAAGATCTTTTGCCCGATAGCATCAAGTACCTCCATGGGTGGCAAAGACTTCTCTTCCCCGATCCAGTTGTTGAAAGTTTCTGCAATATTGTTTGTTACATAGTCACATTTGCTTGTTGTAGCAAAGTATGCTCTAGCCCACAAATGTTTGTGATTAGTTTCTATCCGAGTTAATGGCAGCGAGCACTCGCAGTCTTCATTTCATTGTAGTGCTTCTCATGAACCGACCTCCTATATGCCCTTGATGCCGGCCACGAGGTTCCTCTCAAAGACCTCTCCATGTCATCTCTTTTGAAAATTTTTGAAGAGATGCCTCATACATTCTCTATGCTCCACCCCATTGCTGAATACCTTAGTCAAAGCGAGTGTCAATGCCTTTCCCGACGATCGGTTGATATGACTAAACCAGGAGGTGATCCAATTACCATATGTAGCTTATCCATGAACCATTTCCAGCTTGTCCTTGCTTTCAGATTCAAACAATCCATAGGCTACTGGAAACATCCGAGTTATGGCCATCTATAGCCACCTGCAGCAGCTAATTGACCCTTCCATCTTCCCGTCGAGCACAGCTTGAATCAATTCCTAAGTATGGCCTGCACCCATTCAAGAAGCCATCAATACGTGCCTTGAAAGCAATGAACATCTTAGAAAATCTGATCTTCTTTCCTTTCTTTTGGGTTTCAATCTCTACAATGCTGCCAGGAGATCTCCTTTCTATCTCTTCCTTGAATGCATATATATGCTTGGAAGCTGTCATCCCACCTTCCCATCAACTCATCAAGTGCTAACTTTCTCCCTTTCCAAGCAACGAGTGTATGAAACTTTAATCAAGTACTTCTCTTGTATCTTCTTCATAAGAGCTGCAGCACCAAGTGTGGGGTCATCTGCAAGCATTGGAACCACTTTGTCTCCGACCCAATACCGATTTGCCATACGGTTCCTATCAAGCTTGGCTGTGCTCCTGCAGTAGTGCTTCTTTGACATCTTTTTGATCTGCATGACAGCTTAAAAGGCATGGCAATTATTATACAAACTGAATTAGAAATACAAACTGAATTATAATACAAACCGCATGGAAATTAAAAGGCATTACCTGCCAAGTTCTACCATCGAGCAACCGAGATGCATGTATCCTCCACTTGCACTTCTTTGCCTTGCAGTAGCCTCCGTAACGAGTTGATTCATTGTAGTTGTGAGGACCCGAATTTCACCAACGTGAAATCCGGACCCTTTGTACCTCTATGCCACTCCCGGGAGTGTGGCACGTACATCCAACACATGTTAGTACGGAAAAACCATAAATATAAAGAGTAATCAAGGCAAGATAATAGAATCTCCAAGTACATTATTAAAATGCATAGATCTCAATCTCAAGAGTACAAGAGCGTGGCACGCAGGCCATCGCGAAATCATGGTAGAAGTCTAGCGAAGCGGAAGCAAAGCGGAAGCATCTCTCGGTGAAGAACCGTAGTGAAGTCCATACCCACAAGCAACTCGAGTGTAGGCGAGACCGTCACTCCTCCTCGTCGGCTCTCTCAACCGGCTCGGCCGGCTCCTCGGCAACGGCGTCTCGAAAAACAAAGTGATAAAGCCGTGAGTACATAACGTACTCAGCAAGCCGCAAACTACCTAGCAACAATGTATGCATGTTGGGATAGTTCAAGGAAAGGCAAGGGCTAGCACCTAAAGCATTATTCCTCAAGTCTATGTGAATCATATTTTATTATTAGTCAAATTTTATAAGTGGCCTTGCAGGAAACAACACAATCCCGCAAGGGTCAAGTTTTATGTCCCGCACACCTCCACGGGACCACAGCTCGAGGCCGGAAGTAAAACACCTATCGTAGGGGAGAAGTAGTAAATGCTAATCAAGTGGGTCGCTCGGAGGTAGTGCCCATACTTTGGGCTAGACTATACGTATAGATTTATATATCTCTCGCAGAGAGTAAGCAACTCGTACCCACGTGAAGAGGTACTCAAACAAAAGACCACCGTCGTGGCCCAAGCAAAGCAACACTCACAAGATCACTACTCAAAGCATCGAATGGGTGGCGCCCGTCCCTCGTGTCCGGGATCCTCTAACCACAACATAGGAAAAGAAGGGCCTCGAAGGGTGTGACAAGGCGTACCACGGGCCAGTGGGATATCCTCTCGCTCGCGGGTCGAGACAAACGCTCCAACACCCGCTACCACTAATCTCTACACCACGGCGGGCCACCCATTCCTCCGCTAAGTATCATGATCCAGCCCGCCCATACAAGTCACGTGGTATGCTAGTAGACCAAAGAGCAAGCAAGCACAAGAACCGGTCCTTAAGCCGCCGGGCGAGTCACCATCCCTCTCCTCAAAACAACAGTCTCAACAACAAGTAGTCACCACAACAGGGGCCCATAAACCCAAGGCCCCTACACAACCGTACCCGCAACAGTACTCTCCAAATAGAGACTCCCGTAAGTCTCCCAAGCACCTAACCACCTACACACTCGCCCCCGCAAAAGTCCTACAGGGTATCTAGTACGGAAACTCAACACCTAAGAAACACCTACAATTTATTTTACACAAAAACATGTATAGTCATCATGGGGTTCAATTAAGCAACTAAGCAAGTACTAAGCATGCGAGTAACAGTAGAACAACCTATGGCAAACAATGGCAAGGATAGCATAGTATGGCATAGGTAAACTACAAGTGCAAGTAACCATTAATCATGCATGGTCCAATTTAATGCAAGTACTAAATAGGATCAAGAGTGGTCAAGAATTGCGGCTTGCCCGGATAGGGTCGCTCCCAGTGCCTGGTCGGGGTACTCGTATCGCTGTGTCTGGCGGGAACTCCTCAAACTGCGGCTCGGACGGAAACTCCTCGGCACCGTCCGACGGACGGATCGTGAAACAGGGGTTAGGCACGCTTATCGAGACAAAAGGAAAAAATACGAAACGGACGACGGAAATTACGATACTAGAACATGACCAAAAGTTATACTAACGCGTAGAGAACGTCGCTACGAGTCCAACGCAACTGACCGCGTATTTTTCTGAGTCTCCAGGAAAAAGATATGAATTTCCAAAGATTAATGAATTATGGAAATTCAGGAAAATCCAATAAAAGGAATGGAATATTCCCTAGAATATTCCTTGACACACGGGCACCACGTCAGCGCCACGTCGATGCCACGTCAGCGCCACGCAGACCAAAATCACTACAGGTCAGCACCACGTGGCAATTCTTCTGCCACGTGGTCGCCACGTTGTCGCCACGCAGGACAACACATCAGCGCCACATCCGCATACTCCTACGTTACGTGGCGCCACACCAGCAGAAAAACATGACGCGTCAGCGACCACGTCGGCGCCACCTCAACTTACCAGAGAGGGCGGCGCCGCCCGCGCTCCGCCGCGGTGCTCGCCGGACTTGGCCCTTCCCGGCGCTACAGCTCGCCGCGGCACCTACCAAGGATACCAGGATGCTCTGCACACTAATGCGCTCACTTCTAGTCCAGTCGCGGGGACCAGCTCGCAGCAGCTCGACGGCGGGAGCTCGTCGGAGCTACCACGGCGGGGCGCGCGCAAGGGGAAGTCCCAAACCTCGCCAAGACCGCGACTGGAGACCACCAAACGGTAGCTCATGCTTGCGCGAAGCTAACGGAACCGACCGCAGACCCAAAATCCTACCGGAGCAACGCCGGCGGTGAGATCCGCGGCGGCGGCTCGACGGCGTTCCGCAATTCCCACCAAGGCTCCACCTTTTTCCCAAAGTGACACGCGCACATGCTAGGCGGAACCAAGACGAAGCTAACGGCACGGAGAGAGAGACATGAGCTCGCCTCTAAGCGCGTGCTCGCCGGCGTCCATGGAGGGGGCGGCGGCGGAACACGACGAGGTGCAGGAAAAAGGGGACAATCTCGCAGGGGAAGGAGGGGAAAAGATGCGCACACTCACCAGGGAACTCTAGAGACGCTCGGGGAGGGAGGAGATGCCTTGGCGACGACGAGCTCGACGGGGAAGACGACGGCGGACGAGGAACTCGCGATGAAGCAGGCGGTGACCACGCGGCTTGCCGTTCTGGGGCTGCAGGACAACCATAGTGACGGGATGAGCTCCAGGATGAAGGGCGCGCGACAGAGAGTCGAGAACAAGGTATGAGCTCACCAGAGGGGCTAGGACGGCGACGAGCGACGGCGACCTTCTCCGCGGGCGGAAACTCTTCGCGGCCCGCCCGTCCTCCCTGGTGCACGAGAGGCGAAGCGGTGAGCACCCAGAGACGCAGCTCGTCGCGCTGACCACGAAGGTGGCCACGGGCTTACCTGGCGAACCCTCCTTCTCCGGTGGCGGCAAAACCTCGACGAGGACGCGGCTAGGGTTTGGGGTTCGCGTGCGCCCTGGCGGCGCGGACGGGAATGGAGAGAGGCGGCGGGCACATGGGGCGGTTTTGAAGGCTCCAAAAGGTGGAGGGAGTGGTTGAACAGCTGGGCGGCAGCACCTGCGCGCGACGCGTGGCGATCCCTCGGCGTTCGGGTCACGGGCGCGCGACGCAGATGAAAAAGGTGGAAGAAGCCACTGCTCCCGTCGGGTCGGGCTGGCTGGGCCGGATGGGCTGCCGGAGAGAAGAGAAGAAGAAGTGGGCCGCGGAGAAGATTCGGCCCATGGCGACGGTTTCAGTGATAAAAAGCTTCGCGAATTGATTTGCTCGAATTTCTACTGAATTGAATTCAAATCTTGTTTAAACTTTTCCAAACTTCGAATTAAATTAATACAAGATTTTTTTGTACACGCTTGGGCTGTTACAGTAGTGAGCACCAATTTCAAACTCGTTTAGAATAGCATGTTGCCTAATAGCCTTTTTGAAGGTTATGTCATCCTCAAAGTTAACACCAACATCAATCCTAGGATTTTCTAAATCTGTAGCACATACAAGAATATGGCTTCCTGCATCATCATCTACTGCACAATCATCCTGATCCTCGTCATCGGAGTCAGGTATGTAGTCATCGTCACTCTCCACATCGGACACCAGATCCTTGTAGGTGGTCTTCTCATCATCAGCACCAACATACTCTACTTCATCATGCTCCCCCAAACATCAGTAGGTAGAGCAGCAAGTTCTTCTATGTTAGTAGGGTCAACAGCAACTTCTTCTATGTTAGCAGGGTCAACAGAAAGTTCTTCCGTGTTAGCAGGGGTCAACAGCTGGATCTTCCGTGTTGTTACATATAGAAGGAGCACATGTTGGCAACCGATCATCAATAGACATGAGTACACCTCCACTCATTTGAATGGAAGGCTCAACTACTGCACTTTCTACTTCCGATTGTTGTGTCCGATTGCATGGGTCATCAATAACAGAAACAATCAATGGCACTTTTCTAATATCCCAAGTACATGGCAAATGCATCAAGCAAAATAGAATCAGAATCCATTTCCTTGTACCTAAGCTCGTTCTTGTCCCGTAAAGTGACAGACAACTTCTGCTCATTCTCTAACTTAACAAGCTCACACAAATCACCAAATAAATCCATCCAACTAACCGTGTCCCTGTCCCGTATCCAGTGCACATCCCTCGCTAACATGGAACTCATACCTAGATTTCTCCCAGTAACTACCAATCCTAATCAAGATCCTGCAAGCACCGCTACGGTCCATTCTAACCAAATCAACAAAAACAAGCAAAATGAATGAAGAGTTAACACGAGCGCGCAATACGACGGGGAACCAATCGGACAAACAAATCATCAAAAACTACATCTAGTCTTACCCATCGGGAACCCATGACAGATTGAGCTCCTTTCGTGGAGAGCCCAAGCTCGTCAGCCGCCTGCTGGCCTTGTCCTCTTTACGAACCATTGGATCCTCTTCACCCCGTCATTCAAGACTTGGATTGGAGATTGAGAGGCGACAAGCAGCCCGGCAAGCAGCGATGCAAGAGAGGCGGCGGCTCCGGCGACCAGAGATGCAAGAGAGAGGCGGCGGCCGGCGCGACGAGCAGCGATGCAAGAGAGAGGCGGCGGCGGCGACGGACAGCTCGGACGGGAGATGGAAGATAAGGCATCTAGGGTTCGGTTGGGTGGCTCAGGTGAACGGGTCCGACTCGACCAGCTCATGTGCCAGGGGCACCGGCGTCTTTTGTCAAAGTTTCTCTCTCCATTTTGGCCGAAAATAGTAAAATAATGGCTGCGGTGTGTTCCAGACAACAACGCGCCACAAAATTGTAATGTGCCTCGGCCGAAATCGAAATTTGCGGTGTGTACTGGACCATTCCACACTTTCTTAGTGTGCTCCGGACAAATTTGCCTTTTTTCTATTAGAGCATGCATATATGCTCCAATGTTTCGGGCCTAACGTTTCCATCCATAATCAAGTCACAACTCACAAGCGTGTAGTAACATCCGCCAAATGTCCTCCGCCGTCGTGGAACCACAGCCCTCACGCGTACCGTTTGTGGACTTTAGTGTCCCTGATCGGGCCTATCATTTTGCTCGTAGCCGTAGTATGTAGGTTGGCTTGCTTACAAAAAATAGTAAAACATTAATCCAAGGACTCACCTAGCTTTAGTAAGTTGTAGGTATGCACACCATTATAGCATCTCCAAGAGACCATCAAAAAATTGACCCAAAAACATGTTTTTGGTAGCAATAAAATAACGGTTAGAACAGATTCAATAGTTTTCATTAATAATGAATCAAGAATACTTTTGACTGGGTCACATCGGGACACATCAAATTTTTGGGCCTTCAACTTCCCCCAATTTCTATCTATAAATGAGGAGGCTTTAGGGGAACTAAAGATAATTTTGGAGGTTTGCTAGAGATTGATTTTCAGATTAATTCCAAATTATTTTATTTAGAAAAGGTTTTTAGTCCTCTCTTCACCATGCTCTTAATAATGGCTAGACGAACCTCTCTTCGTATTATATTGCATACGAATAGGCTTTGTCTTCCCCGTACATGCACATACCATTCACATAGTGGATATTGATATTTCCGTACTGCATATTAGAGTGGATATTGATATTCCCGTACATGCACATATACCAATGCATAGTCGATTTTATCTTCAAAATAATACTGTAGCACACAATGTATTTGCTCTGTTCCTGTGTGTGTCCTTGAAATAAATTGATGGCGATATACATGTTGGACTAACGATTTATGCTACTCTGTCCTGGATAGGTTTTTTATAAACTATGTCACATTAATTCCTTGTTTTTCCAAAACTCGGTACATACGCTGACACATCACATATACATATATGAGTACTGCTCTTTATGAATAGACTGGCTTAATTAATCTTAGATTCAAGAGTCTGGGACTCAAACCACGGTGTGTTGGTTCTACCATGAATTAGCTAGCTAAGGTCCGCTTAGTTTGCAAATCTATGTTCAGATTCATGAGTGTGGACTCAAACTGTTAGTTCTACCTTAAATCAGCTAAGTTAATTTGTCTACAATTTAATATTAAATTCTAAATTAACCAACTTGATAGATAAATTAACCAACCTAATATACATATAAATAAAATGATGAAGAGTGGTCACCTCCGAAGGACTTGTTAATTGGAGATTTATGAGTCTACGTACGACTCAAATCAGGGTATGCTGCTTCTATCACGCATCAGCTGAGCTACTAAGTTTGTTGTTTAGTTCTTTCTTTTAAATTAATCAACTTAATATATAAATTTACCAACATGACAACAAATAAAATGACGAGAATTATTGGCCAGTACTTCTGTTGCCCTCTTTTGTTGGTTAAACATGGTATATAGACATGTGTAAAATCCTCGCTCATGTTACGTGGAATTTGTCTCCCCCAATTCTAAAGAAAAAACTATCAGAAAACTAGTACCGGGAACTCCTAGCTAAAAGCTATTGGGAATAAAATCCCCCAATTCCTAAGAATTCATTCCTAAAGGGTTCAAATTCATGGCACGCTGTCATGCATCCACGAGAAAAATGCAGTGTTCCCGCCACCTTCAATGGTCAAATGGCACAAGCATCCATTCTTCCAGTTTGTATATGCCGCCACCATGGTCTTCGGCCGAGATGAATGTTGTTCTCTCTCATGCTCCAATGATTCACATAAGAGAAGCAAATAAAAAATAAAATAAAAGAATGCCACACGGACAACCATATCAACTTTTTAAGTCGGATTCCAAATATTACACCGGTTGTCTCTCAAACTCTAGATCCAAAAAGAAAAAATAAATTATAATTTGAAATTAACGCAATCGTCTAAAGTTTAGTGGGGGACAGAAATGAACCAACAACTAACCATAGTTTACAGACTAAATTGGATCTTTTGAAAGTTGAGGGACCAAGTTTAGCTTCCAGCCGAAGTGAGGGGATGAGATTATCTATTTTGCCTTATATTTTCTGAATCACTCAGAGGCCGGTATTGCAAAAGTGTCTTACCAAACTTATCATATACACCCTGATTCAGAGCAATTCAAAATATAAGCACCAATTTGTCTTTCCTTCTTCATAACATGCAAGACCTTTCTTCATTCCGTACGAACCATAACCAAAAGTTAACTATTTTGTTAAGAAAGTAGCCTGAAACTTGAAGCAATATAGAATACAAAATCCTTACCAAAAAACCAATGATTTCTAGTAGCATCCTCTGCATCGGGTAAAACTTAGCACCTATATATTGTCATACCTTGGATGACCAGAAATATAATAATGCAACTGGCGGTTCTTTTTGAAGCTTGGTTGTGTGAAAATACATTGTTCTTGTACCCAGTATTCGGCAATAGGTCAACAATAAACAAAGAAAAAAATGAAAATGATCACTAATTTTTCTATTATGGACATACACAAAAATTGAAATTAATTAATTTTCGACATGCAGAACTGTTTTTATCAATGTTACTGCAGCCCATTAATTCGTTATTCAAAGTATTTTCGTACCTTCACCGTACAAAATCTGAATTTCCACACACCGACGTACGATAAGGCATTGTTTCTGTAATTTGTGAATTTTCTATTATTTCTGTAAACCTTGACTAAAGTAATATTTCTTTTAAAAAAACTAACACATCTGAAATGAGAGGACGGGTCTGGAAGACGTGACTTCGTTCATAAGTTAAACTCATACTAACATATAATTTGTTATTCATTATAAACATCATCACTCTAATTATTTAGTATTAATTCTACGTAAATGCAAAGTAAGAGGGTGTATACCTTATTAAACCTAAAGTGCTAACTTTCTCCATGGAGATTTTTGAGAAAGCATAACTCGATCAGTACATAAGTTAGGCACTCATGATAAAACTAAGATAGGATATGTACATAGGAAAGTCTATGAACGCCCACAAGCGCACGTTCCTTGTTAGACTTTCTACGCCTACTTAGTACTTATTAGTACGGCCCTAGCAAGCAAGTTCGCACGATATAGAATCAATATGCAAAGATCAGGTCAGAATGCACTGTGGTACCCAAATAAAAAACTTCCAAATATACACATGTAGTAGAGTGTACACGCCACACTACACCAACAAATAAATGGAGTATATGCATGCTACGTAGTAGCTCTTAATGCACGGGGCTGCGCGCCTATATATAAATATCGCGGTGTGGCTGATAGGATCCAAGGCACACACAACATCCATTCCATCCTATCTCGAGCATACAACACATACACCAGCAGCTAGCTAAGATAGCAATGGCCTCCAAATCGTCATCTCTCCTGTTCGCCATGCTTTTCGTGCTCCTGGTTTCGGCCATGGCACGCACCGTGATTCGGGATCTGGGAGAGCCCAACCCAGATTGCCAACCCCGAATCGTCCGTCGTGTCTTATCTCAACTCAGCGGAGGTAGCGTGCAGCCTCGTCTGCGCCAACAATTCATTGACGCATTCTCTACGCTGAACCAGACGGAAGCCGTCAACTGCATCTGCCGTACCATTGCGCCAACTGAGGAGAGCTCGTTTGTATTTTCCAATGTCCGCCTCCAAGCTCTCCTCAGGGAGCTGGGCAGGCCCATTGACGACGACAGTGTTTGCTTCTATATCGGCTAAGACCTACGCATCACAATTCACACAGCAACGACTACCCCTGCACACTATGTAGTATGTATGCTGTCTTGTAAAAAATAATACTGCAAGGACTCAGCTGTTGCTCTATAGGCAGCTGTAGGTATGCACGTTCCTGCTTGTGTGTTGCATATGAATAAGCTCTCCCGCTTCTGTGCATGCATTTGTAGTTAACATCATGGATACCTAATCCACGTCTGTTGTGTGCGACACTGCAGATAACGGGAGTGGATCTGCTACTATTGTATAATATTGTACCAGTACGTGATATATTTTCTCTATTGCTGTGTGGGTGCTTGAAATAAAATAATGAAGATATATATTGGACGAATGATTTATACTACTCTCCTGGATATGTTTTATAAAATACCAGTCACGGGTAAGATGCTTGACTAGCACTGCTAGGTCCCAGCAGGTTTGATCCCCAATGGTAATGAAGTTTTGGACTAGATTAAAGAAAATAAGCGGGTTCGGGGTTTTTCTCAACCTGCTTGAGATGATCTTCTTCTTGATCAAATGATGAGTAGCACTGCTAGGTCCAGTTTGTTTTATATAAAGAACCAATTTAATTCTTTAATTTCTATTTGAAACTCTGTACACACAATAACATTTGCATAAATAGACAAGTATTTGTCTCCATGAACACATGCACACACACTCTACCCCTATAATTGTCTATCAAAGACCATTTGATATTAGATTCATGGGTGTGGGACTCAAACTATGGTATGGTTGTGTTCTACTACAAATTAGTGTAGATATACTTAGTTTGCCATTTAATTTTCTGGATCGTAAGCCTGGAACTCAAATATGGTGTAAATTATTTTATTTCCCATAAGTTAATTTATCTTTACTCACAAATAATTTGTTCTACCAATAAAGGAAATTAGTTCTAGCTACCCAAATATCATTATCAACAAGTATGTATTTCTTTTCCAATGCCAAATTAATTTGTTCCATCGACACACTTTGGTGGCTCCAACTGAATAAATAATTCGTGTTTTAGCACTTCAATAACTTTTGACCTAAATATTTATTCTCTTAAATCAATTTTCTCTCCGGATACCAAAATAATGTATTCCATATAATGTCAAAAGTTTAAAACATAAAAATGTTCTACTGCTAGAATCAGCAATTTTTCTGTTGGATTATTAACAATCAAGCTTTGAACACCATTAATATCAAGGATTGTAATATTTTGAAAATCCATCTAATAACCAAAGGGCTTGTAGCGCCTAGTAGTTTCAAGAGCCTCAATAGCACCTTAGGTCCTGGGTTCGACTCTCCGTGGGAGAGTTTTTTCTATGATTTAACGACATTGTGCTTTAAGTGGTAGGCGACGTTCGTGTCGACAACGAGGTGCTAGTGGTGTCTTCATCAATCACGAGAATTTGCTGGCTCAATCTTCGAAGATGCTCATAGGGGTAGGGTTTACGTATGTGTGTTCATAGGGGTGAGTGTGCTAGCGTTGTGAGTATCCGAGTTGTACCGTGTAACGGGTCTTTGTCACTCTCGGAAGAATGACTTGTATATCGAAAACAATTAAGCATCAATAAAACCATAAAATGAAGTAAAGACAAGAAAGAGGGAGAAATATCATCCAACTTAATCCTTATTATGAATAGCAACATCCAACATCCAAGTACATGAACGAGGCTCGCAGACCAACAATGATAGAAATGGAAACTAGAGTAAGCGTAAGAACAACATCAACACAACGGAAGTCTTCATGAACGGCACGCCATCTCCACGAGCTCTTGATTGTAGGTCGAGTCATCACTCCACTCCATCAGCTCCATCGAAGGGCTCGGGTGGGTCAACTGTTTCGAAAGCAAAGTATAGAGTCGTGAGTACATAGAGTACTACGCAAGCCGCACTACCTAGCAACAATATTATGCATGCTTGTATATTTCAAGGAAAAGGCAACGGCTCGAGTAGCTATAGCAATTATCCTGAAGTCTAGGTAAGTCAAGTTTTATTATTAAGTCAAATTTTATAAGTGGCCTCACAGGAATCAACACATTCTTGTAAGGGTCAAAATTTTAAGTCCAGCACAGACTCTATTGAAACCACAGCTCGAAGCCGTAAGTAAAACACCTATCGGATGGGAGAAATAGTAAACTAATCAAGTAGATCTCTCATGACAATGCCCGTATCCGGGGGCACAACTATATGTATAGACTATACGTGAAGTGGTACTATAACATAGGGCTACCACCGTAGCCTAAGTAGAGAAACATTCACGAGATCAATCAACAAGCATCGATCGACGGCCCCCGCTCCTCCAGGTTTTGGATCCCCCAAAATTGGCGAAGTGTCCTGAAGGTGTGAACCATTGGCCAGGTGCGGCGTCCTCTACTCATGGGTTGAGACAATGCTCCTAAACTCAGTAACACTATCTTTGCTACTACGGCTACCCAATCGGTCCTCCGCATCATGATCCGGGACGACGTCCATACGGGTCACGTGGTGTGTATGTAAGACCATAGAGGCATACAACCGGTTCTTAAGCTATCGGGGCGAGTCACTAATCCCTCTCCTCCAACCAAAGTCCAACAAGTGCCAACCTCCAAACGGGAGACTCTAAAACTCAAAGTCTCCACACAACTATGCCCGGAACAGGCACACTCCCAAAAGGAACTCCCCAAAAGTTTCCCAGCACCTATATCACCTACACTCGCCCTCGTAAAAAGCCCTATTGGGTTACTAATGCAGAAACTCGACATCTAAGAAGCACCTACATTTTATTTACACAAAAACATGTAAATCATCATGTGTGGGTTCAATTAAGCATGTAAGCATACTAGCATCCGAGTATCGGTAGAGCATCCTAGGATTATAGTGGTAAATGTAGCATGATATGGCATAAGTATAATTCTAAGTATCAATAACCAGTTCATATGCATGAGTTCATATTAGCGATTGCTAAAGTAGGAGCAAGAGCGATCAAGGATGTGGCTTTCCTACTTAATCCATGGTCCCCACTACCTGGTACCGAGCCCACGTGTAGATCGTACTATCCTCATGTCCCTCATTGGCACATCTTCAACATGGGCATGACTTGATCACTGGAACATCTGCAGTTCGAATCGAAAATGCAACGAGTAAGATATTACGAATGCAAAACAAATTCAAATGGCGGAATTAGACAACGATAGAATTAGAATTTAGAGAACACAAACACGTAGAGAACGCTGCTACAATTCTAAGGCAACTGGGATCTCATTTTTCTGACGACGATATAAGATTATCTTGATTTCCTGGATAAAGGATAGAAGTACTGCCGCAAGCGCTTTGGTTTTGTTAAGGGAGAAAAAGGTAGGCAACGCTATCTAAATTTGGTCGTGTGCGCAAAGCATAACGCGACAACTGCATATGGTAGACAACTAACTGAAAGATGATGGCCGAGCTTTGTAATTCCAGAACCGGTATAGATCCACTGCCAAGCACTAAAACTTCGAAGTAACATACAACCAAACCATCTCCGAAGTTTCCATCAGCTACTAACTTTCAACACGTGCAAAATTAAATTAGAAGCACCTCCTTCTAAAGCCTCTAATCTCACTAACTAATCATGCCACATAACTTCAGATTTCAAAACAACACCACTACTAGGATTGGACCCTGCAATAGCGGGCGTTTTGGGGCAAAATCGGGCAGTCCGGGCACTATTACGCACACGTTATTGTAGAGTCGGACCAACAATAGCGCCCATGACCGTCCGCTATTGCAGGAAACCTTGCAATATCGGGCAGCGTGATGTCATCTGCCCGCTATTGAAGGGACACCCTACAATAGCGGTCAGCTGACATCACGCTGTCCGATATTGCTGTGTGAGCCTTCAATAACGGGCAGATGACATCACAATGCCCGATTTTGCTGTGGTTTTGCCAATATCGTGCACGATGATGTCATCTGCCCGATATTGCGGGCCTAGACAACAATATCGGCTAGTGACATCAACGTGCCCGATATTACTGGCATTTTCCGAACTGATATAATTATTGCTGTGTATTTTATTTTCCAGGTGATAAATTCAAATATTTTTACAGAACTGAAAATTCATTCACACTATATATACGCAAGACCATAGAAATAATCATTAAAGCATTTATATATACATACGACATAGTTTTCATCCATTTTACAATATCCACATACATATACACCATGTTTCCAATACTATAACATACCATAATATTCATCCATCCAAACACTAGTAAATTACAACTTATTCGGCCACTTCGGATCTAGTGCCTTCAATCTCTGCTCCTCTGTCTTGGTATTTTGTACAATTGCATCTTGGAGGCCCTTTTGGCCGCTGTAGCTATACAACTCTTTATGCATTGCAACATCACTTAGAGGATCAAAATACTTGCCTCTTTCACTACAGAACTCACGAATCATGAAGCGGAGGAGTTTAGCTGCAATAAGCTCGAGTGTGCTTTCTTCTAAGTAAGAACTTGTTTTTGGCTTTTCATAGTGTTGCTACCACAAATAAATTATAGAATTAATACCACTAACATACTAATGCAAAAAAAAACACTAAATACTTACATCTTTTCATGGGGCCGGTTCTTCCGTAGGGAATGTGATATATTCCCCTTTTTCGACGCTTATGTATTTGCACACATAGTAGCCACAGGTCACGGTCCCAGGACGCTGTTTTGAACACTTTACAAAATAAGGAAATTGTTAAGTTATCTTACATATAGAGACATTAATTAATTAAATAAAAGAAATGACCATGATATGAGATAATAGTATCGGATAATGCGTTTTGTATCCAAGGTTGGTCCGTTTGGGATGAGGGTCATCACCAATCTCAAGATAGTATTTATAGGCACTAATATAAAAAAAGCAAATGAGCAACGAGCATAATGCAATCTATAAAAAATGATAGTTCCTTGAATATCTGAAATTACCTATTTAGGGTGTCCATGAAATCCTTGTACCTCTTAGGATCATAATCCAAAGAGTCAAACACCCAAACTCCCGCGAGTTTCGGATGTATCATGAAAGCAATCCAATGGTCACTATAAAATATGTCATTGTGTCATTATCTAAGTGAAATAATGATTTGCACAAGAAGTAGCAGGTTACGAAAACTTACTCAAAGTTATATAGAGCCATAATGTATCGTCTCTCTCTCCATTCGTATATGCGTCTCCCAATGTAGGTTGCTATACATCTCCTTGCATCCTTAATCGCTTGGACATGTACTTGTTGTCTTTTGGCCTTGGTCACCTTCTTTCCGACCAATAGGGGATGATTATCGGTAATCCTTGGATTCATCGCGCTTTGGCTAATGGCTGTTGGGTTTAGATATCCGACTTCATTTGAGGCACCGGAGTGATGACACATTCCGAGCGATGAAAAAGGGTAGTCAATTGAATTCATGTGCCATTCGCTTGGAAATATAATAAAGGTCGAAAACACTTACAGGCACCGGACGGTAACGAGGGTGGCATCCATGCGTTGGAGACGGTGCAGAGCATGGATCTCCTCAAAAGGCACATTTAAGTTAAAATATCCCTCTTGTCCAAAAACCTCTCCAGGGATCCTTGCCGCGATAACTTGGACACCCTTGCTACATGCATTTAAGTACCATGGATGAAAGTACTTAAATATCCATGGCTTTTTTTCAATACATCTGCTGGTAGTAGTGGCATGCCATGCTTATAGATAGGGAAGTCGTCTTGTGTGAGATCCCAACCTCCTTCGGGACGCCGGGAGGCGGAACGAGAACATGTGGGACCACTTCCTTATTCTGGCTCCTATATGCTGCCGCCACGCCTTTATGCCATGTTGCGACTGCATGCCAAGTCGTTAATATATCGGTAACCATATACATAGTCGTGAATTCATAAGTACTACAAAAGTGTACGTACTTATTTCCGCGCTAGATAACTCCTTGCTCGGAGGCGGAGGTGGAACGAGGCTCGATCAAAGGTTCACTATTATTAGGCGGGGTGGACGAGCTACGAATTGCCCTAGTCCCTTTGTCACGTGGTGTCACTCGGAGCCGGAGTCGATGTTGTTCGAAGGAGAGTAGCCTCATTCCCAACATCCGGACGAGACGGCGTGGAGAAGCCATGTTCCGGAGGGATCTGGTCCTCATGCGTCGGAGAAGGCCGAGGTGAAGGTAGTGGCTCAAAAGAAATCTCACGGTCAACCGGTGCTTCTTGAGTAGGAGGAGGCTGAGGTGCGGGCGAAGAATGCGCTATAAGAACGACGATCTCGCGTCGAAGCCAAAGGATGATATGATTAATCGCATCCTCAAGTGTCTCAATACCATCATCCTCCTCTAGATAATCAAGGTCGCAAGCAAGATAGTTGTCCTCAACCTTGATTACTTGGACTCTAGCACACTTCTGCGGAATTGGTACATCGTTAAATGTACGTCCGGGGATCGCAATGCCCTCTGCTTCCTTGACGGTCTTCCCTCTCTTGCCGAGCCTCATGTGCAGCTCACAAGGTGTATTCTCTGTGATGTCATCCACAGGGTACCTGGTGGCATCGGGCGCGAGCCATGATCGCTTGGAGGCCGAGCATACGGGCTTAGGTTGTCAATGTTGAGTTGAAATTCCGGTACCACAATAGGTTGTATGACAGCTTGAGGATTATTCTTTATGAATTCGTAGAAGTTTTTACCCATCATTCATGATTGATACCCTGTTGCTCTCGTGGCCCACACCTACTACATTCTTCACTCGTGGCAGCATACGACACTTCTTTCGGTCTTGCCGGTGAAGAGACCCCTCTTGTACGACCCCGATGTTCATCGGTCCATGCTGCCACACTCATCTCACTTTGCCCGCTTTCATCATCGAGCATGGCTAGACCAAGGAGAGAGACAGAGAGAGAGTAAAGATAGGATAAAAGAGAGAAAAGAGAGGAAATAGAGGAGAAAAAAGAGGAAAGAAAGGGGAAAACGAGAGAAGAGAGTAGAGAAGAGAAAATAGCTTTTATTTTAAAAAAATGGTCTAGCCATGAAAGAGAGGAAGAGAGGAGAAAAGAGAGGAAATTGAGGGCTTATGAAAATATAGAGGAAGAATAGGTGCAACATAGGCAGTTATATATATTCTTACTTCCTAGATTACTTCAATATATCATCAATCATCTATCATCGATCAACGAAATCACCGAGGGAAAAAACAGTCATATGTGATCGAATCGGGGAAGAAGTAAGCATGCATGACTGCAACCAACCATATGTGGTATCACTGATCCACATATGAGCGGACTAAATATAGCGGGCAACCGGGCAAAATTCAGTGATAGAGAAAAATATAGCGAGGCAACCAGGGAACAAGTAGAGGAGAAAGAATATAGTTGTTATGAAGTAGAAGAGATATAATTTTCAATCATAGAACATATAACAGATGGCATAATGAAACATAGGCTAGTAGGAGATGACATAGAGCACAACAGTGAGGGATTCCTATAAACCCGTTCAAAATTTAGCAAGTTTGACTTAGCATATCCCGAAAACAAGCCTATTCACATCAGAATACAAAATCAAGCACAATTATCATGTTTGATCATAATCCTAGGTATTGCACACTCTAATTAGACTAAAGAGGATAAGGATCACGCCCTAGGAATTGATGGTAAAGCAAGAAAAAAACAGGGATAAGACAAACTATTACCAATTTTCAGAATTGGCTAAACGAGTGACAATCATTTGCGACGAACATAGTTTTTTTTATAATTTATCTCTGCAATCTAACCCATTCTATCCTCATTTCAGAGTTTGCGGTTCTCCGATAATGGTCTTTTCAGATGATGGCTTAGATGTCACCATATTGGTCAAGCAATTGAGTGATATTTTCTACAAAGGCAGGGTGAGACAGATCATCTCAAGTTTGATTCGTGTGTAGATTTTTAAGATAAAAATCGATGTCTATTGTTCTTCTCGAAGTCACATTATCCCTAATTCCATTACAAGTTATTATCACAAGCTGATCACAACTTAATTGTATATGAAATATCCAAACAGAGCTACTTATGGTGTGTTGAAACATTTAAGAAAGCTACTTATGGACAAACTATTGCCAATTTTCAGAATTGTCTAAACAGTGACAAGAAAAAGATCAGCTAGGCTGTAAAACATAAGAGATGTTCGATAAAATGTTTTATAAACTGTCAGCACTGAAAATGTTCAATAAAATGGTCGATAAACTAAGTACAACATCAGCACTGAACACTATAAGAGAATTTTTCTTGTAACTTAAATCATCCTAAAAATCAAGACTGAAATCAGCACTGTCACCATCTATGCACAGCGTGTCATCTAAAAACATTGGAACACCATGCTTATGTAACATGGAAGCTAACCCAAGCAAGATGCAACAAATATGAAACCTGATCATATATCATTCACGATTGTACAATTTCAGAAATCAGAGCAGAGCAGATATGAATATTTCATCAGCATGGGCGGAGCTAGGTTAGTAGCATTGGGTGCATCTGCACCCACAAAATCCAGAAATTTACTTGTAATTGGCTTCTTTTCACCACATAAGCACCCACTAAATCCAATATTAAACACTCCAAAACAGCAAAATCAAGTTTTTCTGCACCCCTATTGATTGTGTTCTAGCTCCGCCACTGTTCATCGAGTAGAGTAGAGAAGAATATGGACATTTCATCTCATCCGATCGACCACAATCAGGAACTACCACACATCTCATCGATATAGCAATTCACGGTAATAATGCACGGTTAACCAACAAGGCAAGCGAGGCAAAATATACCAGGGAACAAGTAAGGGCCAGCTGGCGAGAAGCATGGCCGGCGAGGAGTAGGGCCGGTGAGGAGCAGGACCGGTGAGGAAGGATACCTCACCATCGGGGAGGGGGAGGGGGAAGGGGCGTACCGGGGAGGGCCGACGAGGAGGTCGAGGCCTCACCGTCGGGAAGGGGGAAGAGGAGGAGAAAGGGGAGAGGGGGAAGGCGTACTAGGGACGGCCGGCGAGGAGGCCAAGCGAGAAGGCGGCCGGCGTCGGGGAGGGCCGCGAGGAATGTGGGAGAGAAGGGAGCCGGCGTCGTGGGAGGGCCGCGAGGAGGGCGGCAAGGAATGAGCCGACGTCGGGGAGGGCCGTGAGGAGGGCGGCGAGGAGGGAGCCGACGTCGAGGGAGGACCGCGAGGAGGGCGGCGAGGACGACGAGGCGGCGGCGCCCGGCCGTGGAGCCCACGAGAGGCTGCGCGGCGACGCTCGAGCTCGAGGACGTACGGAGGAGCGGCGGCGCTCGTGGATGAGCACGGAGGAGGAGGCGGTGCTTGTGGATCTCGAGCACGGCGGCGACGGTGACTCGACACGACCGTGACGGCGACGGGGCACGGCGCGGTGATGGCGGCTACGGTTTGAGGCGAGGCGCGTGAAAATGGCTAAGTCCCGGGAGGGACGACTCGATATTTATAGGCGAAGCCTATAATATCGAGCATCGGTAACATCACTAGAGGCCGATATTACGGGCTACCCGATAATATCGGCCGTGCCGACGTCATTAGAGCCCGTAATATCGCACATATGACGTCGGCACGAGTGTATGTCATTTTTTTTATTTCTTACATTTTTATTTTCTACACTGTATTGATTTTTGATCTGAAATTTGGCATGGCATTGTTTCAAATGTTTCCAAACCCAAATATATTTTTTATTTATTTTTTAATTTATTATTTCATTATAATATTTAAACTAGGAGATGAACTTTTATGAGTTTCACATGTATTAAATATTTCAAATAATTCTACCAAAATTACAGTAGTTTGTAATTGTCATATAAGTTACGTAAGCCAAATATTAGTTCAAAACTAATAAGAAAATTACACATGAAAAAATAATAAAAGAAACATCAATTTTGTAATTAATTTGACCATTTTATTTTTCCAAAGTACAAGTTATTTTGACCTCATTTTTGGCATGACACAATTTCAACAACATTCCAACCCAAATATATTTTTTATATATTTTTTAAAAGATTTTTATGCAAAAACATATTCAAATGGGACATGTAGTCCTAAGTGAAATGAGTTTCGGACGTAAATTCTTGCTGGTTAGACTCCAAACATTTTTCTACTTTTTAAAAAAATAAACCAAAAATAACACGTGTGTATTGGAACAAGTTAGGCATTCAAACAAAAAAGTGCTATAAAATTCACTACGAGTTTTCAAAATACAAATGTTTAAATAAATGTTAAACTTGGACCATGATTTCGTACATAGGTACGTAAAGAAAATAATAACATTGGAAAACTAACTCTCCTATGACAGGTATGAATTTTAGAAAATTTTAGAAAAAAAATCGCTCAATTTGGACAATATTTGACTAGTATAAACCAGTTTGAAAATTTAAATACGAATCAAAAAAAGAAAAGAGACTTATCCTGACGAACCGAGTGCATGAACTAGGGGTCAACATGTGGGGCCCACGTGTCATTGAACTAGGGGCCGTGGTTCGGAATTATTTTGAATTCATTTGAGTTATTATGAATTCATTTGAGTTATTATGAATCAAAATATTCAAAAAAAAGTAAATTATTTTTAAATTTTAATTTTTAAGATCTTAAGTTTTTTAAAATTTTTAAAATTTTTGAAATTTTTATAATTATTCTGAATTCATTTGAGTTTTTATGAACAACTTCGACTTATTGTAAATTAAGTTGAATTATTCTGAATTATTTTGAATTGTTTTGAATTATTTTGAAATTATTGTGAATTATTTTTATTTATTTTAATAATTTTTAAAATTATTCAAAAGTATTATAATTATTTTTAGTAATTTTTATTTATTTTAGTAATTTTTAAAATTATTCAAAATTATTATAATTATTTTTATTTATTTTAGTAATTTTTGGGTCTTTTGAATTATTTTAGTTTATTTTTATTTATTTTGAATTATTTTCATTTATTTGACTTATTCTAAATTATTTTCATTTATTTTGATTATTCTGAATTATTTTCATTTATTTTGAATTACTTTTTAATTATTTTGTATTATTTTGATTTATTTTAAATAATTCCGAATTAATTTAATTAAGTTAAGTCGGTCCAACTCTGTAATAGCGAGCTCGTCGACCATCCGCCCGCTATTACAGGGTTGGCCCGCGATGTCGATGGATGACTGCGCGCGCCCGGCGGATGTGGTTTAGTACTACATCGCTCACCCAAGGTCTCGTCGCCTCGTTTATGAACCGCGCTACGCCGATCCAATCGAATTCCTGTGAAACTTGATGGGCCGTTGTTTGTGGCATGTTTGACGGGCTTTATTGGTCCATGGACTACCAAAAATTTTTTTAATTTCCGAATAATAAGAAGATTAAATAAAATATATAAAAAATAAGAAAATTAATAAGGAACACATAGTAAGAAAATAAATTAAGTAAGCAAAATTAATAAGAAAATTAAGTAAGAAAATAAATTAAAAAACAATAAAAATGTGGTTATATGTATATCAATAAAAGTGGATAATAAAGAACAATACAAATTTATTCATGATCCAAATATTAGATTAATATATTATTAAAAGTGCATAATAAAATTCAAATTGCATTAAAATTTTTGAATGAGAATAAAAAATAATAAAAATTTAGTCATTGTCCGGAGATTATATTAATATGAATAAGACTTGGATAATAAAATTCAAATTACATTATAATTTTTGAATTAGAATAACAAACAATAAATATTTAGTCATTTTGCAGATATTATATTAATATGAATAAAAGTGGATAAAAAAATTAAATTACATAATAATTTTTGAATCAGAATAACCAACAATCTTAATTAAGTTATGGCCCACATATATTATATGAATATAAATTAAGTAAGAAAAATTAATAAGGCAATTAAGTAAGAAAATAAATTAAAAAACAATAAAAATGTGGTTATATGTATATCAATAAAAGTGGATAATAAAGAACAATATAAATTTATTCATGATCCAAATATTAGATTAATATATTATTAAAAATGCATAATAAAATTCAAATTGCATTAAAAATTTTGAATTAGAATAAAAAACATTAAAAATTTAGTCATTGTACAAAGATTATATTAATATGAATAATATTAACGCGTCAATATTATTATTATCTCCGGACGAGTGACTAAATTTAGTCATTGTCCTGGAGATTATATTAATTTCGAACGTCTAAACAACGGAAAATTTCATGATATGTCACAAATACTAATTAGGCATTACACAACAATACTATATATCGGCCATTAACCAACTTTTCGTTGCGCCCATCGTCATCGACACGTATGTATGGTGCCGTGATGTATAACCGAGTCTGTGTTTGAATGAGTTTTAACTTTTTCATGTCCGCAAAGAGGGAGACCTCGTCAAACTGGTTGTGCTCTTCTGGACCTTTCATATTTTGAAGTCCAATAATTCTTTGTTTCCCAAAGAGAACAATATGCTTCTTTTCATGCTCGAGCTCGAGTACATAAAACACTTGTGCAACACGTTCCGGGAGTACCTAAGGATCATCTTTATGGCCTATATTATTGAGGGAAACGAGAGTGAAGCCATATTCATCTACCTCTACACCTTGCGGATGCTTGACCCATTGACACTTAAATATGGGTATCCGTACGGTAGTCTCATAGGTGAGTTACCAAATTTCTTCAATATACCCATAATATGTGTTTTCTTTCAACGTGTTGTCCTGTGCTTGTTACACTAATAGCACTATTTTGATTCCGACTCTTTATGTCGTTTTCCCTAGTGTAAAATGTAAAACCATTAATATCATAGCCTTGCCATGATGTAACTAATCATTGCGGACCTCTAGCCAATAGATGCATTGTCTTTTCATCCCTTGTTTCATCAATTGGGATGTTTTGGTCCTTCAACCACCCTGTAAAACTTTTCTTGTGCTCTTTCATGATCCAATTCTCGGAGCAATTTTCATTTTCTGCACGAAGTTGCTCTAAGTGTTGCTTGGATGTACGGCTCAACAAGTCGTAAGCTCGCTGCAGGAGGCTGAAATGTGCTTGACTCACCAATTGATAGTTCTCGTCGTTATATGTTTTCTTTCTCGTGGTTCCTTGACCGAAAATTCTTCCTTCATGGCGTGATTTCGGTAGATCAATTGTTTTTCCATCTTCATTGTTATCATTGTAAAACTCAAGAACCTCTTCGATCGTATATCCCTCTATCATGGAACCCTCGGGGTGAGCCCGGTTGCAAACATGTCCCTTCATAATGGACATAAAGCGCTCATACGGAAATAAATGATGCAAGTAAGTAGGGCCAAGAACAGCAATCCGATCAGCTAAGTGAATCATATAGTGCTCCATCAAATCAAAGAAAGACAGTGGCATACACATCTCTAGTTGGCACATTGTCTCTATCATCTCTTTACGTATCGTGTCAAGCTCGGGAAGGCTTATCACCTTCTTAGATATTGAATTCCAAAAATGACACATCCGAATGATAGCCAACTTGATATGAGGTTGCTTAACAACCCTAATTGCGATCGCGAGAAACAGATGAAAGCATCATATGACATTCATGTGTGTTGTAGCCACTTATCTTCAAGTCACTCATTGATACGAGCTTCTTTATATTTGAACAGAAACCTGTGGAGACTTTTATCCCTCGCGGACACTTGCGGAATGCCGTTTTCTCCTCAACGGTTAGGTTCCAACAAGGTGGTGGAAGGTAGTACTTCCCATTCCCTCTTGGCTTAGGGTGAAGCCCATGCTTTATATTTAACTTCTCTAGGTCTCTTCGTGCCCGCAGTCCATCCTTTGTCTTACCAGGAATGTCCATAAAAGTGCCATTGCAATTGTCAAAGACATCCTTTCCGACATGCATAAGGTCCGTGGCATGGGCGATCTCCAATTCTTTCCAATAATTTAAATACCGATGAAAGATCGATTGTTTTTTAAACGGCACGCCCGTATCGGCAATCTTCCCTTTCTTTCCCTTCTTCTTCTTCCCATAGGTGTATTTGATATTTCTCACCATTTGAAACACAAATTGACCGTCTCGAAGTTTAGAAGTCAACCCTGTCTCAACTGTTCCATCAAATTCATCTGTCTTTTGATGATATTGGTGCCTTTTTGCTAACCATCTTCGATGTTTTACATACACCAACTTACGCGAGAAAGGAAGGTACAACGATGCGATCTGGTCCACACATATTAACATATTGTCTTCCCTTTGATCCGCCCATTGAGATCCGAGCGTGCCGGGTTATCACCGACGGTGCAAAGAAAGATGGCGTGCGGGGTGAACTCTTCCTGTCTCGCACGCATCATAAACCTTCACCCCTTGTTCCCATAATAGTTTCATGTCTTCCATCGGTGGTTCAAGAAAGACATCAATATCAATTCCAGTTTGTTTCGGACCGAGAAATCATTGTAGTCGGTAGAAGGTACTTTCTCTTGTGGCACAACCATGAAGGAATATTGTAGAAGCAACTAATCACCGGCCAAGTACTGTGCGGGTTTGTCATCTCTCCGAAAGGATTCATTCCATCCGTACTTAAGGCCATTCTTAGATTCCTCTTTTCTAACGAAAAATCGGGATGGTTAATGTCGAAGTTCTTCCACTATCGAGCGTCGGCAGGGTGACGAATCATCCCATCCTTCTTGCGCCCGTCAACATCATCGTGCCATGTCATGAGTTTAGCGTCTCTACTATTGGCAAAAAGACGCTTCAAGCGATCGATTATCGGAAGGTACCACATGACAAGGATCGACACTTTTATTTCATCAACCACTTCTTCTTGCACATCATGAGGAATACGATCGGTATTAGTTTTCTTCCTCTTCCGCCTAGCTTTCTTTCTACTTTTGGACTTATCCATGATGTCCGTATCATCGGTTCCATCATTAATTTTGTATCGACGGACGTTGCACGTTGGACATCTAGTCTTATTGGCATGCTATTTACGGTACAATATGTAGTGGTTTGGACAAGCGTGTATTTTCCGTACGCCTAGGGTTAACGGTGCCAATACTTTCTTTGCATTGTATGTGTTGGTGGGCAAAGAGTTTGGTTTTGGTAAAATTTTGGCTAACAGCTCTAAAAGTTGGTTGAAGTTTGTGTCCGACCACCCATTCTTAGCCTTAAGTGTGACAAGCTCTACCACTGTCTGCAAGACCGTACAATCCTTATGACACCTCTTGGATTCCTCGTATAGAAACTCCTTTAACGCCTTCTCCAATGCATCCAAGTTATCCAAAGCTCGCCTTTTCTTTTGGACTAGGTTCTCGTTGTTAATGTGGATCAATAATTCCTCCACATCGAGACTGCCGTCAAAGTCCTCGCTTTCATTGACAAGTTCTGGACCATCCGTGTGACATGCTGTCGTTGCATATTCCGTGCTACTTTCAGCCCTCCCCCTACGCTCGTCGTGGTCAACTCTCGCTCTTATCACCTCTTCGACGTGGTCACCTTGTGCATGAGGTCCTATTTCGCCGTGTTTTATCCGGATATAGTAGTTCTTGATAAATCCTTTCTCCAACAAGTGCTCACGGATAGTCTCGGGTGTCTCAAATATAAACATGTTCTTGCAACGGGTACAAGGACAATAGATATATTGTGTACCCCTTCTTCTTGAGTGTCGCTTCGCTTCTTCAACGAAACTCGTGACCTTTTAGAAATATACAACAGCATCACCACCCCCACCGGTGTACATCCAAGATCGATCTTCTATCTTTCTATACACATGTATCGTAAATAAAGAAATGAATAATAATTAAAATCTAAGTCAAAAAGGAATTATATGCTAAAAAGCAAAAGTAAAAGGCTATATTACATGTTCATAATAAAATCTAGACACAAGAATATTACATACTATAGTTACGTGTGATTTAAAAGTTAATGATATAATCTCTACATAAATTACTCGTTAAAAAACAAGATTTATGAATAAAACCTACATCCAAAACTAGGTCTAATCCAAAACTAGATCCCTACATATAAAAGCCTACATATATGGATGGAGAGGATAAGTTTAAGTAATAAACAACTTATGAGATGCATGGCGAGCACTAACCATGCCATTTATAGGTAAAAAATGGATCCAAACCCTAGGAAAAGTAACCATAAAAAAAGAGACTAAAACTATGGTTAAACACAAAAAAAATACATGGAACGGTATGGATTTACCTCCTAGAACAATATCCTTCCAAAAAAACAGGTTCAAAACCTTTCCCCCTTCTTTTCTTGGCTTTTTCCGCCCTCCATACGAACAGCTCGTCCGTAAGCTCGCGAAACAGAGCTCCTGTCGGGAGGAAGGGGACGAATTTATACACTGTTGCCTTCAATAGCGGGCATGATGACGTCACCCTGGCGACGATATTAGAGGAACCCTATAATAACGGACCTGGAGACGTCACACGTGGCCGCTATTGTAGGCTACCTTAGTAATATCGACCGCTAGTGACGTCATCGTGCGGCCGATATTACAGACTCGGCCGATAATAGCGGCCGACAGGTGATGTCATCGGTGGCCGCTATTACTGGGTGACCCCATCCGTAATAGCGTTGCTCTAATAACGTCATCTACGCCCGCTATTGCAGTGACCCTGCAATAGCGTTATACCCGATGACGTCAGCAATGACACCCGATAATAGCGTTTTTTGTGTGCCCGCTATTGCTAGAAAATATTCCCTGATATTGCTGACTCTTTTTATAGTAGTGCACAGAGCACAGCGTGCTTAGCCTGGCCAGAGTGTCGAGGAAATCTACAAAGGAATCAAGGATAGCAGCAGCGCTCAGAGCAGACTCGTAGCGTGGCAATACATCGAGCAGGCTGACTGGCTGAGGATGTTCAGGTGACAAGATTAGTGCTCCGTGGCAAACAAGAGACCCCTGCCGTGCGGGAAGCTGAGCTCAACCTGATTGTTCTTCATGTCAGCCGACTAAAGTCATGGTGGTCTACTCTTACTACCCGATGGAGAGTGTTCTGGGTCTTTCTCCTAGAGGATTGCAGTCGCATTGTTTTTATTGGTAGTAAACTGTGGTAGCCGCATCGTCCTCGTTGCTGCGCACCATGACCTAAGTCAATCTCTCACGTTCTTCAACGTTGCTCATGGCTAGTGTCACAACTCCCACCATGTACTTGTCCCTCTAAAAGGAATAAATAGTAAATAGAATTCATGTATTAAGAAAATATGGTAAGGAGGGGTGGTAATGTAAAGAAAGAAAAAGATCCACTATAGGGTATTGGGTGCTTACGTCGACGTGAGTCATGAATATATGCATGCCACTTTATTAAAGTAGATGCGTACGAGCCAGTTTAATGGCTATAATTTGCAACTTTATGAGTACAACGGCTAAATTGAAACAATCCGAATAAATACAATGACTATTCTTCGGTCAAAAAAAGTACAATGACTATTTATATATTTTAATCTTTTAAAAACCATGAATCCCAGCTTCAGCAAAGTTCCACGATTTCATGCTCGCAAAAATTTTGAAGCCGCGCTTGCCAAAAATTTCGAAGTTTTGTACTGTTAAAAAAAAAACCTCTGTTGCATTTTGTCTCTGTTCCCCTTCCTTCGCTACGAGATTTTTGCTATTTTGACGGCGTAATAGGTGGGCTTCACCAAAATGATCACGTAACTTTGGGTTTCGCTAGAATGATCACGAAACCATTGTCATGTGTTGTAAAATGACCATATGCAATTTTAATAATTTTCGTAATCTTTTTCCCCATTTTACCACATGAACTAACGAAACAATCCTCGGTCGAATTCGTCGGATCCGATCGAAGAACTGCGTTTCTCCTATCTTTGCGGTGCAGGCGCGTAAGTAGCTTGCGGTTCAACAAGTCGAGGCAGCGCCTCGGCATCCTGCACCACGAGCGAGGGCTCGGGAGCGACCGTCCCCAGCAGGGGCGACGCATCGGAGCGACCGCGCAGGGCGGCGAGTCGAGGGGCGGCGCCTCGGCGCCTGCAGCTCGAGCGGGGGCAACGCGTCGGGAGGGCCGGCGCCTCGGCGGCCTCGCGGCCGAGCAGGGCACCGCATCCGGAGGGGCTAGCGTCGATAGGGGCGACGCGTCGGGAGGTGCCGACGCCGGCAGGGGCAGCGCTTTGGGATGGGCTGGAGCCGATAGGGGCGGCACATCCGTAGGGGCCGGCACGTCGAGAGCGACCGTCCCCAACGAGGCCGGCGCATCCGTTGGGGCGTGGCGTCGGGAGCAACTGTCCCTAGCAGGTGCGGCGTGTCGATAGGGGGCCCGGACCCATTTGTGTCATCGTCGGCCGGTGACATCGTTGTCGCTCGAGCTCGATGTTGGAGTTCGAATGTGGGAGGAAGATACTAGAAACGCGGCTCTTCCATTGGATCCGACGAATTCGACTAATGGTAGTTTTGTCAGTTCATATGATAAAAAGAACAAAAAATTATGAGAATTATTAAAATTGCATATGATCATTTTACAGCATTCGTGGTCATTCTCGCGAAACCTAAAATTGCATCGTCATTACACAGTCAAAATAGCAAAAATATCGCTAGCTGCACAACTTAGCAGAGCAACTCCAAGTCCAAACACAACCCGACAACCGCAAAAGCACGCAGCCGCCGTTGTGGCGCCCGCTGGATCAAAACTGGCCAACCCCGCCGCCAGGGAGCGCCACCCCGACCCCTGCATCGCCGTCGTCAGGAGCATGGAGCCGCCTCCTCCTCTTCTTGGATAGATCTATCCGCCAGTTACCGGAGGGATCCCCGGTGAGGCGTGGCTCTGCTTTCTTGACCTCCATTACCATTGCCATTGCCGGCTCCTCAATCCGGGCATCCCAGATCTTAGATCGACCCCCTTTGTCTATCTGGCAACGTCTAAACCCTAGCTGTCCCCACGGTATCTTCTTCCCCTCGTTCGTGTCACCTTTCGTGTTTTCTTGGCAACTTCCTCGCCGGACTATTCGTTGATTCATCCTGTTTTGCTTGTTGCCTTCGATGCAGGATACAAAGCGGGAGGGTCTCAGCTGCTCGATAGAGAGGACCGCGGAGGAATGGGAGATCTCGGGGTTCAGAAACTTCTTTGACATCTTCGTCTTGTCATAAGTGAAGTGAGTATTCGGGTCCCCCGTAGTCATTTCTTTTTGCTGGTGATGACAATCTACCCTGTTCTTGTACTCTACTGCACTGTATTGTTTATCCGTGCACTGCTCTGTGTATTCCTTTGTTTATATAACTCTGGATTTGGACGGCTGCATTGCTCATTGCTTGAGGCGTTCTTGATTCACTGCCATTATTTGAATATTTAAAAGGGCTATGCACGTGAGATACTCATAGCACAGCATAGAACCTTTTTGGTTCACTGCCATGATTTGAATATTTACAAGAGCCGAGTCTTATACAAATGGATCACCTTTTAAGGCAGCCTCACCCTCTCCGAGTTATTCCTTGCCTGTACCCCTGTAGTTCCTTCATATTTCAATCTCTCTTATAATCCTTTTTCTTATGTTCCTTCCTGTATGTGTTTCTTTGTTGCACAGACACAAATTGTTTTTGGGTCACCTGCTCGATTGAACACAGCATAAAAAAGGTTCTTCTGGATACAAAGATGCCTGGGTCTATCACAGAGATGAGTGCTACTGACAGGATCAGCGACCTACCGGATGACATGCTGCTTCGTATTATGTATTTCCTATCATTGCAGGAGGCAGTGCAGACTTGCGTGCTGTCACGGAGATGGAAGAATGTCTGGGATTCTTTGATGTGGCTCACTTTTGATGCTGCCAAGTTTAACTCCTGTACCGCAGCTCCTTGCCAGCCCCTGTGCCATTGAATGTATTTTGGATTTCTGTTGTCTGCAACAATTCTGATGATTCCTTAGATTATTCTGACATCCATCCGTGGATCAGGCATGCCCTTACTAGCAATGCCTGGGCTCTTCGTGTACTGAAGCATTGTGGACCCAGGCCCCTTTCTATAGAGGGTTATCCCTTTCCTTTCACCTCGGTTCTCCTGATGTTTTTAGGCCTCTGCCATTTTTCTGTAGATGACCATTTTGTCAAGAATCTTTCTACCTGTTGCCCTGTGTTAAAGGATCTAGAGTTGACAAGCTGTGCCATCAACATCACCTTGTTTTACTCAAACTCACTGACGAGTTTGACCATTACAAGTACAGATACTGATAGGGATTTCCCCCAAAAGTTTCAGCATCTTGTGATTTATGTGCCAAATCTAGTCAACCTGAGTCTTGAGGAGATTCCAAGAAGAAATATTCAGCTCATTGATATGTCATCACTGGAAACGGCCTCAATTTACCTTTTTCACTCTCTTTTGCCAATTCTAGTGTTGATTGCAACATTCTGAGTTCTCTTTCAAATGCCACCAACGTGCAGTTGATATCTCCATCTGTCTTTGAAGATGTACGCAACCTGTTCTAACTTACACTTAGTCCAATTATATGTTTGCGTGTTTTTTTTAAAAAACTTTTTCTGATTCTGAAGCTTGATTCCAGGTTGTTCCTAAGGTATTACTGCGTGATCTTCCAAGATGTAAGACATTCAGAAATTTGAAACAGTTACACCTTGGTGAGTGGTTTCTGATTCATGGATGCTACCCGGTAATTTATCTGCTTCAGCGCTCACCCAATGTAGAAAAAGTTATCCTGCAACTTGATGAGGCAAGCTACTATCATTGGCTCCCTCATCTGCATTGGTTTTGTTTTGCTTAAGAACTGATTTCATCATTTACTTTTTATCTTATCAGAGCGGAGCCGATGACTATGATAACCCGGTGGGATTTCCAAATGCTGATGCTTTTATAGATCCTCCGAATGATGAAGCACATACAACATTTTGTTGTGAAAAGCTTAGAAAAATTAGAATCTACTCCCCACCGAGTGATAAAAGACCACAGATCATCGTGCGCATCTTGTCAGCTCATCTTAGCCCTCTCCCTGGAATCAAAATCAAGCCCATTCAGCATTAGGATGCATGCTTATGGAGCCATGAAATTACACCTTTGATGATTAATGTTGTGACACTTGGAAGATCTTTGAAACTACATATATTATGTTACATGCAGTTAAACATCAGTTTCATTTGTAAGTGATCTGGACCTGTTGTCAGGGTAGCTATTTGAAGGTCATGGATTAGAGTTGGCACTTGGAAGACTTTTAATTTCAACTTTTTAATGACTGTAAGTGTCACTTGTTAGTGGAACTGCATGTAGTCCTGTATGGTACTGATATCATTGGTCATATCGCTGACTTTGTTATTTTTTCTGTGATAACCTGTCGGGTGCAAAACCTATTTTTTTCCAATATTGTGGGCATGACCCTTGATTGATAAGGCATGCTCCTGTAATTTGGCTTTTGGCATGTGGCTGTGCCCATACTTTGGCAAGCTGCCATGTCATTCTGCATGGGGTATTGTGGTGGCCAATGTGCATATGGCTGATCCGTGGCAAGGTTCGGCAGCTTTTGTATGCCTGTGCGCGTGAAGCATAGGGCTGCTCATTTCTGGGAATCGAGTCTGCCGTGATTCGATCAGATGGAGGGTTTGATCAATGATGCCCATGGGCTCTAACTCGCTTAGTTGTCTATTGCAACTGATCCTATCAGCTGAAGCCCGGTGGCCTCAGCAGCTGTAATGCGCACAATGAACGTTACAGGAAGAAGTTCCACTGTAGTCACATTTAGGTTGTTCTGAAGAACAAAACAACAAATCCATTGTAGTCCAGTTGGTTAGGATACCTGGCTTTCACCCAGGCGACCCGGGTTCGAATCCCGGCAATGGAACATGCCTTTTAGGCACCATTTTTTTTATTCACTATCAACATCACCGTCCAGTTCAGATCCGACGGTCTCAACGACTCGTCGTAGGGTTCAACGGGTTCGCCCTGCGCCGTTCAATCCCCAACGACGCATCCCGTTCCGGCACTTCCATCAATCACCTGCGCCGCCGGCGATGGCCACCGCCGATGATGTCGCCCCTCCGACGGCCTCCGCCTACCTCGACCCCACCTACTGGTCCGTTCCCTCCATCTCTTTTTCTGCTCCCCCGAGACCAATGGATTGGTGGCGCAGCACTCTGACACGGTAATGGCCGGCTGCCGTGGCTGACGCAGGGACGAGCGGTTCGGGAAGGAGGAGCACTACGAGTGGTTCAAGGATTTCTCCCACTTCCGCCACCTCCTTCAGCCGCTCCTCTCTCCGTCCCTCTCGGTGCGTGTCCTCTCCCCTTGGTCTGTTCCCCCAATCTTGGCTGCTTATTTGGTACTAGTGAAGGAGCTCTGCTTCTTTGGTGCTGCGCGCAGGTCCTTGAGGTCGGGTGCGGCAACTCGCGGCTCGGGGAGGAGCTGCTGCGGGAGGGCGTCGCCGGCGGCATCACCTGCGTCGACCTCTCCCCCGTCGCCGTCCAGCGGATGCGCGACCGCCTGGCGGCCCAGGGCACCCACGGTAACTTCAGCTCACCTGAGTTTGCCCATGAGAAATAATGTGATTTGTGCTTGATTGGTCGGTTAGCAGTGGCAATGATTCTGGGATTCTGCGGTAAGGTGATGCTGTCCATTGTGCGTTGCAGGGGTGGAGGTGGTGGTGGCAGACATGCTGGACCTACCGTTCGAGCGCGAGAGCTTCGATTTGGTGATTGAAAAGGGCACCATGGTACGTATACTCCTGAGTTTGATTGTTTGTGGGAACGGATGCCTACACATGAATGTTATAAAAGATGAACTTTGAACTTGCAACATCTGTGGTCTACTTAAACTGGAAGTCTCATTCACTACAAGAATGAACCTTGTTTATATTTCACAAAATCTGATATTATGTGCTGGGCTTAATAAAGAAGCATCCTTTTGACAGGATGTGTTATTTGTGGACAGTGGTGATCCGTGGAATCCAAATCCTGCCACAGTAGATAATGTGATGAAAATGCTTGAAGAGATCCACAGAGTTTTGAAGCCAGAAGGTGTATTTATATCAATCACGTTTGGACAGGTTAATGGCATTACCACTGTCTGAATTTATCTTAAATGTTCATCAGTAAAGAACAGATTTTTTGTGTGTTAGAGTTACTTTGTTCTTTTCTCTCTCTTTTATTTTCTGTATTTGGTCTTTGTGTATTCCATTTCTCAGTTTTCTGACAATGTTTGTATACTGCGCAATTTTTTTTCCTTAAAGAGGCTACCTTTTTTTTTTGAAACACCAGAATGTTACTGATGAAAAATGATTGAAGAATAGTTTTGCTAGTGGATGTGACCTGAAATTATGCCTTAATTTTCTGTTTATCCACTTACACTCTTATCAGTAATGTTCAACTTTGCATATTGCAGCCACACTTCCGCCGTCGATTTTTTGAAGCTCCTGGCTTTACATGGTCTGTTGAGTACAGCACTTTTGGTGATGGCTTCCACTATTTCTTCTACACCCTTAAAAAGGTTTAATTACTGCTGATTGCTTTGATTTTACTCGAACACATTTAGTTTGGTAGTGATTATTTGCCTATTGGATGTAATGGTTCCTTTGAAGTAGTCTCAGCTAGTATACCTAAAGCATGTCTGTGAACAGCTCCTCCCCCATCATGAAACACTGTATTCTTAATTGTTTTCCATTTCTCGATATTCCAGGGCAAAAGGTCATCGGAGTCTAATAGCTACCAAAATGCGTTAACAGCTGCTTCAAAAATTGACATGTTCCATGAAGAGCTCGAGAGTGAGGATTACATTTTCCGCACGAATGTTGAAGAGCTATAGTCGGCATATTGACAAGCAGTTGCCTGAAGCTTGAAGCTAAAGCATGGAAAAGGGGGCTGGTGTTCGTGCTGTGATGCTTGTAATTTAGGATAATTTCATTTGTGGGCCTTGTTGTGCAATGCTTAGTAGTCAAACATAGGGATACTATGTACAATCTGAATTAGCTAGAACAGATATGTATGATATTTTCTCAGTGTTAACATTCTTTCTATTTTAGTCCAATATTTCACAGCTATCAAAAAGAACTTCTGGTTCACTTTTTTCTACTGTTATTAGAACAATACTTACACAAAAGAATACCGATTGAGATGTTGAAAATACACTATCACCTAATGTTATCCTTGTATAAAAGTTCTGGTTGTTTTTGTCCCCCAAAAAAAGTCAATGCTGTTTTTAGATGTTGACACACTTGAATCCCCATCAGCTAATTTTGACATTGATACTGACTTCATCAAATGCCACGTAAATCTGAAGTTGTGCTTGTGCCCGAAATGACACATAAAATGACATGTTGACCAAAATACAGTTACCATTTGACGACCTGTTAATTACGAAGCAGCTAAGCCAAACAAACCCACTCAGCACCAAGAACAGAGCACGCAGCAGAGGAGGCTGCCCGACTCGAAACAGGCGCCGGCCCCGCTCTCTTCGTCGCCGGCGAGATGTCTTCGTCGGCGGCGTACCCCGACGCCGACGAGAACCTGGAGGCCATCATCACCCGCATCGAGCAGAAGTCCCGCAAGATCGAGACCCTCCTCAAGCAGTACGCCCTTTTCCCTCTCCTCCGACCCCTCTTCCCCTGCTTCTTCCCGATTCACTCAATCCGTTCGGTCCGGCGTGGCGCAGGTCGAAGCCGGTAGAAGCCCTGAAGACGGCGCTCGAGGGCTCTCCCCTCAAGACCCGCGACGAGCGATGCAAGGTTCGGCGTTGATTCTCTTGATGCCTCTGTCTCATTTATTCTCCCGTGGATTCGATCTGGGTGGGTTTCTTGATTGGCGGCGTTGCGTGGGCGCAGTCGGCGAACTGGATCGTGGTGCACCGCGCGATGATGGCGATCAGGGACGTCGATGGCATGTTCAACTCCCTGGATCCGGAGTACTACGACATCCTGATGAAGTAAGACAGGCACCTCTCTTCTCCACCATTTCCATCTCCTCGCTTCCAATATCTAAATTGGTTTGTCAGGGCAGAGCGATCAACTGCAGTTTATTTCGTGGCAGTTTAGATTCCACAATCAGATATCCCTGTATTGCAAATGGTTGACCCTTGTTGATTTTGTCATAGTATTGGTGCAAACATTTTTAGTAAGTTACCCATGACATCAGTTTGTGTGAAAAGCTTGTCATTTATGTTTGTGAATACCCTTAGAACGGCACCTTGACTTGACTTCCTTTGATGCTGCCATGTTTGTTGTGACTTGCCTATTCATACTTGAGGCCTGAAAGTTGCTTGATTGTAAAAACATGGAAACTACATGTGAAACTGAACTTTTGGAGCATGCAGTTTGCTGTCGACTATTATTCAATCAGTTCATTTCTTTGTTATCAAGAGCA
The DNA here is from genome assembly GCA_031894775.1 of Chloris gayana. Lineage (NCBI taxonomy): Eukaryota > Viridiplantae > Streptophyta > Magnoliopsida > Poales > Poaceae > Chloris > Chloris gayana. The sequence goes on from JAUNZO010005079.1 coordinate 103,990, forward strand.
TTGTATTCACCTTGCTTTAGGAGACTGGTACTGCTTCTAGTAAAACATAAGTATGTGCAGTCAGCCCCTTTTAACATTAGTAACAATATTTTTATACTACAATGTCTGAATCAGAATCTGATGCATAGATTTGTAATAAAAAATATTGTATGTTATAAATATTATTGTATGAAATCGATGAAAGTTATAGCTTGGACTGGATGGCGCAGTCATTGAAAATATTTCTTTTTGCAAACTGTAGAGTATATGTACTGACAATGAAAATATGACTTCAACAGCTAAACAAGCATTGTGATTAGGTTTACTAAACCACTACATTTGGATGTGTGTACACCTTGCTTAATACTAGTGATTACTGCAGACACACTAGAATGAATGATCTAGGCATGGAAACTATCCCCACGTTTATCCATTGTACCATGTCATCCGTGTCTCCATTTCTCGAGTATTTGATTGAAAGTTACAGCATCATTTGCATGACATTGTGTTCAAATTAAATTGGCTTCAGTCCAGTTGACCATAAATGTTTCACTCTATCTGTTTCTCTGATTTGTTGTGGTGTTGCCTATTTATATATTTTGCTACTTTATTTAGTAATAACTCTGAGAAATTTGAGCTTCAGTTGTCATTATTTCTTGATGTAGTATTCTGTCTATGGTGTGTGTGGAAATCAGTTCATGAAAACCATATAACCTGAAGGTTACTTTTCTCTAATAACCAATATGATACAGGTACCTCTATAGAGGTTTATCTACCGGGGATAGGCCAACATGTGACCAGTGCCTGAAAATTCACGAAAAACTGACAGAGAAGGCAGGATTAGGATGTATATTACGATCACTTGCTGATACTGTAAACACTGTGTGACCTTACTCTTTTAGCAGAGAGGACACATGAAAAGTTTGTTCTCTGCTGCAGAATCACATCAAGGCAACTTACTTGTATGGAAAATTGTTAATTAGGTGTTTTAGTTGATATCTTTTTCTTTGCCTTGCGGCAGTTTCAAGTAAAGCATCATTGTAACTCCCTTGAATGTTCTGTGATATACATTGTTTGAACCCTTTTTACTAGAGGATTTCTTTCTCGACTCGGGTTAAAATTGAATGGGACTTCTATACCATCATCAGAATACTACAGCTATTCCTTTCTAAATGTGTTTCACCAGCTCCTGATTTTCTTGCACAGCCTCTAAATGTATTCATATATATATTTTTTTACAAAAAGTATAAATCATTTGATATAATCTTAAAGCTGATGGAATACTAGTAGCCATATTATACTATATTATTTCAAAGATTAGACCTTGTTTTGGATACAATGTATTTTTGGAGTTTTCTAAGAATACTATAATTTTATAAAATACTTTTGTTTTAGGAGGTGTGGAAGAGTTTGGATGTAACAAGTGTTGCGAATTTTAAAAGCATGGTATTGTTAAAAATATAACTATTTAGAGTTTAAAACTCCACTTCTGACATGTTTTTTTCTAAACCATAGTTTTGCTTGACACTGACTTCTAAAACCATAGTTTCTTAATATTTTGGTTTTGTAAAACTACAGCATCCAAACTTGTCCTTGTTGAAGTAAAATTAGCTAATCAGTTAGACCTGAAGCCTAGAATCCAAAAAGGAAACTAAAATCCTAAACTTGAGTTTCTTGTATAAGTAGATAATAGGGAGACTAGTAAATTAAAATGCATGCCCTCCTGGTGTGATATGTTCTCATGAGTTCTACCAACAACTTATACAAAGGTTCAGATTGTGCGTTCAGTAACCATGGAAATTATATGACCAAATTTTTAGTTGGATTCTTCCAGATATGAAGAATATAGAAATTTTTGAAAATCACCAATCATTGAACATATAAACTTAACATATATTGCATAATGAAAAGACTTACAAGAGAAATATCAAAGCAAAAAAAATGATTAATACCCAAACTAGGGACTGAAGTTTTTAACCATTTATTATACCCTTCAGCACTAATAATAATTTCTCCAAGTTAACTGGACCATCTCCAGGATTTTCTTCCCGTGGAAACAAGCGGCTTATTACCGAAAACACAAGATCAGTCCGACCTATCAATAGACCAAACAAGAGTACAGGTGAAACCCCATTCATAAACCTAATATAAAGCCAAGATAGCACAACTAGAACATGATTGGATCTGCACAACAGCCACCAGAGATGCCCATCAGACCGTCCATGGCCTGCCCCGGCAGGTCGTCAAGCAGCCAGTCCTCGAGCAAGGAGAAGGTGGCATTGCTCGAACCCATCATCACCGGCGCAACCATCCCTGATGACGAAGAGGACCTGTCGTCATTGAACACAAATTGGTCCTTGCAGAGATTGCAGCTGCTTGTTCTTCTTGGTCCTCTTGCATAGCGATCTTGTAATTAGCTATTGTTGGTGCTGATAATGGCCTCATCCATGTTTGGACGACATTGGATACGGCAGTAGCCGTAGCCTCACTGCTCAGTATACTACTACTGTATGTTGTGTTGGGATAGGTGCTCATGGTTTGGATGCCATGAAGATTTTGCTGGTGGGTACTGCTAGGACTGTAGTAGTTCGTGCTGCTGACTGCGTTGGAAGCAATAGTTTGGGAGGAGTCTGCTGGCTGTGTTTGCAGCCTCTTCACCTTCTTCTTTAGGTGTGTGTTCCAGTAGTTCTTGATGTCGTTGTCTGTTCTTTGAGGCAGGTAAGAGGCTATGGCTGCCCATCTGCATGCATACACAATATTAGACACCGAATTAAAGGCATGGCATGAACAAGGAAGATTTGATTGTCGTAGAAATAGATCGATGATGAAGTCTTCTTTGCATATTCTTCCATGCTCAGACTTGCATCAAACGAGAAGTTCAATTTAATTTTTTGAAAGATGTATATTTGATAGTTCTAGAAAGTAGATACATCTATGCTAGACTAAAAAATACAGTGTATCTTTTAGTTTGTGCTTATATATATTGTGCTTACAAACGAACAATTTCAGTAGAGAGGTTCAGCATGAATGGTAATTACTTGTTTCCAAGCAATGCCTGTAGGTGGATAATGATCCCTTCCTCATGAGGTGTGAAATTCCCACGTTTGATCCCCGGCCTGAGATAGTTGGTCCACCGTAGCCTACAGCTCTTGCTGCACCTCATCAACCCTGAATGCCAACATGCAAACGTGCCAAACAATCAAAGACATGCCATCTTCTCGTCAACAAATATCAGCCACAGCCCAGTTAGGATGATGAAAACATTGGCAGAAACGACATGGGAGCGCTAACCGGTGTTCTCAGGCACGGACCGCCAGTTCCCGGGGCCATGCTGCTGGATGTAGGAGACGAGGACGATGTCCTCCTCCGGCGTCCACGGCCCTTTCTTGACGCCGACACCATTGTCGCAGCACGGAGGCCTCCCCATGCTTGTCTCTCCGCCTACCTCAGACGATCGATACACCTAAACCTAGCTAGGCCTAGAGCTAGTGTTGTTATCTTATGTAGTAGGATCGAGGAGCCGGGCAAGTTGCCGAGGAAGATAGCAATGGCTGCTGCCTACGCAGCCATGGCCTCTCTGAAACCTTCTCTGGCCTTCTCCCTGGAACCCTCCTTTTATTCTACGACAGCACCAGCACCAGCACCTTTATCTCTATCCTACCTGTCCTCTTACAGGTGCGTGCCCTTGAGCTGCATGTGAGTGCTTATATACTGCATGACCTCATAAGCCCCTATGAGCCACTCCTCGCAATGCTGGTGTTACTTTCCAATGCAAAAGTCAGCCAGGTGCATGCCTGCCCCTTGAGTGCGCACTCTCCTTTTTTTCTCTCTCCGGTGATCACATGAATGATCGCCTCCTCCTGTGATCTTTTGCCGCTTTAGTTTTCACATCATTTCTCTCTCTATCTCTCTATCTTAGGGACCGGAAGGTTGACGTATTGCTTGGGGACTTCTCTGTTGGGTCAGTGTGAGCGAGCTGGTTGGCTTCTTTTTGGCTGTGGCGCTCATGAAGCGAGTAATTGCGTGCGTTTGTCCGTTTCTCTCCTGATTTCTTGGGCATTGATGGGGACTCTGCACACATGGCAGGCAAACGTTGGTTAGGCTTTGATGCATGAGTTACTACATGTAGCAATCTTTTAAGATGCACAGAAGGATCAAAGTCAGAAAAGTTGACGACTTCATTCTAGTCCTAACGGTGATTTTCATTTTTATTGTTTTAGAGTGACACAAACAAGACATTTAATTGACATATAAAATACTTTGTATTTCTTTGTATTATTTCATAAAAGTATACTCATGCAAGACACAAGTTGTACTATATTGGAATCAGCGGCACACGATGAAACCTTTTTAGATCTCTTTTATTAATTCCTTGCTATACAATAAAAAACATTATGAAACAATCGATTGAAATTGCAAAAGATTTAATTGACAAGCATAACCGAAGCTTTAGGACTAGGGGTTGATTGCTGGGGAAGGATTTGCTGCTTCCGAAAATAGAGAAAGGATCGGGAAGACAAACAAATTGCTAAATTAGGCTATGTGGCACAAGAGATGGCGGAGACGTTTCCTCGCGGGTACCGTAAGATTGTGGTTGGGCCAGGTCAGAGAGGGAGAGTTTGATGGCGACAAGTTAGCAAGGAGGGGATGCGGGGAACGAACAAAGGTGGGCATATGCGGGGAACGAACGAAGGAGGGGGTATGCAGGTGGAGCATGCTCTATATGGTGCTGTGAAGAAAGGGACAAAAAGAAGTCAATCTCTGATCCACTGGATGGAGATCGAATGACCAGGAATGATCGGCTGAAAAGATGCTGATTTTTATGGTCCCAGAATATCAACATAGCATCCTATTTAACGAAAATAAAAACTCCTATTAGAAGTAGATGTTTTAATTTGAAGAATTTAACCAGAGTTAATTCGAACATATATCTAGCAAATATTCTGTTTTATAACAAGCGTGTGAGCCAAAATCAGAATCAAGAATTCAAGATGTGAACACTCCATATTATGAACGAACGCTCCATATCGAGCCTTCGAATTATAAAGTCCGTAGGGGTCAAAAAAGAGAATTATGAGGTCCCGAGCATATTTCTTTGTTGATGTTTTTTTCCCTGAAACCTTATCTCCCCGTGCAGACGCAGCTTTCAAGTGGCATCTACGGCCGGACATTCAGATGCACGGACGGACGGATGATGCACTTGTTGGTCCAACCATGGCACGAGTCATATCGATCCATCAATCGCATCACGATTCACGAACGTATCAGCTTGTGACAGCGGACAATCAGGAAAAAAGCAAGCGACTCGTGTCCGAATGAAAATGCGTGTAACTAAAGTCGCAACGCAATTGACTTCAGGTAATAGCTGCTGGATTTTACATGAAAAAGTCAATGTTTATCTCGTACAGTACAATACTATATGTACGTACAAAAGCACGGGTTTGCTCACATCACGGGACCGCGCAGGATGTAGTCAAAAGCGTGTTCGACCTGTGATTATTGATGAGCATATACGTGTGATTGTAAAGGTTAAAATTTGTAAATAAGCGGAAGTTGTCCGAACTAGTATGAGTCTCTCCATGTTTATTGGCTTCCAACTTGTATTTTTTTCAGAATTAAATAATCCAAATTATTTATGTCCAGATTATCTAAATTAAATAGTTCAGTAGAGCAAACAAACAAGACAGCTTATTTGATGAGGCTATATAATCTAGGGACTCGGATTATTATAATTCAATAAACACCTCAATAAATGTTTATTTTCAAGATAGTTGGCAACAGACCTCTTTCGCCAAATATATTGAAAATAAACATTTCTTGAGATAAGCAATTTTAAAGTCCTATGGTAGGACTTGAGGCTATATAATCTAGGGAGCCCCATCCACACGCGCAGCCATGCTAGACTTTTGGCGGCTCGATGCAGGGATGCTAGTTAGGGCCACATGACACTTGGTCGGGCGAGCCCTGGCCTAGCGAACCTCGGCCGGACAGGCATCGGACAAGCGTGTGTCGGCCTCGGCAAGGCGAACCCTAGGTAGCCCCGTTAGGACCTCGCCCAAGCGAGCGGCGACCGGTTCGATGCTTAGGCACTAGTGAAGATGAAGAGCTTCAGAGAACTATTGATTTCAACTCGGTAAGAGAGTGCTTTATGTGTTAATTTGTTATTCTTTGGTAGCCTGTAATGGCATTGAATGTTCTTTCGGTGTGTTGAAGATGGAGTGGAGAAGTTTATTGGACTTGCCAAGTTATAAAATGCTACATGGCTCTACATAATTGTATTTGAGTAGCCGATGACGACCGTGAGGGATGAGTGGGGATCCGTCCTCCTCTTACTCTAGTAAATTTATTAGATTTTGTTAGGTTGAAGGTTTCTGGAGAGATCCAATTGAAGAGGTTGACGACGACGTAAGCTGCCGATAAGATCATCGATATGAAGCAATGGAGAATATCATTTCTTGGTGGGTGGTGGCAAGATGAAGGTGCCATCGTCGATGGAGAATAAGGTACTTCAGCCCCTCCTTTGTCTTGTTATGGTTCTTCGCAACCATGGCGGTGGGCTAGTGAGAGCTAGTTTTTCAGCGACATCAATCTATTCCGATGGATTTATGTTCTCCCACGTTGAATATGGTGAAGAAGACGACGATGGGTTCGACAACGGGCTCAAGAGCGGTAGGTTCATTATGTTTGCATGCTGAGGTTTAGCAGTTTACTCCTCTTTTAGAAAAGAGACGGGTACAAGGATAACGGTGATAGATGGTGAGATGACCATGTTCGTCCGGATCAGAGTTTATATCCGTGGTATATTTGTTTGGTATGATAATCCTCGATGTTAGATTTATAGCTTTTCAAGGTTTCTTGTCTCCCATCAATGGAGTTGAAGTAGTTTACATTTCTTTTGTTACAAAGGAATGTAATCTGCTTCAATATTAATGAAATTTTATTTTTCGCAAAACAAAATGAAGACTACATGCCTTTTCTTCCAAGTCAAGCAATGGGAGATTAAGAGGGCACTATGAATACCTTTCGTGATTAATTTTCTAATACACTATTTGTTAGGAGAATGTAATTTTATTTTTTTACAATATTTATATATACTCCGTGGATGTATAAAAAATTTGGCACTAATTTCATTCAATTTTGTGTTAAAAGAGCAATTTTAACGTCTTCTCTAGCACCAACAGGCATTGTTGTCTTCTCTCTTCTATAAGTATAATAATCTGGGTAAATAAATACTTTTTCAGATTGTATAATTTGATACTAATAATCCATATTAGATAATTCTCTTGGGATACAAACAACCCCTTAGTTTTTTTCCTTGGGAACCTATCATGCACGGAATTTACTGAAAACATAAATGTAACAACATAAATTCTTTCCTTGATTTTTTTCCATCGAGCTGGTGCACGATTTTCTCTCGTACTTCTGGTAGTTTTTTTTAGGGCTCGTACTTCTGGTAGTTAACACATGAATTTGTTAGTACCGCGTGATCCTAAATTCCGGTACGTTGGAATCGTGGTCTCCTTTCCATTTCACTCTACAACTACTCAGTGTAAGTACATAAGTAAGCTGGACACTCAATTTGATCCCGTCACCTGTGCCGGATGTCGAACGCACGTCAGAGGTGGCAAGGGTGACGCCAATAACAGTTTTCCTCGTCACTAGGCAGGCATGCTGAAAAACACAAAAAAAAAAATGGAAATTCTCATGATCCCAGTTCCGAAAAGCTAAAAATTAATATTCAGGTCTCATGAGGTGGGCAGCAGGAACCGGCGAGCAGGCTGTACCGTTTCTGGCGGGGCAGATCAAAACGGTTTTAAATTTGCGAGTGTAAATGCTGCCCAAAGTCGTTGAGGCGTCGTCGTCGGATCCGTATGCATTTTCCGCTGCGAGCCTTCAATTGCCGCTATTTCGCACCAGCCAGCTACCAACTCTGTTTCTTCTGGCACCTCATGCCATCAGTCTAACTGATCTGGTCATGCGAGCTGATACAAACTCGTTTGGACTTCGGTTTGTCAAACGTTGCTGTCTCAGCATCTCAAATGCCCGGCAAATAACCGTAGTGTTGATCTTGAAGTCCAAGAGTGTAGTTTTCGGACATGTTTATTTTGGAGCTGAAAGTGCTACATATTCTTGTACTTGTACTTGCACGAATCGATGTTGATCCTAGCCACCGGAAGAAACCTCTCACGTATTGCAGGCTCGTTTGTAATGCAGGAATTTTAGAGGAACATTAAATCCCGTGTTTTTGAAGTGCGGCCAACGTAAGAAGCAACACACAATAGCGGAAATAAAAAAAAGTTCAGTATTTAAGCAAGTAGTTACATCTTTTTTTTTTGTGGAGGTTCTTTAGATGAACCCAATTATCGTATAACACACCGTCAAGCACTCAAGCCCACCTACAATCAGCACACTAGTACTAGAAAACTACTATTACAACAGTGCTTGTATTACGAAGTCATCACTGAGCTCCGGCATAGTAGTAACACGAGCTTTAAATTGCCCACCAACCTTCTCACCGCCATAACTACTTCCCCATCCATCGGACCAGCAAGCACGCTCTTGTCCAACCTCAAGAAAAACCAGAGCAGGGAGGAACAGAGTGAGATCCACATTGCAGCTGCGCCGGAATCCCAGCATTGCAGAGGATGACGACGGAAACGTTCACCGTGGAGGTGGGGGAGCCGACGCCGGCCGCCGGCGGCAGGCCGTCGGCCGGGCCCATCTACCGGAGCATCTACGCCAAGGACGGCCTGATGCAGCTGCCGCAGGACATCCACTCCCCTGGGACTTCTTCAGGTCCGTTGTTCATGCTCTGATCCGAGCTTCTCTTTGCCGGCTCATTTCCGCGTCTGTTGCATTGTGTGCGAGCTGCTAATAGCAAATGCTTGAAGCCAATCTTGTAGTGGGCAATTAGTAAGCGTGAGATTTTTTAGATAATGGTGCAGGAATTTAAATGCTTTGTTTTGTGCGCTTTTGTAGCGGAGCGGTCAACAAGTACCCCAACAACAGAATGCTCGGTCGGCGCCAAGTTACTGATGGCAAGGTAAAATCGAATCTTGACAGACTAGAATCTCTGGTTTTGGCCCCCAAAGTAGTTCTGATTTAATTCTGAGATTTTAAATTCCTTTTCATTAGGCCGGTGACTATGTGTGGCAAACCTATGAGGAAGTGTACCAGAAGGTCTTGAGGGTTGGATCAGCCATCAGAAGTTTCGGCGTCAAGCAGGTGGGCAGATAATAGCGCTAGCGTTGATGTGCCTGTTATGTGCAGAGTTTCTTCTGATCCTGACAATGCATTACAGCATCAGTACTGATTTGTTGATCGAAATCTATATGTATCTGTTGCTAGGGGGCTCACTGTGGGATATATGGATCCAACTGTCCAGAATGGGTTATGGCCATGCAGGTGACCTAATTCCTTTTCTTTTGGGCATAACTGTTCTGTAGAGTATTATAATAGAATCTTCAAAGTATTTGTGCTTTTCTTTCGGCAGGCTTGCAACAGTCAGGGAATCTGTTACGTGCCACTGTATGATACCCTCGGTACATTCTCCATTCTTTACCGGACCCACCATAAGACAACATTACCGATATGGTAGACAAATTTGGAGTCTGTATTGGAATTGAAATGGATTCGGAAAATAATCTGAGAGCAAAGAAATGTGGAAAAGAAATAGAATGAAGGAAGAGAGAATTGGCAACAGTCTAGTTCTTTTAGATTTTCATTCATTTAGTCGCTTGATAGTGTAGTATTGTGACACTCACAGCTAATTAAGGCATAACATGATGCAGGAGCAAATGCTGTTGAGTTCATCTTAGACCATGCTGAGATATCCATAGCCTTTGTCCAGGAGAGCAAGATAAAATCAGTATGTCAACTCATTTACCTCATTTTTGTCTTAGATAAGAAAGAGTTTTCAGCTCCTTTCATTGAAACAATATATGCACTTTTGGTATCTTTCTATTCAAACGTCTGCTATAATGCTACACTTTTATCAAATTTAAACATAATTGTCTTTTGGGTAATCTGTTATTTGTTCAAATACAATAGAGCCAGGCACCGAGGTTTAAACTTGCTGACTTCAATTTTACTGATCGTCAATTTATTAGTGAAGATCCGTTGTATGCATCAGTTCGACTGACACCTTTTGTGTTCTTAAAATTTGATTTTCAGATACTAGCTGCAGTGCAGAAGTTCAGACCACACCTTAAAGGTTAGTTTGTTGAATGTGGAACTCGTAGCCTTATTTCCCGTTTTACATAATTCATTAATGACATGGTGCATCTTCAGCCATTGTTAGTTTTGGCAATTTGACAAGCGAGCTGAAAAATGAAGCTGAAAAACTGGGATTATCTTGCTTTTCTTGGGAAGAATTTTCTTCAATGGTTAGTCTGATTTCTTATCAAAACTCCTAAGAAGTACCAAAACACCTGAAGTGCTACACTAGCTAGTATATTAAAAGAACTGTAACATGTTGGAATGTTTAATTTGAATAGGGAAAGCAAAATGAGGAGCTACCGAAGAAGCACAAGGATGAAATTTGCACAATAATGTATACCAGTGGAACAACTGGTGATCCAAAGGGCGTGATAATCACAAACAGAGCCATCATAGCTGGAGTTTCAACGACAGATCACCTTCTCAAAGTGACAGATAAAGTGGTAATACTCAATGATTTTTTTTAATTTTTTATGTACACTAAATTATAAATATTTATTACATGAATGTAATGGAAGTAACTATACTGTCTGCGGAAATATTTAATTATATTTTCAAACATATTTTTGCGTTGTTGATGAACAATAAAAGCAAAATTGGATATGCTTTGTTCATTTACCTTATTCTCTAGTGAATGTTATGTTACCCTGATAATATTAACATTCATGCAGGTGACTGAAGATGATTCGTATTTTTCCTACCTTCCATTAGCTCACATATTTGATCAAGTAATTGAGAACTACTGCATTTCCAAAGGAGCCTCCGTAGGATTCTGGCAAGGGGTATGAATCACATTTCTTAGAATAATTCTGTGATTTGCTTCTAAACAAGGAAATTAGAGTTGGCAGTTCCCTTTTACCAACTGAAATTACATTTGTTTAACAGGACATTAGGTATCTGATGGAGGATGTGCAAGTGATGAAACCAACAATATTTTGTGGTGTTCCTCGTGTTTATGATCGTATCTACACAGGTTTAGTGCAATACACTGAGTAATTATGTTTTCAATTTCGACAGCCTTTTTTGCATAGTCATAATTCATGATCTGTGGATCTCTTGAATTCAAGGTATCAACCAGAAAATTCAGTCTGGAGGCATGATAGCAAGACACCTATTCAATTATGCTTACAATTAGTAAGTAATGCAGGGTTGAGTAAAGAAACAGTCACTATATCTTCCATCTCTACAATTCAATTACAGTTTATAACTGTCAAATTGTCAACAGCAAACTTTCCAATATGAGGAACGGGCTGAAACAACATGAAGCATCACCTTTTTTTGACAAGATAGTTTTCAGCAAAGTGAGTGAATAGTCTTAGACTTTTTATATATATATTTCATAATATATTTGCGAAACATATCTATTTTTTTTTCCTAAGCTTTTCTGTTGTTGCTGGTACAGATAAAGGAAGGACTTGGAGGACGTATACGTCTCATGCTAGCAGGAGCTGCACCTTTGCCAAGACACGTTGAAGAGTTTATGCGAGTAACAAGCGGAAGTGTTCTTGTACAAGGATATGGTATGATCTTCAGAATCCACGTAGCAATGTCATGGATGGCTGAGAGACATCAGTTTTCCTTCATCAGAGCCCTTGAGTTCTGAACCATAGTACCATACTATAGTACAATTACATGTATGGCCGTTTTAGGCATGTTTCTAGTCTTATTTGTTTCGTCTCGTATGCAGGGCTCACAGAGAGTTGTTCAGGATGCTTTACATCTATTGCCAACGTCTTCTCAATGATTGGTACCGTTGGGCCTCCTGTCACAACGATTGAGGCGCGGCTAGAGTCTGTCCCAGAAATGAGCTATGATGCTTTGTCAGAGATGCCCAGGGGTGAGATCTGCTTGAGGGGTCACACCATGTTCTCTGGTTATTACAAGCGACCTGACCTCACTGAAGAAGTATTCTCAGATGGCTGGTTCCATACAGGTGCAGTATTACTTATACATTCTGAACTTACTGAATGATCTGCTACGGGAAAATTATGTATTTCTCTGAAACTTGCGATTTTGCCTGTTCAGGTGATATTGGAGAGTGGCAACCTGATGGCACGATGAAGATAATCGACAGAAAAAAGAACATCTTCAAGCTGTCACAAGGAGAGTATGTAGCAGTTGAGGTCCTAGAAAGCACATACATGCAGTCGCCCCTCGTTGCATCGGTATGCCATCAAAACCTTTGAAGACTAATAGATCAGAATACCTGAACACTTAATTTTGCCCAGATTAAACTTATCTAGAGGGTAACTTCTATGGATCAGGTTTGGGTCTATGGAAACAGCTTTGAGTCATTCCTTGTTGCCGTGGTTGTTCCTGAGAGACAAGCTCTTGAGGAATGGGCTGCAGAAAACAACAAGGCTGGTAACTTTGCAGAGCTATGCAATGATGTGAAGGCAAGGGGTTACATTCTGGATGAGCTGAACAAAACTGGCAAAAACCTCGGGGTAAGTCGATACTCGGTATATCATTTGTTACCAACTTTCATGGTTCATGTGCAGATCTCTTCAGGATATGGAAAATAATAAGAATAATCTTTGTGACATGATGCAGTTGAGAGGTTTTGAGATGCTGAAGGCGGTTCACCTAGAACCAGTGCCATTCAGCATAGAAAAAGACCTGATCACTCCAACTTTTAAGCTGAAGAGACCACAGCTGCTCAAATATTACAAGGTTAGCGGGTGGAATCTTCACACTTTTCTAATGATTTCTCTGAAGAATAATGTGTTTTGTTCATGATAGTATTCACATAAAGCACAAAACCATTTGCAGGATTGCATTGATCGGATGTACAAGGAAGCCAAGGAGGGACGGACTGCAGTTTGAAGTAATGTAGCAAAGTGGTTGTGAGGTCTGTGTGATTCTTCAGAAGGGTGTACATATGAATAATCATGATCCAAGAGTTAATACCATTATTATCATGTTTCAAGATGTAAGAACAGAAAGCGAGTTCATGAAGGGGCTGCTGATAGTTGAATAGTTGATCCATGAATTAGTGGCAGAGAGATTTGTGGTCAACGTGTCTCCATATGTCATTCAAACCTGGACTAGATACAAATTGTGCTAAAAGGAAAACATATAGTACCATCAGTGATATCTGAAATGCTACTCATTTCTTTAGGGCCTGTTTGGAATTAAGGAATAAGACAAAACCCAATAATAAGGAAAATACCGAAATTAGAAAGAAAACCAACTGAACGGAAATGATGAACTTTGATGTTTGGATTGCAGGAAACTTCACTCCCTCAGCTATTATGGTTCATATTAATAGTCCAATAAGATAACCTGCATGTGATTCCAATTTTCTCTACTAGCATCCTTTGTAGCGCCTAACATGATTTCAGAAATATGATTTTAGTTTATCATCTCCTAAACAACCGTAAAATATGAAAAAGCTCACCTCAAGTTCGTAGTGTATTCCATCAATTCCAAAACACTCAATCCTTCTCCATTAGATTTGTTTCTTATGAGATTTGATCAAATTTAAATTTATTTATCTATTATATATATTTAACCAAAAAAGAAAAAAAACAAAAACTTACCATTATTGCCATTGCAAAAATATTAACCCAAAATACCCTCCTCACGTCACATGCGCATCTTTTTTTTTCCCGAATTCCCTCGCCTGCATATCTCTTCCTCCTACCTAATTAGATACCCCTAACCTATTATGGCGGCCAGCAGCGCAGCTCACATATACGCTAGCTAGAGCAGGCAGATAGAGATGAGATACAAGACAATGCAATATCTTTTTTCTTTCCTGGAATTCCCCTCACGTGCGTATCTCATCCTCCTAGCTAGTTAAGTACTACCTCTATTCTAACATGTAAGATTTTTTTTAAACTTCCAGTCATCACATTTGACTGTTCCTTTTATTTAATTTCTTATGAAATTATTTTTCCTGAATTCACCTCATGGTGCCCAGGGATTAAAAAACCGTTGAAAACCGACAGTAACCGTGAAAACTGGACAAACCGGTCCGGTCAGTTTATCCGGACGGCCAGTTTTCGATGTTTGAATTCTTAAAATTTTCATAATTTAAAAGAATTTGTTCTATTTTTTTAAAAAAACTAGATGAAAAATGAAGATTTATGGTAAAAGAACTTTCTAAAAGCAAGCCCATTTGACCTTCCAAAAAATCGAGAAAGAAATGTTGAAGATCGGGTGTGTTCGTTTCCTGCACTCTGAAATTTAGCACTGTCACATCAAAGAAAATCTTACTATTTATGAATAGTTCAATCAATTTAATGATAAAACCCTTTTGATAGTAACCGTCTTCTAATCACAACTTAATTAACCTCATTAGATTCGTCTCGTAAATTAGTCTAAAGGTCTGTAATTTATTTTATAATTAAACTTTATTTAGTACTTCTAAATAGTAAGTTTCTTTTTGATGTAATAGCTATAAAGTTTAGACCTCTGAAAACGAACACACCTGAAGATATATTCCTGCTTCTACTGAATCGGGTAGTTAATTTGCTTCCTAATCACGCGGTTGTGCGCATGCAGGAGGTAGACGGACTAGCCATGCAAACAAAGTAATTAGCACCTAATGCATGCATGCAAGTGTGGTTTGGCAGTCCAACGATGGGAACTTAAAAGCAGCAATTTTTCCCTTAATTTAGCTTACACATAGCGCGGCCCCTTAGACCCATGGACCAAATTATCTAATATTTAGAAATTTTTTCTTATTTACAGAAATCTACTTATATATAAAAGATGCAACCCACTAGCATATCTTAATGGCTATTTCTTTCAATCCACGTTGCATCACGTCATCATAATTAATTTCAACTATTTAGATAAAGAATGGACAATTAGTTCAAGATTATAATTTTAAAGTTAATATCTTTTAGTTTCGCTGCAACGCGCAGGGTTATCAACTAGTTATATTTAATAATACTACCTATCATATTGATTTTTATTATGCAAAAAAATAAAATAAAATAAAATAAAATAAATTGAAAAACACTGGAACAATGGAATTTCACCGACGGAACAACCAATTTTCACTGCTAGAACAATTGATTTTTATTACTGGAACAATTGATTTTCAATGTTGAAGATTTTAAAAATTCAAATAAAAAATTTGAAATACTTACAAAATATTGGAAAATTTGAATTATACTAATAGAATAATCTATTTTAGCTACTGGAATAATCAATTTTATCTGCTAGAACAACCGATTTTCAAAGCTACAAATAATTCAAATTCAAAATTCAAAATTCAAAATTTGAATTTTCTTGAAAAATATATGCATGTAGGATCTCATCTTGTTTAATTGATTTTAAAGAACACAACGGTGAAAACGGATTCGTAAACGGAGTTACGATTTGAGAGCAAAATCCATTTGAAATTGTGAAATCAAAATAAAACCGCGCCATCCAATGACGTGTCGACACATGGCGCGCGCCTACGTGTAGTGCGCTCTACAAGCCTGGGAAGGGGGCTGGGGCTTTTTAATTTTTTGCCACCCTACCGGATGACACAAGCTCAATAACCATCCTACCCAACGTTCGTTCCCAAATACCATAAGGGCCCCAGACAAATAGCTCTCATCCGCCATTTTGCTCCGTTTTTCTCCACCAGCTGGGGTTTTTATTTTATTTTCCCTCCGTCCGACATGGAAAGGGTCCAAAAAAGACCGTCATGCCCCCAGGCCTCTATCGAATAAGGCGCAGGCTTCTCATTCGTTGCTTCTTTTTCCTCCGAGGCCTCTACCTAATTGTTACGGTTTTCTTTGGTGGTGTTATCATGAGCAAATAAACTAGCTATGTAATATTGTTCTTGTTGAAACAATGCAGTGCAATGCTATATTGAATTATCTCAAAACAAGATCATTGGTCTCCGAATTAGCTCATTCATAGTTCACAACCATAGCATAGTACAGGTGCATATAAACGTTAACCCGTGATAGAAACCAAACTAAACAAGTTCACGACCTCACATATGGCCCCAAAATAAATAGGTTCATGGTCGCCACATATGGTCCCGGAATAACAAGTTCATGGCCGTCACATATGGCCCCAAAATAACAAGTTCATGGCCTCACATATGGCCTCAAAATAACCAGTTCATGGCCTCGACTTGTTTTACTTCTTTTTGGTGTAGACTTCATGAGTGTCCCTTCATCAAATCCAAGTGCCGCTTGAGAAGACGAACCTTCTCCGGTCTCAAGTGCCATGGCCAACATCCTTGCAAGGCATGCATGTTTTTTTGTCAATGAACATGCCATGAGTTGAAAAGAGTACAATTATCAATGTTCTTACCTCCTTGTAACTGGACCAGGGCTGGTAGATGGTTCCGTAGTGATTGTTGACTTTGGACGTTTTGGAGTGTGTAAAATCTGCACCTCTTCAATCTTCTTCCTTCCTGTAGGAACCTTATTCTTCCGAGTTCTCTTCAGCAGTTAATGGTACAATCTGAAGTGTACCCCAATCTATACCAGATTCGAGTAGGAGGTTGCGATGACGAGGAAGGTCTATCAACATGAGTATATGGAGTTGGGGTTGGAGGAGGTTGTGATGAAGAGCAAGGTCTATCAAACCGAGTACATGGAGTTGGGGTTGGCGGAACCTCAATGTTACTACTGCTGCTCGACATCCTACTACCAAGTACGTAACCAGTCTTATCAACAATCTCCGCATGCAAGAAAATCCACTTACTTTGAACCCTCTGTGAGAAAAACCAAGCAATTTGTTCATTACAGGTCACCTTCACAGATTTTTGTGTTGTGTTGTCCTGATAGTAGAAGACCGGCTGCTGGCTCGGTCTCCATACGGTCTTGGTGGCTAGCTCATCCACTAACTTGTCATTAGTAACAACACCACCAACCCACCACTCAAACTGTTGCTCTTCCATATCAATGAAATAGCCATCATCAGTCTTGCACGTGTATTTATCCACAAACACCGAAATTCTAAATGATGACCCACGGTCCATCCTACCACAAGCATGCCCGAAACCACATACGGAAGAAGGGGAAAAATGGAGTTAGGTACGACTAACTCCGGCTCATTTTTCAACTCCATCCGAACAAATCAAACACAACAATAACAAAAACTTGAACTCACCAAGGCGGACACTCGGATCCGTCCATGTTCCAGCCACCAGCGATCGCCGGCCTCCAGCGTTGCCTCCCTGTAACCCTAGGTCATGGAAATCCTACAAAATCGGACCATATTAGGTGGCAGATCTAACGGAGGCTCCGAACTCTACAACCAGAATCATATGGAAAGCTTACCTTGCTTGGGGAAAGCCGTCGCCGCCGCCGCTTTCTCTTCAAGAGCAGTCAAGTTTGGGTTCATGCGCAGGGGAATGAATGGGTCGATGCAGCGTTGGGTTGCGTGTGTGTTAGCCAATTCCACGGAAGGCATGACGGTCTTTTGCTGTGCTTTCCCACGTCGGCCAGAGGAAAAAAAATAAAAACAGCATCTAGCGGAGGAAAACAGAGCAAAATGGCAGATGAGAGGTATTTTGTGGGCCCCATATGGTATTTGGGAATGAACTTTCCTTAGGATGGTTTGTGGGCGTGTGACATCCGGTAGGGTGGCAAAAAATTAAAAAGCCCAGGGGGCTGTTGGTGTGCGCGGCTTCTGGGCTGGAGCAGGCCGGGAAAGAAATAAAAAAGGAAAACTGGTCTGCAGGAAGGGATTTCGGCCCAGAGAACTGAGTCCAGGCGACTTACAAATCAATTCTAATCGGATTTTTAAATTCATTTTCCACTAATAAAATCCTTATGCAGCATTGGAAGCATATATTTAACATACACAATTTTATAACCTAAATTAATTTATGTATTTAGAAAATAGCTCTTTTACTTCAGAAAAAATAACATTCTAATTAATTCTAGATAAATATTAACCTATTGCAAAATAGAATTCAAAAAATTAGATAATTTTAGTCAAAAAGTGAATTTTTGGGTTGTTATGGATAATTTCCATGCCGTACTCTCCGCGCGGTTAGCGGCAGATGAGGGCAGTGCTACGACGGGATAACAATTAACAAGTTCTTTGGCGAGGAAGATATGCTTTATTTTCCTTTTTGTATCTTAGGAAAAAGGCTGTCAGATTTGTTTAAAAGAAATGAAGGATATCGGTGGATACGTCGTCGTTTAGGAGACATGGCAGTCCGTGCGTAGAGGAAAAGAAGGACAATAAATAGAGTCATACAAAAGCAAGTGCATGAATTGGATTATTGACAAACTCTCTTTTGATCTGGTTGGTTAGAATCATGATTTATGACTTATAGGAGGATAGTTGATTTTTCCTTTTGGTTTGAATTTCTAGTAATTTCTTTAGATTAACATGATGGTCTCAAAAGAACCACCAATAGCCCCCCCCCCAATTATTCCGACAGACGTGGGCGTCTCCGATCACGAGTTCACGACACACCGTTTTTATCATCGTGGCCTCGTACCGAAGAAACACGTAGAGAGTAGAGCCCTCCCAAGCGCTGCCACACGCGTGCCCATCCCCCGTCTTTAATCCCTTTCGGCTTTAACCCACCCCAATGGCGTAGCCCGTTCATGACCATTGAAACATCGAGCGCATGTACAACGCTAATAAATGAACGAGTTCTTAATTAAGTTGATGTGACGAGTATATTTTTACAATTAAGGCATGTACAACGCTAATAAATGAGCGGGCTCTTGAGCTGATGTGGCAATGTATTTTTGCAAATAGCCCCTCCAACCCTTGAAGAAACGGTTGGGTGGTCTCTTGACGAAGAGACGGTCTCTATCACGTGTTCCGATGTAAGAGACAACTCCGAGCACCATTGTACATGTGAAGAGACGACTTATGTTATGTAATTATTAATAATATGTATTTATTAAAAGACATCATGTAGAGTATCTCCTTTATATGACTAGAGTTGTTTCATGTCTCTTTACTTGATACATGTGCCCAAGAGACTATAGTGGACTCTCCTTTGTACATGCCCTTAGCCTCTCTATTCCTTGAAGAGACGGCTGGATGGGCTCTTGACGAAGAGACGGTCTCTATCACGTGTTTCGATGTAAGAGACAACTTATGTAATACAATCATTAATAATATTTTATTAAAAGACAACATATATGGTCTCTCATTTATATGACTAAAGTTGTTTCATGTCTCTTTGCTTGGATATATATGTGTTCAAAAAACCACAGTGAATTTTCCTTTATACATGCTCCGACGCGTGGTTATCCGACACGTTGGCGTATGCCTGCAGAGGATGCGGACCCGAAAATGCGTTGTCAAACACTTTTCCCAAGCTGTGCGGCGGAGAGTGTCCCTTGTCTAGTTTGTATATATAAGATGTCAAAATAATTAAGGGTGTGTTCGTTTCCTCCCCTCTAAAATTTAGCATCTGTCACATCAAAAAGAATCTTACTATTTATGAATATTTCGATCAATTTAATGACAAAACCCTATTGACAGATTGGTGTTAATTTTCGAGATGAATCTAATGAGCTTAATTAATCTATATTTTACTAAAGTGATGCTACAGTAACCGTCTTCTAATCACGACTTAATTAACCTCATTAGATTCGTCTCGTAAATTAGTTTAGGGGCCTGTAATTTATTTTATAATTAAACTTTATTTAATACTCTTAAATAATAAGATTCTTTTTGATGTGACAGCTCTAAAATTTAGACCCCAGGAAACGAACACACCCTAAGTCATGACATTCGCACACGTCACAAAATTTGGACATCAATCTAGACGATAAAACTAAAGCATACCAATATTTAAATCATCCACTTTAATAAAAACTGCTTTGGCAATGCACTGATTTTTCAATAAATAATTTAATAATTTTGATAGTACTTGTAGTGTAACTTTTACAACAAAATGCCTAGACAAGCCACACAAATGCGGGGTGAAGCTCCTATGTCTACCGTCTAAACCACATCTGTTGGCTCTGAGTTTTTTATTGATTAATTGCCGTTACTAATCGTAATCGGGAGGAAAATCTGAGATCCGGGGGGGGAGGGTTGGGGGAATCAAGAGATTTTGGAGGAGGCATGAGATGAGAATTGTGATTGTTTTTCACTAGATCACCCGAATTATGAACCTCATATTTACTGAAACATCACGCATGGTTTTCTCTCGAGATAGAATCTATCACAAATATTACTGTTCATAGATGAATTGAATAGTGTCTATGTCAGCTGCAGATCAAAATAGCTATCGTACAAGCTTTGTACTCATGGCGAATGAAAACACAAGTGCAAACATCGTTATAGTATAGTAACCACATTTTCCCCTCCATAGTGATATTTTTCCTTCTTTAATTATTGATAGTAATTAATTGATAAATAACTAGAGCCAACGATGTGCCTCGGACGGTTGATGGTAAGTATTATTGTATTACAGTGTGATTCAGTTAACTATTGACTTGAGTCAATTGATTGTCACTCCATCCCTCGTCTGTGGACAGAAAAAAATTCTGTGCGGCAGGTTCGCAAACACACCACGGTGCGGACCTATCCTCAATTTTTTACGCGTGGATGAAGATAGCATCCGATGCTCACGTGACTTGGCTCCCCGTTCCCCAGCTCGGCTCCCACAAGTCTCGCATCCCTCGGCTCCTAGCGTCCTCAATTCTCATAGGGGACCCTCAGAGAGAGAGAGAGAGAGAGAGAGAGAGAGAGAGAGAGAGAGAGAGAGAGAGAGAGAGAGAGAGAGAGAGAGAGAGGAGTGGGTAAGAGTGAGAGGGGAAGGTGTTGCTTTTATATGCTAGGGTTAGGGTGAGGTATACTAGAGCGAATCTGAACCTTTAATTTTAGATCCAACACGGTTACGAGATAGATCAAAATTAGTGATAGAAAGATGTCTGCCACTATTTGTGTAATGTAGTAGCGAATCATTTTCTCCTAGTAGCAGACATAAAGTGTCCGCCACTGTTTGTGTAGTTTAGCAGCGGACTTTACTATTCAATAAAAAATAGTGACAGTTTTTCAAATGCCCGCCACTACGGTATAAATAGCATCCGCTACTGCAGAACATTATTGTATTAGTGTATCCTTGTCCATGTAACAATTGCTTACACATATACATTGTCATAAATCTTATCAGCTAGGCCAAAATAAGCAATTCTCCATACTCTCTTAAACAGTAGTGTACAGAAGACAACCCAAAGCCCAGCAGTATATCCTGATCCAAAACCAAAGTAAAAGGATAATGACTTTGTATCCCTTTCACCTGTGCTTTGATTGCTGTTCTCTGGAACATAATTGCTCGAGCAATTCCTTTGAAGGGGCCACCCACAAAGGCCGTTGTTGCCATCATACATGTATGGGTTCGCGTTGTAGAGTGTGTCAAGTTGACGTCCTAGCGGTACTCTTCCAGAAAGGTTGTTATGTGACAGGTCCAAGTAGCTTAAATATGATAATTCCGACAAGCTAGGAGGGATTTCACCGGAAAGATTGTTCCATGAGAGGTCGAGTGATTCGACTGATGTCATTGCTCCAATCTTATCTGGAATTTTTCCATACAAATGATTATATGACAAATTTAAATTCAGTAGTCCACTAAGATTAGTCATTTGTTCTGGAATTCTCCCAGTTAAAATGTTGAGTGAGAAGTCAATGCTGACCATGTCAAATATTGCAGTACCGTACTTCAATTCTTGCCGCTTCAATACTACCGAAAAAATATCTGGAAATTTCCCTATTAAGTACGAGTACCAGGTGGACATATCAATGCCAAGCCTCTTTGGACGTTGTTGGATCATTGCTGCTAAGTTCAACAGAGAGGATGGTATTGCTCCTGAAAAACCATTGTCTGCCAAATTCAAATATCGCAGGCGCTTAAGTTTCGTGATTGTGATGGGAATTTCCCCATAGAATCTGTTGTGGCTTAGCTGCAGGAACCGCAAGTTCATAAACTCTCCAATCCATTCAGGTAACTGTCCTGAGAAATTGTTCCATGCAAGATCCATGAAAACCAAATTTGAGCACCTTTGGAGCGATGATGGTAACTCTCCAGAGAACTTATTGTTACTTAAGAGCAAGAACACCATATTTGACATCCTAAAACAACGGGGCAGTTCTCCATCAAGAGAGTTATTGGATAAATCTAAGATAAGCATCTGCTGCAAGGCACAAATGGATTCAGGGATATGACCGGTAAACTGATTGGCAGAGAGTGTCAATTCCTTTATATTTGGTACACCAAATTCTAATGGTAGAGATCCTGAGAAGGAATTATGAGAAATATCCAATTTTACAAGTCTTCTGGGCAATTGTGGTATTTGGCCAGTGAGATTGTTTGATTTGATATGCAGTGTTTGCAATTCCATGGTTGTCATGTTAGCAGGTAACATTCCACAAATCTGATTGTTTGAAATATCCAAGTACACAGATATCCGGAATGTATTGAAAAACCAATTTGGAAGTTCACCAGTTATGCCTGTGCTTGAAATATCAAGAATCCGAATAAACACTTGTGATTTGAGCCATGGTGGAAACCCTGGCCCCATCTGACAAAATGCAAAATGCGCTTCTTCAAGTCTGAATGGAGGCTGCCATTCTGGACTCACAAAAATCGTTAAGGAATTGTAAGACAGGTCTATGTATGTTAAGCTGGTTAGGTTGACAAAGTGCTCCTCCTTGATCTCACTGTCCAGATTGTTGTAGCTAAGGTCCAGATCGGTCAAACTACTAAGCGTACTGATCGTTGATGGCAGATGCCTTAAATGATTTCCCAAAAGGTCTAGAATCACCAAACTATTCAAGTTCCCTATCCCCAGAGGTACTGTTCCTGTAAGATGGTTTTCTGAAAGATCAAGCAGCTTTAAATTAGTTAAATTTCCAATGTCTGCTGGTATAGCTCCAGTAAGAAGGTTATCTGAAAGGCTAAGAAGCACTAAATTAGTTAAACGTCCAATTCGTGGTTGTATAACTCCAGTAAGATGGTTGGAAGAAAGGCGAACCGTCTCCAAAATAATACAGTTCCCTATTCCTGGTGGTATAGATCCGCTAATATTATTATTAGAAAGATCAAGGGTAACTAAGTTGGTCAGATGCATCAAACGATCCGGTATGATTCCGACCATATTATTGTCATTCAACCACAAGTCCTTCAGTTTGTTGGACGGGCATCGAGGCAAATTCAATAGTAGCTCTGTTATGTTGCCTGAAAGGAGGCTTCCACCAAGCAATAGGTGTTCCAAAGAGCACAGATCTTTCATGTCAACGTCCATTGTTACTGTGTTACCAAAGCTAACGTCAAATGCAGGACCAAGTTCAAGCGTATTGAGGCTTGTCATGACACCTAGTGCAGTAGGCAACGAACCATGCAAGTAGTTATAGGAAAGAGAAAGGTGCTCAATGCCCGTTAAGTTCCAGAACCAGCAAGATGCGATGGAATGATCAAAGTAATTAGAGGAAAGGTCGAGCTGTTTAAGGTTTGTGAGGTTTGTATGAGCGAGCCACTGATCTGTACTTTCAAGGTCGCAATCACGGAGATAGAGAATCTCCAAACATGGAAGTGTGTTCAACACATGTGACCAATAATGAATGGTATTTAGATTCACCCCACTAATGTCAAGAAACTCCAACAAATGTAGATGACTTAACCACGAGATATCTTTTGCGTTGTTCAACCCATCGCCAATATAGCTCAAATCTAGGATTTTCATGTTGGAAAGGTTGCCGAGGTGAGATGGCACACTACCAGAAAAGCCTGTCTGAGAGAGGTTGAGATACTCTAAGCTGGATAAATTGCCAAGGAATGAAGGTGGCCTACCAGAGAAAGGAATACCGGATAGATCAAGATGCCTCAATTTCGTCATAGAACCCAAAAACTCCGGGACACGAAGATTAGTCCCTGCTAGCAAGTTCCAGCTGAGGTCTAGGTACTCCAAATATTCAAGGGAAAGCAACGAATGACTTATCTGGCCGACCAAACCATGATTCGTCAGTGTATCTATCCAGCTGGATGCACCGTGGAGATCAAGCTGGACAACATGGCCACTTTGGTTGCTGCAGGTGACGCCTGCCCACCAGCAGCAATCTTGACCTCGCCACCATGAGGCGAGCATATTGTTGGTGTCGTTTGTGATGCCTTGCTTGAAGTTGAGCAGCGCGTCCCTCTCGTGCGGTATGCAGCTCTTTGCGAAGTTATCCTCAATAGCTGGTTGCCGCTGCTTTGGGAGTGCATGGGCAAGGAAGAAGAAGCTGCAGGTAGTCAGGAGCAATGAAAACACGGCAACTTTGTGAGGCATGGTGGCAATACTTGGGTTGCAAATGATCAGAAGCTCCACATTAGTTTCTTCCCTTAAATAGGCTCGGCCCTAATAGTGGGAATTATTAATTTCAGTTTAAGATAGGTGGCTCTATGTAATACTAGTAACTATTACGAAAGACAGGGTAGTCAACTTGTGGAAGCGGCTCACGCAAGATTCGCCGAGCCGCTTGTGGCGCAGCTCGCGTGGACATCACCAGTAGTGAACTAGTGGTCGCGATGAAGTCGGAGCAGGAGGCAGAGCCATACGCATGAATTGTGATTGATGGTCCGTTAGATGCTTATTTATAGCCATATACTGTGTGCCTACCCAAAGAAAGAAATGATCCTGGGTACGCCCCTGCGTTTAGCTGCCTGTTGGATCATTTTTTCCCTTGAGATGCCATGGTTGACAAAATAGTAGAGACGACTACGAGTCGTCGGCGCCCGACTGAAGCTAGTCAGTCGTTGATGCTCGACGCATGGTGTGCGCTGCATGAAGCCGTCGGCTATTTCTCTGGTTAACAGGGTCCGGTACGGTAGTATAGTGTCTGGGCGTAGAAGGTCGAGTATCGATGGACGAGAGATCACCAAAAGTCAAGTGGCGCCTGCAACACGGCACGTCGCTATGTGTATAGTAGTCACAATTGTCAAGTCGTCGCTACACATGGAGCCAGTCAACCACAACTATTGCTGCCGTGCCAAACTCTGTCGCGCGGTCGTTCGGACGGAAATTACGTGAGACCCGGTCTCACCTAGATCGGTGAGACCTCCATCCTCCAGGCGACACGTGTACGATCTTAATCTCAAAACAACGCCCCCACTAATCGATGTCTTACATATTAACGATGCCGTTTCTCCGTTAGGGTTGGACGATGTTTCGTCATCACGAGAGTAATTTCGTCTTCCATTAATCGTGTGCGGCGGCCGACGGCAGTACGCCAAAATACACGCATCGGCTTTTGCTTTTGTCTTCGATCAATCGTGCGCGGCTGCCGGCAGCAGCCCATCAACACATGCGCATTAATTTTACGTTCCTGCAGGTCTCTCTGGATGTCGCACTTGTCTGTTCATGATGCAGGCCAAAGCTCTCATCCCAGTCCTGATGTTGTTGATACGAATTCCAACTTGGATGACAGTATACCTGAAGGAGCTGCAACGGCAAATTTGGAGGTAACTGATGCCTCTTTATTATACTATATTAAATAGATAGAGGAGTTTTTCGGTCCACAATACTTGCAAGTAGTTTTGAAAAAATACTTGTAAGTAGTTTGATCCAACGGTGGAGATTTGAGATCGGAAATACACAACTACTTGCAAGTATTTTACCATGTTAAGGGTATTATCGTCAAAGTGATAGATTTGTCATGATTAATTTTTATTTTCATGATAATATAAATGAAAATCAGTAATGTAATTAATCTTTGATGTTAATAATGTGTTCAATATTATTCTTACAATAAAGTTGTGGTTCATATATCTAAATTATATTTTATGAGAAATATAAATCTGTTAATTATTAGTAAAATTACAAAAATACCCTTAAACTACTTGCAAGTATTTTTTCAAAACTACTTGCAAGTATTGTGGACCGAAAAACTTCTCAATAGATATTGGTAATTTAGTAGTACTGGTGGACGATCTGTTGATAATCTTTCATTGTAGGCTAATGGTCAGTCCGTTTCTATTGAACTTGTTCCAAAGGTGGGCATGACCTTCAATTCAGAGGAAGATGCTTACAAATTCTATAATGCATATGCTAAAGAGATCGGGTTCAGTATTAGGAAGTCACATGTTAAACACCGAGTCGACGGCACATTATCTTCCAAGTACTTCCTATGCAGTAATGAAGGTCAGAAGAACACTAGCCAATCAGATCCATCAAAGAAAGAACGAGCTACAACAAGGTCATGCTGCAATGCTCGTGTTCAATTCTATATTTCCGGGACGGTGTTTGGACAATGCAAAAAGTCATACTTGCTCATAATCACTGCTTTGCTAGTCCAGACAAATCGTATATGCTTAGATCACAACGACACATGTCAAATGCTGACGAGTACATCATTAGCAAGATGCGAGAAGCGGGAGTTAAGCCAGCTGAGATATTTGCGTTTTTCAACGGTGGTCTGGTGGTGCAGAGAATGTCCAATTCCTGAAAATGGATTGCGATAACTTCATTGGTCGTCAGCGCAGTAAGTACTTGGAACCACAAGATGCACATACTCTATTGCAATTCTTGGAGAATAAAAAGGCTGAAGACCCTTCTTTCATTCATTCTGTGCAATTGGATAAAGAGACCGGTCAAATATGTAACTTCTTCTGGGCAGATGGTCAGGCAATTGCAGACTATGCTTGCTTTGGGGATGTCATGTGTGTTGACACTACATTTCAGACAAATAAGTCAGAAATGCCATTTGCTCCAATTCTTGGGACAAACCATCATAGGCAAACTATTCTATTTGGGGCTGCACTGTTATTTGACGAAAGTGCCGAATCATTCATTTGGCTGTTTAGAACCATTTTGCAAGTAATGTCCGGGAAGCAACCTCAAACAATTTTTACAGATCAGTGTGCTGCAATGGACAAAGCAATTAAGATTGTGTTCCCAAACTCAAGCCACCGTCTGTGCCTATGGCACATATACCAGAACGCTGGAAAACATCTCAGCCATGTAATCGCCAATAATCATGACTTTCTTACAGAATTTAAGAGTTGCATATATGAAGAAAGATCAGTAGCGCATTTTGATATGAAGTGGAAACATTTGTTGAGAACTTACAACCTTGAAAATAATTCATGGATGGAAAATTTATATGCACTGCGTGAGAAATGGGCCGCTGTCCACCGTCATGATACATTTTGTGCAGACATGACATCCACTCAAAGGTGTGAAGGTATGAATAATGTGTTCAAGAAAACTTTCCGTAGAAAGCTTTCAATTTCAGAACTCTTGGTAGAATATGAAAAGTGTGCTGCACGCCTTCGTGCCAATGAATTAACTGAAGACTTCCGATCACGGACCTCAGAACCTGTTCTTTGCGTTAAAAACTTGCCTTTGTTGAAGACAGCTGCTGAATCATATACAAGAAATTTGTACACTGTTTTTGAGAAGGAATTCAAAAATCAATTTTTTCAGTCATGCAAATTGCAAAGTCATGAAGGGACAACAAGCACGTACATGATAAGTTCTATGGATCGAAGCGAAGATGAATTTATAGTTATCTTTAATTCAGATGAAATGCAGGTGTCATGTTCTTGCAAGAAGTATGTTTCTTTAGGTATGTGCAAATTTCATTAGTTCTCAATCTTATATAAATAACTTTTCATTTCTATAAGAGTTCTCCAACTATACAGGTATGCTATGCAAGCATGCACTACGCGTCTTCAACTACAACGACATTATCACTTTGCCGTCAAAATACATATTGAGTAGATGGACAAAGTATGCAAAACGAGGGACATTTTCATCTGATAAATATCCAAAGACTAACAACTTGTCATCTCAGAGTGCACTTCTCTCGCGAAGAATGATATCAGTTGCACTGCAATGTGCAGCTTCAAAAGAGGCTCTTCAGCACTTGGAAGATGGATTTGATAAGTTGACTCTAGAAGTCGAAAAATTATTGAGCCAGGTAAACTTGAATGAAAATGAAGCTCCACAATGTTTTATGCAATGTACAAAACAGGATGTAGAGGAGCGCATATCATTTAGGGTACCTCCACATAAAGGAGGTCGGACGCAGAAAAGAAAGAAAAATGTACTTGAAGGAGGAGGAGAGAAAAATGGTAGTAAAAACACAAGAAAGAGAGGTATGTACTACTCCTTTGTGCTTTTATATATGAGGCTGATTAGTTAACTAGTGTCATATATAAAAATAGAGA
Organism: Chloris gayana; assembly: GCA_031894775.1. NCBI lineage: Eukaryota > Viridiplantae > Streptophyta > Magnoliopsida > Poales > Poaceae > Chloris > Chloris gayana. The sequence goes on from JAUNZO010005079.1 coordinate 132,284, forward strand.
AGTAACTTGTTTAGCACATTCGGTAGTCGCTGTCCAACTCATTTTCTTCTCCTGTATACAACAGAGGATCCAAGGCCATTGTCAGATACAAATTTTGTTGGGACTTCACAGAATTCTGTTGGGACTTCAGAGCGAAGTGTAAGACTATGAAAACTTGGTGTCCCTTTATATATATCTGAGTATTTCAGAACTTAACACCATTTATTTCTTGGAAAATGATTTCTTGCAGGTACCATTCTACTCAAATGCTACAGGTATTGTTGCTCCAGTGATGACAAACAATATGATACCCTTTGGAGATAACTCTATGATGTCTGTTCTGCCAATACAAGGAGGATTTACAAATCTGCTACTTCAAGCTGAACAAGGAGTTCCTGCTTCTCGATGTTTAGATTTTGATAAGTGAACTAGCCGGTGTGACATTTATTCATAAAGTTGTGTGTAGACTGGTTCATTAGGATTGCTATTCGACCAGAAATTTGAGCACTAGACATTTCTTTATCTTCTTTGCTGAATCTGAACGTTGCCTTGTATCAAGTTATATATTTGGAGAACAAATGAATGTCATGAAAATATATTGTGAGCAGATCAGCTTGCTTCTAGGGACGCACAAATGCTCCACACCAATATGAATCATTACAGAGAAGTAAACAACACCTCATTGAATTCAGTAACATTCATAGCCATATACTAAATTTTGGTTATGTAAATCACCCTAATTTAGCAGAGCAATCAGCATATCTTGTGATTCTTTTCAGTTGGAGTTTGCTAGAAAGGACTTCAATCTGCAACTAGAACCACTCAGCTATGGTTTGTTGACGAGCTGGAGGGCAACAAGCCGACTACAACCCACGGACAAACCAGCAGTGAACCTTGAATCTTTCCTGTGTTGCCGCAATTCGATGGAACATGGAACAACCAGTGTGGACGAAGCATCGGCGGCAACAAAACTCCATACAGCTCGTAAGTAGGCGTTTATGCGCCGCCGCCGGATGCCGTGAGTGATCGATTGAAGACTGGACTGGCAGCTTGTGTGCGGAATTTGACGGGTCTGCGATCATCGAAGACGAAACATTTTGCAACCTAACGGACACCATTAATAGAGAAACGGCGTCGTTAATACGTAAGACGTGGATTAGTGGGGGCGTTGTTTTGAGATTAGGATCGTACACGTGTCGCCTGGAGGATGGAGGTCTCACCGATCTGGGTGAGACCGGGTCTCACGTAATTTCCGTCCCGTTCCGGGTGCCCGGATGAGCTTCTCTCCCTCAGTCCCAACAAGCCCTTTGTGTAATTATGCAGCATTGTCTATATACCCGTGCAGTGTGCACGGGCTAGTAGTTTTGAAAACTACATACCGAAAATCATTTATATAAAAAACATCATAGAAAATTATTTTTTCTACTTTGAAATGGAATTATCTCGGTAGTTAAAATAAGGAAAAATATCATTTTACTCCTCGAACAATCCACTATGTCCAAATTATACCCCGAACAAAATCTTGACTCACTTTACTCCCTCAAACAATTTAAGTTGAGCACTTTGACTCCCATATGCAATTTCTCTTTTTTCTTTCTCTTTGTACGATTTGAATTTGAAGCTCAAATTTTGCGTAATGATAGATAGTACCATTTTCTATATAAAAAATATATTTTTCTTAAATATTTTGTATGCAATTCTGGAACTAATAATTAAAATGAAATTTGATGTTATTAAACTATGAAAACTATGTTTAAAATATATATTATATTTTTTTAACGTAAGGTTCAATGAAAACGATCGTTCTGCAAAATTTGAGTACTAAACTTCGCTCGTACAAAGAGAAATTACATAAGGGAGTAAATTGTATCAACTTAAATTGTTTGATGGAGTAAAGTGAGTCAAGATTTTGTTCGTGGTGTAATTTGGACAAATTGGATTGTTCGGAGGAGTAAAATGGACTTTCCTTAAAATAATTGAAAAGTCACAAAACAGTTTGAGACTTTTACCGGTAAGCCATTGGAAAAAAATTGCTCCTGACCTGTGTGCCATTGCAAAGTTGTTTCGCACCTGTATGCGATCTGCCTAAACTTTGTTGTCCCACATGCCATTCTAGTCCGGTTCTGTTTGTTTTTGACCGTTAGTCGCCCTGACAGATGGGACCCAACGATGGAAACAACCATTTTACCCCTATCATTGTGTTTTGAGTCACAACACATATACGAGCTCTAAAAAAATACAAGAAACACTTTGTCACGGACACCACAAAGTTTTTATGTCACAAAAAATACAACAGGACATGTAACATTAGTTCATATATACCATAATGCTTCATCTCACAAAAAACAAAACACAACAATTTGAAGTTGACAACAAATTTTTCTTCTCACATAACAGTACACATCACATAGGAAATGGTTTAGTGTCATGCCAGAAGACAACAGCTAATTTCGTTACATCGCATAACCAAAACAACAACAAGTTGTCATGCCAAAAGACAGGAAAACAACATATGTTTTTCAAGCATCACATCATCAAAAGAACATTGATATAGCACACATCACATATTGAATTTCTTCTTGTTTCTTGTATTGGAAGCAGGGCTGCCTGGGCTAGCTGTGTTGGCTGCTACAATTTGAAGCTTTTTTGGTGTAAGTTTTTTCTTCACCGCTATCTTCCTCCTTTGTGAAGCCTAGGGCAACACAACCTGTAGTGGCTCTGTCTGAACTGGTCCAATGGCTGTAGTAAAGGAGTCTTCATGAATCACAACCGGTTGCAAAACTTGGGCTTGAATATGATCATTTGAACCAGTTGCAGATCTGTCCAATAATGTTAGTAGTCATGATATCAATAGTGTTATAACTGGTATATATATAAGAAGGAATGGACAACTAGTTACCTGTTAGATGTACTAGCAGGAGTACAACTTGAGGTGGTAGCTGAGCCCTTGTTGTTTTTGGCACCTAAACTAGAAGATGATTATCTCCTCCTTTTATTGTGTGTAGCATGAAGCACTGCCTCATTGTGTGGGAATAGCATCTGGGATGGAGTAGCATTCACTACTGGCATCGTTCTCATCTCTGTGGTATAGGTTGCTGCCTATTTCTGCCTTTTCTTTGGAAGACCCCTGCATGTAAATGAAAACATATTAGTTAAATAAGGTGATAAATTTGTTGATGTAAATGAAAACAGATTAGTTAAATAAGATAATAAATTTAGTTTACCTATCAGCCATAAAGGCAGTTATATCTTCAGGATTTCTGTTCTTACAAGTGTACCAGTGATGCCCTAACATATGGCATATGGGGCACTCATGTTGCTTTGACTTCTTCTTGCTGCCTCCCTCAACAGCCGATTTCATTCTATTCTTGCTCCTTCCTCCAGTGGACTTAAGCAAAGGAGGGTGTATGAAGAAGCCATGAGTTGCTTTGGGCCACATGGACTTGTTAGGAATACGAGGGATAGAACCTTCATATGCAGCTTAGAATTTGTTGACAAAGAAATACTCATCCACATGGTCTTCCAATTTTGCACCAGGAAATGAAGTGATGTATGCAATTGCATGTTTGCAGGGGATTCCTGACCCTTGCCAAACCTTACAGGAATAGGTTTGGTTAGGTAAACTAACCACAAACCTGTAGGCAGAACCCCCTTAGCACAAACTTCTGCGACACCTTCAGCGGAGCATGTGATTACTTCAATGTCCAAGTTGTAACTATATTCCCTTAACATCTGCAGAATATGAGGCAAAATCTTTCCTTCAAACATCCTAGCTACCTTCTTCCTATGATTCCACTTGATCAAGATCTTCTGTCTTATGGTGTCTAGCAAGTCATCCAAGTTCATGGCCTTTTCACCCTTTATCCAGTTGTTGAATGACTCAGCCAAACCATTAGTCACATAATCCACCTTTGATAATGTGTTGAACTGGCTCCTTGTCTAAAATTTCTAGTGCTCTAATTGTAGATATTTCATTGCCTCTGGTTTGGCTGCAGCCATTGCTGTATAATGCAACTCAAACATATATGGTCTCCATGAGCATGAAGAAGCCCACAAGTGATCTTCAAAAACTTTCCCACTATACCTCTTCTTGAAATTATGTACTAGGTGCCACATAAACTCTCTATGTTCAGCAAATGAAAAAACTATACTAACCCCATGCATCACTGCTAGCCACAATCTATGCATATTGTTAGCCCTTCTGGGTGCCTATTGATTCCTTCAACCTCTCCATGAACCACACCCAGGGCCATTTCATACAAACAGGGAGCTTTTGTATAGCAGAATTAAATGACATTATAATTCAACATGGTGAGTTAATTCGCTCTACAGTAACCTGATATTGTCTAATGACCTTAGATGTTATAGCATGTATATTTTGGTGTGCACATCGCTTTCGGTTGTATAACTTTATACATCTTCTTCGTATTTTGTGCAGCAAGAACCATATATACCCCAGCAAAAATAGGCAAGTATAAGGTATGTTTACTGAATTGAAGTTCATGGATTTTAAAATAATCAACGAATTGTTTAGAAAATAGGCAAGTATGCTGTAAGTTTACTGAATTATGTATTTACAAAACTAATTCTAACAAAAATAAGACTGCTACATGATTTGTTAAAATCGTTTTACAATGAAAAACATTTTATAAAGTAACAAGAACAATAATAGTTAAGTAAGGCAAGAAATAAATGAACTGTGCTGAAAGAAAGCAAATAAGAATGGAACACAAATTTGATAAGTATCACCCGATTATTTATTAGTTGAAGAATACAGAAACAACATGGCATGTAAAGCATAGTACTCATGATCAAAAGATGACTAAATAGTCCACTGAGGTTATTGCCATTTCATTATAACATCCTACGTCTTGAGCATCGGAAAATTATAAATCCTCTAATTTGTGTATTTTAAAATTGGGACCCGTGCATCTACACGGGGTTGATGGACTAGTTGTAGCTAATTTTTAGTAGCTATTTTCTGAGTTTAGCTATCATGTAAAATGAAACATCTTCTAAAAAGATGGTGTGATCCAACAGACTCTTTAATCTATCAATCTCTATTTTCAAAATGACCACGTCATCAACTGGGCCTTAATTTTCCTGCTGCCATTGCCCTTTTTTATTCACCCGGCCCATTTTACAGGAAAAGGCTCAACATTGTTTGCTTTGCTGGACGTTGGACCTTGTTTTAGCCCATGTACGTGACGAGATGTAGGATCCAATGAATCAGAGTTGTCGTTACAGCGATGGTTAGGTGTATGTTTCAACCAATTATGGGTGAGGGCCACATACGTAGGTCAGATAAAAGTTACTACTCTGTCCTCCAATTCTTGACGTTCGGACAGGGCATTGTAGTTTGTTTTTAGTTCATTTCTTTGGTCAAGAATAAAAGAATGGAGGGAGTACGCCTCTAACTTTGGATTGACGACCATCGACGACACGCGAGCACTCACGGCGATGCACCCTGTCGCCTTCGAATGATATAGAATGTTTTGTCTGCCATTGATGTTTTCACTGAGGTAGGTAAAGTTTATGCATTCCTTTGATTAGTGTGTGTTGCCGAAACAGTCTGAAATCGTGCATTTTGACCGGATCCAATATGGATTCAGATGACAAATACAATCAGTTTTTAATGAATGAATTGGTTGATTACTCCTCTTCGGATGATGAGAAGAGAGTAATTTGTGGTGCCATGCAAATAATAGTTAAGGAATCACTTGATCGTCCCAGTCGAAAAGTCGAATTGGTTATGTCGAGGGGCATGACGTAGTTGATCGAGAAAGATTGATGTGGGACACTCTTCTTTTTAAAGACTATTTCTCAGACAATCCTACCTTTGGACCAAGGACTTTTAGACAGAGGTTTATATTGTACAATTTTAATAGTACTTTTGTATCACTTGTGTTTCAGCGTGGCTAATATTCTTATTGTGTTGTGATATAGGTTCTGGATGAGGAGTCATGTATTTTTACGCATAATGAATGCTGTTGAGGAACATGACAGCTATTTCGTGCAGAAGAGAAATGCAGCCAGTACACTTGGATTATCTTGTCTGCAGGATGTTGTGGCAGCATTTCGGATGTTGGCTTATGGAGGAGCAGCTGATTCTTTGGACGAGTACATTCGCATTGGTGAAGGTACCGCTCTAGAAGCTTTAGAAAAGTTTGTGGTAGCTGTTATTGAGGTCTTTGGATCAGAGTACCTGGAAAAATTGTCCAACTGTATGGCACGGTATGTACAAGGGCATAAAAAGGAACCTACAATTTTTCTTGAAGCAGTGGCTTCTAAAGATCTCTGGATATGGCACGCATCTTTTGGAATGCCTGGTTCCCACAATGACATCAATGTGCTTCTAAGATCTCCTATATTTACAAGGCTTGCTGATGGGGAAGGTCCACAGGTTAATTACAACATCAATGGACATGATTATTCCATGGGTATCTAGCAGATGGCATATATCCAGAGCCACAAGGTAATAAAAATAAATATTTTGCCAAAGCACAAGAAGCATGCAGAAAGGATGTTGAACGGACATTTGGTGTTCTACAATCTCGCTTTGCTATTGTTCGTGGGCCGGCTCACTCGTGGGAGGAAGACACGCTTAGAGATATCATGTTGGCTTGCATCATAATGCATAACATGATTATTGAGGATGAGAGAGATGAGTATATGAAGAATATGATTGCAACTATGATGACATGGGAGAGACGGTAACAGTTTTCCACAATGAAGCACCTGAACCTAATGCTTTCATTCAAAATTACAAGAACATCAAGGATAAGGGGACCCACACTCAGTTACAGGCAGACCTAATTGAGCAGTTGTGGCGCAAACATCCAGATTTATACAAGATTGATAGAGTGTAGTTTCATTTATTGTAGAACATGGTACACATTTGGTTATGTAATAATTAAATTTTAGTCCTTTACTATTCCCATTGTTGCAATTAATATATTATTATGTCAACGTCTATGTAATAAGCAATAAACTATTCCCATTGTTGCAATTAATATATTATTATGCCTTGTTCCACCTCTCTTCTTTCTTTAAGTCTTTCTCAACATCAGCTTCTTTCATCTTGGCTATGAGATGGTCCACTGCTTCGACGGTCGAACGTTGGCGTAGCTTCTGTTTCTCCTTCTTCCCGTCAGACCTTTCTGAAGCCCATTCTGTATTTTCAACATCACCAGTACCTATAGTAGGGGCAGAGTTTTTTGTCTTGTCTACTGCCCTACGCCTCTCCATCTATTTGGGCTTGTCCTTTAGTACAATAATGCATGAAAGAAAAATTGTTGTGCTACTATCTTCAGCTTTGAACATTGTGCATGCATTTGCAATCTGTACATTCCATACATAGATATTAAAACATGATAAACGATCATACTTGATTAAAAAAATGAGATCACAAGAAAAGGACTAACCTTGTCATCAGCTGACCAACCACTGTGGTTGCTATCCTCAATCTTGGACACACATCCACAAAAAACATTCACATCATGTTGTATAGTACCCCAACGATTCATTAAAGAAACATGTGTACGGTGTAACTCAAATGTCTTGTGATCATGGAAATATTTATGAATTCTTTGCCAATATGTCCCTCGTGGTTGATCACTTCCCTGAATAGGATCCATTCCCACATTAAGCCAAGCTGACACAAGCAGTTTGTCCTCCTCGTCTCTGAATTTCTTGCTTCTTCCCTGCGGTACTTTAGCTGCTGGATGAACATGAGCATTGGTTGTCTCACTAGGACGTGGGAGATCTTGAGATTCTTGTACATCATTCACTAGGAGGTCTATGAAATATGAACTTGAATTCATAGCACCTATCATAGGAAGCAACAGTTTTCAGTTGTACTCCCAATATTCTCAAGCAACCCTTCACTCACCATGGCAAATGAGTCTGGTTGGAAACATGCTTGTGAAACCAACAACTAAATCATGAGCAGTGGCCATTAACAGCCTTTCAACCAAAGATGCTAGCAAACGCATACTGCGAAATGCTAAGCTCTAGTACATGACATTCCTGAAGAATACTAATTCTGAGACTCTAGAAATCCTTTTACAAACAATGTTCACTAGTATTTTCTTTCTGAAAAGACAACATTGTTCACTAGTAGGTAGTACTGTACTAACTACACAAAACAGAATACAGAGCTCAACCGAACATGCTCATTGTTTTATCTATCACACAATTAACTATGAGACAGCTAGGAATGACAATTATGAAGCATGAAGGTCAATTGACTATCGGAGAATAGATTTACCACTCTAAATAGATTTATCTCATTGGCAAAATAGATTTACCACTTTGAATTTAGCTAAATTTTAAGTCTAGCTTCAGATCCGCCAAAGGGGTCAACTTGTAATAGAATTCAGTGCATGCACAGAGCCACATTGGCCACCATCCCCTACAGCATCAGCAATGCCAGCAACTACCGAGCAACTAAATTGGTTCTCTAAGTGTGACGTCCCCTCCGGGACACCCAGGAATCGGAACAGAGGGACACTCGACGAAGCGAGTTACAACAGTGTATCATCTCATACAAGCCAGCATATATACATATCATGGTATAATACAACCAGGTTTTCGAAATACAAACATTGGTGCAGCGGAAATATAAATTTGTACTGAAGTTTAACAACCTACGAGTATTGCAGCGGAAACCGATACTTTATACAACAAAACACTAGTAGACGGTCAACGTGATGCACTGAGCCCTTCGTACATCACGGTCTTTCCTCTTCACGACGTCGGAAACCGTTCCCATTGGTGGGAACCACACCTGGGACACTCTACTTCCAGGAACTGCCGTACAAGTCGTGATAGCACGACTCATTCCCCGAAAGGTAACGAACAAACCTCGAGTATTCTAATACTCAGCAAGACCGACCCGTCAACATGGCACGCTAAGGCCGACGCCTAGTATGCAAAGGCTTTCCGGCTGTGGGGTTTACTCCTTTGCAAAAACAGCATTAAAGGTTGAGTCCTTACTTTCGGTATTTTAGCTCACATTAAGTTCATTGATCTCTAGGTTTGCAGACTATCACTATTGCAATCAAGTTTGCAGGAAAAGATTAATTTCAAACAACCACTCTTTCATTCCTCTTCCTTCATCTTCCACTTGATTAACTACGATGTGACACGGTGAACAAGCGGTACTCATTACTGCGAGGGACAGCGATTCGAATCGATTTCACCAGCTGGGAAAACCCGTTTACACGGCGTATACGCACCCCTTTGGTCGCATACGACAACCTTTCACGCTAATTCCTGGCAGTGGCCGGGTTAGTCTCCCATCCGCCCGAGAACCCGGGGACCCCACGCGATACCCGTCCTCGACGTTATCCGTGAGCGACCACCCATTCCTCTCCCGTTGAGACATGAGGCCTCACCTCATTCTCCGACCAATTAGGGGATGGGCTACGTCCAACCGCTGTGGCAATTAGGTTACATCGGCTTCCCGGCCCCATAAACACCGGTATGTAAATCGGTACGTTCAAATACTTGCTCAGCAGGGCCAACAACGGTACGGTCCTTGACCGACACGAGACGGGGCTACCACCTTGCAAGACCTCGTCTCTGCCCTTTCTCCTACAGGGCCCGTCCGGTCTCCATTTTATTTTCATCTTCATCTTTAACTTCAACTTGAACGACATCAATCAACTTAAAGCCTCCATGCTTTAAGATCGGACCGTACCAGCTCGCGAGTGTGCGCAGCACCACTCGACTTCTACCGTAGCCCTGTGAATTAAGCGTAGCATCTATCGAGACACCAAACCAACATGGATAAACAGGTAACATAGGAATTCGACTCATGCATCTAGGGTGTCAAGCAATTCCTGAAACCTAATGCACAATCATGACACAATTACTCGTGATAAAAGAAAAGACTTTAAAAACATAGGTGGGATGCACCGGGCTTGCCTTGATTCGAGTTGGGGTTAGCTTCCTCGATGTGCTGGTCGACTTCGAAGCTTCAGTCTCCTTTCTCGACCTCCGACGGAACCTCGATCACGCCAGGACCTAGGTCGACCAACAATACGCCGCGAATCACAACCATGTATGCATGAATGAAGATGATATGATCATGCAAAGGTTTTGTTGATTTTATTCTCCAACTAAAACTTATTGATTAATTAGGTTCAAGTAATTAACAATTAATCATGCTCGTTAAGCAATAAGAAAGAATTGATCAAGCTCATTAATTATTGCTTAATCAAGGTCATTAGTTAATAATTAAACATTAATCATGTTCATTAAGTAATGATTAACCAGGTTCATCCATTAATAATTAATCATGTTTTTAATCAATAATAATAAGTGCTTAACGACATGTGATAATACTTAAGCTATTAATTTAGAATCACATGAAATGACGGTGTTTATGTTTAATTTTGGAAAACTAACTTAACAAAAACTTTCGTCTGCAGTATCTCTAATTTTTAAAGAAATTTATTTTTCAAAAACAATTAATAATTAGCATAAAATAATAGATTATATTAACTAAAGAAAAGGGACTTAATTAACTATGAAATTATAATTTCTCAAAATAGATATTTGAATTCATAAATAAATAGAGAATAATTTTATGAATCCAAAGAACTTTGTTTGACATTTTTCCGATTTTTCCTGAATTTTCTATGAATTTTCGAAGTTTGAAAAGCATCCGGAAATGAATAAATTCGTAAAAAGGAATCCGGAGCCATTGGGCGAAAGTAGCCAGGCCCATCCGGTAACCTGGGCTTGCCGACTCGATCCGGCCCAGCAGGCCCAATCCGGCCGAGCAGGCCCACGCGCGGCCCGGACCGCGCCAGGGCACAGCGCCCATGGCCGCGGCGGCCGGAGCGCGGCGGCGGCTGCCGGAGGGGCGCCGGAGAAGGTGAGGCGGGGGTGCTTTGGCCCTGGGGACTCGGTGCAACATGAGCAACTCGGTGGTGGGGTCCACGGTGGTCGGGCGGCCCGGAAACACACCGGCGGCGAGGCGCGGGCCAACCCGACGTTCGGCGGGGTTTCTAGCTCGCCCGAGTGGAGAAAAATTGGGGAAACAAACTCCGGGAGTTGCTATGCGGGATGAGAAACGCCGGCAAGGTGGTGGTAGACCGTAGAGATGGCCGGAATAGGAAGGTCGACGGCGAGGTGCGGATGACGGAACCCGAGTTGTAAATAATAGTGAAATTGCCGGTGACTCGTGGACGATTCTCAACGTGAGTTCTACCCGGCTCGAGAGGAGCTTTGTGCGCACACATGTGAACAAGAATGGAGTGTGGTGGCTCACCGTGGGGGACGAATTTGGGGTCGCGGTGGAGACCGGCCGTGGCGACGTGCATGAGGACGAACGGCTCAATCTCGAGCATTAGTGCCGCAGAGCTTGCTTGGTCGGCGTGGTGAGCTTCGGGAGAAGGATGTGCATCATCCGGGAGTGGTGGCTCATCGGGAGCTGGCCGGAGGCGGCCGGGCGGCGAGAGAACCGGAGGGCCGGCAGATGACCGGGCTCGAGCGCGAGTGAAAGAAAAGAGAGGAGAAAAAGCGATCGGCTGGGTCTCTTATCCCCAACGGCGCGGACGTGAGGTGGCGAGTGGGGGTAGCTGCGTGGCGCGGGAGAGGGAGGGCACGCGGCCGTGCCGGCCAGCGCGGCGTGGAGGAAGGCGGTGCGGTGCTGAGGCGGTTCGAATCGGAGAAGGAAGAGAATGACCGGTGGGCTCCGGCTACTTTACAAAAACACCCTCGCGGTTTTGACTAATTAAAAAGCATACTTCCGGCACTCGAAAAATTCCGCGAAAATTCAGGGAGGTATTTGAAAGTATTTTAAGCACCTTTCTTTTTAGGTCCAAGTTCCAAATTCAAATATTTTTCGGATTTAAAAATCAAGTTTAAATTAAAAAGAGAAGCTTTGTTTATTTTTTGTAGACATTTTTACAAAATAAAATAAATTGGTAGCAACTTCAGAAATTATTTACTTTTGTGTTTAAACAATAGAAAATGTTAAACACCATAATTTGCTTTTATTTAATTACTTCTTTTAAGACATTAGTTTTAACTTAGGTTAAGTTGTTATTTTATGTGCATTTCTTCACCAAAAATTAAATTCTTTTCCAAATGCACATGATGACATGATGATAAATGACATGAAATGCATGTTTATATTTAGGGTTGTTACAGCCCTCCCCTTACAGGAATCTCGTCCCGAGATTCACGATTGGAAGCGGCTAGACAATAGTGCTAAAGAACTCGGGGTAGTTGGATCGGAGAAACTCTTCTTGTTCCCAAGTAGCTTCAGCTTCCGAGTGATTACTCCACTGAATCTTGTAGAACTTGATGGTCCGATGTCGAGTCATTCGATCTTTGGTGTCGAGAACTTTGACCGGACGTTCGTCATATGTCAAGTCCGGTCTGTAATCTGTTCTACTTCAATTGTCGGTATATCCACTGGTGGTTTCAAACACTTCTTCGGTTGAGATACGTGGAATATGTTGTGTATACCCGACAAGTGGGCTGGCAACTCCAAACGATAAGCCACAGCTCCACATCTTTCTAGGATTGAAAAGGGTCCGATGTATCGTGGTGCTAACTTGCCCTTGATTCCGAACCTTTGAACACCTTTGGTAGGAGATACCCGAAGATAGACTTGATCTCCAACCTGAAATACCAACTCTCGACGTCTTTTATCGGCATAGCCGATCCGTCGAGATTTAGCTCTCTTGAGGTTCTGTTGAATGAGACGTACTTGTTCTTCAAGCATCCTTCACTAAATCCGGTCCAAATATTACTCTTTCTCCACTTTCGGACCAATTCAATGGTGTGCGACAGACTACGTCCATACGAGCTTGGAATGGTGACATTCCGGCACTCTCTTGATAGCTGTTGTTGTACGAGAATTCTGCCAGCGGTAAACATTTCTCCCAATCTTTACCGTAGGTCAAAACACATGCTCGAAGCATATCCTCGAGATATTGATTGATTCTTTCTGTTTGTCCATCCGTTTGGGGATGATAAGCTGAGCTCCGAATCAACTTCGTTCCTAACGACTCATGCAACTGTTCCCAAAATCTAGAGACAAATTGAGCTCCTCGATCCGAGATGATGGTCTTGGGTACTCCATGCAAACATAGAATACGTGAAATATATAGATCTGCATATTGCTTGGTCTTGTAGTTGGTATTTACCGGTATAAAGTGAGCTGACTTGGTCAATCTGTCAACTATGACCCGGATAGAGTCGTGCTTCCGTGGAGTCATTGGTAATCCAACAATAAAGTCCATACTGATATCTTCCCATTTCCATTCAGGTATGCTCGGAGGTTGAAGTGGACCTGCTTGTTTCAAATGCTCTGCTTTGACACGTCGACAGGTATCACACTCATTGACATATCTTGCTATCTCTCGCTTCATTCTCGTCCACCGAATCTTTTCTTCAAGTCTTGATACATCTTGTTGGTTCCAGGATGAATAGAATACTTGGACGTATGGGCTTCATCCATTATCTTCTTGCGAAGTTCCAAGTTCTTAGGCACTACTAGCCTATTCTTGAACCGAGATAACACCTTCGTCATCTATTTGGAAACACTTGACTTCACCCTTCCGGAGTCGTCTTCCGATGTGTTCCATACCAAGCATCCTTCTGCTGAGCTGCTACCACTTCTTCACGAATGGTAGGAATAAGAGCCAAGTTGGTCAAAGCTCCATACGGAAGAATCCGAAGATTAGGCTCATCACTTTCGGGTGGAGGTGCTTGAATCAAGAGTTGCGCCGTGAGATTATTGCAATGAACCTTGCGACTTAAAGCATCGGCTACCACGTTTGCCTTACCCGGGTGGTAGTGAATCTCCAACTCATAATCTTTGATTAACTCTAACCATCTTCGTTGACGCATATTCAGAGTCCGCTTGAGTGAAGATGTACTTGAGACTCTTGTGGTCCGTGTATAGATGTACTAAATTTCCCAAGAGATAATGTCTCCAGCTCTTCAATGCAAGAACCACTGCTGCTAATTCCAGATCATGTGTGGGATAGTGTTCCTCATGACGCCTTAGTTGTCGAGAAGCATAGGCAATTACTCGGCCTTCCCGCATTAGAACACATCCGAGTCCCGTTCCCGATGCATCACAAGTACACATCAAAAGGCTTCGTCGGATCCGGCTGAGCGAGTACTGGAGCTGTTGTCAACAACTTCTTCAATGTTTGGAAAGCTTCTTCACATTCTTTGCTCCATACATACTTCTTATCCTTCTCCAATAGCTTAGTCATTGGCTTGGCGATCTTTGAGAAGTTTGGAATAAACCTTCCGTAGTAACCAGCCAATCCTAAGAAACTTCTTATTTGCGAAACCGATTTCGGCGGCTTCCAATCCAACACGTCTTGAACTTTGCCAGGATCAACTGCCACTCCTTCAGCTGATATAACATGACCTAGGAATGGTACTTCCGTCAGCCAAAACTCACACTTGCTAAACTTGGCATATAGTCGGTGATCCCTTAGCCGTTGCAATACAACTCTTAGGTGATTGGCATGTTCCGCTTCCGACTTGGAGTAAATCAAGATGTCGTCAATGAATACCACGACAAACTTGTCCAGCTCGGGCATGAATACGGAATTCATAAGGTACATGAAATGTGCTGGTGCATTAGTCAATCCAAATGACATCACCAGGTACTCGTATAGTCCGTACTTTGTGGAGAATGCGGTCTTTGGTATGTCTTCAGTTCTTATCTTAATCTGGTGATATCCTGAGCGAAGATCTATCTTAGAGAAGATTTTAGCTCCTATCGCCTGATCAAACAAGATATCAATCCTTGGAAGAGGGTACTTGTTCTTGATGGTGACGGCATTCAAAGGCCTATAATCCACACATAGCCTTAATGTCTTGTCCTTCTTCTTTACGAACAAGGCTGGGCATCCCCAGGGTGACGAACTTGGACGAATATATCCCTTGTCCAATAATTCCTTTAATTGCACCTTCAACTCTGCTAGCTCATTCGGCGGCATCCGATACGGCCTTCTTGATATTGGTGCTGTTCCAGTGCTGTAACTCGATCTTAAACTCTACCGCTCGATCCGGCGGTAAACCCGGTAAGTCTTCCGGAAAAACATCGGGGTACTCACAGACTATAGGAATGTCTTCCAAACTTTTATCGGTAGTCTTATAAATCATTGGAGGAATAGTTTGGGCAGAAGTCAACTGAAAGCAATCTCGTCCGTGAAGAGGAGAATTCAGGTGAACCGCAAAAGCATCTATATCCAATACTGCCTTATGATACTTCATCCATCTCATACCAAGAATCGCATCCAATCCTTGCCCGTTTAAGACTATAAAGGAGGTGGGATAATCCTTACGACCCAATTTCAACTGTAGCTCTGTAGTACTTTGATCTGCAAGTATATTACCTCCAGGCGATGATATGAGATGTGGATAAGTCATCTTGCATGATGGTAGATTATACCTTTGGACATATCCTTTATCGATGAAGTTGTGGGTCGCTCCCGAGTCAAATAAAATAATGGCATCATGATGGTTGATAGTGAACAACCCAGCCATGACTTGTAACCCTTTCGGAATCTCTTCGGTGGTGGTGAAGTTGACACGACCAGTCTTCATCTTACCATATTTCAGTGCATTCTTCCGTCGACCAACTGCTTTCTTTTGAGGACGTATTGCCAAGTTCTGCTCTGTTGGTGCGACACAATCTTGAGCCAACTCGTCCATGACAACCATCGTTATAGCGTAGATGGTCAACCGATTGTGGAGTTTGGGATGAGAGGTGTATACTCGATAGATCCGCTTGTTGGACCGCTGAACCGGAGAACACCCGTTGCTGATACTCGAGATGGCCGGTGAGAATTGGGATCCGATGGCATAGGCTGGAATCTTTGGTCTGCTGCAGAAATGTGGACTAGACGATACTTGGGGGCACTTTACTTCCTTGTTCATTGGCTGCTCTCTTCTTAGCCTTCTCTTCTTGATGAACACGAATAGCATCCTCCATGAGTATAGCATCACTTACTAACTCATTGAAACTAACTCCTCGGTCCAAAACAAGCCGGGATTGCAACTTGGTAGTAAGTCCTTGCTTGAAGCATTCCTTCTTCTTGGCGTCGGTGTCCACATTCCGAGGAGCATATTGAGCCGGACGGTTGAACAACTTTGAATAGGAGTGTACGGTCATATCACCTTGCTTCAGTGCTAGAAACTCCTTACGCTTTTGGTTCAGGATACCTTCGTAAATATGATGTTCACGAAAAGCCTTTGTGAATTCTTGCCATAATACTTGGTAACCTTCGGGAATCATGGCCTTGTAATTAGCCCACCATGCTCCAAGCAAATCCTTCTAGTTGCTCGAGCGGCAAAGATAGTCTTCCGATACTCGTGCATGGTAGGAGCTCCAGCTTCGACTCGATAGTACGTAGCCAATGATCCGCTTCCAGCAGGATCTCCTCATCCGAAAAATTAGGCGGACCAGTAGCCAGGAAATCCGAATATGTAACGTGAACTGGTGGAGCATGCTGATCTTGACCACCGGCCGGTGGGGCCGTATTCTGAACAAGTTGCTGAAGAAGTTCCCGTTGCTCTTCACGAGACTCCAATATAGTGGCAATAGCTTGTGCCAGGGTAGGTGGTGTTGACGCCGACTCTCGAACATCTTGTCGGGAGCTTTCAGGATAGTTTCCTCTTCCAGTTTGTGACATTCTCGTTATAAAACTAGGTATTAGTGTCACTCGCTCCAAATAAGGATACCAACGGTAGAATACGTTAAATTTCCAAAGCACAAGCGAGTGTATAGAGAGGAGGTGCACTATCTCTCATTCCAACACCAGATTTACTTGTAGTACCCATTCATACGAGCCTCTTTAATCTATCCTTTTAAATCCATAGCTCTCATAGGGCTCCTTGATCACTACACCGGATCAGCCTTTTCTCTCGATTGCCTTTAATCATCTGTAGATGAAGATCTTGAATTTACCCATTCCATTGCCTCGGTGGAAGAGTTCTCGCTTGCCTTCTATTTCCCTCACATAAACTCCTTCTGGAACCGTCTATAGGGAACTAACTCTACACTACGATACTATCTAAGTATAACCCCAGCTTTTTATTATAGCACTCAATATGACATGATGCATGCTCGGCAGACTAACTATACGTACTATAGTATACAAGACTACAACGAATAGTTAGCACTTTCCAAAACCCGAACGTCGAACAGCTTAGTAAAAATCTAACTAATGTACATCCTTATAGGGCTCCGTACTCTCTCGTGTTCTACACGTACTAACGTGTTAAGTTTTGAAAACAAGCTTGTAATGATGAACTGTTGCCTCCGAACCTGCTCTCGATACCAGCTGTGACGTCCCCTCCGGGACACCCAGGAATCGGAACAGAGGGACACTCGACGAAGCGAGTTACAACGAGTGTATCATCTCATACAAGCCAGCATATATACATATCATGGTATAATACAACCAGGTTTTCGAAATACAAACATTGGTGCAGCGGAAATATAAATTTGTATCGAAGTTTAACAACCTACGAGTATTGCAGCGGAAACCGATACTTTATACAACAAAACACTAGTAGACGGTCAACGTGATGCACTCGAGCCCTTCGTACATCACGGTCTTTCCTCTTCACGACGTCGGAAACCGTTCCCATTGGTGGGAACCACACCTGGGACACTCTACTTCCAGGAACTGCCGTACAAGTCGTGATAGCACGACTCATTCCCCGAAAGGTAACGAACAAACCTCGAGTATTCTAATACTCAGCAAGACCGACCCGTCAACATGGCACGCTAAGGCCGACGCCTAGTATGCAAAGGCTTTCCGGCTGTGGGGTTTACTCCTTTGCAAAAACAGCATTAAAGGTTGAGTCCTTACTTTCAGTATTTTAGCTCACATTAAGTTCATTGATCTCTAGGTTTGCAGACTATCACTATTGCAATCAAGTTTGCAGGAAAAGATTAATTTCAAACAACCACTCTTTCATTCCTCTTCCTTCATCTTCCACTTGATTAACTACGATGTGACACGGTGAACAAGCGGTACTCATTACTGCGAGGGACAGCGATTCGAATCGATTTCACCAGCTGGGAAAACCCGTTTACACGGCGTATACGCACCCCTTTGGTCGCATACGACAACCTTTCACGCTAATTCCCGGCAGTGGCCGGGTTAGTCTCCCATCCGCCCGAGAACCCGGGGACCCCACGCGATACCCGTCCTCGACGTTATCCGTGAGCGACCACCCATTCCTCTCCCGTTGAGACATGAGGCCTCACCTCATTCTCCAGCCAATTAGGGGATGGGCTACGTCCAACCGCCGTGGCAATTAGGTTACATCGGCTTCCTGGCCCCATAAACACCGGCATGTAAATCGGTACGTTCAAATACTTGCTCAGCAGGGCCAACAACGGTACGGTCCTTGACCGACACGGACGGGGCTACCACCTTGCAAGACCTCGTCTCCGCCCTTTCTCCTACAGGGCCCGTCCGGTCTCCATTTTATTTTCATCTTCATCTTTAACTTCAACTTGAACGACATCAATCAACTTAAAGCCTCCATGCTTTAAGATCGGACCGTACTCAGCTCGCGAGTGTGCGCAGCACCACTCGACTTCTACCGTAGCCCCGTGAATTAAGCGTAGCATCTATCGAGACACCAAACCAACATGGATAAACAGGTAACATAGGAATTCGACTCATGCATCTAGGGTGTCAAGCAATTCCCGAAACCTAATGCACAATCATGACACAATTATCGTGATAAAAGAAAAGACTTTAAAAACATAGGTGGGATGCACCGGGCTTGCCTTGATTCGAGTTGGGGTTAGCTTCCTCGATGTGCTAGTCGACTTCGAAGCTTCCGTCTCCTTTCTCGACCTCCGACGGAACCTCGATCACGCCAGGACCTAGGTCGACCAACAATACGCCGCGAATCACAACCATGTATGCATGAATGAAGATGATATGATCATGCAAAGGTTTTGTTGATTTTATTCTCCAACTAAAACTTATTGATTAATTAGGTTCAGTAATTAACAATTAATCATGCTCGTTAAGCAATAAGAAAGAATTGATCAAGCTCATTAATTATTGCTTAATCAAGGTCATTAGTTAATAATTAAACATTAATCATGTTCATTAAGTAATGATTAACCAGGTTCATCCATTAATAATTAATCATGTTTTTAATCAATAATAATAAGTGCTTAACGACATGTGATAATACTTAAGCTATTAATTTAGAATCACATGAAATGACGGTGTTTATGTTTAATTTTGGAAAACTAACTTAACAAAAACTTTCGTCTGCAGTATCTCTAATTTTTAAAGAAATTTATTTTTCAAAAACAATTAATAATTAGCATAAAATAATAGATTATATTAACTAAAGAAAAGGGACTTAATTAACTATGAAATTATAATTTCTCAAAATAGATATTTGAATTCATAAATAAATAGAGAATAATTTTATGAATCCAAAGAACTTTGTTTGACATTTTTCCGATTTTTCCTGAATTTTCTATGAATTTTCGAAGTTTGAAAAGCATCCGGAAATGAATAAATTCGTAAAAAGGAATCCGGAGCCATTGGGCCGAAAGTAGCCAGGCCCATCCGGTAACCTGGGCTTGCCGACTCGATCCGGCCCAGCAGGCCCAATCCGGCCGAGCAGGCCCACGCGCGGCCCGCACCGCGCCAGGGCACAGCGCCCATGGCCGCGGCGGCCGGAGCGCGGCGGCGGCTCGCCGGAGGGGCGCCGGAGAAGGTGAGGCGGGGGTGCTTTGGCCCCGGGGACTCGGTGCAACATGAGCAACTCGGTGGTGGGGTCCACGGTGGTCGTGGCGGCCCGGAAACACACCGGCGGCGAGGCGCGGGCCAACCCGACGTTCGGCGGGGTTTCTAGCTCGCCCGAGTGGAGAAAAATTGGGGAAACAAACTCCGGGAGTTGCTATGCGGGATGAGAAACGCCGGCAAGGTGGTGGTAGACCGTAGAGATGGCCGGAATAGGAAGGTCGACGGCGAGGTGCGGATGACGGAACCCGAGTTGTAAATAATAGTGAAATTGCCGGTGACTCGTGGACGATTCTCAACGTGAGTTCTACCCGGCTCGAGAGGAGCTTTGTGCGCACACATGTGAACAAGAATGGAGTGTGGTGGCTCACCGTGGGGGACGAATTTGGGGTCGCGGTGGAGACCGGCCGTGGCGACGTGCATGAGGACGAACGGCTCAATCTCGAGCATTAGTGCCGCAGAGCTTGCTTGGTCGGCGTGGTGAGCTTCGGGAGAAGGATGTGCATCATCCGGGAGTGGTGGCTCATCGGGAGCTGGCCGGAGGCGGCCGGGCGGCAGAGAACCGCAGGGCCGGCAGATGACCGGGCTCGAGCGCGAGTGAAAGAAAAGAGAGGAGAAAAAGCAGTCGTACTGGGTCTCTTATCCCTAACGGCGCGGACGTGAGGTGGCGATGGGGGTAGCTGCGTGGCGCGGGAGAGGGAGGGCACGCGGCCGTGCCGGCCAGCGCGGCGTGGAGGAAGGCGGTGCGGTGCCGAGGCGGTTCGAATCGGAGAAGGAAGAGAATGACCGGTGGGCTCCGGCTACTTTACAAAAACACCCTCGCGGTTTTGACTAATTAAAAAGCATACTTCCGGCACTCGAAAAATTCCGCGAAAATTCAGGGAGGTATTTGAAAGTATTTTAAGCACCTTTCTTTTTAGGTCCAAGTTCCAAATTCAAATATTTTTCGGATTTAAAAATCAAGTTTAAATTAAAAAGAGAAGCTTTGTTTATTTTTTGTAGACATTTTTACAAAATAAAATAAATTGGTAGCAACTTCAGAAATTATTTACTTTTGTGTTTAA
The DNA here is from genome assembly GCA_031894775.1 of Chloris gayana. NCBI lineage: Eukaryota > Viridiplantae > Streptophyta > Magnoliopsida > Poales > Poaceae > Chloris > Chloris gayana. The sequence goes on from JAUNZO010005079.1 coordinate 153,111, forward strand.
ACAATAGAAAATGTTAAACACCATAATTTGCTTTTATTTAATTACTTCTTTTAAGACATTAGTTTTAACTTAGGTTAAGTTGTTATTTTATGTGCATTTCTTCACCAAAAATTAAATTCTTTTCCAAATGCACATGATGACATGATGATAAATGACATGAAATGCATGTTTATATTTAGGGTTGTTACACTAAGTAATGAAATCATGAAATTAAGAACATGACACACGACAGAGGAGATGATGGTGAATGCTCACGGGCAAGCTTCTCAGTGCTATCATCAAGCTGTGTTGTGTTGAGGGATGTGTCGTAAGATGCATCCTTGTTTCTCCCAGCGTTGTCTGCAAGTCAAAAAAAAAAAAAATTCAGGGTAGAGAAAGAAAGGAAAAGGAGATCAGGTCAGGCCAGTTAGTTATTCAGTCCCACCCAAGAACAAGTGAAAGACACATAAATTCATAGAATAAAATCAATCACATACCAGACCAAATCACAAGATTAAAACGAACATTACCATTATTATAAACAGAACACGGCTCGACCAGGTTGTCATCCTCGGTTGTGAATAGATCTTGCAGCATCCGGCCATCAACGAATATAGGAGGAACACCCGACGGTGCATCAATCCGGTCCCAGCGACATCCATCCCTCCCTCAGCACCACTGTCCTCTGGATGAACCATTGCTTGCATGAACTGAGGGATGGGAGAAGACCACCGAGAGGCTCCTATTTGTCCAGCAACCGTAGCATAGGGATGAGGTGGCCTGTGCACGGCGAGTAGGGCGGTTGTGGACCTTGCCGGCGGCGATATGGTGGTTGGGCACGACAATTTGTCGATGCAGTAGAAGCTTGCAGGGGAGGAGAAGACAGCACCCGAAGGTAGAGATGAGCGCGCAGGAGAAGGTAAAGTCACGGGAAGGCTGGGAGGTGTGCGAGGGAGGAGGAAGAAGCGCGGGAGGGGGAAGATTGCGAGTCGGGCGCCATAGCCAAAGATGCCGTAGAAGGCCGAGAGGATACCATGCGGGATAAGCGGAGGAGGAAGATAGAGAGTTTGTTGGATCACGGTTTCTACCCTATCTTCTTTATATTTCGCGAATTGGCCCTTGATATAGTATCTGTTGGAGATGCTCTTACAAGGCTTCAGTACCTCGACCTCTCACACTCCGGAAAAAAAGCATTCAAGTGATCTGTCTCGGTTGAAGAATCTACGACTGCTTCAATACCTTAAAATCCATCTCGTAGACCTCAGCAACGTAACTGACTGGCTACAGGTGATAAACATGATTCCATCTCTGAGGATACTTGACCTTTCAGTCTGCTCCCTTAGAAGTGCCAATCAGACACTCCCACACCTAAACATTACCAATCTTGAGTATTTACAACTCCATATAAACTATTTCGACTATTTTAAACATTACCACTCCTTTCATATTTTGCACCTCCAAACCTTCGAGCGCTAATTCTATCGTCCAGTTGTATTACCGGTAATATTCCACAATTTGTTTGCAAGTTTTGCCAGAACTCATTTTCTTGAATCTATCTAACAATTTCTTAGAGGGAGGATTTCCTCAATGTACTTGGATGCCGCGACTAGTATTCCTTCAGTTGAGTAACAATATCTTCTATGGCATGTTCCCGTCATTTATCCAAAGAAGCTTGAATTTTGCTTTTCTGGTTTTATCGCTGAATAATTTTAACGCAACATTGCCAGTATGGATTGGAGACATAGCGAACATACAATTTCTACTGCTCAGCCACAACATGTTTAGCGGGGCTATTCCAATCAGTATTACAAATCAGAGACAACTTTGTCACTTGAATTTGGCAGGCAACCATATATTAGAAACTATACCAAAGGTCTGTGTATTCCAGGAATTGAAGTATGGTTCTGGCTTTTTTTGATTTAGTTTGCATCGACTTCTCACGAAAGCAATTGATGGGTTCAATTTCAGACCAAATAACTTCTCTTGATGGACTATTAAATTTAAATTTGTCATGGAATATCTTGACTGGAAACATTCTTTATAAGATAGGGGATATGATATCAGTGGAATCTCTTGACCTCCCGAGGAACTATCTTTATGGTAAAATCCCACAAAGCTTGTCGCATTTATCATTTTTAAGCTATATGGACTTATCATACAACAACTCTACAGGAAGAATCCCTTCAGGACGTCAACTTGAATCTCTTTACACGGAGAAGTCATCCATATATGATGGCAACATCGGTCTTTCTGGCTCTCCTCTTCCAAGGAATTGCTACGGCAATTATGAAATGGATTATGTCAAACAAACTACTAGCAAAAATGATTCTGAATCCATATTATTCTTTTACTTCGGATATGGTTCATTTGCACTCAGCTGGTAGTGCTACTTTCTAGCCTTTTTAGTAGCTTAATTAACCATTGTCTCATCTGGGTCCAGTGATATTTAACCTTTCTAAGCGACGTGTTTTTCCTTTTTTTTACATTTAGTCATATGGGCGATGCATATTCACTAACGTGCATCACTTTCTCGCCAAATAGGTAATGTGCCTATTTGATCATGTCGTAAGTAACGCACCTTTCGGGATGCAACCTTTGCATGTCACCTATTAGACTTATTATATTGCGTCACTAATAAGCGGTTTTCATGCAGTTCGTTATTAAGCATCCTGCAACAAAATAAAATGACTGAGAACATATATTTCCATGACCATGAGAACGCTGAGCCGAAGGTCAGTCACGCCATGACTTCCTCAAGAGTTCCATCTCCAATCAACCTTAAAAATTAAATGTGTCCAAATGACACATTCAGTCAACCTTAAAAATTAAATGTGTCCAAATGACACATTCGCTGCCCTAGAGGACGTAACATGCGCCGTATACGATAAGTCATTCCCATCAGCCTTCAATTCTCCATCTTTATGAATTGCAGCAGAGCACGCGTCAATACTTGGTTCATATCAGGTTACCATAGTTCCGATTGGATCAGTTACTGGAACTGAAGGACAGAGTGCAAGACGGGTAGGCAACTTAGTAGGAGACTGACTGGATAGTATAATTAATCCAAGGGTTCACACGTCTTTCCATCTACTGATGATAGCCAGCTAGATAGCTAGAACTGATGTCTTACAGGGCCTTTTTAAGGTAGGCAGACCAGCACAAAATCGGGATCACTGCCCAACAACTACTGCCATGGATCGCTCATATGCCAAGATCATGGTGCTCATCGGTGCTATCTTTAGCTTCTTCCTCATGACGCATGCAAGGCAACAGGAGCACCAACCAGCTTTCAATATTAGTTGCACACCACGAGAAAGGGACGCCCTGCTGTCATTCAAGAATGGCATCACCAACAACAGTTTGGGCTTCCTATCCTCATGGCAACAAACCCGTGATTGCTGCTCATGGACAGGCGTCACCTGTAGCCCCAAAACTGGCCATGTCATCAAGCTCGATTTCAGTGAGTTCCTTATGGATGCACCTATCGTCGGCCAGATAAGTCCGTCTTTGCTGTCTCTGGATTATTTACAGTACCTCGACCTCAGCACAAGCTCCCTAACAGGGCCTAACGGTAGTGTCCCAGAGTTCCTGGGTTCAATGAAGAACTTGATACATCTTGATCTCTCCGACGTTCCCTTCTCTGGTAAAGTGCCAAACCATTTTAGCAACCTTACCAAGCTGGAATATCTTGATCTCTCATTTACATCATTTTCTGGAAGAGTGCCTCCTCACCTTGGCAACCTTTCACATTTGCGGTATCTTGACATTAGTAGGATCCATAATTTGTTTTCGACTGACATCTCATGGTTGAGTCGTCTACATTTGTTAGAGTATATTGACATGAGCAATGTAACTTTGAGCAAAGTAACCGATTTTCCTATGGTGATCAACAAGATTCCAACTCTAAAGCATATCTTGCTTTTGAATTGTTCACTTTCAAGTGCAAACCAAACGATCACACACCAAAATCTTACTGAACTTGAGGAACTTGATCTGTCACATAACTACTTTGGTCATCCAATCGCCTCGTGCTGGTTTTGGAAAGTAACAAGCATTAAGTCACTCATCCTAGCTGCAACATATCTTCATGGTCCCTTCCCTGATGCCCTAAGCAAAATGGTGTCGCTCGAACACCTAGATTTTTCTTCTAATGGAAATGCAGCCACAATGACAGTGGACTTAAAAAATTTATGTGAGCTGGAAAGCATACACCTTGACATGAGTCTGTCATCTGGAAACATTACAGATTTGGTGGAGAATTTACAGTGTTCGAGGAAATTGTATTGCTTGACTTCATCAAGCAATAATATGACCGGAATACTTCCAAGTAGTATGGAGCACTTCAGCAGCTTATATAACATTGATCTTACTAACAATAGTATTAGTGGAGTTATACCACGAGGATTTTGCAACATGACTAGTTTGAAGTACCTACATCTTAGTTCCAATCGACTCAGAGGCCAGATGCCGTTGTTACCGAGAAGCCTTAAGATATTACATGCCCAAATGAACTTCTTGTCAGGGCATCTGCCGTTGGAATTCGGAGCCCCAAATCTTGAACATCTAATTATATCCTCCAATTATATTACTGGACAAATTCCTGGAAGTATCTGCGAGTCAGAAAACATGAGACACTTGGATTTATCAAATAATTTTTTTGAAGGAGAACTACCTCACTGTTCTCATATGCAAAATATACATTTTCTGCTATTAAGTAACAACAGCTTTTCTGGAAATTTTCCCCCATCAATCCAAAGCTTATCTTCAGTAGTTTTCCTGGATCTTTCGTGGAACAAGTTTTATGGTCCATTACCAAGGTGGATTGGAGACTTGGTGACATTACGTGTTCTGCACCTGGGTCATAACATGTTCGATGGAGATATTCCAGTCAATATCACCGATCTTAGAGAACTTCAATACCTGAATTTAGCAGACAATAATATATCAGGTTCAATTCCTCTATCTTTGTCACATTTCAATGAAATGACTCTCAAAGCTGTGGGTGATTCAAACTCAACCCTGGCATTTGATGAGTCACTAGATACATTTTACTTGGCGATGAAGCATGGAATACTCAAGTATGGATCACATGGGGTTGTTGGTATGGTTGGAATCGACTTATCACAAAATCACTTAACTGGTGGAATTCCAGAGGAAATAGTTTCCCTCAATCGATTGTCTAATTTAAATTTATCTTGGAATCGCTTGACTGGAAATATTCCAGCTAAAATTGGAAATATGAAATCAGTGGAATCACTTGACCTCTCTAGGAATAACCTTTTTGGTGAAATCCCATCAAGCTTGTCAGATTTGACATATATAAGTTACCTGGACCTATCATACAACAATCTTACAGGAAAAGTTCCTTCAGGACGTCAACTTGACACCCTGAACCCATCAATGTACCGTGGAAACACTGGTCTTTGTGGCCCTCCGCTTCAAAAGAACTGTTCGAGCAATAATAATGCCCACGAGGATGGTGATTACAGAGGGCAAGAGAACGATTCTGATTCAATGTTTTTTTACTATGGTCTTGGATCGGGTTTTCTGGTCAGTTGTTGGGTTGTGTTTTGTGCTCTGCTATTCAATAAGTTATGGAGAGCCAGTTATTTCAGCCTTATCGACAAGGCGTATGACGGGGTATATGTGTATGTGGTCGTCGCATGGGCCAGGATAGCAACAAGAAGCACTACAAATTAGTTAACCGCATTACGGAAATGGTTAAGTACAATTGAAAGTTGTACGGAGATTATATTTCTCTCTGTTTTTCTTATGGTTTTCTAATAATGGATGAGGCTCCAAAGCCATTCATTGGTTTGTACTCCTTAGTGACGCTATGAATCCAGTGATTGAATCTGCACAAGGTTTATCTAATGTTGGTGCTAACATTAGATTTCCAATAACCAAACTTGTTCATCCTCTTGTCACACTGCATCTGTCTAGAGTCATATGACCGGACAGCAGTATGGTAGAAGAGCATATGTTGGAGCAGAATATTAACGAGAAGAATGCTACAACGCGTTTAGGTTTAGGTAACATGATCACACTCGTGCTGGTGCCTAAGTAAAAACTACCAACGCTGTAGCATACGTGAGGCGCACACATCAAGTGCCGCAGGGCGCGTGCTCCGACCAATCGGTTGGGCGCCATTAATCAGGGCACATGGAGGGAGAGCGTGACCGAGGTCACGCCCGTTGGGATCGACCTAACATTCTGGTCATAGATAGAGAAGTTTTTCGATCCACAAAAGTAGTTTTTAAAAAATACTTGCAAGTAGTTTAAGGGTATTTTTGTAATTTTACTAATAATTAACAGATTTATATTTTTTTCATAAAATATAATTTAGATATATGAACCACAACTTTATTGTAAGAATAATATTGAACACATTATTAACATCAAAGATTAATTACATTACTGATTTTCATTTATATTATCATGAAAATAAAAAATTAATCATGGCAAATCTATCACTTTGACGATATATAATACCCTTAACACGGTAAAATACTTGCAAGTAGTTGTGTATTTCCGATCTCAAATCTCCACCGTTGGATCAAACTACTTGCAAATATTTTTTCGAAACTATTTGCAAGTATTATGGACCGAAAAACTCCTCCATAGATAAAGGTATCAACATTGATCCAGTGCAAGCAGCAGGACAAAGTTTGCTGCCGGAACACAAATGAGAAACTACAGAATCGGAGGTTGGAACACAAGAGAATTGCAGTTAAAGGATTTGTGGAGACGAACAAGTTGTAGCTAACTAGAAAATGGGGGCAATCAACGAGAAAATGAATGCATGATGGAGCCTCTCTTAATTATTGTAGACAAGAAACCGCTGATTCTTGTTTTTCCCAACTTTCTACTCAATGATTTCCTCTTCGTCGGTCTCTCCTGCAGCAGTTTCCCACCTGTCGATGCCGAGATGGTAGAGCAGAGCCCAGAGGTGGGTGATGAACTCGCCCCCTGCGAGAGGCGCTGCATGTGCGCCTGCCCGTCGCCATAGGGCGCGGCGTAGAGCAAGGTCTGCACCCAGAGACGAGCCAGCAGCTCCCAGGGGTCAGAACTGCAGCGCCGCTGCGGCGCCTCGTTGCGAAGCTTCCTTCCCAATTCCACACCCACCACAAGGCATCCTTGTATGAAACGCTTTCTTCCCGCGCTTGGTGTCGTTTTTCCATCGCATAGCGTCTCATCGCCTCCAGTGTGTCGTGTTTCCCACGCAGAGCGATGTGTGTATACCACACAGCTTTGCTGTAAGGACGCTTCCTCTCCCTCGCGGCTCTGTCGAGCGCGCGGTTTGTTTCCGCGGATGACCCAGGGAGCAGGTCCGGCGCATACGCCGCCAAGTAGCAGCAATACTTGGACAGAGCAATGGCCACACGCTGATTCCTGTCTGTGCCTTGTTCTCCACCGCCGCCGCCTGCACTTCCTTTCTGCTCTGCTAGTTGTAAATAGCATGTAGCAATGTGCCACATCATGACACGGTGCGTAAACGCAGAGGCATCAGTCATGGTTGCACCCTCCCACGTCCGGAGAGTGGCCGTGGAGTAGGGAAGGAAGGATACGTCGAGATCATTTTCAGCAAATGGTTCTGACCAATCCATCTCTATTGTGCTGCTCTTGATGTGGCCGAGAAACTCAGCGATGTATTCCTTCACATCGTCGTGCAACCTCACGCGCTAGATCCTGCGTTGGCGGTGTCGGTGACCAGCAGTTCACCGAGCGCTACAAAAACGTAATGCACTCCAACCTTGACGAGCAAGCTCTGACATTTCAGGCACAGCTTCCTCAAGGGTTCTCCCCAACTCTTATATTTCAGACTGATGAAGCCACAACTCATCCCTTGATGCAATTCAAAGAACTCCCAAATGTGTGCTCCCCAGCTCCTCATTGGAACTACTGAATGCTGCCCGAGCTTATCTTGCCACAGGTACTTATTGTCAAACCAATTGATCTTGGTAACTACAAACTCTTTTGTGCTCATCCACCACTTACACCTTATTGCATTGCTGGTCTCATTTTCATTGTTACTGCCGGTCTTATTTCTATAGTTCCAAGTGTACTCACAGGCGAAGGCAACTCGGGCCCAATTCGATGCCCAGCACCGGATCAACTGCACCAATTGCAGCAGAGCCAGGGACACCAATATGACAAGAGTGATGATCACGTCAGCTGTTGTGGTATTAACAACTATAGTGCAAGCGCCTTGACCAGCAGAGGTAATACGGTGGCGGCTAGCCATTGTCCCGGGAATGACAGCCACTACGCCCACAAAACATATCCCAATGAATGAAGCAATGGCCCAGAAACTAGCAGTTTCTGCTTGATATAAATGAAGGAACTCATTGCTGGTGTAATAGACCTCGTAGAGAAAGGCCAACTCAACCTCAATCACCTTCAAGGTCCTATTATATATGGTCTTACCATCCTGTGCCAATCTCTTGAATTTCTCTCTTTTTTCCTTCATTTCCCCAGCGTTGTCCAACCCAAGGAAACGCCGTTGCAACAAATGAGAAAGAGAGTAGCCAAGGCATACATCTTTAATTGTCGTGCCAACGCTGCCAGGGACCTCTTTCCACTTTAGATTAGTGTCGTTTATATCAGCCATGCTTATTTCAGAAGCACTCGATTCATCTGCATTGCTCTTGTGTCTTTGGGAAACGTAGCTGCACAAAAGGACTCTCAATTCCTCACCATTACCTACTAAAGCATCTGGCTCTTTTGGGACAAGCCATTCTATATCACCTCGTGTTTTTCTTTGCTGCACAAATGCCAATGACTTATGAAAGCCCTTGAAGAAGGTGATGGCAGACAGCACACCTATGGCTAATTTACCAACATCACTGGAGTCGGTTGAGGAACTCATGTACAGGACATACACGCAGTACAGGCAAATCTGAAATATCATCTTTGAGAGTGGGCCCTTATAGTCAAGACCGATGTAGGTGGTGATTGGATCAATGCAGCCAAAGAGAGTGAGTAAGGACACAGCCCATATGGGATACATCTCGCTCTTGACCGATGAGGACTGCATCAGGCCAATGCTATAAGTTCCAAGGGACAGAGATAACACCTGTGCAGCCAAGAAGCCCTTTTGAATGATCCAGCGATTAGACCAGCGACGACAGAACCCAAAGGCAGCAACCAAGAAAGAGAGGGCGATGGCCACAAGTGCTAATGCCTGGATACGAAGCACTGTCCCCCTAGGACTTTTCCACATAACACTGAGCTGATAAAACAATGAGGTTGTTGACCTGGCATTTCTCAAGTGCCAATCCACGTCCCCCATCAGGTGATAGTCAACCTGGAACAAAATGTATGTACCATAAGAAAGAATGCTATATATTAAATAAGGGAAATACATTGTATGCTATTGTTTCAAACTAAAACCTCACATATGGATAGTACAGAAGGATAACGTCATCGGATCCAAATTACCTGCATACACTACGGGAGAATCGTCCTATGCCGTGTGCCGGAAGCGCACGACAAAGACAGAAAAACACACGGCGAAGTCTTTGCCGTGCGCAGCACACGGCATAGACGGGACGGCAAAACAGCCGTCAGCAAACGGCTCTTTGCCGTGTGCTTTCTGTCGAGCACACGCCAAATCCTATGCCGTGTGCCTAATCGCACACACGGCACCATAAAGCTGCCGTTACCATGGCGGCACGGTAACGGCTGCTTTGCCGTGTGTCGTCTACGGGGCACACGGCAAAGTGTGTACTGATTTGTCGTGTGCCTCCCGCCATGCACACGGCATAGGTGTCCGTCAACCGTCGACCGGCGTTCATAAGCAAGCCTAGCCCGTCGACCGGGCCCACCACTACTAGCATGGGTTTCATAAGCAGGCCCAGGTTCGACCGGCCCAGACCTGGAGGCCCACAAGCCGTGTGCGCATGTATCAGTAACGTCGAGACAGCCAGGGCGGCCGTGCTTTTAAGCTGGGCACGGCCGCCCTGGCTGGGCGATGTGGTACTAATGTTTGCCGTGTGCCCTGGGAGAGGCACACGGCAAACAGGGCCACGTGCCGTGCACAGGACGGACGTGCCGTCAGGCCGCTTCGTGCGCGCCGTTAGACGCTCGCGCGCCGTCAACGTTCGCCGTGTGCTCCCGCGCTGGCACACGGCGAACAAAATCGTTGCCGTGTGCTCAGGCCCTGGCACACGACGAACAGAATTTTTGCCGTGTGCCATGTTTACGGCACACGGCGAAATATATGTTTGCCGTGTGCTTTTTTTGTGCCGTCTACCCTTGTCTTGGCGCACGGCGAAATATTGTGTACGCCGTGTGCCCGACAAACGGCACACGGCGAAGTTTCCTGCACACGGGAAACTTGGTCTTTCCCGTAGTGATACATGCTTATAAACATTTAAAAACATAGGTGTCAAGATGGTAAAGGACACTTGCCTTTACGCACGTGTGGCTGCTGTTCGATTGGTGTCTTCAAACCTGAGGTCTTGGAAATTCTCGGGTTGCCGATCATATATATGTTGATCGTCCTGGAACATCAAGCAAAACATTATGACAGTAGTTTACTCATTATGAAAGTACACCAAACGATGCTAGGAGTCTATAAAAACATTATGACAGTATTTTACTCATCTCTACGGTTGTGTGAACGCAAGCATCACTACAAACGGAGCTGAGTAAAAAGATACACTAGATCGAAGTTTTAGGACTAAATTGTAAAAGAAGTTAGAAATGTTCTAGGAAATCAACTAGGAAGGTGGCCCAGGCTATTTGTTTAATTGCCTAGATATAATTGATAATAATTATTTGATTTACTATATCATATTATACCATTACAGAGTATTTTGAAAAAGGCCTAACATTATCAATAGTATTTTTTTGCAAAATGATAATATATATTAGGAGGATAGAATTTATTTTACTTTACATAGTTCTGGAACTACTTATGACTGTAATATTTATTTTTTAGCCTCTTCTACCTTTTGATCTGCACATGTTATTTGAGATCCCTAAATAAGGTCCATGCTCCATACTAAAAATTTTGGGTCTAACCAACTATGTAAAAAAGTGGTGACAGTATTGAACAGCATCCCTTTTCATTAATTTGGCTTTTTGTCTATGTTATAGTATAAAACAGATGTTGATCAAAATTAGCATTCTAGTATTATAATTTTACTTTTATGGAATAAATTGTTGAAGCCAGTTTTAGCAAAATGTCATTGGTCCTACATCCACTACTACGATTCGAGCCAGCAATATCATGACCCATTTTTCAGTAATAGCGAGCATAAAAAAGGTATTGCTAGGGCACATTGTCAACGTCATCTGGGTGCAATTGTAGGGGTCATTGTAATAGCAGGCAGTGATGATGTCATCCGCGGCAACGCTATTGGAAATGAGGGCCCCTTAGTAATAGCGGCCGCAGTTAACGTCACCTATAGGCCGCTATTACAGGATCCCTGTAATATCGTCACCTCGGTGACATCATCATGCCTGATATTTCGTTCTAGATCCGGTTTTATCAAAATATCATTCGAACATATGTAGTTCAAAACAATTACTATATTAGATTAGGATATAAGTACTGTAGTTCACTGCTAGAGATCAAAATAACCATACATTATCAATGAAGTTGATTCTGTTATTTTTTATTAGAAATAATCTGAACCCTCAATGTATGTAATTAATTTTGAAAGTGCAGTAAATATAGTAATGATTCCTCCCATTTGAACTTTGCATTTTTAGATCATTCGCACTCATGCAGAAAGGATAAAATTGACCTTCATGTTACCTTGATCTACGACACTTGAATAAGGTAATCCTTACAGGAAAAGCACGGATAATATCTCTCAGCCCTTTTATTGTAAGAAGGCTCAGCAATCAAATTTAATTAAGTTGCAACCTAGCCCCTAAAATTGTCACGGCACATGTTGTGGTGGCCTGGACTTGAGCCAACTTTAGTGGGACTTACTTAATTAGTGTCTGCATGATCAAAGTTTTGCAAGTTCTTCTAGTTTAAGTTTTAATGCTCGCTGGCTTCATGTTGTCTTTAGAGCATGCTCTCTATTGTGCCGGGATGCTAGAGCTGATTGACACCATTCATAGCCATAATGTGTACCTAATACGCTAATGCTGAATTAAATTATTTTATGTTGCCTAAGGAATAGGTATTACTAAAATAGGAGGCCCGCTGTAGGGTCCTGCTGGTGTCATGAAATTTATTCATGTAGACATAATGTGTGCAATTTCAAGGCCGAGAGTAACGTGATGCATTGATTTTCTTTGACTCTTTGTACATGACCTTTTTTGTTCATGTGCTGACGTCTTTGGCGCGATGAGCATTTGGTGTCCTTGTCATCTGTATTCATGTTTCTTGCTAGGAGATATAATAAATATGACATTTTCTTTCTTCATGTTGAATCTTCAATATACATATTTGCATGCATTCAACAATCTTATATATTTACTAATTGGAGGCTCCTTTTGAGGCCTCCACATTAATCGAAAGAGAGTCCTAAAAATTCTCGCAAAAAAAGCAAAACATCCTGCCATAGAATTTGTATAATCTAATAGAATAGCCATTGGATATAATTTGCCTCTATTTACCCACCTATGCCATTGAAAAAATTTTCTAATACGTTTCAATGTTAGTCTCACATACGTCATGTAGCAATTCTCCTGCCGGCCTCTTCTCAACTCTTCCTCACGTGAAAACCTGAAGCCCTAGCGTCGCCACCTGTCGATTCAGAATGCGCAAAAGCAAAAAACCGATGATCTCACTCACCCAGGGCCTTGGCACATGAGGCATGCGCATGGCGATTTGTTAGAGGTTCTCAGGTGAGTTGAACTTGGAGTCGTGGTTGCAATTGATTATCTCCTGCCGGCCTCCTCTCAACTCTTCCTCACGTGAAAACCTGATGCCCTAGCGGCCGCAACCTATCGATTCAGAATGCGCAAAAGCAAAAGACCGATGATCTCAGTCACCAGGGGCCTTGGCACATGAGGCATGCACAAGGCAATTTGTAGGAGGTTCTCAGATAAATTAATTTGGTCGCGGGGAAGATGATGGGTTTAGATTCAAAAGAAAAAGCGACAGTTCGTCTGATCCTGACAACAAAGTGTTTTGCCAGAGCATCCTATAGATTATTCAGGTGCGTTCAAGTAAATTAAGCTTCTTCTCATTCGATGTTGTGTCATACTATCAGAAGTGCTACAAGTCCAGGTGAAGTTGTGATCCGATGGTCCAGCAAGGCCTATATATAGGTATACTGGGTTTCCAGTGCGTTGATGCAAGATACATCTAGATTACTTTGTCCACTGATCCGTACGTAGTACTTCGCTTATGGATGCTGACTGATTGACTGAACTCTATTCTGGCTAGGCCTGCTTGGGGTAGTGGCTAGAATGTGTGACCTTGCAAGGCCAACAGAAACAAGAAATAATTAATATAAGAACCTATGTAACTCGAGCTAATGACATAAACTACCAAATTTACTCTATGTATGTAACACCCAAAATTTCATCAATGTAAATAAACTACTATGTAAATGCTATTCCAATATTTCTCATAATTAAAATTTATCTAAGTCAAGTTACATCATGTTGGTTGTTGCATTTTGTGTGAAAATCAAATTTTGAATACGGTAGAAATTCGTTTCGAAAATAGAAAATGGTTTGCGCCACACTGTGTTCGGGCCGAAACCCCAGTTCTTTTGCAGCCCAAAGTGATGGCCCAGAAAACCAGCCCAGTTCTCTCTACCTCATTGACGCGCGGGACCCGCTTGTCATCCCCAACGCTGCGACCAATCCGGCAACCGTCGCCACTGCCGCCCACTACCCCGTTGAAACCGGACGTGGGAGCGTGCCGTCCCAGTGGAACCGCCCCCAAACCACCCCCTTAAAGCCCCGAACCCCCTGCCGTGCCCATTCCTCCTCCCCGTTCCTCCATTTTGCCCAGAGGAACAGAGGAACGCCATTGACGGTTCCTTCACGGGTAAGTCGCCGCCGCCCGTTTTGCTCTCCGTTCAAGCCGCCGCTGCTCCCTCTGACGTCTCAAACGGAACCGCAGGGCCACGAGGAACACGAGGAGCCCATCCCGTCGCCTCTCCGCGTCGGAAACCGTTGCCTCGACTAACTCCGGTGAGTACGCTGTCGCATTGCCGTTGCTTGCTTCGAGGCCTCGTTCTTCCCTCTGACTATCGCATCGGAATCGCAGCACAACTACGACGCCACGAAGTCCCGCCACGACCCGTCCCAGACGCCGCAGACCCGCCTCCACGGAACGCCGACGACCCCAACCGAGCCTCACCGTTGCGAGCACAACACGAGCCTTCGCGACCGCTTTTTAGCCTCCGGGTGAGTGCGCTGCGATGTCCTCTCTGTTTTGCACCAATTCACGTGGATTTTCAGGCAGTGTAGCGCGTTATACGTCGTCTCCGGCGAGCTTCATGCGGCAGCCATGGCGTCCGCCGTGTCCCGTCGCCGGCAGCAGCAGCGTAACTTGTTTGGATTAGCTTCTTAGCCGTCAACCGTTGGATCTATTAGCAATGGCTCAGATTAGATCTTTGCATACCCTTTCGTGAGCGAATAATATGCTGCCATGTGTCGGTTCATAATCCCAGTCAGCAATTTAGGCTTTAAATAAATTATTTTCTTTTTCTGCGTCATGCTGACGTCAATCCTGTTAAATCTCGTATTTGCGCCTAATTTTACAGAAAACCCCCTGTACCTTGTTTATCTTATTACTTTTTCATACGAACTCGGAATTAAGCGATTCTTGCGCTCACGCGACTGTCATGACGTAGGCTTTCTTTTAAAATGTTTAACTTACTGTTTTTATGCTGTTTGATATGTATGCTTAGTGTTGTTTATTTCTTTCTTGTGTGGACCGTTGTGCGTGAATAGAACCGGATCAAGAGCCGACGTTCAACCTCCAAGAGCAGAATTTTGAAGAGTTTGAGCAGCTTCCTGAAGGCAAGTGTCCTTGATCACATTGATCCTATTTTAGGATGTGTTGTTTTACAAAACATGCATGCTTGTCTTAATCGGATGCCATGTTTAGGGTTTACTAGTTTTTCCACATTATTCCTTGAAGCCTGTTGTTTAGTAAATAAGATGTTGGGTAGAATTGCTTAGTTGTGCTGTGATGGGTTGGGTTTGGGACCTGGTCTAATAATCTTGATTAATTGTGAACTTATCACCGTGGGATGGTAATTTTTTAGTGTGGAGCTTAGGATAATCCGAGCGGGATGGTTGTTTGGTATGGTGCTGGGAGCACGAGATCTTGGTTTATGTATGTGCCTCGCTCTGGATTCTAAGGACCGGTCTTGGACCTAGTACCCTAGCTGAACAGCGCAACCATGAGACCTACATGGGTATGGACTGGCCAATTAATTAGATGTTCACTTTTATTCTGTACGCACCATTCGGATGTGAAGTGGCGCAAGAAGGGGCCTCTGCAGCGGAGGAAAAATAGACTCCATGTATGCTCGTTAGCGGTGAAACCTTAGCGGGTGCCTACGGGATGAGTGACGCTTTGTAAAGGCCTTATAGTGTGACCCTGGCTACACACCCCGGAAGTGTGAGGCGAAACGGGAAGCACGACTCATGGTGAAAGTGTGCAAACCTTGCAAGGTAGAAAGCTGTCATGACAGCCGTGCTCACGGTCAAGAGCGGGCCAAAACTTCTCCTCGATTAGGGGGCTTGGTTTGGACGGATGTTTGTTGGTAGCCAGGTGTTGGAACCCTGGTGAGTTGGTAGTCGGATTGGGAATCCGTTGAGCTTATCCTTGTGATCTGGTTTTGTTGGAGTTGGAGATTACACCTAGTAAATAGGATGCTTTTATAAAATGAGTCTAGGCTAGTTTGCTTATAGTGCGTAACCTGTGGGTTAAGCCTTTCTTGATATAAGCCTGCATGTCATAACTTTTCCACACTTGCTGAGTACTACATGTACTCACACTTGCTCTACTCTATTCTATTTTCGGAACAATTGCTGCTCGGACAATGGAGGAGAAGGTGATGACGATGATGACGACTTCGACCCGGATGCGCCGTACTAGGCTGGTGTTCTCCCGGACAACGCCTGTGGTTGGTGGAGACGCGTTTCGCTTGATTGCTGCATTGTATCTTTCCTTTTAGACCTACGGGTCCTATTGTAAAAAAGATGTTTAACGATTACTTGGTTATACTGATATTTCATCATTTGTCGTAGCATGTATGACTAAACTGATCCTGGCATACATGTGAGTGCATCTGGTTTTATGTTAATAAAATCGGGTGTGACAATGTATCACCTCAATCATTGTTTCATCAGGTGAGTGTTTGGTGTTGTTGTCGGCTAGCTATGTTTTTAGCAACTTGCAGAAGTATTTTGACATAAATTAATCACCTACATGTTATTTATATTTCATCAACAACAGGTGAGAAGACATCGTTTAACTGTTATTGTTTGATGACAGTAGTCAGATATATGTAAACTAATCAAAGGCCGGAGGCTAGCTTCACTGAATTGAGAAAGGTAGATCGTTGCAGATGGACAATGTTCAACCAGGAGGATCAACTCCTGCAATTTCTAAGGAGCATACAGGTTATGGGCTGTCTAGACTAAACTTTGAATTTCTTAGTGTCAATAAAGTATATATTACCATGGTCACTAATGGATGCATGCAGCTTCAGACATGTATTGGCACTGCTGAAACTGACCTAGATTAATTGGTACAATGAAAAACCATTGTCTTAATTAACTTAATTACCATGATTTTACATTTTCTAAAAGTTTTTTTACTTCCTCTCATCCTTAAGCAGAATGAAAGGATAAAATTGCCTTCATGCTATCTGTTGCAGCGGCAGTGGTAACGGGCGTGCTTGGACAAAGGTGAGGATGCTCCCTCCTTTCTAATTTCTACCAGCTCGACATAGAAGAATGTGTATTGCAGCAAAACTAATGTGCGAAACTGGAAGGACACCTAACAAATGCATGCTCAACTGAGGCTTATTTTTGTTCTTTAAAACATATATATAACATATTTCAGATTTGTCATGTCCTATGCAAATCAAAGTGAGAAATATTAAATGTTTATATACCAGAATTATTTTCATACCGAATAAAAATGCTAGAGTTTACACCATCATAACCAGAATTTGACACGATCAAGACTTTGCATTCACACTAAACGATTGACATTATTTCGGTACAAGTGTGGTTCATGACATAACTTTACTAGAACTAATTAAAAATGTAATAGACTCTATTCAAATTTTTTGTTCCTATAGATTGATTAAGGGATAGAAGGAATACTATGTCATAAATAAGATAGTGACTCTGGACCCATGTGGCAAGGCTTCTTTGACGGGTGTCGGCCACACTACAAGGGTAAGGACAACAAGAGTGATGAACATTTAGTCTATTTATTTGAAGCTTAGGACACAACTAGCAATATATATAGTTAGTATACACAATTTATATTCATAGAGAAAATCAACATTCCATTTCGTGCAAAGTTTTCACTCTAAAACAATGCTACAACCTTTTTTTCATTCTGGAATATTCATTAGCTACATTATATTCCCCGACAAAACTAAAAAAAATTTGTGCTCCTCAAATTGCTATAAATCTTGTGTTGCACAAGTCGATTGATTTTATATGGTTGTGGTGATGTCCCATGCTTTCTGGCAGTAATAAAATATAAAACTTCTATAATTCAAAATGCACTTCTAGAAAGAGAAATACTTCCAGATTCAAGACTGTGTGCAAGTATAAGAAATTGATAAGTCATACTCCATTTTTCTTTTCTTGACGTTAGGACAACCAATTTAGTGCAAATTTGCACTAACTAAGCTGTCCTAACGTCAACAAATAAAAAATGGAGGAGTAGTTCATAAAGTGTCACTAGATTTCACTAGATTAAAATAAATTCATACAATAGGTTTTAGAAAATGTCGAGGTGGATTCCATGGTCGAAATAAATAATATGGCTGTGAAAAGTGTGCAATGTTCAAGTCTTCAAAAGAAATCATAGCCATAGATCCTAATGTTTCTAATGCTTCTTTATTTAGCTTAAATCCCTCTTATTATAGATTTACAGTACTGTGAAGACAAAACATATAGAGGAAATCATGATGTAGTTTTGAGAGGTATAAAAAGGTGATGAAAATAGTTTCATATTAGTTAATTATCAGTGTGAAAAATTATATAGGAACATAGAATGAATTTTGTATTCAGAACAATATACATTAGCATGATTTGTATAATTAAATAATACTTTTGTAGTGTTGCCATCTAAATAGTTGTAATTGAAGGCCTGTATTTCCTGTTTTTCCAAGAATAAAATACAAACTTTATCAATTAAAATAATTAAACTTAAAGACTGTTGCAAATTGAATGTGCATATTGTTTCCAACAATAAAATCTTATATTTACTAATTGGAGGCTCCTTTCGAGGCCTCCACATTAATCGGAGAAAAATTCAAGAAATTCTCACAAAAAGCAAAACATCCGGCCATAGAATTGTACACTATATAGCCATCACCGTTAGATCTAACTTGAATGAAATTCCCCACCATTGCCACTATAAAAAAGTATAAAAAATACCACCAATACGTATTCACATTTGATACGTGGCATCCGGTGGGCATATTTTCCTATTTCTAATATAGACTAAAAAAACTATGCCCGACCAATCAAATAAAAGGAACCCTTACGATCATATTCTTTCTTCTGAATCTTCATAGGATCTAAAGCGTTAAATAGAACATGGATCTCCACCGTGGGACCAAAAAGGATGTAATCCCTCAGATTCTATTTCATAACTCATTATTATCTCCATATTCCTTCCTACTTCACGTGAGATTATAGACATGGCCTCTCTTAAAACTCTAAAGAGGCGACTACCAATGGCAAGGCGGCATGCAACTACCAATGACAAGGCAGCATGCAAAAGGCAGCGATCTCCTCGACGAGACATTCTGTAACAGAGGCAGCGATCTATTCACATAATGCTTCCACCTCTACTTGCTGTGATCTTTTCTATAACTCATGTTTAATTGTGATCTACAGAGGTGAATTTGTTTCCTTGACAGCCTTTTTTCCGTTGGGACGGATCTTTGGTTCCATGTCAATTCCGTTGACATGGATCATCAGTTGTGGTATGTATATCAATGTCTATCTGTCCCTACAGTCCATCTGATCTATCTGCTGCATAGTCTGTGACAGAATTAATGTTTTATTGCGATCTGCAGATCCCAATTCCTTTCCTTGGCCATCTTTGTTTCGTTGGGAAGGATCTTTGCTTCCATGTCAATTCCTTTGACGTGGATCATCAGTTGTGGTATGTATATTGATGATCTATCTCCCTCTCTGTTGATCAATCTCTGCTACAGAATTAATGTACAAATTAAAGTGACAGGTCCATCCAAACCTCATCGACTAGCTCTGATTTCTATCAATTAACCACCATCAGAATAAATCATGGAGAGAAAATCTCATGGAGGGAAAAACCTGGACATGATCCTAAACCTGCCGCCAAACTCTCTGTTGTCTTTTCCAGAACCTGCGACTTGGTAGCACTCCGGTGAGAGACAGAGAAAAGCGATTATTGTTTCTGGGTTAACTAGCTACCTCAACTACAGACCTGATTCTTCAGGTGCGCATAGCATCAACAGTTAATTTTGCTAGCCTGAGTACTGACACTTCAGTTGTCTATGTACTGCCAGATGTCGATGCTAACTTTTATACAATATCAGTTTGAAATCTAAGCACAATGACTCAAATGTGTTAACTATTTACGTGTGCTTTTTGTATGATAGTTTCTAACTCGACGTATTGTGTCACATCTTTAGGCCCAGGTCCACATATTTTTCTCTTCCATAATTAGTGATGACGGTTAATTAATAAAATTCAGTGCCAACAGAGGAGGATTCTATGGGCTGATCGTGACAATTTTATATACAGACCCATGCAGTGATGCCTCTACAGTCTACAAAGAAGCCTACTGCTAAAAATATATGTGCAGAAAAGAGATGTGTAGATTAAGGTATTTCTACAAGTTTATAACTTATTTTGTGGCTCTATTTTATGACTGTGATGAGAGTGCATAAATAGACAACTTAAGTAGCGTTTCTATGTAGTTATTTTTCATTTAATTTGTGACCTTATCTGCTGTTTTTTGTCCAGGAAAAAGAAACCTAAAATATCGACTAGAGCAGCGCAGGATAGCCCTTGGCATGGTATTGCCACAATCGATTCTGGGTGAAATACAATATATAACAGGTTAGGATATTTATTTTTTCTTCAGTTTACAATATATAATAGTCATAGAGGAAAAAAAATATAACATGCAAATTGATGAGATTTGAAGGTCAATTTACACGGTAAATTTTAAGGCTCCACCAAACATTTTTTTCCAGCAAAGTAATAATTCATGCATGCATTCACACACAACCAAAAAATTGAAATTTATGGATCATGACTAATGCTTTGGGATTTTCAGCATTGAGGTTCTTTGGAAAGGTGAATTGGAAGCAAAATATGAAGGTTAGAAGGAGATGAAAAGAGGCTATATTCAAGACACATGGTCATGTTTACTGAGGGTCATTGTGATTGCAGCACTTTTATGTTGATTATCCCTACGTGTCACCTAATCTAGAAGACCTGCCCTACATGGATGTGAGTGCGTATGTCCTTGGTATTTTGTTGTCTCTCTTTAAATTTAAATATTTGAAGATTCTTTGGTTTCCATTTATGATTGTAAAAACCGTTGGTATTATAAACATGAAGACATCTATGCATTGACTTTCCTATCATCTAACTTTTTCGGTAACCTCATTCTGGTAACTGTTGAGGCACAAGTCAGATTCATATTGAAAAAAACTGAAAGGTATGTTGCTTCGAAAGGACCAAGTGCCAGGAAAACCCCATCCTGATTGAATATTACTGTTATGAGGATGATAATACGGTCAAAGGGAAGTTGATATTTTCATTCAGGATTGCTATTTTCTTTATCAAGAACCCTATGTCATTATCATGTATTAATAACATACAATAATTAAGTTGAGTAACTTATGAAGCAGTTGACAGAAATACCTATTAAAAGTGAACTACATTTTATTGTTATTTAAAGGAAACGATGAAGCTATAGACACTTCAGATGGTTTTGATAATAATGTGTGATTTGTGATAATAATTAGATAATCAAACCAGCTATCAGATTTTTGCATTTCAGTCATAATGCTCACATAATATATATATATATATATATATATATATATATATATATATATATATATATAGTTATATATATATATCATGCATAATTAGACAAAGATGAGAAAAAAGTTTAGATATGTAGTATATGTACCACATTTTTATCGTAGCATATCTACTACCTACATTGTTTGCGTATACTTAAATTATATTTATCTCTACAAAAACAATAATGGAACAACCTTTTGGTCAAATTAGGAGGCTGCATTGCACTTATTAGAAGCCAGACATTTGACCAACCAAGAAATTAATTTAGCCTATGTCAAGCGTACAAATGGCCATGGTCAAAAAAGAACAAACTGTCCAAAGGAGTTGAGAATTGAGAACTGTCCATTCTCAGTCGCACAACCGCGCAATCAAGCAACAACTGTGCAAGGAGAATGTTAGGAAGTGTGGCATGGAATTGCTAATATGTGGGTAAACATTGCCGTGGCAAATACTATTCGAATAGCATGCTAGGTGTCGAAGAAAAAGGCGTAAGACCTATATTGCAACTCAGTCTTCATAATATGTAAATGATTTATGTAGATGGAGATATAAAAAACATTTGTAAGTTTTATTATACTCCAATAATACTAGCCCGTGCAACTGCACGGGTTGATGGACTAGTAGTTATAAAATATATGTACATACAAAAACTGATGGCCCGTGCAGATGCATGGGTTGATGGACTGGTATACGGAATCGAGACATCCAACGCAAAGCTACAGCCAGAGCCAGTCGTTGCTCAAGACAAAAGAACTGAAGGACCTATATTGCCACTTACCAGAGATAAAAGTAAATAATGGCGCCTGAAAGATACCTCGACCCGAGCACCTCACATCCTTCATGATGCGCACCTCACATCCTTCATGATGCACAACAGGATACGACAATGAGGAAGCAAGTCCCATCAATGCACGCATGGAGGAATATTAATCAATGCTCGTCTTTGTAGAGATTTGTTATGGTGCTTGAAATTAATATCAATCATTGATTTAGTGAGAATTAATGGATATTAATAGAGAGGTATCTACAAAAAAGTACTTTAAGTTGTGGACTGGTGCCGAAAAAGGTGGGCCTGATACCAATTATTCTGTTATAATTTTAATTACACAAAGGGCAATTTAGTAACTGCACATTCTATATGTTTTTACGTATTATGTACATATACAGAAGCTGAGTTCTATGTATCCTCGTCGAGGCCCATCAAAAGCTCAGAATCCCGGAATCTTGTCATCCCGGCGAGCCCTCCACCTCCCTGGAATCTCCTCACGCTGGCGAGACCTCCGTCTTTCACCGTTCCTCATCGCACCTGCGTTCGTCCTTTCTTCTTCATCATCTCTCCTCACGTCGGCGCGCCGGATCTTTGTGGGAGCCTCGCTGAAGGATCTTCAGTTCTCCACATGTCGGCATGCAGAATCTTCGTGGGTGCATCGCTGAAGGATCTCCAGCCTGCTCGTCCGCCGCAGCAACAACAAACTCTCCAACCACCACCATTACTTCCCCTCTTCCATGCACTATCCTCCATGCTAGTCTCCCACAGAGTTCCCCGGCGGGATATCTGCATGAGAGTTTTCGTAGGGGCAGGCCAAGGCAAGTACCGCGGTCAGCCCATCAAACAGGTACGACAAAGTGACGGCAAGTGCTGTTCCGCCGCAATTTTGTCATCGTCTCGCTCCATGACTCGATCTTGGTGCTGCTGCCGCAGCAGTGGACGACACCCGTGGGCTTACGGCTCATGGCAATGGGTCGGAACAAACAGGGGGCAGCGAGGAAGGCATGCGGGAGCGACAGTCTTCTGAAGAAAGCCGAGGAGGAGGGAGACGGCTTCAATTACCAAAATGAACCTTACAGTAATTAATTAAAAATACTAATAAACAATGGCTGAGATTAATTGAAGATGGCGGTATCTTAGGTACTGCCCAAGCACTGTGTTTTTATGATCACTTCAGAAAAAAAACTCAATATGTTGTTTACCCAATATCCCATCATTAATCTTTACATATGGAAGAATTATATTGAACAGAACTATTTATTATGATATGTAGAACAGTGAAGTATTATCTGTAGAACATTCTGTTCTGACGTATGGAGCAATTTATTAAGGGATGTGGAATCTCGTTGACGTGCAGCATGCAGCAGCAGATTGGGCGGCGGCGGCACCGGAGACTGTCCGTGGTTGAAGACGACGATAATAAATCTGTTGTAACTGGACTTGGCCTATACGTTCGCTAGTTTGATCAAGTAGTTAATAGTTATTCTTGTCCATTTTTTTTATTAAGGGCAAGAGACGCTCACTGGCTCACATCGGACGGCCAAGGATCGGGGTGGGGCGGCGACTCAACAACAGCATCGAGGACTCGTCGACCTAGCGCGACAGACTACATAACGCCATTAATGAAGAGGAGCTGGAGTGCAAGCTCACCAGGGTAGCGCGCGACGTCGTCGGGGATGGAGGCGGGGATCTTGAGCGCGTGATGACGGCTGCCTGGCGGCGGGCTCCGTCCGGGGCGCTAGAGCGGACGGGAACCGGAGAGAAGCGGTGTGTTGGCGGTGGCAATCGAGAGAGGGCCAGGTTGCCGCTTTTAATGAAAGGCCGGAGTGGGGAAAGAGAGGAAGGATGGTGGCCGACCGAGGCGTAATGGCGAGGCTAAAGGCGGTGGCAGCTGAGTCCCTGAGCCGGCGTAAAGGCCGTGGCAGATGAGTTGCTGACTCTGAGCCGGGCAGCCGCCGATGTGATGTGACTGAGACCCGCGTCTCTGACTCTGAGCTGCCGTCAGATAGAGGACGCTGCAGCTAAGGAAGAAGACACGAGGGTGCGTGTGCGTCCCACATGTTCGAGGGTGGCAAGGACTGGAGGAGCGGGGCGTTGAAAGGCTTTGGCCCAAGACGATCTCTGGGTAGGCTGTGCTGGGCCAGTTATAGCTGCACGGGGGCAGGCCCGCGAGTCGCCAAGCAGACTGGGCCGCGGGCGTCGATGCGCGACAGAACGAAGCCGAGTCGTTGTGCATCAGCTCATGAGGAATACTAGTGTGGTGCGCCATTTTGACTAGCACAACGACGTGTTTTTTAAGATAATGGAAACAATTATATCGTTTCGACCTCTGCATACTATGCCTGATTTTCATTATTTTATTACAAAGATTACAGTCAACCGACAGTCCAACGGGAAACATAACTAAGAGGAACTCAATCTATTATTGAACCTTCAACCAAAACTAGCAAACAGCGCAATGGCTGCCACCTCCATGAAAGCACACGCAAATCGAATGTTATTTCTAGTCTCCTCAGGCTGCAGCAGGACCCACGGTACCGCAACCTTCAATATGTTTTCCAAAATAAAACCTGCAAAAATGATAAGTATCTAACATTGTTAAAATAAATATCATTTCTACACCGCCAAATAGTCCAACAAAGATCCACCACCCCCACTAAAACGATCTTACGAACCAAGTGCTCGATATATAAGCTACAGATCTAGACAGGGATAACCACGTAGCTACTTCAGCTATCTTCCAAAGATTCCTGGTATGATGGACCGACGTGGACGACCACCATGAGCGCTCCATCTCTACTTCATTAATCACCGCATCCCACCATGCGCAAATGGCATTCGTTCGTTTCTAGTCGTCCATGCGAGCACTCACGTGATTGGCGGGTACTCCGGCACCAACGACTGACTTGCCTCCACTTTTGCCTAAAACCAACCTGTCCAATTTTTTCGTGCCACAAAACTGGGTCCAACATTCTTGCTTTCTTAAGCCATGCACTGAACCGCCGGCTAAACAACAAGCATACAACCTACAAGATTCTTACCAGAGCGTAGAACCATGCATGGCTCAGCTGCTGCCAGCTTCTTCCTTCTCGCCACCTCCTTCTTTTTCGTTGCTCAAGCCGGGCATCATGCCAGCAAATCGGCTGCGGCAGGCTGCATAGAGAAAGAGAGGGACGCGCTGCTGGATTTCAAGCACGGCGTGAATGACACTCAACAGCTCCTGGCATCGTGGCAGCGGAGGCACACACTATAACTATTGGATATATAAGTACTTTCAGTTTTAATTTAATCCAGAAATAAATCATGAACATGATATACAGATTGCTAAATAAATTAGACAAGTCTACGTAAGATCTAGACATATCTAATAAGCAGAAGAAGATGAACACATCTACCATACTATCCATAACTATCATGCAGAGATAGAACGCGAAGCCTAGTATGGAAGACATAGAGGGAACAGGAGGTGCGTACTTTTCCGGCCTGACGGAGTCGAGGAGTTGACGACGACGTTCAGCAGCGTCACGGCGAAGACAGCGACGTGCTTGGCTCACGCGGCGGGGACGACGCGCCGTGGGGAAGCGATCGAGCAGTCGCGCAGAGCGCTTCCTAAAACCTTATTCGCCTTTTTCCGGTGCAGGATCACCGAAGGCGCTGGTTCCGGAGACCTGCTCTCCCGTTCGCCGGTGCACGCCGACGATCGGGATGGGGTAGTCTTGGCGGCGCAGCAGCAGGAGAGGCTAAAACCCTAGGTAAGTTCGAGAGATAATTTCTGCGGCGATGCCCGTACGTTTATATAGGAGAGACCGCTAGGGTTAGCCGAACCTAAACCGAGTCGGTTTTCAAAACAGAAAACGTAATAAAGTGTAAAAGGAAGCCGCGCCCCTGCAAGGCAAGGGGCCGAATTTTGGCGGACCATTCACGCAGGTGATGCGCGGCCGCGCGATCGCCCACGCCCACCCGCCCCGCCATTGCGAGCGAGCGAGCGAGCGAGCGCGTGTGGTCTTCCTTCTCTCTTTCTCACACTTGCAAGGAAGGCAAGAGCATCCAAGCTTATAAGTTGGTCTCCCTCCACATCCACTAGCAATGTGGTACTAAAGATTGCACTCCCACCATCCCTATATGGGCCTTTAAGATTTTCTAGGAATTATAGAAATTATATGTGGGCTTTGGCCCAATAATTCCATCAATCCCCCACCAGATCTCAAAGTCCCATCAAGACTTTGCCTCATCCTACTACTGTTCAATATACCAGGTGTTTCAGTGAAGACTGTTAAATTGAACTTCCACCTAGAACAATAAGCTACACTCGTTTACGACTTGAACAATGGACTATGTCTTGAATTGTAAGTCTTGTGCAAACAAGCTTTACTTAGAGTCACAGCTGGTACTTGGACCACCAGTAGGCTACTCCGCGGGTGGAACATATAGGTCGTACTCCGTGGTCTTTCATGAGCTTAATAGAGATCACCCATGTCTTACAGACTGCGACCTTACAACATTCGGGCTCATATAGGTGTATTCTTTCAAGAATGCTCTGCAGGATAGCATCTTCGCTAATTAAAGCCAATAGAATATATTAAGGCATTCACCAAACCGCCATGCGGTGTTGAGAGTATTGCATTATTACTCGAGTAAGGTTAAAAGGATACTCTCTAGCTGACCAATAGCTTGTTCTTCCTAGGTCCTACTTCACGGGATCTCCGATCACATAGGTTGGATTACCACTATGGAATAGCTCAAATGGGTCTCATACCCATCTCCTTTGATGCATTGTCTATCACATTACGTGACAGCCCCTCCAGGTTTCTATCGGTTGATATGTAATCCACCGATATTACTCCGGAGTTTCTCATTTTCCTGACAGACTTTAAACGTCTCTTAATATGTCTTGATGACTTTATATTGTCCTTTGAACTGTTCACTTTGACTATCACAGTATGATTGTCACGAGTTCATCAGTATTGCCGGCACTGGTTTCTTGACAATAGGTAAGTCCATCAAAAGCTCACGTAGCCAATCGGCCTCAACTGTGGCTGTATCTAGCGCGGTAAGCTCTGCTTCCATGGTAGACCTCGTTAAGATGGTCTGTTTATATGACCTCCATGAAACAGCAGCACCACCAAGAGTGAAAACATATCCACTCGTGGCATACAACTCATCATCATCGGATATCCAATTGGAGTCACTATATCCCTCTAGTACTGCAGGAAACCCGGAATAATGAATTCCATAACCCGCAGTACCTACTAGGTAGTGCATTACTCGCTCAAGCGCACGCCAATGATCATCTCCCGGATTAGAAGTAAACCGACTCAATTTGCTCACAACAAAAGAGATGTCAGGCCTAGTAGCACTAGCCAAGTACATAAGTGATCCAATGATCTGAGAATATCTCAATTGGTCTCTACCAATTCTCTTATTCTTCCGAAGGATCAGGCTGGGATCATAAGGAGTTGGAGAAGGTTTGTTGTCCTTGTAGTCGAAGCGACTCAGCATCTTTTCCACATAATGAGATTGCGTTAAAGTAATCCCATTCTCTCCTTTGATTAGCTTAATGTTTAAAATAACATCAGCCTCACCCAAATCCTTCATATCAAAACTTTGGAACAGAAAAGACTTGACCTCATTAATCACGTCAAGGTTGGTTTCAAAGATTAGTATGTCATCCACATACAAGCACAATATAACTCCCTCACCCCCACCATGGCGGTAGTACACACATCTATCAGCCTCATTGACTGAAAAGCCTGCTGATATGAGTGTAGAGTCGAATTTCTCATGCCACTGCTTATGTGCTTGTTTTAGGCCGTATAAAGATTTCACCAGCTTACACACCTTATCGTCTTGACCCTTTACTATAAAATCATCTGGAGACCTGCTCTCCCGTTCATCGGTGCACGCTGTCGATCGGGATGGGATAGTCTTGGCGGCACAGCAGCAGGAGAGGCTAAAACCCTAGGTAAGTTCGAGAGATAATTTCTGCGGCGGCGCCCGTACGTTTATGTAGGAGAGACCGCTAGGGTTAGGCGAACCTAAACCGAGTCGGTTTCCAAAACAGAAAACGTATTGGACTCGCAGCAAAAATAAAGTGCAAAAGGAAGCCGCGCCCCTGCAAGGCAAGGGGCAGGTGATGCGCGGCCGCGCCTATCGCCCACGCCACGCCACGCCCCGCCCGGCCCGGCCCGGCGAGGCGAGGCGAGGCGCGCGCGTGTGGTCTTCCTTCTCTCTTTCTCACACTTGCAAGGAAGGCAAGAGCATCCAAGCTTATAAGTTGGTCTCCCTCCACCTCCACTAGCCCCCTGAGCTGGGTAACATTTCGAATTTGCAACACCTTCATCTTAGTTTCATGCAAGGTGTTTACTCGGCGGATATATCTTGGTTAAGTCGCCTTCTATCATTGGAGTCTCTTGGTGTGAGTGGCATGAATCTGAGCATGGCAATTGACTGGCTCTACGCATTGAACACGATTCCATCTCTAAAGTTCCTCTATCTCGAAAGTTGTGAACTTCCTAGTACAAACCAACTTCTTCTCAAACACATAAACATTACAAAAATTGTGGAGCTCGATCTCACTCACAATAACTTTCATCTTCCACTCGCGTCGTGTTAGTTTTGGAATGTAACTACAATCCAGTTCCTTGAGCTTTCTCAAACGTATCTTTATGGTCCAATTCCAACTTCCCTAGGCAGTTTGACGTCCCTCCGACAGCTTAGTTTTACTGATAATGCTAATGCAGTAACAATACCAGTAGACATGAAAGGCCTTTGTGATTTGGAAGAGCTATATCTTAGTGGAAGTCTATCTCCTGGAAACATAAAAGATTTTGTAGACAAATTGCCTCTTCGAAACTGTTCCCATTTGAGTGCTCTGCAACTTTCTAACAACCATATTACTGGAGATATACCATCATGTATTGCAAATATCAGTACTAATTTGGAATTTCTTGATCTTTCTGGGAACAATCTCACGGGAGCGATTCCCCATGAAATAGGGGATTCTGCATTAATGTGGCTCATGCTTCATTCCAACCAACTAAGTGGACATATACCAGTACTACCAATATACCTTCATACATTGGACATATCTTCAAACTTCATATATGGGCCATTGCCTTCGCATTTCGCATCTCCGAACCTTGGAGCACTAATTCTATCATCCAACAACGTTAATGGTAAAATTCCACAATCCATTTGTGAGCTGAAATACCTGGTTATTTTGGATTTATCAAACAACTTTTTAGAGGGAGCATTTCCCAAGTGTTTTCAGATGCAAAGCCTCGTCTTCCTTCAGTTAAGTAACAATAGCATCTCTGATATGTTTCCGTCATTTATCCAAGGCAACTCACAATTGTCTTTTGTGGATATATCGTGGAACAAGTTATAGGATATATCGTGGAACAAGTTATATGGAGCACTGCCAGTGTGGATTGGAGAGATGATGAAAATGCAATTTCTTCTCCTTAGTCACAACATGTTTTCCGGGCATATTCCAGTGAAAATTACAAATCTTAGACAGCTTCGCCATTTGAATTTGGCAGGAAACTACATATCAGGAACAATACCAAGGCATTTATCAAATTTAAAAGCGATGACAAAAGAACCTATGAAGAATGATGAGTTGGAATTGCTAGACCAAGAAGTAAGCTATTACAAATTTCAACAAATTCTGCCTGTGGTAATGAAGCGCCAAGAGTTGAAGTATGGTGCTAGGTTTTTCGATTTGGTTAGCATTGACTTCTCACAAAACTGTTTCACAGGTGTAACTTCTCTTAATGGACTTGTGAATTTAAATTTGTCATGGAATCACTTGACTCGACAAATTCCTGAGAAGATTGGGGATATGGAATCATTGGAATCACTCGACCTCTCAAGGAACACTCTTTCTGGTGAAATCCCTCCTCGCTCGGCGCATTTGACATATTTAGCCTATTTAGACCTATCATATAACAATATTATAGGACCAATTCCACCAGGAGGTCAACTTGACACTCTGTACGCAGAGAACCCGTCCATGTATGATGGCAACAGCGGCCTCTGTGGCTCCCCACTCCAAAGGAAATGCACAGTTGCTAATTCATTGGATAGTTACAATAAAAGTAAAAATGGAAACGATTCTATGTCCATTTTCTTTTACTTTGGACTAGCTTCAGGTTTTACTGTTGGTCTCTGGATTGTTTTTTGCACCCTACTCTTCAAGAAAACATGGAGAATTTGCTGTTACCACATTTTTGACAGAGCATACGATAGGGTGTTTGTGTTGGTGGTTCTGACCTGGCTCAGATTATCCAGGCAAGCTGCTGGAGATTGAATCCTGTGTGAGGCAAACAGACCCAGATGCTACGGCAGTACGGCGTTGTACAGTGTATAGAATAAATGAATGTGAAGAGGCTGTAGTAATTTTTTTTTTGTCTTCCTCCGAAGTTGTAATATGAAGCATTGAATTAATATCACAATTTATTACCTGAGCTTGTGTATGCTGTCATATCCCTGTTCTGTGAGGTGCATTCTCACTCTCACTCATAGACTCGGCAAATTTTGCTATCCACTGCACGGGACGTCCATGCTACCCACTGCATGGGACGTCCACCACTTTGGCCTTCGCGTCTGCTGGATCTTGAGCAAATTTTCTCCCTGCCACTGAAAATTTTCATCGTTCCCTCTGTATCATGGAAATTTTTGAACTTCCCTCTATGCCATCCACTTAAAATTTCCATGCCCTTATGTCACTGACGCTAGTGCTTAATGTTTTACTCTATTCGCTACATAAAAAACACTTTCTTTACTCCAAAAGTTATGAAAATTTGTAAATATATAGAGTAACACCTCAAGAACTTTTTTTGTTATTGGAAAATAGTTTAGTTCTAGAATATTTTTGAATTTGAAATTAGTGAATCTCACAAAGCGTTAAGGTTCAAAACTTCAAAATTTAACTTCTGAACCTTAACGCTTTGCCAAGTACACCAATTTGAAAATTGAAAATCTCATAGAACCAAAATATTTTTCAATAACAAAAAATGTTTCCCACATGTTATTCTATAAGTTTACAATTTTTCTCAAATTTTAAAGTAAAGAAAGTATTTTTTTTGAGCTAGCAAATAGAGGAAAGCGTGGATGACATAGAGGGAAGTTAAAAAATTTTGATGGCATGGAGGGAACGAAGAAAAATTTCAGTGGCATAGAGGGAATTTGCTCGTTGATCTTCTATGGCTAGTGTGAACATGCTAGAAATTCAGCCTATACTAATATCATCATATTTCTACCTTTTTGAACAGAAAATTATTGCAAGTATTTTACACTTCCATAATTTAAGTTAATTTCATAAAACTAGAGACTACACATGCGTTGTAAATTTCAGATTTTTTAATGCAAAATTTAAGGTGCACCATCAGACTTTCTAGGAGTTACATGTATCAATTCTTTCTCCTCACAGGCAACCTAAAATGTCTATAAAAATTCAGAATATATATATATATATATATATATAAATAGATAATTAAATGCACCTTTCAAATATCCTAATACTAGATTCAATGAAATGATACATTTATATAAATATGTATGGACTACAACTATTCACTATAACAATCGCGCGTTGTAGCCACGCCATCCAAAATCAAGTAGCCACGGCATGGAAAATCGACCGTGGCTACAGTATGGGGTGGGCTACTGTGGTCAACGACCGTAGTTATAGTGGCTACTATAGCCACGGTTGACTTCTTGAACCGTGGCTATTGTAGCCCTGAACAATTATCACGGTTCAAGACTTCAACCATGGCTATTGCCGGGGCGCGCGGCGGGCACGACTTTAGTACCACCTGGTCTACCCACTTCAAAGGAAATGCACAGTTGGTAATTCACTGGATAGTTGCAATCAAAGTAAAAATGGACACGATTCTATGTCCACTTTCTGATCGTGGTTCTGACCTGGCTCAGATTATTTGGGCAAGCTACTGGAGATTGAATCCTGTGTGAGGCGACACACGCAGATGCTGCTACGGCAGTACGGCATTGTGCGGTGTATAGAATAAATGAAAGGTGAAGAGGCTGTAGTAAACTTTTTTTGTCTTTCTCCGAA
Source organism: Chloris gayana (assembly GCA_031894775.1). Lineage (NCBI taxonomy): Eukaryota > Viridiplantae > Streptophyta > Magnoliopsida > Poales > Poaceae > Chloris > Chloris gayana. Next base: position 185,162 of record JAUNZO010005079.1, read on the forward strand.
GCTGTAATATGAAGCATTGAATAAATATCGCAATTTATTCCCTGAGCTCGTGTATGCTGTCATATCCCTATTCTATGAGGTGCATTCTCACTAGGGCTGAAAAAAAAAGCTCGAAGCTCGTGAGTTGGCTCGGCTCGAGCTCGTAACATTAATGAACCAAGCCGAGCCTTCGTTTCAGCTTCTTACCTTAATGAGCCGAGTCGAGCTAGCTCATGAACATTCATTAACTCGTTAGGCCCAAATGATAGGTGATTATTTTAACAATTTTGGCAAAGTTACAAGCAGCAAAATATATGTTATACTCTTAGAATAGCTATCATTAGATCAATGCAAATAGACCAATAAGAGTAACACAGTGTTACTAACATTCTTGATAGACATACTAAATTTAATAGTCCATATACTTGACAACACAAACCACTTCCTAAAGATTCACTGCAAGCAAATGAACCACTTATTTAATAGTAATGATTGTTTAACATGACATACCAACGATCAGAACAGTTTGCATTCTTTCACTTTTATTATAATTCCAAAAGAAAGAAAAATGCATCAGAATGATACAATGTCATCGATTCCTGACGATTTAGTCCCTAGGCTCGTGGGCCGGCTCATCTTTGGCCCGTTTACCTAATGGGCCGAGCCAAACCGAGCCACTTTTCTAGCGAGCTTTTTCGAGCCGAGCTCTAACGAACCAAGCTGGCCTGTTATCCAGGCCTAATTCTCACTCTCACTCATAGACTCGATGGTATTACTGGTGTATGTGGTTGAGTATGACTCTGGCATGCTTACCTATGTTGCCTACCAGAGAGATTGGACGCTTGCGATTCTGATAGGCCAGGCGGTAATATTTTGTACTCCCTTTATCCCAATATACCTGTCATTCTAGCTCTTGGCATAGGAATTTAATTACGAGAAGTAAAACAGGTTGGTGCACAGGAAACGAGGCGGTAGAGATAGAGGTGTATTGAAAATTGAGAAAGTTGCATTGGAATGTGAGGATGAATATAGGATGACAACTAATATGAGATGGAGGGAGTAACAACAACAGGTTGCTTGGTTCCTGCTGGCACATAACGTCCTTCATACGGTGAGCCTCGCGCTCCCTCTTTTTAGAATCATTTGCTCGGTGCAAGGATGACATACGTTCGCAGGTATGCAAAGTTGGATAAACTATTGTCGTTGCTCAAGAGTACTGCATGAGAAAAAGGCAAACCACCTAGCATCGTGTGAGCTTGAAATCCAGTGCAATTATACCACATGTAGTTGTCGTATAGAAGAAGGAAACGGACTGCAAGCTATATATGGCATCCTACTGGGTTCCAAAAGCAGCAACTGGTGTGGGTCTTACGACTAACGGTAATAGTCTCCACCGTTATCCTATCCGCACAACAAGCATCAGCCTGCATGCTAGGGTCCCGGTCATAGCTAGCAATTCGACGAAGACGGACGGAACCGGTTGATGGTGATAGTGGCCACACAATACACAACATTCGAAGCACATGCCAGAAGAACATGTCTCTGCACCTCCAGGAAATATAGGCAGAGACAGGTAACATAGCAAGTTCTGTGAACAAGGGTTACCGATCTTTCGAAAAGTTCTGATAAATTAAACTTGGTTAAAGCGAAGGTGAAACAAAAATCATCCTGACCTTAGAACAACACATTGAAAACCCCACAATTGCAGCATAATGTCTCCTCTGGTTACGAACCGGTGTTGCATGGTTGACCTTGCCAAGAAAGCTAATCCTTGCATACAATTCTAGAATACAAGCAAGTAGAAGAAAGAATGCAATCAAATTTGAAGATAAATGATTAATCTAAGAAAGTTGGGATCTCACGAACCAATGAACAATGAAAATGTTCTTGACAGAATTAATCTAAGAAAAAGAAGCGATGCCAGCTATTTATATGACACTAGAGTCATGCAAGACCATCTGGTCGCGCTTCTAATTGGGCTCTACGAGATACAATTTTCAAAGGCCAAAAATAGGCGATGCAGTGCCGGCATAGATTCTGGACCTTAAATTGTTTCGACGATTCCCGATGACCCAGATGAAGTTTTACATGAGACTGTTGCCATTGGAAAGGTATCCTCCTTATATTTTTCATGCGTATGTAGAACATTCAATATTCAGCCTGTATGCATCTTGTACGTCCATTTTGGTGGGGACTGGTCCTGTATACCGAAATAGATTTGAAGTTGGCTTGAATTGAACCTCGCCCTTGGTTTGCACATACTTGCTGGTCCTTCGCATCCCCAAGTCCTCACATCAGCAACTTATCTTGTTCATATGATATTTGCTTTCCAGGACTGGACATTAATCAGAGAAAAATCCTAGAAGTTCTAAAAAAAGCAAAACATCCGACCATTAATAGGGTTTCTAAATATATTCTAACCGTTAGATCTCTAGACATCATGCAGTTGTACATGAGGTGGAGACTTGAATACGCTGAAATGACAGAAAATTTAGCTGTACGTAAGTAGGACTCTTGGATCGAAAATACGTTGAGACAAACACGACACAACATACCATCTCAAACTCCCCTGTTGTCTAACATACCATCTCAAACTCCCCTGTTGTCTAACCAGCAGAGAGTCCATCCGAGATCTCTGCATGACTTCATCAAAAGCGGGACACCTGATTCCAGTACTAGCGAGATGACGTGCACTCTCGCCGGAGCTTGCACCAGGAGCAAGCTTATGCTGGAAGTGACTTTTTAATTGAGGGTGTGTTTGGTTGGTCTGTGGCTTTTTGAAAAAGCTGTTATGAGCTGTGAGCTGTGAAAAAACTGCTGTGAGCTGTGGGTTGTAAAAAAGCTGGAAGTCGTTTGGTTGAAATGGCTGTGGCTGTGAATAAACTGTTGAAATGATTGTCTTCCCTTATATTTCCTATATAAAATGTATATATAATTTAATCATAAAACATTGATTTGTTCTCAGATTAACATGAAAATAACCATTTTAGAAAGAGAAATTAATTATGTTCACAGAAATATTCAACATTTGGTCCACATAAATTCAATTCCCTTGTATGGAAACAATGTGGGGCCCGGGCTTGTCTTTCTTCTCCCCGTAGCTGCAGGCGACCAGAGCTCATTCTCCAATCCAAACTCAGCAACAACTATCCGGATAAAAGTAAAATCAAGTAGCAAAAGTCGGTGGTATATCTATACTGCAATCGATTTTGTGTTTATTTGCACGGATTGAAGCTTCTCACTGCCTCCAATAAGCCTTATCTTTTCAACATGTTCCTTCTTCCCATGTTTTAGCCCATAGAAAATCGAATAGCAAAACAAAAATTTAGTTTGATTCTGGAGGCAACGAGCTTGGTGCTATGGTGCTCGCCAGTAGCCGCACACCCTTCTCCCGCGTCAGCTTGGTTCCGAGCGCTTGCCCCCACGTCGGCCTGGTCCTGCGTGTCGGCTAGGATCCGCGCGCCGCCCTGCTCCTGCGCGTCGGCCAGGAGCCGCGCGTCGCCCTGCTCCGCATGGGCGTGCCTAGTCCCACGTCGGCCTGCTCTCGCCCGGCCATGGTGCCGCGAGTCATGCCGCTTGGTGCCTGGGCCCCTAACCCTAGTACAGGTGTTGTAAAGATGGTGGAAATTGCTTCACGGGAGATAGTTTGGTCGAGGGAGAAAGAACAGAAACCAAGAGAGAGTACGTGTGTAACCAGTGGCATGGTGGGTAATTTTCAACGCTTTGAGGAAGTCACAGCCAGCAAAAGCAGGTGTTTTTCTTCATAGCCACTTATTTAAACACCCCCTATGATTGGCTTTCTGCTTTTCAAAAAGCAAAAGCACCCCAAAAAGCCAAACCAAAGGGACCCTGACTCAATATATTCTCCAATATAGAGTGCAGATTGTTTATCAAAGAGAGCACATGCAGGAACAAGAGAAGTGATGACTTGGGATAGAGTTTGACTAAGAAATACAAAAAAAATAGTCAACCACGCTTCCTTGAAAAGGAAAACAATCATGCATTAACTATATACTAGTCTATCAACCCGTGCAGGTGCACGGGTTAGCAGTTACAACTTAGAATATAAGAAACATTTGAGCTATGAATAATTTTTGAAATATGAATATTTTTTTGCTTTTTAAGTCATTGCCAATAGCATATATATACGCATATATTTATCGTATCATCTACTTTAATATACGAAAATCCACATAGATAGTACAGCACATGTTAAAGTACTGATAGATTGGAATCTTACTTTTTATCTGAAATTTGTGTAACTAATTGTCTGGGCTGGTAACAATGTATATGAAATCGTACTCTGCCGGTATTGTGACACAACTAATGTATGTTTTATCTACACTTTAACTGTAGGATATTGTAGGTCATCCAGCATCAGACCTAGCTAGGAGTATGAAACATGCTGGCATAAAGTTAGTCACAAAACCATGAGCATCATTCGTGTTATGCATGTGAGAGTTATATCATACATTGATCTTCCAGTGCTATGCTGCAAACTACCTATTCATTAGGTCACCCTCATGAAGTTAGCTTTGGCATGCATGTGCATGGCATTGAGGATTGTCCTTTACTTCCTATCTATCTGTCCACTCACCATGAATTAATTAGAAATGAGTACTACTATTGATGCACAGGTTATAGTAGCCGGTTTGCTTCTGTGCATGCAAGCGGATGAGGCCAATTAATCTTTGAACTCCCGTTATACTTCGACATTGATATACCTTCCTGCCACTGATTGGAACGAATCTGTATCATAGATGCATTAATGGATCTGTGATAAACAAACATGATTTATCTCTTTCCTAGGCACAGATGTTCCCACCAATCTGAGCTCCAATCCACCTTCGATGGCCTGTCAATTGTATCTTGCTTGCTCTATGCTATGCTCCTTGATGTCGCCTTATGAGATTAGCATTAGAGTACAGGCAGCAGAGTGGCAAGCACACTGTCATCCTCCAAAATATTGGTCACATGATACCTTACTTTCTTTTCTCGTTTGTCCCTTCTATCTTCTTGGGTTGACAACTATTGTCTTCGCCAACCATATTGTTTCTGTGTTACACCATTCGCCTGCAATACATTTGCAGGATGAAGTTGGTAGGTACAAAGGGATTAGGCAGCTAGGAGAAAGTACATAGATTATTTTTTGATTATTTAGAGATACCTGACCTTGGATATCTATTCTGGTGGACACAGTTCCTCGATCAGTATTTAACTGAAAATTAAGGAACCCACCCTATTTATTAGAAAATCACTCTGATGATATGATGGAGATCAGAAGTACAGGATGGACCTCCTCGCAACATCCTTCCACCGTATGTGAACTCTTCATGCGAGGTGCATCAAGCTCATCCTTAAACGGCTGAGATACGATCTTTCTTGACACCATCCACACCAAGGAATATGTCTTTGGGATAATTGCAGAGTTTTAATCTTTGCGTCGAGACTTGGAAGCGATACCAGGGGAGAAGGACCATGAGGCCGTGCCCTGCATCGATCTTCGTTGGTGAGTGGATCGGCTCCCTTTCTTTCTTGAAACGTGGGAGGCGGCCACCGCAAGGAGAATACTGCAAGATGCTACGTGTGGGGATCGATTGAGAATTAAATCGTAAGACTGCAGCAAAATTTGAAGGAAAGATGCATTCAGGGGTGTTATTGTTTGTTCAGCAATAAAATCGATCTTCAGAAACGAAACTCCAAAAGAAACCACGGCTAATTCATACCAAAAAATGTGAGCTCTGCTTGAACGTCATCTGGCAGCTAAAAAAGTTTAACTTCTTTTACTTAGATGCCTGTTATCGTCTATTTCTCTTTACTCGTCTTCCGTGTTTCCTTCTTGTTCCTTTTTCTAATGCATTAGATCATCACTAACAGCATGAGCAGTAGCCGCCGATGCTAATCGGATATATGTCAATCTATGCATATATGTCATGCCACCGTACCTGTATCCATGGCCAGCAGCTTGCGTTAGTTAGGGTTTGGCTCTAGGGCACCCTTGCGAAATAAAAGATTAGAACGCGTAGGCTCGAGTTTATATGCAAAAATCTATCCTACGTACATATATCAATTATGACTTTATAAGGATATATTTTTCCCACAGCTGAAGAGATGGGTAATTTGGAAACTTATGGCGTAATACTCAACTTCGTCCCTGAACTATCGTCCAAAGCCCAATTTCATCCCTCAACTTCCAAAAGGTCCAATTTAGTCCCTGAACTTTGATTGGTAGGTTCAATCTCATCCCTTGTCCTACGTGGATGTCCACGTGGCATGCCATGTCAACTCCACGTTAGCTTTGAATTGAATTCTAAATTTCGAATTAATTTTTCCTCTCAAATCATAACTTTGTTTTTAAATCCATTTGAAAAAATGTGCTATATTTAATTTAACGAAAAAGATCTGACTTGGATATACATTTATGTACCTTTTCATTTTTTAATTGGGCTTTAGATGATAGTTCAGAGACGAAGTTAACTATTATGTTGAAACTTATATAAGGGGTACTTTTGAATATAACTTTTATAATTATGTAATGGCATAGGTGGGTAATTTAAATCATTTTGAATTTAACGGTTGTTCTTAATCAACCATTAGATTGGATGGCTAGATGTTTTGCTTTTTTTTTGGGATTTTCTTGGAATTTTCTCTAATTAATGAGGAGGCCTTAAAAAGAGCCTCCAATTAGTGAACATCAAAACAGGTTGAAACAATTGGATTGAACAATGCAAATATAAAAACTGTTTTTATAGGAGTTCATTGGCAATTAAAAACTTAGTGACTGACCATCCTTACAATTTCTTTTTAAGTCATATAAAAACAAAATATAATAAAAAGGTAGCATACTTTGATGGACTACAGTAGAAAGGGATAGAAGATATGAAATCGGTGGCAACAATGTATTACAAGAGAAACTGCAATTTTTTGTGTGTGGAAATGTAGAATTTGAAATTGAATTAGCCTCCAGTTCTTGCAATTTGAAACTACCTTTTAGCACTTTAGAAAAAGTACATAGATAGTTGTTTCTAATAAAATATGGTTTAGAGATTTAGTAATAATTTTGAATGTATTTTTGATAATATTAAATAACTTCCACTCAAGATTTGTATCTTCTCTTACTTACATGATTACTAGCTTGTGCGGGTGTATTAGAGCCCGTGTAGAACAACTTAATTTAGAGGTGAGCTCATTACTACATTCTTCTTTATTATATGTTAGTTTTGGCAATGGTTTGCTACCCAACGAATATATTATGATTAGGATCCACTTATCTGTCAACATGTTAATCATTGAACCATGCAAGTTCAGAATATGAGCATTGTTTGCATTCATAGGTGTGATGTCCTCATCACACCATTGTTGTCACAAGCATGCATCTTCCTCAACTTCAAGAACTTGAGCTCGATCCACACCAACATCCTCGATGCCCCTATATTAAGGGCTCAAGGGTCATCCTCATTAACGCATTGGCGACCGACCGATGTCACGTGGAAAGGACGCTAGAGCATTAAAGTTCGAGGTCCAGGGTTCATCCAAAGTGAAGAAAAATTAAGTATACAATAGCAACAAGAACTACATTCAGAGAGGCGCCACAGCTCTGAATTAGCAGGGCCTCATGAAGTAAATAAGAATCTTATATTGACTAATTGGAGGCTCATTTGGAGACCTCTACATTAGTCGGATAAAAATCCTAGAAATTCTAAAAAAATATCCGGCCATCCAACCTCATGTTTTACAAACAATAGCTATTGGATCTATTATTGATCTAATATTTACTAATTGGAGGCTCTTTTTGAGATCTCCACATTAATCGGAAAAAATCCCTAGAAATTCTCACAAAAAAGCAAAATATCTGGCCATCCAACCTCATACTTTACAGACAATAGCCATTGGATCTATTATTGATCTAAATTACCCACTTTGCCCCATTTTGATAAGTCAACCAAAAAAGGCTCTAATATTGGTTTCTCCCATCCATCTCACACAAGTCCCTTGCTAAGAAAAAAAAAGGAAAGAAAGAAAATAAAGAGTCTCGATCCATCTCATGGCGACTATATGACGCTCGAAGAAGTAAAAAAATACTATGTGATGCCGAAGCCATATGGGAGCTCATGGCGGCGGAAACTATCGCCTGTTCTCAAGCAGTCTTCAATGTGACGATCATGTCCAGGTTCACACGATCGCCTCCCTAAAAAGAATAGGTCTCTTTTACAGTACATTTTACGACCTTAAGTTACGAGGTGGTAACAAAATAATCTGGATCGTTGGATTACAGACTGTGTCATTACTAAATCTGTTACCACTTGTTACCACCTTGAATTACCACTTGTTATCACGGTGGAAGTTAAGGTGGTAACAATCAATGCTTTAAATATTATTAAAAGTAGTGTACCGTAAAAACGCTCGAATAATACGGGCGTTCTCACCACTGGAGATCCGCGGATGCCCCATGTCCTGGACAAGCAACATCAGGCTGTAACCACACGATCTACCATGTGTAGGAGTACAGGTTGATTCGCAAGCACGCTTACACGTGGCGAGTGCCGTCGGCCGCAAGCTCAGTGATGGCCGTGGAGGTTGGTGAGCCCTTGCCCTGCCCATGCAAAGATACCTTGCTCTCTTGCGAGAAAAAGGGCGAGCGATTAAGATCTTTATTAGTAGAGTAGTGCCAGGAAATAGAATATCAGTAATCTGGCGTGTTCCCAAGACGCAAGTGGCTTCATGCCGTTTAGTGTCTATCAAAACAAAGGAGCAGCATAAAGAGGCATGAAACAAGGGAATATTGCAGAGAGGCAAGGAGACGACGACGCGATAGACTAAGATAGCAGCAGCTATAAAAGATGCAATCCTACGTTCTGCAGACATGCAGCCGTCTGAGAGAACTGCACCTAATTTGGCAGGAGGAATACATGCATAACAGCATATGCGTATGTCATCATATGTGACAAGGATGCAGCTGAATAAATCGGAGCAAAACTAAGTGGATTGAGAAAAGCAGAAAAGAAGCGGCCATCAATGACTTGCATCGTTATTGGCAGGATTTTACAAGGAAAAAAATAGCATGCAATAGGAAAGCATAAATAAAAACTAACAAATTTACTGAAATTAAAAGGGTGCACGTACAAGAGAGATTTTTTCAGCAGCATTGCACAATAAGATCTATGACATCAAAAGACTCTCTCAGCACTACTAGCGGGAGAGGTTTTCTTTTCTTCGGAGCTAAAAGTATCTTTAAAAGTCAAGGTTAGTACGTTTTCAATAGTGGATACAGTATTTTCTTCTATATAAGCATTAAATAGTAAAGTACACAATCGTAGTGCAAAAAAAATAACATTTGCTTTTTTTCTGTAAATTTTATGCTACATGCAACAGGTTTTTTTCTTTTGAGGAACATGGTATTATAAACGCACACACACCATCGTCACATACTCATGCCTGTAAATGATTACAGAACAATAAATTATTTTACACTAAGTACGTCGAAAAGGTCGAGATCATGTGGATGGTTGTCCAATAAATAATCAAATGGTTAGAATTTACTGATTCCGACAGAGTTGTACCAATCTAATGCATGTGAACTGCTCATGGGCTTTCTTTGTATGAGGCCATTCTTCAGTGGCCTTTTCATTTCACATTTTTCAAATATGACACGTCAGCTTTATAATCTTGTTCTGTGATGAAAGTATATCTCTCAGTACTCTCTTTCATTTCACAGTTTCATAGGCTGAATGCAACATTAAATTGTTGCATAGGTATACCAATAGAATTCGTGTATTTTTACACATGAAAGAAAAAGAGTCTCAATGCATATTTCATTCTCCTTTCATCGACTTGGAAAGAGTGTCACCATCCTTTCAGTCTCAGTGGGGGTTTCATGGGCAATAAATAGAGTGTCATGTAGTCATTTTTGATGATGTGACAGTGTATTAATGAGGAGAGAGGTGAAATGGGTTTCATGAGGATGAAACTCTCCATACGTAGTTACCTAGACACCTTTGTCTTGCATGTAACCTAGAAAACAACAATAGATGAAACTATGCATTGAGAGAGGGCTATTTCATCCTAGTTTCAAACATTTTTAGATGATGTGTCACTCTAGGTAAGTGTGTCCATGAAACTCCCATTGAGATTGGCCTATATGAAAGACTTCTCTCCTCTTTCATATTAAATAGCATGTCATGTCACCTTATTTGCTAACGTGTCACCTAATAAATGTCAAATGAATGACCCACTGAGAATGCTTCTAGCCCTTCCAATGCACGGGATGGACTGGTATATTAAATTCCTATTTACTGCAGCATCTGTTACTGGGTCATCAAATCTCGTCCACGGCTTCCTTATAAAACGGCCACAACCTGGACTAATTCCCTTTACAGTAGTGTACCCTCAGAAGTCAGAACTGTTCTGTCCAGCCGTCTTGTCCCCAGAACAAGTATTTTCTTCCCATTGCTACAACATTCTAATTTATCTCATGACACGGCAACTTTTCATATTTAGAACGACGAGCGAGTTTAACAAAATGTTCTAGATTAACAGTCCACCAGTCCGTGTAATCTGTCACTGAGTCACGCTGGGTGTCAAAGCCTCAGACTATAGTTTAACAGTCCTCCTGTTAGGAACGACGACTTGACGGGGACTCGTAGTGCGTATGAGCCTAGTGCAACACAATGAAGGACGATGGGGATGGGCACCATGAGCTCTATCGATCTTATGGTGCGTATGAGCCTGGTGCAACACAATGATGGACGTTGTAGTGCGTATGAGCTCTAGTGGTGGGGGATTTCGACGCTCCAGCACTGGCGTCCATTCATCCACTCCACTACAACGATGCGCGTTTGGTGCAGGAACATGGGCCGGCATGCACTGTCTCTAGCGAGGACCATGAGCCCTGCATCAAAAGACAGTGCTCACGTCCTCTACCATTTTAAGAACCATGCCGTCTTAATTTTTCTTGTCACTGAACTCTGTAACCATCTCTCTACCATTTTAAGAACCGTGCCGTTTTAAGTCGGACTAGCCTAACCAGCTCGGAACATGTTACCACCGGTCTCTCAGTTCATTAGCACAGCAACCATGCGTCGCTCAGATGCTGTCAGTTTCTTGCGGCCCAGCACCATCTGCTGCTTCTTCCTCCTCACGCATGCTGCTGCTAGCTGCATACCCAAAGAGAGGGACGCGTTGCTGGACTTCAAGCACGGCGTCAACGACACTGAACACTTGCTGGACACGTGGCAGCGGAGGCGCGACTGTTGCTCCTGGCTTGGCGTCACCTGCAACAACCGAACCGGCAATGTGCTCCGGCTTGAGCTCGATAGACTTTATACGGGCGGTACATTATTCTTGGAAGGTGAGATAAGTGCTTCTTTTCTTTATCTCGAGCATCTAGAGCGCCTCGATCTCAGCGCCATCAACCTGACAAGAACCAACATCAACATCCCTTTCTTCTTGGGTTCTATGAAGAATTTGACATATCTCAGTCTCTCTGGGTCAGTTTTCTCTGGTAATATACCTACTCAGCTTGCTAACCTCTCAAAACTGGAATACCTTGACCTCTCCGGGACATCATTTTCTGGTAGAGTCCCGGCTGAGCTCGGTAACATTTCGAACTTACAATACCTTTGCCTCGATAACATGCAAGGTCTTTACTCACCGGACATATCATGGTTAAGTCGTCTACATTCACTGGAGGTTCTTTACATGGATTTCGTGAATCTGAGCAGGGTAGTTGACTGGCACCAAATCTTGAACATGATCCCATCTCTAAACACCCTCTCTCTGCATAAGTGTCGACTTACTGGTACAAACGGACAGCTGGACCACCTAAACCTTACGAGAATGGTGGAGCTCGATCTCTCGTCCAACTACTTCAATCATCCACTCGCATCATGTTGGTTTTGGAACCTAACAACTATCGAGATTCTTCGTCTTTCTGAAACGTATCTTTATGGTCCATTTCCAGCTGCGTTGGGCAGTTTGACTTCCCTCCAATGTTTTGAGTTTGCAGATAATGCTAATGCCGCTGAATTTCTAGTAGACTTCAAAGATCTTTCTGTTTTGGAACAGATATTTCTAACTGGAAGTCTATCTCATGGAAACATAAAAGATTTAGTACACGTATTGCGAAACTGTTCAAGACTGATTGATCTTGACCTTTCTAACAATCATATCACTGGAGATATATCGTTTATTGCCAATGTCAGCAATCCTGACTTCTGGATGACATTACTTAATCTTTCTGGAAACAATCTCACGGGTGCTATTCCCAAAGAAATAAGGAATTCCGGATTCATCAGACACCTCATCCTCCATTCCAACCAACTAAGTGGACAGATACCTGCACTACCAACATCTCTCCGTACATTGGATGTATCCTCAAACTTCATATCTGGGCCAATGCTTTCACATTTCACACCTCCCAACCTTGAATCGCTGCTTCTATCATCCAATTATATTAGTGGTAAAATTCCAGATTCTATTTGTGAATTACAAAACCTGACAATCTTGGATTTATCTAACAATTTCCTAGAGGGAGCATTCCCCGGTGCTTTCGGATGCCAAGGTTGGTCTTCCTTCAGTTAAGTAACAATAGATTCTCTGATATGTTCCCGTCATTTATCCGAAACAACTCGCAACTGACTTTTGTGGATATATCGTGGAACAAATTCTATGGAACATTGCCAGCGTGGCTTGGAGAGATGGTGAACATGAAATTTCTACTCCTTAGTCACAACGTATTTAATGGGCATATTCCAATCAACATGACAATTCTTAGACAGCTTCGACATTTAAATTTGGCGAGCAACAATATATCAGGAACTATACCATCATCTTTATCAAATTTAACTGCAATGACAAAAGAACATCTGACAGAAGAATTGATTTTTCCTTTCATTAACTATGTGAGCTTCGATGTGCACTACGGAATTGGAGAATCTTTTCATGTGGTAATGAAGCGCCAAGATTTGAAGTATGGTTCTCACTTTTTTTATTTGGTTGGCATTGACTTCTCAGAAAACAGTTTGACTGGTGGGATTCCAGACCAGATCACTTCTCTTTGTGGACTGTTGAATCTAAACTTGTCATGGAATCACTTGACTGGCCCTATTCCTGAGATGATTGGGCATATGAAATCAATAGAATCACTTGATCTCTCGAGGAACAATCTTTCTAGTGAAATCCCTCCAAGCTTAATAGACCTAACATATTTAAGCTATATGGACCTATCATACAACTATCTCAAGGGGCGAATTCCAACTGGACGTCAACTTGACACCTTGTACGCGGAGAACCCGGCCATGTACGACGGCAACAGTGGCCTTTGTGGTCCTCCCCTTCAAGTAAATTGCTCAGGCAGTAATTCACCAAAGAGAGACAATCAAATTACAAATGAAAAGGATTCTGAGTCAATATTTTTTTACCTGGGACTTGTTTCAGGTTTCGCGGTTGGTCTCTTGTTTGTGTTATGTGCCCTGTTGGTCAAGAGAACATGGAGGATTTGAATCTTTCACAGAGCATGCTTGTGACAGACTGTTCGTGTTTGTGGCCGGGATCTAGCGTCATCTAGACAAGCTACTGCAGATTAACTACGTACTTTGTAGGGGCAAAAGCCGGCGATGCTGCTACGGCATTCCAACGCAGTGAAGAAACTTGAAGTTGAAGAGATTTGTAGTACCTGTAATAATATGGCGCTGGTTGCCCCAACAAGGGCACTGTGCTCTCATTTATATACTCAAGAGAAGAGTTGTACATGGATTACAGTCGGTACTTATCCTTGGAGTACACAGCAAGGAGTACAAGTCCTACTCTACTACAATGAACAATCCTATTCGGTTAACATCCCCCCTCAACCTGGACGTGCTCTAGCTAAGTTCGAGAAAATAAGGACACCTGGAGCAACTTTTGACGTCTTTTCTTGAGTCTTGTAATTCACAAGGTTGAATGAGTGTATGTTGCATTATTTCTGCGCTGATTTATGTTTGAACTTTTAAGAGTGATCGTGGTGACTCTTTTTCTTGATTAAATATAATATAACTATTTCCTACTTTGTTTTCGCTAATGTTTGATAGTTTTTTGTTCGCAAAGAAAAATGTTTAATAGTTTTTGAAGAAAATGTTTTCTTGGGTTCTCTTTGTTTTGGACAGGAATCCGGATACCAAGACGTAGTGTCTACCCTTTATAAATAGCGTACTGGGTTAAAACTTTTCGTCCTCGTCTGATTAGTTAGAACCTGCTTCTTATGTATCATGAGCGCTCGAGTTCGATCCCCAGGAGTTTTTTGGCTCCGCGCGCCGTCTGCTTGCTATACTTTTTGAGAATTTCTCCGGTGGACCTTTTCTAAATTTAGCATGAATCTCAAAGCAGCTAGGCCATTAATTAATTAATCCAAAGGCCCACGTAGTCCTGCTCAGCCAGTCCGTCCAACCCAGCCGTGAGAATCGGATCGATGGAACAAAACCTTCGTTGACGCCGCCACCACTCATGGGAAAAATGAAAGAAGAACAAATACCTCCGTTGCTCCCAAACCCTCATTTTTGTACTACGGCCTATGATCATCACAACTTCTATACAATCCACTTGATATGAAATGTTGGGCGTCTAGGGCAAACTGCTCAAACAGAATGAGAATTAGATGTTACTAGCCCATCAACCCGTTCATACGCACGGGCTAGAAATATTGGTGAATTAATTAGTTATTTTTAGGATATTGACCTATAAGCGCAATTATTTTGTCATATGCCAAATGGTAAATTATGATATTAATAACTATTAAATCTACCAATTAGCTTCTTTTATCTTCCTCAATGCAAGTGGGACTCTTTTTTGTCAAATGGTTTGTTTAGTTTACCCAGCTCGAACATCCTCTAAATCATGAGAACTTATTTTAAGTGTAAAAGTCCACTATTTTATTCCATTTCTTTTCTTTTGTCACATCGCTCAAAACATCTTTATGCTATCCCCATGATGTGACCATCACGTTTTCCTTTTTGAAAAAAAATATAATATATGACATCATCTCTTTCATATGTGCCTTTGGGCATTCTGAAAGGATAGTTAATAAAGCAATTTCTAAAAATATGTTTTTTGTGAGTGTTATGTAACTTGGCATATTAATAGATCAGCATAGAGGAGTATTAGATATGTTTAAACGGATAGAAACAGTTCAGCCGAGATACAAATATGCATTCAAGTTTAAATTCAGTTCCTGTTACCCTCTCATCAACATGATTCTGTTATTGTTACTGCAAGATAATGATCCATCGTTTTCTTTGCTGATGATGAATCCCCAGACGATAATGTAATACGGATCAATGCCGTTGCAACAGATCAGAGGCGCAATCTGTCTCCATCCCAACATAAATGATCACCCTGCTCTTCACGGCATGGACAAAACAGTGGCTTGTGTCTATGCGTCCTCTTTGTTCAACAACTGAAGGCCAATATCGATTGAAAAAGAAAAACACTAATTGACATCGCTGGAACTTGGCTGGTATTCCAGCTCTGTGCATACACCGTTTCAGCACAACTTGTAAAATCCAGTAGATGTTCAATGACTTGAAAGTTCCTTATCACCATCTTTTTGGCTTCTTCCTGTTCGGTCGTCTACTGTGATAATCACAAAAACATGATACCGTGCTCTTGATCATCATGACATGATCCAACATGGGCTAGCTAATTTCAAAAACAATACTATATGCAATATATTCAACTACATGACAATGATTTAATAGTAACCCCTCCTTTAATTAGGAAGTACAGCGTGATTTGTAATTCAACTTCATTACCTCTTGTAGGGATAAAATGTTGTCTTGATATTTACAAAAAACATTTAGAAAACGTAATTCATTTTTATCCTCTGAGTGACGGCACACCATTTTATTCGATAAACCTAAGAGAAATAGAATGAAACAATTTTTTTTGTATAGGAATATCAGCACTAAAGGTCGCTTGCATCAGTTGTGTAGTGTGTTCCCTCTTCACAAGTAGTGCCTAGACATTTGGTTGCTATAAGGATCCTGCTGGTAAACCATCATCCAAGATATAGCCAACCTTGTCTAAAACAAAGAGGTATATTTTAGGATTAAACACATGACATAATTACATAAAAAAGTTAATTGCCCTGTTTTACCACTATTAGTCTATGTCCATGCATCGTAGACAGCTCATTTCAAACTCAATGAAAGCACCCGAATCATTGGCCAATGTTGGTAATAGAATACAAAAAAATAGTTTGCTGAGTATAGAAACTATATGTAAGTTAGCAAACCTGAATCTTGTAGTGCAACTTTGCTGTTGGCCCTTGTTGTGTATGCCGCTGGAAATATTATCTAGTAGTCGATACGTATATGGACCAATAGCTTTCTGTAAGAAATCTAGTAGTACATATCCTTTTTGTTTGCTGATCGTCCTAGTGAAGATGTTCCTTGGTGGATGCTTCTTTGGACTTGCCTCTGCATCCGGCCGGTCACTTTTTAATCTGGTCTGCTTGGCTTCATCTTCATATTATCACTACGGGAGGATCCATCTATGCCGTGTGCCAGAATCGCACGGCAAAGACACAAAAACACACGGCGAAGTCTTTGCCGTGCGCAGCATACGGCATAGATTAGACGGCAAAACAGCCGTCGGCAAAGGGATCTTTGCCGTGTGCTTTCTGTGGCGCACACGACAAAAGATATGCCGTGTGCCGTATCTTACACACGGCAACATAAAGCTGCCGTTACCATGCTGGTATGGTAACGGCCATCTTTGCCGTGTGTCATCCATCGAGCACACGGCAAAGTGAGTACCCATTTGCCGTGTGCCGCCCACCTGGCACACGGGGAAGAGTACACACTTTGCCGTGTGCTGTGTGCATAACACACGGCAAAAGCTCCATCTTTGCCGTGTGCTATGCACACAGCACACGGCAAAGATGGAGCTTTTGCCGTGTGTCGTGGTCCAATACACACGGCAAACGTGGAACCCTGGGTTGCCAGGATCCCACCCTTTACCGTGTGCCCTTGTCCAATGCACACGACACACGACAAAGAGGGTATCCCCTGCACCCAAAAATTTGTATTTAGGCGGCCCCGGACCAAAAAAAACACCGATAATCATCAGATCATATATTTCATCACAGGCAATCACATATTTCATCACAGGCATCTACAACACAAATATACCACAATTCTGCACACTGGTTCACAAATATCACAGGCAATAGTTCGGAAGCACAAGTTAAAGTTCAGAAGCATAGTTGTCATCCACGGTAGACCCTAGGAATTCGATAAACACAAGGAAGACAATAGTAAGATAGAAAATTCACTAACACATAATTCCCCTTATCCGAGACGACAACAAATTGTCCGGCCATCTTGCCGACCATCCGTCGGCGACAAGTCGACATCTTGATCCCCGTACCAGGCCACCGACCCCGGGCATTCGATCCCGCCGATTGGTTCTGCACAAATGAGATGTGTTGATTACTGATTAGTCTATCAACAAATAATTGTTGCTCTAGTATGGACAAAATATGAACTAGAATGTTTTTACTCACAGGAGTACCCGTCGGAGGTGGCACAAAGAACGGCAGCGGTGGCAGTGGTGTACCTAAAGTCTGGCCAAGTGATATGCACCACCGATCAAGCTGCGCCTGCGCTGCTCCGAGCTGGTCTGCAATCCTCCTGGACACCTCCTGTTGGATTCTATCTTACATGTTCTGCTCCATATCGTGCCTTGCCCTCCTCTCTAATTCGAGCTGGGCCTGCAATTTTTGATCTCATTGTGCCGTTAGAAAAAGACATGTGTAGAAACAATTAACCAGGGACAAATGTAAATGAAATTACCTCAAGTGCGTCCACCCGTCCCGCAGTAGTGCTAAGTCGAGGGCATATAGCCGGGCTTGAGCTCGTGCTCCTCGCTCGTATATCGGAGAGTGTGTGCCCGTAGTTGAGTGAACCCTGTCCAATGTAGTACCGTCCATGCTTCTTGCCTCCACCCACCCTCATCACGACCTTTCCATCAAGATCCTCCATAGAAGGATCCCACTCGGCCCATGGATCTGTCTTCCCATTTCGGTGTACCCTGTGAGGCGGCTGTGGACTGATGGATTGCTGTACGCCGAGGGTGGAGCATTCGGGATGTACTCGGTGTCGGGCGCTGTCGCCTTGCCCCTGTGGGCCATAGCCCATGCCGAGAACTGGGTGCAAGGACGGTCCTCGTGTGACTTTGACTGCAAAACATAATAGCGAGATGATTAGAAATTATATAATACTGGGTAAGAAATAAATGAATTCACATACCCATCTCTCCGCGTATTGCGTGAGTGAAAGGTTCCCTTGATGGTGTGCTAGACCTGGCATCATCAAACGCCGCTCCCGACAAGAATTATGTATCTCCTCCTAGCCTTCCGCACACCACTTGTCTACGATCTGTCCCCAAAGAACAAGATTGTTGTTGACCCACCACGCAGGCACCTACACGTCATGAAGTACAAAACACATATATAAGAACAATGAATTAAGTTTTAGAGAAAATATTAATGTTTTATATTTACCTTCATGTACTCTTCTCTTGTAAGCTTCATTTCCTTGCTTGACCTTTAGTGACCTTAACATGAAGATGTATGCCGTGGTACGTGATCACAGCCTGAACACGTGACTTGTAAAACATGTCCGTCACGAGCTTAGGACATGCCGCCTTAGCCACCACCTCCGCCTACTCCTCAAATCCCTCCTGGCATCCGAAGAAATCCATCAAATAGATTCAATGTATAATATCATTATTTCAAGAATGATCAATGAATAAGATAAGTATTAACACATATAGTGCAACGAAGGCTTACCCACAGCTCGTTCAGCACACGGTCCGCCTTATGGGCAAATATCCTGCCGTCCCGATCATAGTCGTCATCACCACAATAGTAGTGCTTCCAGGAGGTGGCCAACACAACCTGTCCTTTATAAGTCACTCGGCCTGGATAGTGGGTCCTGACCAAAAGACCTAGGATGCCATTGACATGGCGTTTGTGATCACCTGGAGCGACCATCACCCAACTCCTACACAAATTCTTAAGAAGTTAGTATTTTCCATTATATGAATTGAATGAATATGTTGTGATAGCATATAAAATTACTTACTTAGGCGGATCGGGTCGAATCAACGGTCGTCTCTCTACAAGTATCGGTCGCTTCGGGAGCTCCGAAGGACCTCTCAACCACACCGATGGAGTAGAGGAAGTGGAACCCCCTGCCCCCACCCTCCTCCCCCTGCTACAACTCGTCCTCCTCCTCCTTCCCCTCCTCCTCCTGCCCCTCCCCCTCCTCCGCCCTCTCCTGCTCGGACTCGGACTCGGACTCGGACTCGGACTCGGACTCGGACTCCTCCCCATGCTCGTCACGTTCCTCCCTCTCCTCGGACTCGGACCGAGCTACGGGCGACAGGTCCCTCGCTCTCCCTTTCCCTCCCCGCCCTCCTCCACCCCTCCCTCTCCCTCCTCCTCCCCCCTTTCGTCTCCCTCGACTACTCCCTGCATCCTCGGCTCCGGAGGGTCTACTTTTTTTCTTTGGCTTCACCTGTCTGGTACAACGACACGAGCGACTTGACGACACCACCCACCATCTTCAGCCAATCACCTGCAATTGAAAAAAAGAAAACTGTCAACATACTTTGAAAGAACAATAAAACATAATTTGAAATATTAAAGTATTATAATTGTATATGTCAAAATAACTATTAGGGAACAAAATCATACATGTTCATCTAGAAATAATCATCATCATCGGGATCAGCTGGATCATAATCCCCATCATGACTTTCACACAGGTCGATATCAACATCGATATCGGAAGGAACATGCTTGTCGGGAACACCCGAAAGTAATTCTTCAAGTTCACGTAAGTCAGCCGGATCATCAACCTCTTCTGCAACATCCTCATTGTCTACTTCCATTTCGAACCTTTCGAATATGTTTATCACAAAGGTCCGTTGTAGCCTGTCATCTTGAAAGAACTCATGTTCGTGATATTGGTTTGGGTCTATGGTGTAATCGGCATCGTTTGGAACAGGTAGTTTATTGTGTGGCCTTATCTTGTAGACAACATCCCAACCTTTGAGACCATCTTTCTGGCATGGGTATGACACATAATATACTTGTGTGGCCTGTTGAGCCACGATATAGACATCGTCTCCGGGTAAGACGGAGGATAGTTGAATTTCAACCATCCCAATGCCAAGCGTCCGTCTTACTACTTGAGGGTCAAACCAATGACATTTAAAAATGACAGGAGTAAGAGGTTTGGAACCATGAAACTTGAGTTGGTATATCTCTTCAAGTATTCCATAATACTCGAGCCCATCTTGGCCTGGAGTAAAAACTCCGGTATTTGTGGTTAGTCGTCCGGGACAAGTCTCCTCGTACCATCTTGTGTGAAAGCGATATCCATAAACGTCAAAACCTTTATAGCTCGTGACTCTATAGTTAAAGCCACACGCAACTTGCCTCAACTCGGTGCTCATGGACTTATCCATTTGTGCCTGCAAGAGACATGAGGACAGTTAATTAATTATACGCTACTTATAGTGATAAACTAAGTAGAAGACAAATTGGACGTTACCTCATGTCCGAACCAAGAAATGAAATCGGGCATTTGATTCCCCGCACCACGTTTCAGTAGGGTATCAAGTTCGTACGGGGTAGGTTCCCTTTTTCGACGCCAGAATTGATGTAAAAATTTCCTGTAGCAACAAGAAATCAAGGGGATTGATATTTGACGCAGAAGAGTGACTACTCGAGTGAAAGAATCATTAAGAACTTACTGTATATATGGCTCAACTTCAGAAAGATTGGTCAACACATATAGCATGATCGTGTGATACTCGGTATGACTCAACAACTTATTCTTCCCACCAAATGAAGTTTCGAGCTGCCCTTGAAAAAGGCTAAGGTTCGATTCACCTTCGCCGGCATTGTAACGAGGAACAGGGTTATGCACGCTTGGGAGGTTGTCGGAATAGTATTTGGTTGTGAAATTTGCCACCTCCTCAAGAACGTATGCCTCTGCTATAGAAGCTTCGATTTTGCATTTATTTCCACATTTAGTCCGAAGAACCTTTAGAGATCTCTCAATTGGATAGCACCAACGAAACTGCACAGGACCACCCATTCGTACCTCATAAGGAAGGTGCAAAATCATATGTTGCATCGAAGTGAAGAACCCGGGTGGAAAGATCTTCTCCATCTTACGAGAGAAACACGGGTGCCACTTTCTCCAAGTCTTTAATCGGGGTCCGGGAGACCTCCTTAGCACAAAGCACACGGAAAAAATAACTCAACTCTGCCAGCACGGTCCGGACATGATCCGGGAGATAGCCTCGAACCATCACCGAAAGAAGATACTGAAGCCACACGTGGTAGTCATGAATCTTGAGCCCGGTGACTCGCCCGGTAGATAAATTCACTCCCCTAGCCCAGTTCACTGCAAAGCCATCAAGAAACATTAACGTTCGGAACCATTCCGGTACTTCCCTCTTTTGAGCCGCAGTGAGGGCGAAGTCAGCCTTAGGCTTCTTCCATGACTTGGTGCCCGGTCTAGGCTCCACCATGCTTAGCTTTGGTCTATCACATATGAGTTGTTGATCCGAGTCTCGCTTTCACATTATCCCTTGTTTTGTCGGGGATGCCCGTGATTGTGTTAAAACCGACATCGGCGATATTCTTTTCAGTGTGCATTGCGTCAATATTGTGTGGAAGGAGAATGTTATCCATATATCCAAGCCGATACAAGCTCGGTATTTGATTCCAGGCATGTTGTACTCCGTATCCCACGAAACAATTTTTTTTTGTATCCAACCTTAGTGACTCTAACTCAGCCCGAATCATGGCACCAGTCATGATCTGTGGTGGAGGGTCATTAACTTCCCGACCTTTCGTGAAGTTCTTTTTGTCCATTCTAAATGGATGGTCAAGAGGTAGAAATTGTCGGTGTTGGTCGAACGAAGAAAACTTACCATCCTTAGACAACCGATTGAACGCCACGGTTCCTTTACATACGGGGCATGGTATCCTAGAGTGAACACCCCAGCCACAGAATGCCCCATATGCCAAAAAGTCATGCAGAGAGTAGTGGAACCACACACGCATTTTGAAGTTGCGCCTTGCAGCTCGATCGTATGTCAATACCCCATCATTCTAAGCACGATCTAAATCATCAATCGGAGGCTCCATGAACACACTCATACAATTCCCGAGGTGTTCAGGAATTATCAACGACAAAAATATGAATTGTCGTTGAAATAGTACGCCGGGAGGGAGATTAAGTGGTATAACAAACACGGGCCAACAAGTGTATGTGGCAGCACCCATTCCATAAGGATTGAACCCGTCGGTTGCCGAGCCACACGTACATGGCGATCATCTACAACTATGTTTTTGTAAACCCCATCAAAATGTGTCCAAGATTCACCATCGGCGGGGTGTACAAGCTTGTCGAGAATGGTACCTATGCCCATGTTTGTGCCATGTCATCTGCTTTGCGGTCTCCTCGTTCATGTAAAGACGTTGGATCCTCGGTATGAACGGAAGGTACCGAAGGATTTTTACGGGAATCTTGAGCTGCTTCACACTACCATCCCTCCCCTTTACCTCCATGTACCTAGAGGAGTTACACTTTAGACGAGTGCTTTGCTTCAGCATGTTCTTTTCTAAACAAGACGCATCCGTTACGACAAGCATGGATCTGCTCATATGGCATCTTAAGCACGTTTAGTAGTTTCCGTGACTCATACATGCTCTTTGGCAGAATGTGACCTTCCGGAGGCAGGCTGCCAACAACAGTCAACATAGCATCGAAGCCGTTTCGACTAATGCCATACTGAGACTTTATGGCCATTAGGCGAGCAATGGCATCCGGTTGGCAAACCTTGGTATGCCCGTGAAGGGGTTGTTTTGCCGCCTTCATCATTTGGTAATATGCCTTTGCAGTTGCCTCTGGTTCCTCCTCCCGCTCCTCCGTTGGTATTTCATCCCCGTGTGCTTTATGGTAGTCATTTAACATGTCTCCTACACCGGCATCGGAATCATAATCATCCATGCGTTGTCTCACTACCTCATGTCGCGGACGCATGCTTTCACCATGGCAGGTCCACAAGGTATAGTCCGGCATAAATCCATTCTTGCCAAGGTGTCTACCTACAACATCTTTACTGTGCTGATGAGTGTTTCTACAATTGTCACATGGACACCAAGTTACTTTCGGTCCTTCAAGCCTAGCAAATGCTCGTTCCAAGAACTGGTCCGTGTTATAAATCCATTCACGAGTGAAGTTTCCATTCTTTGCCCATCCAGTGTACATCCACTCACGGTTCGACATCCTCCGACATATCGTAGAAAAATATCAAACATAATTTCATCTACACTGATGCCTATAGTCTAATAGGTGAAGATAGGTCCTAATCCCACTCGAGGATCCGTAGGCTGAGGCTAGTTTCACGGTATACTCCTCTCCGAGACAGAATTTCGGCAGCACCTCCCCGCTGTTCTTCAAATACACGTCCTACAAAGGAGATTGTGTATCCGGAGAACAACGGAGACGTGCTGCCGAAATTCTGTCTCGAACAGGAGTATACCGTGGAAACTAACCCCACTACGCATCCTCGAACTGTCTAAAAACGTGGACAATTCGAAACAGATACAGTCAAAGATATGCAAAGATCGACATATCTCCAACCGTATCTATTTCGAACGGGAGACACCTAACTAGGTTACGTGAATCAACCTACGAACATGAAACATACAGAGGGGTGTTTCCGATGTGCTCACCTAGGGCTCGATGAGACGCACGGTTCGATGACGGGGAGAGTGTCGGGGCCGCGTCAAATCGCCTTCCCTACAAAAGAATGAACTAAAGCTTGTCAATTGAAAAATTCGACAGCACCTCTCCCGCTCGGAGAGGTTTCCACAACCTAGAACATACATAGTCACATACGGCTCGATGGCCGATAATCACACACATGATCATCACCGCCACAATCACACAGACGACGTGATGGCCGCTGTCAATGACATTCACCAAAATTTTCTCACCTACGGAATCGACGGTGTAGGGCGGTCGTGTGTCGGGGAGGAGTTCGGATTGTCCAAGCACGGGGCACCGGGATGATGGCGCCTCGGATTGTCCTAGCACACGCGGCACGCGGCGTGGGTGTGGGCGGCGCGGGCGCGGGCAGGGAGGCACGCGCGGGGAGGCGGGGGCCCTACCCTAGGGCTCGGGCCTACAGGCCAAATTTTTTTTTTGCTGAGTAAAATTTAGCAAAAAAAAAATTTGGCCTGTAGGCCCGAGCCCCGAGTAGGGCCTCTACTACTGGGCCGCCATTACTAACCAGCGTTCATAAGCAGGTCTAGCCCGTCGATCGGGCCCACCACTACTAACGTGGGTTTCATAAGCAGGCCCAGGTTCTGCCGGCCCGGACGTGGCGGCCCACAGGCCACGTGCGCATATATCAGGAAGCTCGGGACAGCCAGGAGGCCGTGCTTTTAAGCTGGGCACGGCCGCCCTGGCTGGGCGACGTGGTACTATTGTTTGCCGTGTGCCCTGGGCGAGGCACACGGCAAACAAAGCCACGTGCCGCGCACGGGGCGGACGGGCCATCAGGCCGCTTCCTGCGTGCCGTCAGACCCTCGCGCGCCGTCAAGCTTCATCGTGTGCTCCAGCGCTGGCACACGACGAACAGAAGCTTTGCCGTGTGCTCGTGCACTGGCACACGGCGAACTTTATCTTCGTCGTGTGCCTTGTTTACAGCACACGGCGAAATTTATTTTTACCGTGTGTAGCGCGCGGGCACACGGCAAAGCTTCCTCTGTGCCATGTGTTCCTTTTGTGCCGTGTGCCGTTGTTTTGGCACACGGTGAAATGTAATGTTCGCCGTGTGCCCGACAAACGGCACACGGCGAAGTTGTAGGCACACGGGAAAGCTGGTCTTTCCCGTAGTGTATGCTAATATGAACGTATTGCTGCTACTAAAACGTGATGCGTAGTACTCTTGGCAACGGATCTTTATGTGCACAAAACGTACATCCCTGCAGGTATATGAAACATGTACCCACTGCTTGTGCTCTCTGCCTATCATGTCGTTGCTTTGGTTCTCTTCCACTACGGGAAACAGGTTGTATGCCGTGTGCCTCTGGCTCCAGTGCAGAAAAATTTCTCACTTTGATGGCAAGTAAATGACCAGGGCCTGCATGCCTCGATGGAAACCACCGGATTGCCTTTGTGTTCTAGTAGTGGCTACCGAGAGCTCACCGGAGTGCCGGAGTGTCATCTCATTCCTGCCAGAGTCTGCCGGGCAACATATCTCACACACGGTTATGGCATGGCTGCGGCTATGAGGCCCCTGGGCAAACCTGCAAGCAACAACAGTCACCTTGCCTTTGCCATGGCAGATCGCTACAGGTGAGATCAGAGAAGCTCAGATCTTAGGGGTGTAGGAAAACTTTACATCAGTCGGCTTGCTCGATCGATCAATCTCGCAGGCAACGATACTTCTTGGACCACATTGTGAAGGATACGTAATCAGATTTTCCATACATATGTCTCCTGCGCCAGAAGTCAATGGGGTACGTCTCCTCTGCCAGGAGTCCATGGACAGCAAAATTAAACAGGCCAGTAGACGAATACCTCATGATCTCAACGGGTAAAATCCTGATTCATGACTAATGGATGGCTAGATGTTTTGCTTTTTTGTGGTAATTTCTAGGATTTTTCTTCAATTAACGTGGAGGCCTCAAAAGCAGCCTCCAATTAGTATATACTGTATAAGATATATTTGAATACTTGCACCTGTGTCATAAGTCAAAAAACGAAATTGTTATCTTAAAGCTGGATTTTGGAAAGGCTTTTAACAGGACTGAACATCAAGCTATTATTCAAATTTTGCAACATAAGGGATTTGGTGAAAAATGGATTCATTGGATTTCAGAGATTCTAGGGACTGGCACCTCTTCCATTCTCCACTACATGAGGGGGTAAGACAAGGAGATCCTTCATCTCCTCTCCTCTTTGTCTTGGATGCTCATCTACTGTAGACTATAGTGAACAGAGCTAAAATAGAGGCCTCCTTAAGCTGCCAATTGATATTACAAGTTCAAGTGACTTTCCAATTATACAATATGTAGATGACACTCTTTTGGTTATGGAAGCTTGTCCAAGGCAATTATTTGTTCTAAAAGCCTTGCTAAACACTTTTGCTGAATCCACAGGTTTAAGGAACTCAAAGCACAACACTGGAGGTGTGTTTTCCATTAGTGCAAGAAAGGAGATTAATTGTTTGTTCTCTTTATCTCACACAAGGAGGGAAATTACAGATGGTGAATTCAGTTCTTTCCTCTCATCCAACTTTTTACATGTGTACTATAAAAGTTCCTTTGACAGTAATTGCACGTCTAGAGAAATACATGAGGCATTGTCTTTGAAGAGGATCAGATATGAATGCCAAGAAGCTATCTGAAGCAGCATGGGAATTGGTAGCCAGACCAAAATGTGAAGGTGAACTTGGAGTGGTAAGGTTGGAAATAAAGAATGATGCTCTACTCTTGAAAAATCTGCATAAATTCTTTAACAAAGAGGATCTGCCTTGGGTGCATCTTATTTGGGATCAATATTATAGTAATGGACAATTTCCTGGATTAAGGAAAAGGGGATCCTTTTGGTGGAGAGATATTGTTAACTTAATGGCTACTTATAAAGGAACTGCTAAAGTTCAGTTGCAGAATGGCTCATCAATAGATTTTTGAATGATCTCTGGAATGTTCAAGTCTTATCTTCGAAGTATCGAGAACTCTTTTCTTTTGTCAAGAATAAATTCATGGTGGTTTCTAAAGTGTTACAAGTGGAACATACTCACATGCTTTCCATTTTACCTTTATTTGAGATAGCATATACTCAATTTCAAAGCATGGAGCAGGATTTAAATCCAAACAACTTTTCAAATAGCAATGATACTTGGTCTTATATCTGGGGCAATAAAGATTATAGCACTAAGAAGGCTTATAAATATCTTATGGGTCACTAGCAAATTCATCCAGCTTTTTAGTGGTTATGGGCTTCTTGCTGACAACTGAAACATAAAGTATTCTTCTGGCTAGTTTTTCAAGACAGAGTAAATACAAGGGGTCTTCTAAAGAGAAGAAATATGTATTTAATTATGCCTGTGAGATGTGCATTTTACAAAAAGAGGAGTCTCTGCAGCACCTCTTTTGAAGTGTCCATTTGCTAAAAGGTGTTGTGTAACACCCTACTTTTTCCATTTTCCAAAAATCTCCAAAATTAATTGTACTAATTATTATAAATGCTAGAAAAAGGGCTACAAAATTATTTTTCGTAAATAAATAATTAAATTAATGCATTCATTGATGGCATCGTGGCATGTAGGATTTATTAGGCACATGTGACGCTTAAGTTAATTTTAATAGCCTTTTGTTTACTTAAGAAAAGCTAAGAAGTAAAATAGAAAAGAAAATCAAACCTTCCTGGGCCCAAACCCCTCTCTTCCTCTCTTCTCCTTTCTTTTTCCCGGGCCCAAGCCCAGCCAACGCAAGGCCCATCCGGCCTTCTTCTACCTACGGCCGCCCCCAACAGTGCCGCCCAAAATCTCCCCCCTCCCATCGTTCGAATCCGCGCCTCCGCGAGCCCTCCCGCGCATCCCCGACATTGCGTCCGCGATCACTGCCCCTCCTTCCTTCTTCCCCCCACGCTAGCCCGACCAAATCGACGCTCATCAATGCCAATGGGAGCAGGGAGCACCATCACCGGAAATCGGCCGCCATCGCCGCATTGAGCCGCCCCACCCCGCTCCTCTCTATAAAAACCGGACTACGTACTTCGCCTCACCCCTTTCCCCTCCCACGCTCGAGCTCCCTTGATTTCTCCCACGCTAGCACTGTCGCCCGACGACCGCACCGCCACCGTCCAACGCGAGCTCGTCCTCGACCGTCCCAGCCATCACTCAACCCCGGGACGAGCTTCGCCACCCTCCACCAGCACCGACGCAACGGAGAAAGAGCTGCGAACGAAGGCACGCAACCTTGCCGAACCCCGCCGTTCCTGCATCGTTGTCGCAGCCCCTACCCCGGCCGCCTCCATCCGTGCACGATCGCCCGGGTAAGATCCCCGAGCTCCCTGCATCATTTTCCCCTATCGCCACCGTGATCCGGCCACCGGAGTGCCATTCCGGCGAGCTCCACGGGCTCCACCAATGGCGCCACCGCGCCACACTAGCCGCCGACCTCCCGGCCAAGACCCCCTACGTCGTCCGATTCTAGATCTGCGGCCCGGATTTGAACGACCCATATACCCCTTCATAAAGGTCCACCGTGGACCGGTGGACCGCGGGTCCACAGGACCTGTGAACCCGATCCAGGGGTTTTTAATTTATTTTAATTAGTTAATTCCCGGGATAATGCGTAATTTACATTATGGCCCCTCACGAATAATTTATTTATTTATAGGTCCTGTTTTATGCATATTAGCCCCTATTATTCAATAGGCCAGCAACTTTTACATTTTAGCCCCTGTGCTTTGTCAATTTCACGCGTGCCTGCTCTCGTATATAGGAAATATCATGTGCTACCCCTTTGGATTTAGGTTTAATTATGTTTAGGTCCCCGCAACCTTGTTTTAGGCATGACTTTTGATCCGTAGCTCCAAATTAAGCTATTCTTGCGCCAAAATTCTTGTAGTAACATGTACTTTGCATCTAGGGTATTATCATACTGTTTTATGCCTTGCTGCATGCTCTGTATTAATTTATTGTTATGCTTTGTATGTGCCGGCGTCGATGCGCGTATAGTTGAGAATGTCCAGGAGCCGCAGGAGTACGAGGACATCCAGAATCAGGAGTTCGAAGAGTTTGAGCAGCAACCCCCGTACGATCAAGGCAAGTGCCCTTGACGGATTTTGCACCTTTTCTGTCTATTCTGTCACATAGTGTAGTAATTGCATGCTTATGTTAATTGATGGATGCCTATGTTAGGACCTACTAGTTTTGATTGCACCTGTATCCTTGTCGCCATGGACTTAGATGTTGGGATGAATGGGTAGAACTGCTTGGCATGCTAAATTATTATGTCCGGGGTTAATTTTCATATTAGTGTTGTTGTTTTACTCTTCCCGCATGATGAAAATTGTTAATTAGAAACATGGCCTAGGGTTTTGGGTGACCGATTGGGGGACTACGTCCGGGCGTACCTGTAGTCCCATGTTTGTTATCACCTGAAACATAAGGACCGGTTCTTGGAGCGATAATCCATGTTAAACCGTACAGCCACGAGCCAAGTATGGGCGCGGCTTGGCTTAATATGCGGTAGATGCCAGTGGAGTACGCGCGAATGAGAGGGGGCTGTGGCTGGGGAGTACCAGCAGTCCCGGGGAGGCATGGCGACGAGACAAGGTCTTAGAACCATCCGGCACAAGGGAGAGAAGCTGCCTGAGTGGAGGGTTTACTCCTCCAGGTTCGTGGATCTCTTAGTGGACGCATACGAAGTCGGAGGATACCGTGAACTGCCTTGGAAGTGATCTCTTATCCACACACCCTGGAAGTGTGTTATGTGTCCGATGACACCGGCGGAATGGATACTTTTGTCCACCTAGCAACAGGGGACGGAATCACTTCCTCGTGGGAAAATGTCTACAACCTCTGCAGAGTGTAAATTGTCATGACAGCCGTGCTCACGGTTAGGAGCAGCATGGACCCTCACTTGATTAGGGGACAAAGGGAGGAATGGTAGATGTTGATAGAATGCACCCTTGATGATTAGGAAGACCTCATTAAACTTAGTAATTAGGATGCTTAATTAAAATATGATTAGATAGGTGCTTTCTGCATTAAACCCCCTGTTAGCCTTCCTTCTCTATAGCCACATGTCATATTTTCCCATACTTGCTGAGTACGACATGTACTCACACTTGCCATATCCTACGTTGCTGCTCAGCTACATGAGAAGGTTGGGAGTCATACGACGGTCGGGATGCGGAGTACTAGGCGGGCGATCCACCGGTCGATGCCTATGGAGACGTGGGCGTCTATGCTGTTTAATTTCTGCTGTGATGTACTTTTCTGTTAGACCTATGGGTCGTGCTGTAATAAAGATTTATGATGCAATGTAATACTCGATGATATGGATATTTATATTGTTTACCATTAATGATGTCGCGTATGTGTGTGTTAAACTGATCCTGGCACACATACGTATGCATCCATTTCATCTCTCGGAAATGGGTGTGACATTTGGCAAATTGTTGGGATTTCATATCCTACAACCTGGTTACCAAAGGCTACTTTCTCAATGTTCAGAAGAAAATTAAAAGTTCCTTTTGCAATGGAGGTTATTATTATTATGACCTGGTGTATATGGACTATGCCCAATTAGGGCTGGCTGTCGAGCCAGCTCAGCTCAGCTCGTGCTCGGCTCACACTAGGTCGTTAGTATATTGAGCTAGCTCGACTCGGCTCATTATACTAATGGACTAATAATGTAGCTTGGCTCGGCTCGTTATGCTCACAAGCTAGCTCATTGTGACTCATCGAGCTTTAAATAAGAAACACATTTTTTTTTAGTTTCG
Organism: Chloris gayana; assembly: GCA_031894775.1. Lineage (NCBI taxonomy): Eukaryota > Viridiplantae > Streptophyta > Magnoliopsida > Poales > Poaceae > Chloris > Chloris gayana. The sequence goes on from JAUNZO010005079.1 coordinate 215,734, forward strand.
TACAAAGAAAAGTAAGAAAATAAAGCAGGTACATATGAAAATACCACGTATTTAAGATTCAAACCAAATATTATTCATTGTGTATCCATGGACCCAGATAACATAAATATGTGTTCTTACAAAAAGAAATATGTTCACACAACTAAATGTTGATCCAGGTAGTATTGTACGCATATTAGTAAATTTAATAGGTGTCATTTATAGGTTATATTATTACCACATTTACATGTTTAGAGTTAATATATTGGTAGCAATGGCCAATGAGCTGGATGCCTGGGCCATAGCCCATATGTGGTTTCTTAATTTTAAAGGAATGCATAACTCGTTAGGCTCCCGAGCTAGCTCGCGAGCTGGCTTCAGCTAGCTCGTTAACATAACGAATCGAGCCGAGTCGAGCCGAGCTCACCTCCGAGTCGAGAGAGCTAGCGAGCCACGAGTTTTATTGCCACCCCTATGCCCAATGATTGGATTTTTGAAAATGAAGACCCAACAGTGCAAAATTGTAAAGACAAGTTTGTTAAAGTGTTCTCTCTCTTGTTGCACAGGGCTAAGTCCAAGTTTTTCCCTCGAATTAGAGAATGGCTAAAATTAGTTATGTAATTTTTTTTCTTTTTTCCTTCGTTTGATCTTGTTGCTGCTTCCGTAAGACTTTCCCTTTTTTCAATAATAAATTATCTGTAGTCTTTGGACCCTCCAGTTTCAACAAAAAAAGGTCAGTCAAGTAATATTGTAAGTATTTTTATTATGGCTATATTTAGAAATATTTTCATGCATTGAGCTATTTATATTGTATTTTATTTAATTTAGGATTTCTCATATTATTTATATTATGATATTTTCATATGCATTGAGCTATTTGAGCTAGTTATACCAAATTATATTGAAACTGTTAAAAAATTTTAGCGGCATACCCTTTTATTAAATCCGGGGTCCACCACTAGGTCAGCAATGGAATAAAAGGGAGCGGCGGCCACCAAAGGAATAAAATGCCCACATGAATTCTTTGTGATATTTGGCAACAAGTTCATAATGCACTTTATTATGGACACAACTATCGGGCTACTGATAGCTAGCTCGATCCAGCTAGCTATCAGTCTAAGTTCATGGAACCTGCCCGCCGCCATCCTCTTTTTCCTCCCCACATCCGTCTCCACCACATCCTCTTCTTACTCCTCACCCGCACCCCTCCCTTCCCCACCTCCCGTGGGTGGCAGCGCCCTCGCCACTGCGTTACACCGTCCGCACTCGCCACCGCCGCCACAAATGCCATGTCGCCGCTAATCTCTCAAAAGAAGCATGCTTCCATGGTCCGGGGAGGAAGCTACTATTGGGGGCTAGAACCGAAGCCCACTCTGCAGAAGGGATTCAGGCCCCTCCTTTCTCGCTGTGATGCTAACCAGATTTTGTCAGTTCACGGGAAGTCGGGCGAAGCGTCCGGTGAAGTAAGGTGCTTGCCACCCCAGAGACGGAGCGAGGCAAGGCGGCATGCATTTGGACGGTGAAGAGGCTGCGAAGCCAACACTACGGCCACAGGTGAAGCTGAGCGTTCCTTGCGTGACCTCGGTCCGCATCAAGGGTGCGAGCCACGCTCGAGAGGCGCCAGGCTACCATGGTGCTAGCGGGTGCAACCGAGAAGACCGCAATTCCCTCGAATTTAGGTTAGGGTTGCTGCTTTCCAGTTGTACCTAGGGCAGGTAGCTAGGGGTATTTTAGTCATGTAAAGTTGTGGATTCCTATGACTATAAAAGGAGACCAAGGGTGACATCAAAAGACACATGTGAACATCGAGTTAACTTCTCCATAAAAGAGAGTTACCTCGCTATCTCGCTTTGATTCCCTTTGTTTTAGTGCGTATTGTGTTGGGCTAAGTGTGTTGCCCTACTGCGCTTAGCATGCCAACATTGGCGCCCACCGTGCGTGAGCCCGAAGTGAAAGCTCACGATGACCAGAATCACGAGAACTTTGGTGGCAGCTCAGCCACTCCGAGAGTCACCAGCCAAACCTTCGGGAACTACCACTACAAGAAAAATCCCTTGTAGATACGCTTTATTTATGGACTACATACGCTTTATTTCATCTCTATAGGAATGTAGACATGTTTTACTAAATCGTGTCTGGACCGTCTCCCCACGGACCGTGTCAAAACTCTTAGATGCGTTTTGATAAAGCATGTCTAGCAACTAAAAGACGCTTTATAGAGATGCTAATAACATGTCTAGCATTATTGACACGCTTTTGTTAGCATGATCCAATGTTTATTGCTTTTATGTTTACAAGTGCTAGATATAATCACAAATTTAAGCATCAAATTAGAGAAGTGACAATATCGTAGATATTTGATAAGCAGGCACCATAAGAAAACATTGCCATTTTATTCATGATTTCATATGTACATCTGATATATATACAATCTGCATTATAATATAAGAAACTAAATGTGTCGTAGGCAAACTGATACTAATCTATCCAACCCATATATAGCTCTGAACTTCTAAATGAGTATATCCTCACAACCCATACATTGTCAGAGCTTTCCTTTAGGTAGACAGGATAAGTATAATCTAACAATCTTCATCCGATTTCCTCCTAGATCATGTAAAAGGAGTAAATTCTGTCTATTTGCAACTCGTGATGCTTCCTTCTTTCCAAAGTTCCTCTTGCTTACTCTGAAAACAATAAAATAAAGACACTATAAAAAATTGGCAACCTATGACTAAACTGTAATTAAGAGAATTGTCTGATACATGGAATTTCAATGTGACAAGGTATCCATAAGATATACAGAATAGGATGACAATGTGAGACAGTTTAGTATGTTACCTAGCGGTCAAATCATAACCTGGTTTTTGATGAATGTAAGTACACAATGCCCAAGCGAAACACCGACTCTCTCTTTAGTCTTGTTGCATTACAGACATTTTGATTCTCACCGGCAAAGGCATATAATTTAAACAACTGAATTACGAGATCCATATAGTCCTGCAAGTGATCAGATGTGTTGACCAACACCAGAGACCACCAAGTCGCTGTTGTTTGGGACCAATATTGATTGACAAATTGATGAGCCCTACGGTCAAAAACTATTTACTTGACTATGAGGTAATTTTGACAACACAACATGCCCAGCACCAGTACAGAATATAACGAATTATTTACTTGATGAGGTAATTTTGACACCATGGCACGAAATCCTAGGAAAAGTACAGAATTTAACTCACCTTGTGGAGCCCCAAAGCCAATTTATCAACTCCGGCCGCCGGGCAAAGAATCTCAGATTTTCTACAGGACGCATCCAAGCAGCAACCGTCATGAGTTTGTGCAGAGGTGCCGGATTGCGGAGAGGATCGACGGGATCTTGGAAGGCAGCTGAGAAGATGCTACTGTGGGTAGGCGGAGCATCGTCAGGCTTAGAGCACAGATGGCCGGTGGGGTGATGGGGTCTGAGACGGATCGGCCCGGCGAAGGATGGGAACGGGCATGGAGGTGGCGGCGTGGGGAAATTGGGGAATTAGGTCTTCCTCTGAAAAGGGAAGGCGATGTGAACCAGTTAATGATAAAATGATTTTCACTGATTAAAAATATAAAGAGGACACGTATCTTTTTCCATGTGGTTGTTCCATTTGCTACGATTTAACGAAAACGTTTCAAGAATCGCCTCTACAACCGCTGGGCAACCAGTGTAGATACGTTTAAGAAAACGTTTAAAGCCTACCGTAGCTACACACTGATATTGTTGTAGTGTACCTCGGCACAGTCGGAGGCAAATCAGAGGCCAACCTTGCAGCCAGCGCCACTTCAGATAAAGCAATCACCAACATCAGAGCACGAGGGTGGCAAAAGCAGATAGCGCCCGAGCCAGATGGACCTAGGCAAGTTACCAACCATTCAAGAAGAGAATGAGTTCGAAGACAATGAAAGCTCAGGCAACAGTGATGCACTGGCCCAAGAGGTTGAAAAGCTGCAAAGAGACAACTCAGCCCTAGAAGAAATGATAGAAAAACTGATGCAAGAAGTAGCCTTAAGGGAGAAGTTGTTGCAGGAAAAAGAGGCACTACTCGAAGAAAGGCGCAAGCACGCATAGCTGACAAACAAAGTAAGACGACTCAAGGAAAGATCGAAGCAACAAAGATCCACAAGGCAAGAAAGGGTCACAATCGACAATGACCCCGAGCAAGAGTCAGAGATCAGTCATGCAAGGGCAAGCAACCTAGACTTCGACGCCGAAGTACAACCCATCAGGAGGTACGGGTGGAAACATTCGATAGAAACTTACCGCTGTCAGAAGGACTGCAAATAGCGCCATATCTGTAGCAATTCAGAATGGGAGTCATCCCAAAGTACAGAGGAGAAACATACCCAAGGCAATTCCTCATAAGCTATGAAGTAGCGATCACTTCAGCCGCAGGAGATGAGGTAGCACTAGCAAAGATATTCCCATGTGCCCTAGAAGGGCCAGCATCCATCTGGTATTTCAATTTGCAGCCGAGGTCAATTTACAATTAGGAAAATCATAGAGACAAAGTGATAGCTAACTTTAGAGGATTCCTAGGAGCACCAGAAGCACTCGAAAGCCTCAAGAATATATCGCAACAGCCAAACAAGCCACTCTCAGACTACTATAGAAGGTTCCTCGGGCTAAAGACCCAGTGCCCAAAAGTGCCAGAAGAGCTGATGATAGAGTATGCCATCCAAGGACTTTGCCTAAGCCCCTAAGCTCAAAGTTCGCGAAGAAGAACCCACCCACATTGCAAGACATGTGCAACAAGGTCGATCTGAGACAAATTACAAGAGACGCACGTCAAAGCAAAGACAACTTCGTGAACCGCAAAGCAACAGGTAAAATGATAGACAAGGCAAAAAGCGAAGTCCCAGGAAAATGCAACACTATCAGCAACATACAAGGAAAAAAGAGCAAAGACAACACACAAGAAAACCAGCAAAGCCAGTAGAACAGCAGCAGCAAAGGGGCGAGCTTCACCAACCGCAAACGCCAACAACCTCGCAAGAAGTCGTATTGCATTTACTGCGAGGGTCATGTGGGACACAAAACATTGGACTGCCCATAGACGAAAGAAATAATGAGAATGCTAGAATTAGAGAAGCAACATGAGAAGCCTGCGGAGATAAATCACACCATGACAGGCTATTGGCCCCAGCAGCCAGCTCATCAGTCAACTATCCAAAATCACTACTACCTGCACCAACCGTACTACCCAACCCCCTACTTCGGCACAAGTCATCATCTGTAGCAACCACGGATCTAGGCAACACCAACCTCGCATCATGCGATGCAAGAAAGAAGAGGACCTTACTCAGAACCGCTTACGCTACCACCACCAAAGATCGAAGACCTAAGCAAATAGAAGCACTGGGCACAGCCGCTGCCAGCAAAGGGATTCATTAGCATGATATGGCGGGGGTTCAACTCTTGACTTCGAGAGTAAGAGGCAGCAGAGAGATTACTTCAGAATGGTAAATATTGTCGTTGTGGAGGACCAGGTTAAAAAGTTGAGGTGATCACACGTACCAATAACTTTCACAGAAGCTAACCTTGAGCTGAAGAGTTACCCGCACACAAATGCCTTCGTGATCGAAGCCCACATTGACAAATGGAGAATTCACAAAGTCCTTGTAGACAAGGTCATTCAAGCGGACATTATCTTTCACAACACGCTGCTCAGAATGGGGTATATAGAACAAGACCTGGAGCCATCCAACATACCACTATCCTTTGGCGACGCAAGCAACCCAAGGACCAAATTCATCACATTCGACCTGGTCAGGGTAAATTACCCTTACTTCTCAATACTGGGCAGAGCCACAATCAACACATTCGAAGTAGCAATCCACGAAGATACCAGCAGCAAACGGGTGATAACAATAAAGGGGGACCAACAGTTTGCAAGAAACATCGAGAGAGGTTTCACTCCGGGGGTAGCAAATATTCACAACATCGAAGTGTTCACCGAGAGAGCACCTCGAAGAAGAAGAAAGGAGAAAGGCCAGGCAAGAGGAGGACAAAAAGAGTGCAAAAGAAGAAAGAGCTCAAGCCGATAGCAAAGTAATATCAGTACAGTCGGATGAAGAAACAAAAACAGTGCTCCTCGACAAACAATTGCTAGGGCAATCCTATCACAGTGCGAAGAGAAAAGGCTACTTCAATTCTTATTTTAAAAAAATAAAGATGCCTTCGCGTGGTCATCAAGAGACCTCGAAGGCATGAGCAGAGACATAATAGAGCACAAGTTGGAAATCGACCCAAGTGCAAAACTAAAAAGGCAGAAGCTCAGGAAAATGTCGAGAAGAAAAGGTGGAGGCAGCAAGGGCCAAAGTGTAGAGGCTATTGGGTGCCCAAGTGATAAGAGAAGTGAAATACCCCAAATGGCTAGCGGATGTAGTAATGGTCAAAAAGAAAAGTGGAAAATGGAGAATGTGCATAGACTTCATGGATCTAAACAAGGCATGCCGCAAAGATGATATCCCCTACCAAGAATGGACAAAGTAGCCGACGCTGCAGCCGGTGGCAAGTTATTACTACTCAATTGTTTCTCTGGGTACCATCAACTCTGGGTAAAAAAGGAGGACGAAGAGAAGACAAGCTTCATCACACCTTTAGGCACATATTGTTTCATCAGAATGCCGAGAAGGGCTCAAAAATGCAGGACCAACATTTTGCAGAATATCGAGGAGGGTATTTGAGTCGCAGATAGGCTAGAATGTTCACACCTACGTTGATGACGTGGTAGTCACAAGCAAAAAGAGAGAATACCACACAGACAACCTCGCAGAAACTTTTGCCAACCTCAGTGCGACGAAGTTGAAGCTAAATCTAGAAAACATATTCAGTGTGCAGAAAGGGAAAATGCTAGGCTATCTAGTGAATTCAAAAGGCATCGAAGCAAACCTAGACAAGGTGGATGCAATCATAAATATGCAGCCACCTGGAGCAAGAAGGAAGTACAAAAGATAACAGGACAAATGACAACACTTAACAGATTCATATCCAAATCAGCAGACAAAAGCCTACCATTCTTTAAGCTACTGGAGGGGGCTGGCAACTTCGAATGGGGCACTGAACAGCAAAAAAACATTTGAAGAACTGAAGGAATACCTTGCACAATCAGTAAGAATGGCAAGCCCGGAGCAGGACGAAGTACTTCTTTTGTATGTGTCGGCAACTCACTTCGCAGTCAGTGCAACGTTGGTCCAAGAAAAGAAAGTACAATGTCTAATAAACAAGAATGGAAAAGAGAAAGAGCTTTTCTAGCAAAACCCAGTCTACTATGTAAGTGAAGCACTCACGGGGTCAAAACTTTTCTATTCAGAAATGGAGAAGATATGTTATGCAGTGGTGATGGCAGCAAGAAAACTGAGGCATTACTTCGACGAACACAAAATAAGAGCCCTCACAAACCAACTCAACGGCATCTTCGGCAACAGAGAGACATCAAGGAGAGTGGGCCAATATGCAATGGAACTATCAGAACACGTTGTTGACTTCGAGAAGCGAAGCGCAGCAAAATCCCAAGTGTTGGTTGGCTTCGTAGCCGACTGGACGGCACCTGGGTACTTTAGAGATGGGCCAGTGATAGAAGCATTATGGACAATTCAGTGTGTCAGAGCATGGGGCTGGGCGGGGGCTAGAGTGGCAGCGGTAATCACTTCACCATCAGGCGTAAAGTTGAGGTACGCAGCGAGACTGGAATTCTGTAACGACGATAGGTGCACCAATAACATCGTGGAGTACAAGGCAGTGTTGCTAGGACTCAAAGATTAGAGCATTGGGAGTAAAAAGTTGCAAGGTGAAAACAGATTCAAAGGTAGTGGCAAACCACGTAGACAAAGACTACGTCGCACGAGAGCCAATGTTGGCAAAATACATGCTCGCGGTAAGAAGCATGGATAAATATTTCAAGGGTTTCAACATAGAGTATGTGGAAAGGAAAAGCAATGAAGACGCGAACATACTAGCAAAAGCAGCCGCACACAAATAGCCACTACCGCCCGATGTGTTCTACGAAGTGATAACAGAGCCGTCGATCAAGTCTCTGTCCCGAGTGCCAAAGCTCATACAAGCCATAACATCCGAAGATTGGAGAGCGCCACTAATGGCATTCATCAATGGGTTCTATGAGCCAGAGGCGAAGACCGAGCAAAACAGAATGCAGCAAAGAGCTAGAGGATACCAGACAATACACGGAGAGCTGTACAAACCTGGAATATCCAGTCTACTTCTAAAGGCATCTTGTGGCTCGCACATCGGCGCTCGAGTTCAGACAGGAAAGGCCATAAGATAGGGTATCTACTGGCCGACGATGGTGAAAGATGCAAAGGAAATAGTAAAAACATGAATGCGAACCATGCCAAAAGATATCAGGAAAGCACTTTGCACCGTCATGTCTCAACTAATCATGCGAGTGTGGCAACCTGCAAGTGGGGAATGGACATCGCAAGACCGCTTACCTCGGCACAGGGAAATTACAAGTTCACAATCGTGGCAGTAGAATAATTTTCAAAGTGGATAGAAGCAAAGCCAGTTACAAGCATCTTAGCTCCAATAGTGAAAAGGTTTTTCTGGCAGAACATAGCGTGTAGATTCAGAGTACCTCACGAGGTGGTAATGGATAATGCCAAGAACTTCGACAACGAAATCTTCATTCTCTGCCACACCCGGGGAACGAAAGCATCAGTACACCACCCGCAGTCAAATGGGTCGTGGAGAAAGCAAACTCCATCATATTCAAAGCAGTAAAGAAGACATTGTTGAACCATCATGTGTTCCGCGGGCTAAGTGAGTTGCCCTATTGCGCTTAGCACGCTAACAGCTATCTCGGAAATCCGAACTCCTAACTCGACTCTCGGGACGGCACCACCACCTGCCTCCACCGTCGGTGGCCAGCGGCATCACAAGGAATTGCTAGAAGTAATGAAATGGAGTGTGGCAAACAACCTACAGGCCGATAGATTCTCAGCTGATATTATTTTTTTATTTTGGACTTTGTTTATGTTTTCAGTAGGACTTTGGGTTGTATTGTATGCTCTGCTCTTCAAGAAAACATGAAGGGTTTGGTATTACAGCCTATTTTTGACACAGCATAGTACAAGGTGTTTGTGATTGTGTTTGCACGATTGCGACCGAGGGAAAATAACTGAAGATGAAGAAACCTGAAATACCTTCTGAAAATGAAGACACATGTATAAGAAAGCGTTTTTTAGACAACATGTATAACAACTCCAATTATTTCGTGAAGTTGTAATATATAATAACAAGAGCTTATTATCTAAAATAATATCAAGTATTATCTCAGAACAGGTGAGCAGTAATTTGATCCGATGTAGTAAGTCTGATATTGACAATAATCCACTACAACTGGCATGTTTTTCTATAAGATGAAGGGTCATATCAAAACTGAAATAAACTAAAATTATTCAACTATCATGTGTTTTCTATCAGATGAAGGGTAATATCAAAACTGAATCATTATTTGTCTGATGTCTTCTCATTCTACTCCATAATACTACAAAAAATCTTTATTAATACTAAAGTAGTACAAAACTATCTCTAAAATAATGATCAATAGTTTTGAGAAAATACTAGTCAGTAAAATATTTTTTGATAAACAGATAAGTGTCATCTCAGCTGATGTATCCGATCATCCATGTTCAGAAAGGTGCGTTCTCGGTCACTGCCATTTCCGTGGCGTTATTATAGTCGGGCATAACTATGCTTTGTTCTTGCTCATCTTTGTTGCCTACCTGACCGATTGGACTGATTCATGGGAATAAAAAAAACGGTTCGCACTTAATTTTTCCCCTCCAGTCCTGGCCCCACGGAAAACTGACAGCATCAATGAAGCATAGCGGCGGAAATGGTTTGCTTACGCTGGTAGTCAGTAGGCCATGTCGCGACATGTGTGTGACACAAGCCTGCCACAATGGTTTGTGCAACTTTTTTTAACAGTAAAAAGTACGAGTGGCTTTCCTCACCAAAAAAAAAAAAAAAAAAAAAAAAAAAAAACAGTACGAGTGGCAACGAAGCTGCTGCAAACAACTGTAGTTGTGAATTGTGAACCGCACAGAATATTCTCGGAGCACGACACCTTTTTTACGGTTATTACAGAGCATTTAAATTCAATTTTTTAGAATGAGACAATGTTTAGGTAATAAAGATACGATTTAAAGCATCGAGGGGTCTATTCGTGATTCACAGGAGAAGCTGCCTTAAAATTTGCAGTACCATGTACAAACTCCATGCCACAGTTCCTTCTTGAAAGATAAACTCTAGCACACCACTACTACGCATATAAATCTCTTGTCGACCTGTTGCAACCATCAATATACATGACCCAACAGAAACAACTCACACAGCCTCCTCATTGCTTCAATATTATTGATGTGAAGTGTCTGCTTCTTTCCTCTGCCATTGTTGCCTGCCTGTAGACTGGCCATGTGGTGGTTTTCTTGAGGTGTTAGCTCGGTTTCTCCTCCGATGGCCTGAATTCCTGTGCTTATTGCTACTGGTGTTATTCCTCAAGCTGTCTGGCTGCATCTCCACGGTCAAAGTAGCGGTGTCTTCGCAAGGATCATTGTCTCCTGCATCAGTGGCTGGCGTGCTGGGAGGAAGAGAGATATACATCCCAGGCTGTATGGCAAGGTCTTTCTTCGGTTCAATCAGGCCATTGCACTCTTGCTGCAGATTAACAAGTGACTCAATTCTTTTTCTCCTATTTTGCTCTGCCTCAGAATGGAGCAATTCTTTTTCATCTTCTTCCAGGACAATTGTTAATGATGCCTAAAGATGAAAGTAATAAACAATACAGTTAATACTGATTACTAGAATTGGGGTCCAAATATCATGATCAATACTCAGAACAGTGATATAAATTGCCAATGAATGCAAATGATGAAAATTGCATTTGTATTGGAAATTTTTCTGATACATACCAGCTGAGAAGTATTTGAGCCTAACAGATTATGAACATGCTCAATATCCTTCTCATCAAACACTTTGCGGCAGACTGGACAAAATCCTTTGTGCTGATTCACATTGTAGTGCTTGTCTGAGCTGGACAAATTCAATCCTTTAGAAGCATCAATAATTGATTGCACAAATGAAGATTAAAGATGTTTATGGAACTATTGAAAGAACTTAAAACTATAAATGAGACCAAATATATGTTTTGTGCTATAATACTTAGATAGGCCCATGACATTATTATTTAGGGAGCTAACCCATGACCAGTACTCAGAACAGTACCCATGGCATTATTAGTTGACATCGTACTCAGAACAGTACTGATGCTACCATCTTACTATCCCATTTCAGTATGAAACAGAAGCGTAGAACCTAACTGCAGTCTAGAAAAGGCTAGGAGAGACCAACCCTGCTGATCTAGAGAAGCATCTTAGGTACAGGAAACCCCAAAAGAGCTTTAACTATTACGCTAAAACTTTCATATGCGAATAAGGGCAGCAGTGAAATAAGTTCCGCACCTCGAGGCGTTACAGATGTATTCCTCTGAGGTTTTACATCACCGTGTTGGAGCCATTCCCACCATCTCATAATGCAATCACTGCAACACCAAAATATAAGCTACCAAAAGCAATAAGAAATTATACTTTACAGTTATTGCAACAGTTCTATATATGCAAAAAAAAATGTGGGTCATCAACCTGTGGAAACAGTGGTAGCACGACATCAACTTCATAAATGGCAATACAGAACCATCTGTATCCTCCCTGACCAAAGGATATAGGCACAGTGGGCAATCCCCTGCTGGATGATTCATGTTCGAGAGGATATCTCCAGCTTCCTGCTTGTAAGTTAAATTGTGGGCATGACCATCTATGTTAAATAATTGCCCAAGACAACAGAATGTACAACATTCAAGGGGTGCGTTTTCGAAAATGCAAAATTTTGTTAGAAACTAGCCCGGCATCATTCCTTACTCTATCAACGCTAACATACATATCACCCAACAACATTACTCAAGAAGTTATCATCGATATAGTTGCCTAAAATCATCAACGTTAGTGTAACACTAATGAAGTATACAACTTCATGACCTCAAGGCATTATATTTTGTTACTTCTATTTCCATACAAACACCAGAACCTGATCCTACCAAAGACCCATGGTACATTACGATATGCATGCAAATGCAAATATTATCTCAACGTACACACACACGAGGGATCTTTTAAACATTACATTAAGGAACAAATCGTGTTTATTATACAGAAAAAGAAAGAAAAGGAATACCTCACATAATGTCACAAGCATCGGGTAATTGGAAAGCTCCTTTGCCTTGCTCTGGATGATGCTAATAAGATATGCCTGTCGATTCTCATCAAGGCCCTTACTTTCTGCAGCATAAATATGAGGTGGTTCTTCTGGATACTGCAAGAAGATAGGGTCTTATACTTTCAACACCGGCCAAAATCTAGCCAACTATGAACTATTGTAAACATTCTTGCATCTGTGAGAATGGAAGCTGCGTATAATGATACATTATGATGAATAGTTGCAAGCATGCTAGATATTGCTTCAGCACTCAAATGATCTTTGCCATTTGACATGCATACAGCAGAGTTTAAACGTACCGAAAACCTATTGGTAATCTATGAAAGACACTGAAATTTTAGATAAGAGCTGCAATTCAGTGTTGGCAACATTGCAGAACTGCTATGGTTACATGCTTGAAGCTATCATAGTGTACAATTGAGCAAATACACCTGAGTCCCACTACATTAGACACTATACTATAGACACTAAAAAAATTAGCAGCCACTGCCTCAAACAGGGGAAAGAGCTTTGCATGTTAAAGAGCTGGACATTGGTTCCACAACAGGTCCTAGAATCTAGAATAGCATAGATTAGATAGGAACCAAGAAAATTTTAAGTACCTAGAATCTAGAATAGGATGGATTAAACTAGAATCTAGAAAGCTGGTGCGGGTTCATACCTGAGAAGATGCTTCAATTCCAAGAAAGAGCTCCACAAACTGAAACGTGGAAAGAGAGGCATCAGTAACAAGCATATGAAGTCCTAATAGTAGCAGATGGTGAGAGCACACTTGCACATTTGACCGTATCAGCAATGACCAAGTGCAGAACAAGCTCGTATAGAAGCCGACATGATTTGAATGGCTTGCAATGCAATGCCGCAATTACGCTTCAAAGCTAATGGAACTGATCAGGTAAGACGAAGCATAGGGCTACTCACAGCAACATATACCAAAACAAATCACAGGAAACCTACTGGCCAGCAGAGAACAACCCAACCAAAATTGGTGGAGCGCTTCAACTAATAGACGCAAAAGGCGTGATCTTTGACGACCCATTAATCTCCCAGACCCCCCGGGTGCTAGGGTTGCCTTCCGCAGCGCCGGCATCCCCACTCCACCGAATCCCCGGCACACCATCGGGTGGCTCTACTGGTCAAGCAGAACCATCCGCCATCCCACAATACGCGGCAATCTGGAGGGCCGGCCGCTACGGGGAGGGGAGAACAAGACGACAGGGGGCACGACCTGCTGCGAGGAGTCGTCGGCGGTGCGCGGGCGCACGTGGACAACGAGGTGGGGCGGGAGGTCGCGGAGCACGCGGCAGTCGTCTCCGTACACCGCCGCCACCGCCTCCAGCTCCAGCCGCACCTCCTCCTCGGCCTGGACTTCCGCCGCCATCGCCTTCCTCCAACGGAGAACTCAAAGATTTTCTTTTCTCCACCTCTTCTACTTCTACAGTTCTACTTCTCCGTTGCGTGTACGAGAAAAAAAAAAAATTGAGGAGGTTGAGCTTGTCGGGAGTTGTACGGAATTGGGCCTCGGCTACTGAGATGTAGGAACGGACTGGGTTGGGCTGGAATGTGCAAATGTGAGGCTCTTTCCATCCCGAATTTCTTATATAACGATAGTTTCACGAAGTTCTGCCTCCTCCAAATTACAAAATGGGAGTTGCTAGTTTTCAGCGACCGAAAGTTTGGGGAAATTTCAGTCACCTAGATTTTGAGTTTTGGATTTTCTACTTTTTAGATCCGTTAAGAGAAAATAGTTTAAACAGATGACAAAACACAATTTCTTTTCATAGAAATACATCACAATTTTTTTTGTAAAGTATCTTTTGGAAAGGCATATGACCCTATAATTTTTCTCAAACTTTAAATCAAATCAAATCACATAAAAAATTTTAGACCGGTTAGCTCTGCTTCGCGCGCCGGTGCGTTCCACGCCCACTCCCGCGCGCGCGCGCACCCGCACTCGCCCATTCGAGCGTCGATCGAAAGGATCGGTCCCTTTCAGAGCGAGAGGAAATGTGTTACAAAATAGGCTATCCAACCCCCTCAACTATTAAAACGGTTCTAAGCTAAAAAAACTATTAAAACCTGTTGTGAAAACAACTGAATCAACTCGGGCTAATGCACTACCGATGCACACAAGAACACGGTGGATGAACACACGGATAATGGGGCAGAATAGGAGCTCTTATTATTTCTTTACGATGATGATTGTAGTGTACAATAAGGAGCTTTTTCTTGCCACCGATCGCTATCCCTTGAGCCCTATTTATACCCGAGAGAAAACCCCGTGTGCTTGAGTGCCGGAGACTTCCCCTCGACTGCCAACTAACGCATTCAATTCGCCCACAATTAATGTCAGCAATTAATCCTCCCCAGGTCGTAAATTGCTGACGGTTTCATAACACTCCCCCTTGGGCGAATTACCGCGCCATGTCTATGCCTCGTTAAAAACTCCTCCAAAAACCTAGTGGGAAAAATAGCAGGACAAAAGAGTACATAGCATGTGCAAGCTGTGTTGCACCTGTTGCCTCGTTAAAAACCCCGTGTGAGAAAACCCGAGTGGGAAAAACTCACCAAGAAAAAAGAGTACAACAATCGACCTTCAGGATCGGGTAGTCTTCTGGATTACGCAAGTGATTTGCAGGATCACTCCCATGATCTTCGGGATCTCGGGTACGGGCTAAGCTCCTTGGTGATCTTTAGGATCACCTTATGATCTTCAAGATCACGAGTTCGATCTCCCCTTGATATTTGCAACTCTCTAAGTCGTCTCATGCCAATTTCCCGAACGCATCTATAGAAGCTAGATGTCTGGCAAAGATTTTGTGAATAAATCTGCAAGATTTTCACATGACTTAGTGTGCAGATATTGATTTCACCGCTCTTCCGGAGCTCATGGGGATAGAAGAACTTTGGAGCAATATGCTTTGTGTAATTGCTCTTCACATAGCCCATATGCATCCGTGCAACACAAGTAGCGTTATCATCATAGATAATAGTGGGGGTATTGACGGTGTCCAAGCCACATGACTTCGGATGTGGTCAACCATCCGTCTAAGCCAAGCACATTCTCGTGTGGCCTCATAGAGTGCAATGATCTCCGAGTGATTGGTAGACGTGGCAACCAGGGTCTGTTTCATAGACCGTCAAGCAATGGCTGCACCACCACGAGAGAAACACGGAACCGAGTCCGGGATCCGGCGTTATGTGGGTCGGACATGTAGCCGACTTCCATATACCCCACCATGGTCGGATCTTGGTTCTTCGGGAACCACAACCCAAGGTCCTGCGTACCTTACAGTGTACCGGAGAATGGTCTTGACGCCAACCCAATGCCTTCTAGTTGGGGCAGCACTGTACCTAGCCAACAGATTGATCTGCGAATGCAATGTCGGGCCTTGTGCAATTCGCAAGGTACATCGGTGCTCCAATGGCGCTCAAGTAGGGAACAGTGCTCCAATGACGCTCAAGTAGGGAACTTCAGGTCCCAACATTTCTTCATTCTCCTCTTTGCGTCCGAATGGGTCCTTTTTCACATCAAGTGAACGGACCACCATGGGGGTTCTCGGAGGGTGGCATTTGCCCATATTAAACTTTTCAAGTACCCTCTTTGTGTAAGTAGACTGGTGCACAAACACTCCTTCATGGATGTGCTCGAGCTGCAGGTCCAAGTAGAACTTGGTTTTACCCAAGTCCTTCATCTCGAACTCCGTCTTGAGGTATGCCATAGCTTCCTCAATGTTCCTGCGGTGCCAATGATATTCAAATCATCGACATAGATGGAGATGATGCAAAATCCACTCGGGATTTCTTTATGAACACGCGAGGATAATCATCATTGTTTGTGTAACCTCTCTTCAGGAGATAGTTACTCAAACGGTTGAACCACATCCTTCCGGATTGTTTCAACCCATACGATGTACGCTGCAGCGCACACTATACATGTTGCGATTTGGATTCGGACCGGGGATCTTGAGCCTTTCGGGGACTCGCATATAGATTTCCGAATCCAGTGACCCATACAAGTATGCGGTCACGACATCCATCAACTGCATTTTGAGATTTAGATTAGCTGCCATAGACATCAAATATCGGAACGTAATCCCACTCATGACGGGAGAGTATGTCTCATCATAATCGATGCCGGGTCTCTGCGTGAACCCTTGTGCCACCAGCCTCGCTTTATATCTTACCACCTCATTATTTTCGTTCCTCTTCCGGAGGAACTACCCATTTGCATCCCACGGGGATGACCTTTGGGGGTGTTGGGACTGCTGACCCAAACACCTTTCTTTTATAAAGCGAGCGCAACTCTGCCTCGATTGCTGCTTTCCATTTATCCCGATCGAGCGCTTCGGCACTCGCCATGGACTTTGGTTCTGGATCCGGATCCATTGAGCAAGCAATCTTTGAGGCAAAGTTCACATTTACAATGGTGGTCTTTCTATTAAATAACTCTCCCGTGTGCACATAATCGGTGGAGTTCTCATCCATATCCTCCAGACACGTCATGATTTCCCAAAACGACCGAGCTGGAGCGTTCCGATTTCCTAGTGCGTTTGAGCGCGCGCGATTCACTAGGATTTCCATCTTTAGGATGGGGTCCTTCGGGGACCATCCCAACTTCAGGTTGGGTCGCCTCTTCGAGGGCTCCGTTTTCGGGACGGTGTCCTTCGGGGACATTGTCAACTTTAGGTCTTCAACTGAATCCTGGAGTGGGACAAGTGGCTCATGGACGTGCCTCCGCGGACGTCTCCGTGGGGCTTTGTCCCGAGCACCCGGAGGTCTCCCCTCTTCCTAGGATGGGGGTGATACCGAGTCGATAGCCTTCGGGGCTATTTGCACTCTCTCTAGCGCATTTACTGCAGGTATATGCGAACCTTGTCACTCCCTTATGATCGGTGAAGGCATCCGGCAGCTTATTTGCAAGATTCTGCAAATTTATAATCGGCTGAACTTCTAGTGCGTGGGTCTAAGGACTGCATCCCAGTTGCATTCCACACAATTTTCTAGCATTCTTCAGGATGCCGGTCTCCCCTAATGCTGGGAAATTGTCCTCATCAAATATGCAATCAGCGTACCGAGCCGTATGAAGATCCCCGGTTATAGGCTCTAGGAACTTGATTATGGACGGAATCTCATAACCAACATATATCCCCAACTTCCGGTGGGGTCCCATAGAAGTATGCTTGAGGAGGTGGTATCGGCACATATACTCGCACAACCGAATTTTCGCAGATGGGAAATACTTGGCACTTTCCCACGCACTAGCTGCAAGGGGGATGTCTCATTATATGTAGTTGGCCCGAGTTGGATCGGTGCATGCAGCAGCGCATGGCCCCAACAAGCTGGTTGGCAGTGACAATTCTGTAACGAGTGGACGAGCAATCCACTTTATCCTTTTAATCAAGGACTCACTAGGCCATTTTGAGTGTGGACATGTGGTACTGAATGCTCTACCTTAATGCCCATAGCCATGCAATAATCATCAAAGGCTTTTGACCCGAACTCACCAGACATTATCCATACGAATGGATTGTATGTGGTTATCGGGGAAACTTGCCTTTAGTCCGATGATTTGAGCAATAAGCTTAGAGAAGGCATGGTTCCTTGTGGACAGCAGGTCCACATGACTCCATCCGATAGATGGATCAATTAGTACCATCAAATACCCGAACGGCCCCGAGAGGGGCTGAATAGGTCCACATATGTTGCCCTGTATCCTTTGTAGGAAAACATGTGACTCATCCCTAATCTTCGGGAGGGATGGCCTAGTGATCAACTTCCCTTTTGCACAAGCCGTGCAAATGAATTCTTCAGGATTCGGGAAGTTCTTTGGCTCAATCTCATGGCCAATAGAATTGTTGATGATTCTTCTCATCATCCCCGACTCGGGGAGACCCAATCTCTCATGCCATGTCTTATAGGCATCAAGGTCACGAAAGACTGTCTTCATCGCAACATATTCCTCGGCGGGTTTAATGTACGTACGGTACAAACCCGATGGCGATGAAGGGAGTTCTTCAACCACATGCTTTTGATATCCATCAAATTTTGTGATGAGCAGGTATTCAATACCGTGCTTAGTCTCGGTTTCCGGTGGAAACCGTTTGCCCGGATATCTTTAAAGCTCACAAGGGTACGCTTGGATTCTAGATAGAGGATGGCATTCCTCACAAGTATCTGCGTACCCATAGGGAAAACTAGTGTGGCACTTCCGGTGCCAACAATATGAGCATTGCTTCCGGCAATGGTCATAATATTTTCAGACTTCTTGGTTAAAGTGTGGAAATATCTAGTTTCCCTTAATATGATATTGGTGGTTGCGTTGTCTACGAGACAACACTCCTCATCCGCCATGGGACCCAGCCGAACCTGTACCAAACATCCTGGACATGATAAATAAGGACGCAGGAAATATAAACACAAGAACAACACGCATAAAATAACAACTACCTCGGGAAGACTGTTTGCAAAGACTTCGGGCTTTACAACAGCTGCTCTTCGAGAGCATATTCATGACCCAGTGCTACTTCGGGAGCACTATTTACAACTATAGTTCTTCGAGGAACCGTGTGCTCTTTAGGAGCACGAGCCATAACCATGGTTCTTCGGGAACCATGAGCTCTTCAGGAGCTCTATTACAGTATTATCGGACTGCAATCGACAGACATGTGGATCATTGCTCTTGACATGGATGGGATTACTCGAGATCCCCAAATATGTCAAAGTCATCATCAAGAAGGTCATCCCCGCTATCGTCCTTACGGACGTCTCCACCGACCGCATTGGCATCAATGATCATGTCAATGGTGTGAGCTTCGAGCTTAGTGGTAAAGTGGGACTCGGGCCCGCCCTCGTTCTTACTTCGGAAGAATGACGACGAGCGTCAATCGGTAGTGCGGGGACGCGACGATTACTGAGACCAATGTCCCGAACGTCCGCATCTATAGCATGCATTCTTGCTTCCCTAGATGATTCACTGTGATCTTCTTGTCACCTTTACCTCGAGTTTACCCTTTCCTCTACCCTTGAACATACCACCCTTCCTACCCTTCCATTTCTTACGGCCATGTTTCGGGCCATCGGAACTCCGGCAACATTGGCGTGTGCTTCGAGCACACCCATCGACCTAGTGGGTCGGGCGAGTAGTTCCGCATGAGAACCTCATTCTGCCGTTCCGCAACCAACATGGTCCGAGCGAGTTGAGAATATCTCGTATATTTCGACACCTTTATCGTTGTTGCGAACGATGTTGCCCGGGTGGAAGGTGTTCGGGGTTTTCTCGATCATCTCGGCGTACGTGATCTGCTGGCCACAAAGACACAACATTGAGATGATCCGATGAATGGCAGAATTATACGCTGCCACGGACTTATAGTCTTGGAAGCGTAGGGTAATCCAGATCATTCCGAGCTCGTGGGAGTGCAATGACTTGTTGTTGGTCAAAGCGATCCTTTAGGGATTTCCACGAACATGTGGATCCTCCTCGGTCATATACTCGGTTTTCGGGTCTCGGTGTATGTGATGTCGCAGAAAATGCAAAGCCTTTGCACTTTCGGCGTCATCAACCACGACCTTTTCCTTGCCGACTCGGGCTTGGCAATAGTATGACCGAGGCGCATGGATCTCGGGTTAAAGACAATATCTTGAGCCCGGGTGAGGTAGTTGCTGCCATCCAAGGCAAGCTGGGTGAACTCCTCTTTGCAATGTCCGACATGCTCGCAATATCATGCAATTTACTTCGGGTAAATAATGCATGTAGATATTGCAATTATATGGGTCATGAATATTCCCGAGAAAAATTTCCTCCATGTTAGTGAACATAGAATAATATTGCATAAATTAAAACGGACAAAAACAGGGTTAGATGTGGAAAAAACGCGATTAAACACTTCAGGGTTTAATCGGTAAATTTCCGGGGTCTAGAAAATTAATTCTGCGAATTAACAAAACTTCGGGGGTTAAATCGCAAATTTATACAGAAACCGTAATTAGGCCCAGTCCATTTTTTTTTATTCACATGCACATGGCCATGTTTGATCTGGCTTTAGGTGTGACATCCCATGTCACATAGTACATGTGAACAATGGCACAGTATTTAAAATTTGCCTTTCCAAATTCTCAAGTGAAAAGGAATCAAATCAAAGTGGCTAGGTTTGAATTTGAATTTCAAATTTTAGTCAAATTAGCTTGTGTCGAACCTCAAATATTTTCAACAACCACATGTCTATATTTTTACACCAGATTGTGGGGTGTATCAAGAGAGAATTTTGGAGCATTTTTCCGGAATTTTTAGCAATGGACAAAGCCCTCTAAAAATTCAGTGAATGCAGAAAAACAGCTTTAAGTGTAGGATTTTTATTAATTTTTGTGGGCAGAATCTCAAGAAAAGTTCTATACGAAAGTTGTCCCAAATTTCATTCCACACCTACGAAAAAATTGGCAATGCCAACAAAAATAGGGAAGACCCCTTTCTTGACTGGAGCAGAGAGCACCAGAGAAAGAGCACTAGTGAGGCATTTTGTCAAACAGCTGTGCAGTGTCAGTACAGTACCGAGGGCCACCGGCCAGCCTCTGCCGGCGCTCTGGCGCCCATGCCAGAGGATGGGGTTAGGCTACCGGCCATCCATCACCATAAGGTGGCCGTCCTCACTGACCAATCGCAGCGCCCCTGCCAGTACTCCCTCTCCCTTCTCCCTGAAGCAACCGGCGCACAGGAGGCGGAGGAAACTCGAGCTCTAGCTTGCAGGCCACTCCCAGCAGCCGCGAAGCATCCCCACCCCCTCTGCGAGATAGCAGCAAGCCTCCAGCGAGCTCCCTTTCCTAGTTTTCCCCCGCAAGCCGCAGGATTTTGCTTTTGCCCGGTTTCGTCCACCATGGCCGCCATGGCAAAATTCTTCAGCTAAGTGAGCACTAGCTCCGATTCCCCGTCATTGGAGCATGCCCAAGGACCCTGCGCAGCATCCCACGCCACTTTACATTGTCCAACTTTGTTGTCTATGGTTCTGTGCAAAAATTCAATGTTTTGTGTAATTTAAAATAGAACCTTGTTAAGCTTGTAAAGTCCATAATTAATTCTTGGTAAATGCAAAATTCACCAAATTTGACATGTGCACTTTTCACAACATGTTGGACCCCCTGGTGCATGATTTTGATGCATTCATACATGTTTTTATTACAGATAGCATTCCTTGCTTATATACTATATGAATTGCCTTAATTGATTTATTTTAGGATTTGTGTCCAAAATCATGTCTTAATTGTTTCTAGTGTTTATCATGTTGACTTTATGTTTTTCCACAGAATTCATGTAAAAAAATTTGCTTAATAGCATTATTATGCGTAGCATGGAAATGGCTGACATGGCATAATTGTCCTATTTGCCCGATGTGTATTAATCTATGTGAAGGGTTACATTTTGTGCTTATGTATGGTTCTTTAATGTTTTTGCACATAGCTCATGTATTAAAGTGCTGTTCGCACCTATGTTTCATTTAAGGTTATCTAAGTCATATTGGTTGCATTACATATTGTCGGATGCCCATATATGCATAATTTATGTCAAGGTCTTACGTTTATGCATGATCATATTATCTTGATGTTTATGGTTAATTAGAGCAGTAGGATAACCTGTGTATATTTATCTTGCCCTATTCCAGGTTGATGCCCATGTTTAACTCTATGTTAGAATAAAAGGTGGATAGATTAAATACTCTCTTGTGCCATATCATCTAGGAGAGAGTGATTATTCTTTTGCTTCTAAGTATTTTGCTTATGTGTGCCTACCCTATATTTCATTTAATTAGAAGTTTGTCCTCTTGACCTAAACTATGTTTTCCTATCCATAAGCAAGCATGTCATCTCATACATGAATAATTTCCTCTCATATGCATATAACATCATCATTCATATTTATTGAGAAAGTTCCATGAACATTAATATCTATGCATTCACCTATGCTCATACATTGCATTGCATTCATCTAGGACACGAGAACGAGGAAAGCAACCCGAGGAGATGGACGTTGAGCTGAGCACCATTGTGGGTACTAACTCAAACAGCCCTAAGGCAAGTCCCGGTGCATAACCCACGCTTTAAAAACTTTTTCTTTCCTTCACATGCGATGATGTCATGTATTGTGCATTTAAGTTCATGAGTTGATCGTAACCGTAGTTGCATTATTTATCTCTCTATGCCTATGGTCTCATTGGATAGGTATAATCCTTTTTCGTTAGAAATGCTATGCTTAGTAAGGAGTCATCGGTAGCAACACCGAGCGGTACGGAGACCTCTCGGTATAGGTTTATCCACTTGTTATCTTTCACATGATATTTATGAAATTGAGACCGTACGGGGAAATGCATGTGTAGGATGCGGTGGCAAGGTTCGCCTATGTTCGCCATAGCCCCGTGCGTGTCGGTTGAGGACCGTGTGACTCCGCGAGCAAGAATCGAGTTGTGTACCAAGTGCATACCTTTATTATGGGTACTGGGAAACCTAGTAGCTTGAGAACCGTAGGGTTGGACGGTACCCCGCCATTCTTTTGAGATGTTGATTGATGGTGGCATCCCGGGTCATGTGGTTGGACGAGTATGCGGTCTACCCTTGGATGGCTCCGCCGTGGGCATCGCATATGGGGACGTATTACTTGGGAGAGGTGGGAGTCGTATCG
The DNA here is from genome assembly GCA_031894775.1 of Chloris gayana. Classification (NCBI taxonomy): domain Eukaryota; kingdom Viridiplantae; phylum Streptophyta; class Magnoliopsida; order Poales; family Poaceae; genus Chloris; species Chloris gayana. The sequence goes on from JAUNZO010005079.1 coordinate 238,707, forward strand.
GCCCTATAGTGATCTCGCGAACGGTGGCCATACGTGTTCTTAAATGATGCGTATGTCGTGTACTTGGGTTTCTCCTGCAGGATGTAAATCGATATATATCGCCGTCCCTCGCGGTTATTGAGTACCTCTTGTCTCGAGCAGATCGCATCGTAGTAATAAGTGAACATGATGATATATTTGCTGATTTGAAGTATTTTAATATTGCTTTGCAACCTTGTATTGCTAGGTCTTGCTCACTAAATTTTATATTCATGTCATAACCCTTTTAATATGGCTAAAAGTTGGAATTAGAAATTAATGTAGGTGCTGTTTTTGCAATTAAATTCCAGCAAACCCGGTCAGCCCCCTGCATGCTAGGAGTCGGTTTTAGAAACCACTTTTGTCGGGTAAGACTTGCGGAGTATATTAGATACTCAGGGCTTTGTTGTTAACATTTTTGTGCAGGTGAGCTGTTGAGAAGAATGGGCACATCTACGGGCTTGATGTGTTACATTTTAGGCAACTATCGTCGAGATTAATTTACGCTTCCGCATATATACTAAAGAGATGTAAAAATCAGAATTTGAACTCTATGTATTGTAACACTTGAAGATCATATGTAAAATGTTCTACTCATGTACACTAAATATGTCTTTGTAAATGGTGAATGTATCATCTGTGTATGTGCTATGACGTCCGCTTCGTCGGATGTCTCCCGAGGCGGTCCTGTGCGACAATCCCTCTTGCTTTGCAAGGTAAGGGTGTCACAGCTGGTATCAGAGCCGATTCGGGATTTGCCATACGCTAATGATCATTCTTAAAAATGACAAACACGTTTTACGGTGAGGAACGATCTAGTAAGCCCAATTAAGGTCTATTATAGTGTAGAAGTGGCAAACTAACATGTGTTATGATTGTTTAATTTCTTGCATCTACGGGCTTTGGCTCAGGTATGTTTGCAATTTAAATTAGCGCTCCGTGCCCGTGGAAGTAATAATACGGGACAATGTTGGCTCGTGGCAATCCACGAGGCGATCCCTTCAATGGATCGTTACTCTATATGATAGTAGAACTGTGATTTGTTTTCATAATTTCTTTTGAATTTGATGTACTGTTTCTGCAATGGATCTTCTGCAGGTACGCTAACCACGAATCTTAGATCGTGTAGAACCGTGATGAGTACGTGTGTGTGTTGCCACTAAATTTGCGAGTTGATCGGCTATATACCGATCACGTCTTTTATTTTGGAAAGGACGTAGGAAATCGACATATTTCATGGCATCATGCATCCCATTCATCCGATATGCATTTCACACAGGTTAATGAACTCAAATCTATCAAGCTAAACCAACTCACATGGTCTCGGTCTCGATAAAATGCAAGAAACCAAATCGGTGGTCTGAAAAACATCCTCCCGGTCGACAGAAATTCCACTCGATAGGTCAGTTTCACCAAAATCGCCATATCTCCCTCGTTTGTTGTCCAAATGAGGTGATCTACCCCTTTCTGGAAAGCTTGTGTTTTTCTCTACAACTTTGGTAGCCAGAGATTGTGCTGGAAAATTTTCTATCCTGGCTGAAAATGGCAATAACAGAGAGTTGTCAGAAATTCCAGAGGCAATTTCAGCACACTGTTTTTGTAGTGTTGTTGCCGCAACTTTCAATTGGCTTTAGCTATGAAGGTGATTAAGTACTCGTTGGAAAGATAGGGAAGAGTTCTACAACCTTGGTAGTATGAGTTTGTTTTGGAAAAGTTTGTAAGGACCCTTAATTTGACAAAACAGTAGGGTCACACAGAAAAAAATTTCAGATTTCTGTTTTTGCAAGAGATCGAAGTTCAAGGTTCCTTGCATATTCTTCATGTCAATTTCATTATTCATCGATTATGCTAGCTCATATAGCATATGAATATGTTGAATATGAAGTCTGACAATGTTGATGATGTTCCACAGATGGTGCGCACTCGCAGAAATGTGGAAAACCGCGGTGAGGTCCCCGAAGGATCCAATAACCGTGGTGGAGCACCATTGTCATCTTCACCTCCGCTGAGAACTAATAATGAGCAATTCATTAATAATCAAGTGGAGTTGTTCCGTATGTTCCTTGAGGGTAATTTTCAAGGATTTTCAAGGAACCAACCAGCACCACAGGAGGCGTCATATGTGGATTTCCGGGATACACAACCTCCGACGTTCTCTGGTGATGGTGATCCGTTGGAAGTCGATAATTGGCTTCGCATCATGGAATCCAAGTTTGCACTTCTTCGTTGCACCGACCACCAGAAAACTATGTTTGTGATTCAGCAACTCCGCGGATCAGCAAATGCATGGTAGGCCAGTTATTCTAATGCATTTCCCGTTGATCATCAAGTCTTATGGCCAGAATTTTGTGAAGCTTTCCGCTCTCATCATCTTCCCGTCGGACTCATGAAGCGGAAATTGCAAGAGTTTTTGCAACTAAAGCAAGATTCAGATGACGTGCCGGAATATGCACGCAAGTTTAATTATCTCGCCCAATATACAACCTACCATGTTGATACAGATGCAAAGAAGAGAGATCAATTCAAGTCTGGCCTTAATTTCAAATTGCAAGCACGTCTAGCTCAATTGATCGACTGTTCGTTTAATGAGTTTGTGAGCGCTGCAATTGTGCAAGAAGATGCCACCCGAGCTTATCACGAAGAGAAGGCGAAGAAACGTGCTATGGAAAATGTGTATGGTACCGCTCCTCTCAGCTGCCAATTAGTTGTTGTTCCATCGGTTGACTCGAGTGTACTGTTCAGCCACATCGCAAGATGAAGAACATTACTCCCTTCAACTGCAGCAGCATGAAACTCCATATGGTTGTGATCAGGAGTGTGGTCAAAATCCTCAATTTCCGCAGCAAGCTTGTCAAAACCCAATGCCTAAAGCGCAGCCAAGTGTAAATGAAAGCTATCATGGCCGCTACACTAATGATCGACACTTTAAGAGACGTCCTCGAGGCAACAACAAAAGTGATAGCAGAAATCTACCTCTCACTAGGGATACACCTAGGACTGGTCGTATCAACTTTACCACTCTCGAAGAAATGCAAGAAGGTGAACCAGTGCTTGCTGGTATGTTTACCGTCCGTGATGATCCAGTCTTTGTTCTTTTTGACTCCGGTGCTACTCATGGGTTTATAAGCATGGCTTGTGTTGAAAGGTTACGACTTACACCCAACAACCTTAAGGCACCTTATGCTATCACATCTCCGGGTGGACAGATTCATGCAACACAAGGAGTCTTGCCTCCTCTCAATCTAGGAGGATGGGTCTATCCGTCGAATCTTATCATCCTGAAGGAATTAAGCTTGGATGTTATTTTGGGTATGAATTGGATGAAGTATCATAAAGCGGTCTTGCATATTGATACTCGGGAAGTTCATCTAAATTCTCCATTGCATGGTCGATCAGTGCTACGTCTATGATATCCGGGTGCCATTTCTTCTCAAGTCCATCGAGTTGGAAGGAAGAAAACTGGAGGATATTCCAATTGTATGTGAGTTCCCCGACGTGTTTCCGGATGATTTACCTGGAATGCCTCCTGATCGGGATGTCGAGTTTAAGATTGAACTACAGCCTGGCACAACTCCAATTTCTCGCAGGCCGTACAAAATGGCTCCCAATGAATTAATAGAACTTAAAGAGCAGCTGAATGAACTTCTAAACAAGGGCTACATTCGTCCTAGCTCATCACCGTGGGGCTGTCCCGCCTTGTTTGTGAAGAAAAAGGATAAGTCGCTGCGTTTATGTGTCGACTACCGGCCATTAAATGCGGTGACAATCAAGAACAAATATCCTCTGCCACGAATTGATATGCTATTTGACCAACTAGTTGGTGCAAAGGTTTTCTCCAAGATTGATCTTCGCTCCGGCTATCATCAAATTAAAATTCGGCCCGAGGATATCCCAAAAACAACATTTTCTACGAGGTATGGTCTATTTGAATACCTTGTAATGTCTTTTAGACTCACGAATGCTCCAGCTCATTTCATGTACCCGATGAACTCGGTATTCATGCCGGAGCTTGACAAGTTTGTCGTGGTTTTCATTGATGACATCCTTGTTTATTCTAAGTCTGAAAAAGAACATGCTGAACATCTCCGTATCGTACTTCAAAGATTGCGAGATCATCAACTCTATGCCAAGTTCAGCAAGTGTGAGTTCGGCTGAAGGAAGTACCTTTCTTGGGCCATATTATTTCAGCTGAAGGTATCTCTGTTGATCCAAGCAAAGTGCAGGACGTTCTCAAGCTGGAAGACTCCGAGAAATGTCAAACATATTCGTAGTTTTCTTGGGCTCGCGGGTTATTATCGGAAGTTTATCCCAAATTTTTCAGTCATATCCAAGCCTATGACGAAGCTATTGGAAAAGGATTCTACCTTTAAATGGAATAAAGAATGTGAGAATGCTTTCCAAACCTTGAAGAAGCATTTGACAACCGCTCCAGTTCTAGCTCAACCCGACATCACAAAGCCATTCGACGTATATTGTGATGCTTCGGCACAGGATTGGGTTGTGTGTTGATGCAAGAGGGTCGTGTGATTGCTTATGGTTCTCGACAACTTCGCAAGCATGAAGAAAATTATCCCACTCATGATTTAGAATTGGCAGCGAGTAGTTCTTGCTCTGAAAATGTGGAGACACTATCTTCTTGGTAATCTGGTTAATCTCTATACTGATCACAATAGCCTCAAGTATATCTTCACTCAACAGGAATTAAATATGAGACAAAGAAGATGGCTGGAATTAATCAATGACTATGAACTTGAAATTTATTATCACCCGGGCAAAGCTAACGTGGTCGCCGATGCTCTAAGTCGGCAGCACCGGTGCAATAGTGCAATTATATGCTCTATGGAAAGTACTGAAATTTCAGATTCAGTCGAGCCAAGTCTCCGTGTTCTTCCTTATGCAGCCTTGTATAATCTCGCTCTCGTTCCAACTCTCCGGGACGAAATTATTGAGGCGCGAGAAGAAGGACAAGGGTATGGAAAAGATTAGGCAGAAAATTGGCACCGAGAATGCCAAGTGCTTCCGTCAAGACGCCGTTGGAGTTCTTTGGTTTGGTAATCGGCTCGTGATTCCCAAGGATATGGAGTTGCGGAAGAAAATTTTTGATGAAGCGCATCTCTCAAAATATTCCATCCACCTCGACACCAATAAAATGTATCGTGGTTTGCGTGAGAAATTTTGGTGGACACGTATGAAACGTGAAGTTGCTCGGTATGTCGCCAAATGTGACACTTGCCGGCGTGTTAAAGCTGATCATCCGAAGAAAGCCGGTCTACTGCATCCACTTCACATTCCTGCTCGGAAGTGGGAGGACAGATCTATGGACTTCATTGTTGGTTTTCCTCTCACGTCCAAGCATCATGACTCCATTTGGGTTATTGTGGACCGTCTCACAAAATCAGCCCACTTCATTCCTGTTCGCACTACCTATAATGTGAAGAAGTATGCTGAGCTCTATATCCAGCGAATATTATGTCCGCACGGTGTGTCGAAGACTATAATTTCAGATCGTGGACCGCAATTTGTTTCTCGCTTCGGGAGCAATTGCATGAGAGTCTTGGCACAAAGCTAATCCGAAGCTTCGCCTATCATCCGCGAGACGGATGGGCAAACAGAAAGAGTGAATCAGTATCTTGAAGACATATTGAGAGCATGTGCATTGAACCATAGTGGGAACCGGGATGATCATTTACCGTTCGCCGAGTTTTCCTACAACAACAACTATCAAGAGAGCTCAGGAATGTCTCCATTTGAAGCTCTTTATGGTCATTCTTCCGCACACCGCTGAATTGGTCCGAAGCGAGCGAAAGGATAGTTTTTGGTCCTGATCTTGTTACTCGAGCTGAGGAAAAAGTGAGAGAAATTCAAGCTAACATGAAAGCAGCACAATCTCGACAAATTAGCTACGCTAACAAGAGAAGACGCCCGCTGGAATTTGAAAAGGGTGATCAAGTGTATCTTCGTGTCTCTCCAAATAAAGGGGTTGTTCGATTTGGGATCAAAGGTAAATTGGCTCCCGCTACATCGGTCCCTATGAAATCGTTGAGAAGTGTAGTTCGGTCGCCTACCGACTACAATTGCCGGAGAGCTTATCCCGTGTCCATAATGTTTTCCATGTATCGCAACTTAAGAAATGTCTGAAGCCACCAATTGATGTTGTCATCACCGACACGGAACAATTAAGCAAATATCTATCATACCCGAGCTACCGGTTCGGATTCTTGATCAAAAGGATCGGGTTACTCGGAATCGGACAATCACTTTCTACAAAGTGCAATGGAGTAACCACACCGAGGATGAAGTTACTTGGGAACAAGAGGAATTTCTAAATTCAAATTTCCCTGAGTTTTTTGCTTCACATTTAAGGTAACGTTCACAAGCCCCCTCTATTTTGCTAAACTACCGATTGCTAATCTCGGGACGAGATTTCTTTAAGGGGAGGGCTGTGACATCCCATGTCACATAGTACATGTGAACAATGGCACAGTATTTAAAATTTGCCTTTCCAAATTCCCAAGTGAAAAGGAATCAAATCAAAGTGGCTAGGTTTGAATTTGAATTTCAAATTTTAGTCAAATTAGCTTGTGCAAACCTCAAATATTTTCAATAACCACATGTCTATATTTTTACACCAGATTGTGGGGTGTATCAAGAGAGAATTTTGGAGCATTTTTCCGGAATTTTTAGCAATGGACAAAGCCCTCTAAAAATTCAGTGAATCCAGAAAAACAGCTTTAATGTAGGATTTTTATTAATTTTTGTGGGCAGAATCTCAAGAAAAGTTCTATACGAAAGTTGTCCCAAATTTCATTCCACACCTACGCAAAAATAGGCAATGCCAACAAAAATAGGGAAGACCCCTTTCTTGACTGGAACAGAGAGCACCGAGAGAAAGAGCACTAGTGAGGCATTTTGTCAAACAGACTGTGCGAGTGTCGATACAAGTACTCATGTACACTAAATATGTCTTTGTAAATAGTGAATGTATCATCTGTGTCCGTGCTATGACGTCCGCTTCGTCGGATGTCTCCCGAGGCGGTCCCGAGCGACAATCCCTCTTGCTTTGCAAGGTAGGGGTGTCACATTAGGCCTGTTTGGCCTACGAGCCCGGGGCCCATCGAGGCGGTGCCCCTAGCCCATGCCCCCCCTTTTTTTTTTCTTTCTTAGGCCGGACCGCTCGGCCCGGCCTTCGCTGGCCATCTAGGGTTAAACCCTAGCCACTTGGCCATACGCTGCACAAGCCGCAAGGGACGCGACCCCTTTCCCCACCCTATCCTCCTCCCGTGGGAGGCGGCGGCGACCTCGACCGGGGCCCGCGGCGTCGCGCGAGGGCCCGGGAGCCTACCGCGGCGCACGCCGGTGGCGGCCGGCCAGGCGGGGACCCGCGGCGGCGCGTAAGGCCCCGTGGTAACGCGGCCGGGGCGAGGCCCTCGGGCGTGCGCGGGCTCGGGCGCAAGCCCTAGTGGCGGCGGCGGCTCCCCTGCGGTGTCGCGCGGGCCCGGCGTCGCGCGAGCCGGGAGGCCACGGCGTGGCGGCGGTGGCTGGGCTAGAGCGCACGGCGGCAGCATCCGGCGCCGGATCCCGTGGCGGCGCGTGGGATGCGTCCGGCGTGCGGTGTGCCGGCCGAGGCCGGAGCCCGCGGCGGCTCGCAGGACCGGGAGCCCGAGGCGGCGCAGGCCTACGGGTCTAAGACCGGTGGCGCGGGGCTGGTCCGGCCACACCCGGCGATAACCGCAGTGGTCAAGGAGCACGCCCACGGTGGTGTTTCACCACGTGGGGTCTCCTACCCGACGGCTCAAGAGGAGCCCGGAGCCCGGCCGGATGCGTAGGCGGCAACGCTTCGGGGCCGGGTCCGCCGGGTTCCGAGCCCGACGGCACGGGTGGTGGCCACGGCGCTTCGGGCCGCATGTTCACCGGAGGGGCCCCTACGGGGTCCGCCTCGGGCGGCGTCCGGGGACTCGCCACGTTGCTCGCGCGGGGTCGTCGGGTGACCTCTCCACGGCGACGACGGGCGACGGACTAACGGGGCCCATGACGATAGCACGTGCGCTGGTGGTTGTACCCACAGCAATGGCTGGGACTCCCATGACGACCCTCTGCTCCCACGACAACGACACACATGGGGCGAGATGGTCGCCGACGGAGACGACACATGGAGTGCGTCAAGGGGCGACGGCTCGGTGTCGGCCTTGCTGCGTGCTCGTAAGCATCGCGGCGACCTTCTTCCGGAGGTCGCGGTCATGGCACTTCGGGGCCATGCCTGTTCGGTGCTTGGTCTCCAGGACCGGCACTCGAGTAAGCATTTGTGATGCTTAGTGCTAACTTCTAGTAGCACATAGTATCAATACAAAGAAATTCAAAACAGGTTGTTAGCGCTAACCTTAGGTAGCACTAGGTTCCATAGCACTAGGCCATAGAGTGTGATGCAATCATTCTGTTCTTGTTGCTGTTGTTAACATGAAGCTCTGCTCATATTCTTTGCACTTACCATTGACAAGCACAATCATGTATGCATAGTGGGCATGACCTAAACCGATTCTTACCTTGTAGCTCGGTAGAACTCGTGCTGATAACGTGTTGTGAAAACAACCGAATCAACTTGGGCAAACGCACTACTGATGCACACAAGAACACAGTGGATGAACACATAGATAATGGGGCAGAATAGGAGCTCTTATTATTTCTTTCCGATGATGATTGTAGTGTACAATAAGGAGCTTTTTGTGACACCCCTCCCTCGGAGGGGTATCGTGCATCCTGTACCAATCCCTGGATCGGTAGTTGGTACGCACAAACAGATAGTCACAAATCCATACCGTACTAAAATACGAAGATTTACGGATAACTTAGCAAACGAGGTTAAGTGACAATCCGGAGTATGTAGCGGAAAGGGGCAAAAGCTGACCACTTCAATCATCCACGAGCAACTTGAGCATACGACGAAACTTAACCGTCTCTATATCTTCGGAAGTTTGTCCACTAAAAGACCGCAATGTACAAACCGTGAGTACATAAGGTACTCAACAAGCTCGACCACTAGCAAAGGGTAATAATATACATGTATTTAGGATGGTATTCAAGGATTGGATAAGGGTTTTGCGGAAAGCGCGAATGCAAGGTCTCACTACGGAATCAATGGGGTTTTCTTAAGAGGAAAACAGTTTTGTATCTTTTAGTTGGTCGGACCAGCGGGAAATATTCATCGATCCCGACAGCTTCCCATTCTTTTTAGACGAGCCTTCCGACCGAGTGTCATAACAACTCTAGCACTCCGGGCCAACACCATTTCCAAAACTCACGGGCACAAGGCTGCCCACTCACACATCAAGGGTTTAGTATTTGTGGCTAATCAACGAGAGCTCAAGGTTTGGCGTGTCAATATACCGTGACAACGGACATCCGGATAGTTTTATACACTCTGCAGAGGTTGGTACACTTTACCCACAAGGCTATGCGCTCTTTGCAAGTAAGCTCATAACGCTGCCACCACAACTAGGCACGCCCACAAGTCCACCCCGAATGCCCGGGGATCCGACGCGTATGACACAAGCATACCGTCCACCATATATGTGCCAAGTACTTGGACTTCACCAAATAAACGATCCCTGGACCTCCGTCATCTACTACACCCGATAGAACTTCTTGCTGCGTAACCCAAAGTTTGGTGCACAGTCCTGCCATAACAGGTTCTATGGTTGTACACTAAATCACTAATTTGGGGTCCGAAGAACCGGTCCTTATATGGCAGGGCAAACACTCGTCCATCACAAATGGACATCACCTAACATCAAGTACTCTACACCGAGTACTAGGAGTTTCACCCACGGCCGGTATTATTTCCCACCTAACTTCACCTTAACATAGTTGGTCTAATCACCCACCCATCAACACACACCACCAAACACATTTTCACCCATTTTCATAAACAAGGTGTATGATGATAGATAGTAACAGCTTTCTAAGCATGATACTACTATATCATTAACATAGTTAACAATACATCTAGGTTGATTCTAGTGATCTAATGGCAATCAAGGGTATAATGTTCGCATCTATAGTGATTTAAACATTATCATACAACAATTGGGCTCTAGCAAAATATTTGCAAGGATAATGCATATTAAGAATAGCTTCCTATATAGGTGCGAGAATAAGAAGAGTAATAGGATCAATTATGATCAAGTAATTGATAGAGCTTGCCTGGCAACGCTAAATCCTTAGTTGTCGTGCCTCACGTCGTTACTTGGCTTGGCGTCGGAATCTATCTTGAGACTTGGGCCGTCAGGCGTCGTCTCCAGCTTGGGGCTCCTTCGGATTCTCCGTCTCTATCATACGTGAAGCTAATACGAAAAAGAAAATAAATAATTAAGAAAGCAATCAAGCTCCAATTAAAACTCCATTTAGATCATAAGGTTTAGTGTATACCAATGACTGGTGGGGATAGGTCGGAGTTTAGGAGGGCATGATCTGGATTATGGGGAATAGGTTTGGGTATGCCGGAACTCGGGAGTTCAACGGCGGAAGGATCGGTGGAAATAGAGTTTGGACGGTAGAGATAGGAGATTAAGGGGGTAAGGGGTGAAGATTATGACGGGATGAGATTATGGTGGCTGGCAAAGGATTCTACGCGTCGAGACGATCGCGTGAGCGCAAGAATCGCCCGAAACGGAGTTCCGGATCGAAAGATATGAAGTCCGGAAGTTCTAGGGACCTTTCTATAATTACTTTTAAGATCACAGGGACCTATTTGTAATTATATAAAAGTTTGGAGGGATCTTTTTGTAAAATGTTAGGGTCCTAAAAGATAATTTCCAAAAATTTTGAGGGTCTTTTTGTAAAAATCCAGGGACCTAAACATAATACGGAATAAGGACGAGGGCTTAAATGCAAAAGTGCATTTGCTAGGATTTTTCTGCAATTTCCAGAAATATTTTTATGTGGAAAAATCCATGGACCGGGTCTATAGGGGTGGTTCATGGGTCTATGGTGGACCGAAGGGCTAGAGTGTAAATATGCACAACTATTATAGGAGGTGGGTTGATTTGTAAAGAAGGCGGGAGGTAGATTGAAAAATGGATTTTTTCTCACGTGTACGGAATGCACGCCTTCTTCTTCCTCCTTGGGCGCTTCCATGGCAGGAGCTTGGAGCTCCGGGGCGCGTCTAGGGAGAGGGGGAATGGGTGGAGGACCTCGACGTGCACCCGTCCGGAGTGGAAGGAGGAGGGTAGGTGGCTCGGATGCGAGGTATTTTGGAGGAACGCATCCATGGCCGGGAGCTCGAGAAAAATGGGTAAAAACTTGGATTATGGACAACTCGGTGGGAGAAAGAGCGTGGCGCTTGCGCCGGTGCGAAGAGGAGCTCGGCGCACGTCCCTTTTATAGGCGCGGAGCGACGGGGGAGCACGAAAGCTCGCCGGGGAGGATAAGAACGCCACCCATGGTGGTTCCGTGCATCGGCGAGTCAAGTTTTCGTCGGGAGCGTGCATTGGAGGGAAGGTCCGGTACGGCGGAGTTCCGTTGCGTGGTCCGGGAGACACGCTCGTCGGATGCGGAAGCAAGAGGTGGTCGGGCGCGGTTTGGCTTGGTGTGGCGGCGGCGTCTGCCCGAGAAGCGAGAGGAAGAAGACGACCGGGGCAGCACCGTACGATGGGGTCGTGCCCCCGGTGGCCACGCCCGGGCCTCTCGCTCGCCGGTGGGCCGCGCGCCTACGTGCGGGCCACGCCCTGTTGGGCCGACAGGAGGAGGGAGAAGCTACGGTGGGCCAAGGGGAAGAGAAAAAGAAAAAAAAAAAGAATGGTTGGGCCCGAGAAAGAAGGGAGGAGGAGTTGGCCCGGGAATGAAGAATTGTTTATTCTTTTTCTAGATTTTTGGGTATTCGAATTTGGGATAATTTTTGAAGGAATTTGGGATTTTTCTAGATTATTGGCAAGGTCGTGAAGGATTCGGTCATTGATCTTGGCGGCATGGTATAGAGATTTGCCGGTGGGAAGAGCTGCCATCTTGGTCAAGACTGTGACAGCGGCGATCAAACTCTTTTTCGCCTTAGCGGCACGAGTGTCGGCTTTTTCAAGCTGTTGGCTTAAAGCTTCACGACGTGCTTTGGCTATCTCCTCGCGCGTGAGCGCACTTCAAGGAGGGTGGCTTGCTGGTCGCGAGAGGTTGTCCAGCGTATGGACGTATTTGGTGGTGAAAACAAGGGTTGGGTCTTGTCCGGTGGAATCGAGTTCGAGAGAGTCGCTATTCGGGACTTCCATTGGGGTAGGCTTTTGTTGGAGAAGGGAAGTATCTCATGATCGAATGGGTGAGAGGAGATTCATAAAGTTCACTTAGGAGTTTCGGGGCTTTACGGGAAACAGCGTGGATGGTGTCTGCGAAGCGGTTTCCAACAACGGTCATGCTAAAGGGTGGTATAGTAGGAAATTCGGGCTAGTGTCGATATGGACGGAGATGACACAACTTGCGTGGGTGGTTGTTTGGAATTCTTTGGCAACGTATCGGGAAGGAGTTTGATGCCTACGAGCATCATGGCGGTTCGGAGGAGGTGAGGAAAACCAGGTTCGTCTCGGCGGTTGGCGACGATCCATGGGTTGTCTTCGATGGAGGATGCTTGGGACTATGGCATTGGAGGAAGAGGGACTGGCTTTGTGGGAATCCATGGGTATTTTGGAGATGTGATGGATGGAGTTTAGGGCTGTGAGCTTTGATGGTTGGGTAGATGGGAGATTGGCGGTTGAAGTTCTTTTATAGGTGAGGGTGACTTGAGTCTTGTGGGAGAAGGATCACGGGCCATGTGGGTTAGGGCCCAAGAAAGTGAGGTGGCCGTTGGTTTGACCTAACCGCTCGGTAATCACGGCACTGTCGTTTTGTTGCGTCAACTTCCATAGTGGTCGACTCGTGGTTCGAGGGTTTGGTCGGTCTAGTGAGATGTGTTGGGCGATTTGACGGTACACGAGTAGTGGAGTGATTGGGGAAAAGTGATGTCCGACCTTTGGTGCTGATGGGGCAAGGAAGGTAAAGAATCCAAAGTTCGCTAGAAGCTTGGAGTGGATACGAGGTACGAGAGTCTAAGTAGGGGTAGATCTGCTTTTCTTAGTTAATGAGTGTGTTATTATTTGTTTGGAGATCGCAACTATCTTGCGACTCGGATTTGCGTTAGTGCTCTGTGTTGGTCTAAACACACAACAACACACAATCAAAGATCCAAACGAACAAACATCAATTCTCACAAACATGGTTGGATTACACAATTAAGCGCACTAAACGGGATACAATGAGGGGCTAAGCTACACTAGGGTGTCTGCTAGGTGCGGGTGGCAAGGGAAGCCGACTAGGCGGCGATTACAACTACTATGGCTGCTGTGGCTACTACTACTGCTACAAGTACTACTACCGCTATCGCTGCTACTACTACTCGCTGCTGTTACTACGCTACTCGCTACTACTACCTTCTTCGTACTCGTGTTGCTTCTCTCACGCGGGGCCTTCTTGACTTGGTGCGGGAGTACGGTCGTTCTTCACTCGACGGTGTCCTCGAGCTTCTTGGGCGGCGAATGCTTGCGGAGTAGGGAGTCCTTCTTCACCTGGAGCGGGCTGAGTCAAGGGACCGACTCGAAAGGTCCTTCGTCGAGTGGGCCTTGGGGAGACTCTTCCCTTCTTACTTCAACGGACAAAGGGGACACGGATAGTCCACATCCGGCACCGATAGGCCGATCGACGGGCAATCCGTTCGGGATCGGAACTTCCGTTTCCTCGATGGTGTACTTGGAGCCTCCGGTGGGTACGACTAGTGAGGTACGCGAGGTTGAGGGCTCGAGTGTGGCGGTGCTCCATCTTCCTCCGAGCCGCTTCGCGGTTGTGGCTTTGAAATGAGCTTCGCGGCGTGAGCTTCTCGCTGCAGCAAGGCTGACTTGCGGGCACTCGAGTTGCTCTCCGGCCTTCTCTGTTTGCTTGACATGGGCTTGCAGCTGCTCGGCTCGCTTGTCGAACAACGCATCAAGGGCGAGGAGGTGCTGTGTCATGACAACGATAGTCGGGTTGTCCTCCTGGTTCTCCAAGGTGTTGGTGCGGGCTCTCCAAGTAGGACGGTCGGCGTCCAAGGGTGGGAAGTACCGCATACTAGTATGACCGATGACCGTCTCGAGCATCCGGCTCAAGTACCGCAGGGCCTTACGAGCAACTAACTCGTAGGTGTCCGAGAAACGGAATCCGAGTAGCCATCACTCGCCATGGCTTCATGCCGGGAGTTTACGTGCTCGCGGCAACATGGACGGTAATCTGCGGCGCTCGGTGCCGGACTCTTCAAACTCTCTACCCACATACTTCGGGCGCTCCACGATTCCGAGCTTGGTGGTGGCGGCGTAGAGGATCTTGGAGAAACCGAGGCTCATCGAGGCGATGGGCGGTGGTCCGGGCTACGTCTTCCATGATCGAGGTGGGGAGTCGGCGGGATTTTGGTCGAGGTGGGATAGCTGGTGGAGGCTTTCCGGTTGAGAGTGGTGAGGATGAGGATTGGTTGGGCAAGGCTGGGCTTCTTTTATAAACAGAGGAAGGCTGGTCGAGGCTTGCGAGGAAATCTTGCGGGAAGGCGTATGGTGGAAGATAGCTTCTCACGCAATACTTTGCGTGGCTTCTCCAGTAAGCCGGCTCGCCTTAACGAAGCGTGACATGGCTTGTTGTCCACATGGGGTGGTCAAAGCTACGAGTGGTTGGCACGCGCGGCGTACAAGTAACGTACACGAGCGAGTGCTCCATGATGTCGGGGGTTGTCGGCTGCGTCCGGGATTCGGGGACCGATGGCGGTAAGCATGCGATCGTCGATCGACCGGTCAAGGTGTAGTGTTCGGCGCACGGGTGCCGAGGGCGGCACGCAAGAATCGGGTGTACTTCGCGAGGAAAGCAGGGCGACAAGAATCCTGGCCTTGGAACTTGCGTACGACCGCGTGCTCGTGGAAGCATTACCTCGGGTGATGGTTCTTCCCGACTCGGTCGTGCAATGTGCAAGGACAAGGGGCTTTAGGGTAAGGTAAGGTTGAGTGTTCGGGTTGGTTCAAGGCTAGATATGGTTTACGGAGTTAAGGTCTTGCTAATCACTATACGTATAGCTTAGGTGTCCTTAAGTTTCGTCCTACGGTCAAGTATGGCACCGATACCATTACGTGACACCCTCCCTCGGAGAGGTATCGTGCATCCTGTACCAATCCCCGATCGGTAGTTGGTACGCACAAACGGATAGTCTCAAATCTATACGAGTACTAAAATACGAAGATTTACGGATAACTTACCAAACGAGGTTAAGTGACAATCCGGAGTATGTAGCGGAAAGGGGCAAAAGATGAACACTTCAATCATCCACGAGCAACTTGAGCATACGACGAAACTTAACCGTCTCTATCTCTTCGGAAGTTTGTCCACTAAAAGACCACAATGAACAAACCGTGAGTACATAAGGTAGTCAACAAGCTCTACCACTAGCAAAGGGTAATAATATACATGTATTTAGGATGGTATTCAAGGATTGGATAAGGGTTTTGCGGAAAGCGCGAATGCAAGGTTTCACTACGGAATCAATGGGGTTTTCTTAAGAGGAAAACAGTTTTGTATCTTTTAGTTGGTCGGACCAGCGGGAGATATTCATCGATCCCGACAGTTCCCATTCCTTTTAGACGAGCCTTTCAACCGAATGTCATAACAGCTCTAGCACTCCAGGCCAACACCATTTCCAAAACTCACGGGCACAAGGCTGCCCACTCACACATCAAGGGTTTAGTATTTGTGGCTAATCAACGAGAGCTCAAGGTTTGGCGTGTCAATATACCGTGACAACGGACATCCGGATAGTTTTATACACTCTGCAGAGGTTGGTACACTTTACCCACAGGCTATGCGCTCTTTGCAAGTAAGCTCGATAACGCTGCCACCACAACTAGGCACGCCCACAAGTCCACCCCGAATGCCCAGGGATCCGACGCGTATGACACAAGCATACCGTCCACCATATATGTGCCAAGTACTGGACTTCACCAAATAAACGATCCCTGGACCTCCGTCATCTACTACACCCGGTGGAACTTCTTGCTGCGTAACCCAAGGTTTGGTGCACGATCCTGCCATAACAGGTTCTATGGTTGTACACTAAATCACCAATTTGGGGTCCGAAGAACCGGTCCTTATATGGCAGGGCAAACACTCGTCCATCGCAAATGGACATCACCTAACATCAAGTACTCTACACCAAGTACTAGGAGTTTCACCCACGGCCGGTATTATTTCCCACCTAACTTCACCTTAACATAGTTGGTCTAATCACCCACCCATCAACACACACCACCAAACACATTTTCACCCATTTTCATAAACAAGGTGTATGATGATAGATAGTAACAGCTTCCTAAGCATGATACTACTATATCATTAACATAGTTAACAATACATCTAGGTTGATTCTAGTGATCTAATGGCAATCAAGGGTATAATGTTCGCATCTATAGTGATTTGAACATTATCATACAACAATTGGGCTCTAGCAAAATATTTGCAAGGATAATGCATATTAAGAATAGCTTCCTATATAGGTGCGAGAATAAGAAGAGTAATAGGATCAATTATGATCAAGAAATTGATAGAGCTTGCCTAGCAACGCTAAATCCTTAGTAGTCGTGCCTCACGTCGTTACTTGGTTTGGCGTCGGAATCTATCTTGAGACTTGGGCCGTCGGGCGTCGTCTCCGACTTGGGGCTCCTTCGGATTCTCCGTCTCTATCATACGTGAAGCTAATACGAAAAAGAAAATAAATAATTAAGAAAGCAATCATGCTCCAATTAAAACTCCATTTAGATCATAAGGTTTAGTGTATACCAATGACTGGCGGGGATAGGTCGGAGTTTAGGAGGGCATGATCCGGATTATGGGGAATAGGTTTGGGTATGCCGGAACTCGGGAGTTCAACTGCAGAAGGATCGGTGGAAACAGAGTTTGGATGGTAGAGATGGGAGATTAAGGGGGTAAGGGGGAGAAGATTATGGTGGCTGGCAAAGGAATCTACGCGTCGGGACGATCGCGTGAGCGCAAGAATCGTCCGAAACGGAGTTCCGGATCAAAAGATATGAAGTCCGGAAGTTCCAGGGACCTTTCTATAATTACTTTTAAGATCATAGGGACCTATTTGTAATTATATAAAAGTTTAGAGGGATCTTTTTGTAAAATGTTAGGGTCCTAAAAGATAATGTCCAAAAATTTTGAGGGTCTTTTTGTAAAAATCCAGGGACCTAAACATAATACAGAATAAGGATAGGGGCTTAAATGCAAAAGTGCATTTGCTCGGATTTTTCTGGAATTTCCGGAAATATTTTTATGTGGAAAAATCCATGACCGGGTCTATAGGGGTGGTTCATGGGTCTATGGTGGACCGAAGGGCTAGAGTGTAAATATGCACAACTATTATAGGAGGTGGGTTGATTTGTAAAGAAGGCAGGGGGTAGATTGAAAAATGGATTTTTTTCTCACTTGTACAGAACGCACGCCTTCTTCTACCTCCTTGGGCGCCTCCATGGCAGGAGCTTGGAGCTCCGGGGGCGCGCCTAGGGAGAGGGGGAATGGGTGGAGGACCTCGATGCGCATCCGTCTGGAGTGGAAGGAGGAGGGGAGGTGGCTCGGATACGAGGTATTTTGGAGGAACGCATCCATGGCCGGGAGCTCGGGAAAAATGGGGAAAAGCTCGAATTACGGACAGCTCGGTGGGAGAAAGAGGGTGGCGCTTGCGCCGGTGCGAAGAGGAGCTCGGCGCGCGTCCCTTTTATAGACGCGGAGCGAAGGGGGAGCACGAAAGCTCGCCGGGGAGGATAAGAATGACACCCATAGTGGTTCTGTGCATGAGCAGTCAAGTTTTCATCCGGAGCGTGCAATGGAGGGGGGGGTCCGGTACGGCGGAGTTCCGTTGCGTGGTCCGCGAGACACGCTTGTCGGATGCGGAAGCAAGAGGTAGTCCGGCGCGGTTTGGCTTGGTGTGGCAGCGGCGCTCTGTCCGGGAAGCGAGAGGAAGAAGACCACCGGGGACAGCACCGTACGATGGGGTCGTGCCCCCTGGTGGCCGCGCCCTGGGCCTCTCGCCCGCCGGTGGGCTGCACCCAGATGGGCCGCGCGCCTGGCTGCGGGCCACGCCCTGTTGGGCTGACAGGAGGAGGGAGAAGTACGGTGGGCCAAGGAGAAGAGAAAAAGAAAAAAAGAATGGTTGGGCCTGAAAAGAAGGGAGGAGTTGTTGGCCCACGAAGGAAGAATTGTTTTTTTTTTCTAGATTTTTGGGTATTCGAATTTGGGATAATTTTTGAAGGAGTTTGGAGTTTCAAATGGAGCAACAATCGAGTAATAAAGTAGAAAAATAAAATAAGCAATCACTGCCAAGATAAATTTTTATTATTCATAAAATGTCAAATTTCCTCTCTAGATTAATCTATTCATGAAGTTTTGTTTTCAAAAATTGGTGAATCGCAAAAAATAAAATCCTAAAAATTTTAAATTAGTCGTAAATTTTGAATTTGATTTAAGTTCAAAATTTTCGGGGTGTTACATTTTTGTTGCCACCGGTCGCTATCCCTTGAGCCCTATTTATATCCGAGAGGAAGCTCCGTGTGCTCGAGTGCCCTGGAGACTTCCTCTCAGCTGCCAACTACCGCATTCAATTCGCCCACAATTAATGTCAGCAATTAATCCTCCCAAGTCATAAATTGCTGACGGTTTCATAACAAAACCGTTCACTTTTCCTTCTCGAATGATTTTAGATAATGGTTTTGACCTAGTCAACATGTGGAATCCACTTGTGAGTGACGATAACTTGTAGGACCTACAAGTCAGTAATAAAAAAATACCATCAACATGAACCCTACATGTTGGTGTCATGATTTGTGGGTCCCACATGTTGGAACTAGGCTAAAACCACTATCTAAAACCGTCGAGGGAGGAATACTAATGCCGCCGGGTGTGCGGATCACTCCAAGTCTCCATATCCGTAGTCAATGCTTAAATTTTTTTAATGCAAACAGATAATAGTTCAATTAAGTATCAGGCTTCTTACCAGGGTGCAACTCGTGAGGTGCTCAATTTATGAAGTTCAAAAAATTTACGACCCTCGTAAATGGGGTGAACCAAAGAGATGAGTTAAAGTTCCATAAAATAGAAAATTCGAAACTACGTATGTTGTTGGAGTAAAATAGCAATGAATGGTTCCCACTGATTACTGCAGTATGTTATAAGAAATTTTAAAATAGGTATTGGGCGAGCCACGTTCATTGCATGGTGTCCCAGGACACCAACGATTTTTTGGCTGGCCCTTATACCCTCTCCACTTCCACTTTTACTGTTTGTGACACCAGCAATCTTGAAGCCGTGACACCAGTAGGCTCTTGAAATTTGTATTTGGCCCATTATTTGCTCAGCCCATGTCATAATTATATTTTACAATATTAGTCACCGGCAGCAGGAGCAGGTTGCAAATGTTATTTGGCCCACAAGGAGAATAGACTTTTCCCTTTTTCCAAAAACCAATTGCACGATTCCGTATACCCTCCGTGACTTTGGTGAATACCAGCCGCCAAAGCGACTCGTCGAGCCGCCAAGCACGACTGCACAAGCGATCAGGTGAGTTCGTTTTGCCCTAATTAATCAAATCACCAAATCCCATCTGATTTGTCCTTTGTATATTAATAAATTATGTGATCTCTCACTACTAGAATAATGCTCTCTTCAGGCGAAAGGCAAGGTCCGTTACTACACGAAAAAATAGTGGCAGACAGTACATGTCCGCAACTATTGCAGCCCAGTCTGCTGCTATTTTTAAAAAATAGTAGCGGTCACATCGGGCCCGCAACTAAATTGTGGCCCAGCCCATTACGTGTATAAAAGTGACCCCAAACCCTAACCCTCAAGCCACCCAGCCTCTCCCTCCCTTGCTCGCCGTCTCCCACCGCTTCCCTCTCTCTCTCTCTCTCTCTCTCTCTCTCCAACGCGCACACTTTGCCGCCCCTCCCTTCGGCGCGCACCCTTGCCGTGCCGCCGCCTCCCGCCAGCCCACTGTCCCCGCCCGTCCCACGGGCCCCGTCGCCGGCGCCACTCCTCCCGCCGGACGGCGCCGCCCCTCCCACCGGCCCCCGTCGCCGACGCCGCCCTCCCGCCAGCCCCCATCGCCGCCCGTCCCGTGGGCCCTCGTTGCCGGCGCCACTCCTCCCGCCGGCGTGCGGCGCCACCCATCCCGCCGGTCACCCGGACGGCTCACCCGGCCCAATCCTTGCGCGCGCCGGCCGGATCTGGCCTTGTCTCCGCCAGATCTAGTGAGTAGGCGGCCGGATCCGGCCGGTGGCGCGTGGATCCAGCCGTCGGCGCCAGGTCCGGCGAGGATCAATTTTTTTATTTTTTCGAACAAAATCGAGTAGCGGGCTTGTGGTCCCGTAGTACCGGACTTCGGTCCACGACTAAGTTTGCATTTAGCTGCATTTTTTTTCGTCACTGTATTTTTCCTCTCGTAGTGACATTGACACTGTGGCAGAAATTGATTCTGCCACTATGCCCACTTTTAGTCCGTCATCTGTAGAGGGTTATTGTAGTAGTGGCTAGATGTTGTTGTTTGACACTTCTACTGGTTCGGTTCAGAGCGTGGTTCTATCTGATTTTGTCATTGGATCAGAGTACATTAGCAGCAGGGGCACGGTAGCAATGTCCGGTTCATCAGGTAATAAAAATATAAAATTATGAGTTCATTGTGGTTGGATCATTGATAGTATTGGTGGGCTGCGCCCAGATAGGCCGCGCGCCTGGCTGCGGGCCACGCCCTGTTGGGCTGACAGGAGGAGGGAGAAGCTACGGTGGGCCAAGGGGAAGAGAAAAAGAAAAAAAAGAATGGTTGGGCCTGAAAAGAAGGGAGGAGTTGTTGGCCCAGGAAGGAAGAATTGTTTATTTTTTTCTAGATTTTTGGGTATTCGAATTTGGGATAATTTTTGAAGGAGTTTGGAGTTTCAAATGGAGCAACAATCGAGTAATAAAGTAGAAAAATAAAATAAGCAATCACTGCCAAGATAAATTTTTATTATTCATAAAATGTCAAATTTCCTCTCTAGATTAATCTATTCATGAAGTTTTGTTTTCAAAAATTGGTGAATCGCAAAAAATAAAATCCTAAAAATTTTAAATTAGTCGTAAATTTTGAATTTGATTTAAGTTTAAAATTTTCGGGGTGTTACATTTTTGTTGCCACCGGTCGCTATCCCTTGAGCCCTATTTATATCCGAGAGGAAGCCCCGTGTCTTGAGTGCCTGGAGACTTCCCTCAGCTGCCAACTACCGCATTCAATTCGCCCACAATTAATGTCAGCAATTAATCCTCCCAAGTCATAAATTGCTGACGGTTTCATAACAAAACCGTTCACTTTTCCTTCTCGAATGGTTTTAGATAATGGTTTTGACCTAGTCAACATGTGGAATCCACTTGTGAGTGACGAGTAACTTGTAGGACCTACAAGTCAGTAATAAAAAATACCATCAACATGAACCCTACATGTTGGTGTCATGATTTGTGGGTCCCACATGTTGGAACTAGGCTAAAACCACTATCTAAAACCGTCGAGGGAGGAATACTAATGCCGCCGGGTGTGCGGATCACTCCAATAGTCAATGCTTAAATTTTTTTAATGCAAACAGATAATAGTTCAATTAAGTATCAGGCTTCTTACCAGGGTGCAACTCGTGAGGTGCTCAATTTATGAAGTTCAAAAAATTTACGACCCTCGTAAATGGGGTGAACCAAAGACATGAGTTAAAGTTCCATAAAATAGAAAATTCGAAACTACGTATGTTGTTGGAGTAAAATAGCAATGAATGGTTCCCACTGATTACTGCAGTATGTTATAAGAAATTTTAAAATAGGTATTGGGCGAGCCACGTTCATTGCGTGGTGTCCCAGGACACCAACGATTTTTTGGCTGGCCCTTATACCCTCTCCACTTCCACTTTTACTGTTTGTGACACCAGTAATCTTGAAGCCGTGACACCAGTAGGCTCTTGAAATTTGTATTTGGCCCATTATTTGCTCAGCCCATGTCATAATTATATTTTACAATATTAGTCACCGGCAGCAGGAGCAGGTTGCAAATGTTATTTGGCCCACAAGGAGAATAGACTTTTCCCTTTTTCCAAAAACCAATTGCACGATTCCGTATACCCTCCGTGACTTTGGTGAATACCAGCCGCCAAAGCGACTCGTCGAGCCGCCAAGCACGACTGCACAAGCGATCAGGTGAGTTCGTTTTGCCCTAATTAATCAAATCACCAAATCCCATCTGATTTGTCCTTTGTATATTAATAAATTATGTGATCTCTCACTACTAGAATAATGCTCTCTTCAGGCGAAAGGCAAGGTCCGTTACTACACGAAAAAATAGTGGCAGACAGTACATGTCCGCAACTATTGCAGCCCAGTCTGCTGCTATTTTTAAAAAATAGTAGCGGTCACATCGGGCCCGCAACTAAATTGTGGCCCAGCCCATTACGTGTATAAAAGTGACCCCAAACCCTAACCCTCAAGCCACCCAGCCTCTCCCTCCCTTGCTCGCCGTCTCCCACCGCTCCCTCTCTCTCTCTCTCTCTCTCTCTCTCTCCAACGCGCACACTTTGCCGCCCTCCCTTCAGCGCGCACCCTTGCCGGTGCCGCCCCTCCCGCCAGCCCCTGTCCCCGCCCGTCCCACGGGCCCCGTCGCCGGCGCCACTCCTCCCGCCGGACGGCGCCGCCCCTCCCACCGGCCCGCGCCGCCGACGCCGCCCCTCCCGCCAGCCCCCATCGCCGCCCGTCCCGTGGCCCCTGTTGCCGGCGCCACTCCTCCCGCCGGCGTGCAGCGCCACCCATCCCGCCGGTCACCCGGACGGCTCACCCGGCCCAATCCTTGCGCGCGCCGGCCGGATCTGGCCTTGTCTCCGCCGGATCCAGTGAGTAGGCGGCCGGATCTGGCCGGTGGCGCGTGGATCCAGCCGTCGGCGCCCAGGTCCGGCGAGGATCAATTTTTTTATTTTTTCTGAACAAAATCGAGTAGCGGGCTTGTGGTCCCGTAGTACCGGACTTCGGTCCACGACTAAGTTTGCATTTAGCTGCATTTTTTTCGTCACTGTATTTTTCCTCTCGTAGTGACATTGACACTGTGGCAGAAATTGATTCTGCCACTATGCCCACTTTTAGTCCGTCACTGTAGAGGGTTATTGTAGTAGTGGCTAGGTGTTGTTGTTTGACACTTCTACTGGTTCGGTTCAGAGCGTGGTTCTATCTGATTTTGTCATTGGATCAGAGTACATTAGCAGCAGGGGCACGGTAGCATTGTCCGGTTCATCAGGTAATAAAAATATAAAATTATCAGTTCATTGTGGTTGGATCATTGATAGTATTATTTAGGTTGCTTTAGTCAATTCTTTACACTTCAATTTAACTATTGCCTATTGGTCAGGTAGTAGAAATATCTTGGAACGATTCTGAAAAGAAAATTACCACCTGATAGTGGTGAAGGAAATTCAGGTGCAGGCACTGATACAGGAGTTACTTCTAAACGTCCTTCTTTGATAAGTAAATTTAGGTGAACTACCTTATGATCCTGCTGATAGGAAGAGAATCACAGAGTATCCAGGGCTTAAGTTGCAAGATAAGATAAGAAGAACATATCTAGTCAGAGGTCCCTATCGACCACAACCTGGTTTTAATTATCCACAAACAATCATCGTAGGGAAGCCGCGACGGTTTAATCTTGAATGGTTTGAAGAGTATGATTGGCTAGAATATAGTGAGAATGCAGATAGAGCTTTTTGTCTATACTGCTACTTGTTTAGAGATTCTATTGAAGGCCAATCTGGAAATGAATCATTTGTAACAAAAGGTTTCTGTTCCTGGAACAAGAAAAAAAGACTAGATACTCATGTTGGTGAGTTAACTAGTTTTCATAATGCTGTTCTGAAAAGATGTAATGATTTGTTGAAGCCAAGCCAATCCATTACTGTTGGTCTCAACAAGCAGAGGATACTGCAAAAAAGGATTATTTTATTCGCCTAAGTACTTCCATAAATGCAGTAATATTTTTGTTGCATCAAGGCTTAGCTTTTCATGGGCATGATGAATCTGAAAATTCTACAAATAGAGGTATTTTTTGGAGTTGGTGAAGCTTTTGGCTAAGCAAAATGAAAAAATTAAGAAGGTTGTGCTAAGAAATGCTCCTGAAAATCATCAAATGGTGGCACCAAATATTCAGAAGGACATTGCTCAATGCTTTGCTGAGGTAAACTTGTTAATTTAATTTATTCTGTTCTATTTTTGATGTGCCAAGTTTCAAGAATGACATACATTTTTTCATGGGCAGGTTATAGTGGATTCTATCATTAAAGAGATTGGAGGTGATGTTTTTTGCTTGCTGGTTTTGCGCTATGTTGGCAAATGTGGAGTGCTGAAACAAAGACTTATTGGTGTTGTTCATGTCAGTGAGACAACAACCGTATATCTCAAGTCTAATACTGATAAATTATTTGCCAAGTTTAAACTGAGTTGGAAACAAGTAAGAGGGGAAGGATATGATGGAGCAAGTAACATGAGAGGTGAGTTCAATGGTTTGAGAGCTTTAATCATGAAAGAAAACAACTCAGCCTACTATGTGCACTGTTTTGCACATCAACTTCATGTTAGTCATAGTGGCAGTAGGTAAAAAGAATGATGATGTCAATGACTTCTTTGACATGATATCTCTTCTTCTTAATGTGGCTGGACCTTCCTGTAAGCAGAAAGACATGATACGGGAGAGTCAACAAGAGGGGGTAAGGAAAGCAATTGGTAGTGGTCAGATTAGTACTGGAATAGGACGAAACCAAGAGCAAACACTTCAAAGGCCAAGAGATACTCACTGGTGTTCTCATTATAAGACTCTTAAGAGCATTAATAGCTTGTTCCCAAGTATTATCAAGGTACTTCAATATGTGGAAAAGGATGGCCCAAATGATAAGAAGAAGCGTCAAGCTCGCGGACTTATAGATTATCTCAAGGATTTTGATTTTGTCTTTCATTTACACTTGATGTTGATGATATTGGGATATGCAAATGCTTTATCACTTTGTTTACAAAGGAATGATCAGGATATATTGGGGACTATGTTAGAGGTGAAGTCAGCCAAGCAAAAATTTCAAGAAATTATAGACAACGGTTGGGATGCTTTGCTAGAGAAAATATATTCTTTTTGCCATGAACATGGCATTCCAAAGTTGGATATGCAAGAAGAGTATGTTGATCGACATAAAACAAGGAAGAAGTCGAACCGCACTAATTATGAACACTATCGATGGGATTGCTTGAATTCGGTTATTGACTTGCTACTCATTGAGTTTAATGATCGCTTTAGTGAGACAAATTCAAAGTTGGTTACTTGCATGGCTGTATTCAATCCTAAGAATTCTTTTTCTGATTTCAAGTTGGAGAGCTTAATGGAATTAGCTATGCTATATCCTAATGATTTTAATTCAGTTCAATTGAAGAACCTTATTCATCAGCTTCCGATATACATTGACAATCTACGAGCTGATGAAAGATTTTCCAACTTGAACAACATTACTGAACTTGCAAAACTGATGGTGGATACAAACAAACATCATGTGTTTCCATTGGTGTACAAACTTTTAAAGTTAGTACTTGTGTTGCCAGTTGCCACTTCATCAGTGGAGAGATGTTTCTCAGCAATGAAAATTGTGAAGACAATATTACGCAATCGTATGGGCAACGAATTTATGAATGATTGCATTATTTGCTTTGTGGAGCCAGCATTTCTAGCTACAATCCCAAATAATATTATAATAGATCACTTTCAGACATTGGGAGATCGTAATCGTAGAATGATTCTATAGAAGGTAGACACACAATATTATGCAAGTGAATTTTATCAAAAATTTATTATATGTGAATTATTATAACTTGTTGTATTTCTCATTTTTTTCAGGTTACTTTATATTTGACCTCCGGTGTAATAAATATTTAGTTTGTTTTCTACATCAGATAATTATTTAATGTATGAATTAGACTGCACATTAATCAAAATTGGATAGCCTCCTTAACTTTGTTATTTACAATTGATTTTTCATACTTTTTTCTATGTATTACAAGTGTATTAGAGCTTGTGATCGTTGTTAAGACTTGATGATGACACCATCTTCCTCAAATCCTAGCTCCGCCCCTGCCCGTAAGATTGTTATATGATAGGTCTATATAGCCTAAATATGTCAAATCGGCCAGGCTTGAAGGGATTTCACCAGAAAGTGTGTTGCTTGAGAGATCAAGTGATTCCATTGATTTCATATGCCCAACATTCTGGGGAACATGGCCAGTCAGGCCGATTCCATGACAAATTTAAATTCAACAGTCCACTAAGAGAAGTAATTTCGTCTGGAATCTCACCCGCCAAATTGTTTTCTGAGAAGTCGATAGCAACCAAATCAAAAAAGCCAGAACCATACTTCATTTCTTGACGCTTAATCTCCACGTCAAAAACTGCTCCACCATACTTTGCTCCTACCATAAAATACTCAAAGAAGACAAACTCTTCTTTCAACAGATGTTCTATTGTCATTATAGTGAAATTTGATAAGGACGATGGTATAGCGCCTGATATACTGTTGCCTGCCAAATTTAAATAGCGAAGCTGTCTAAGACTTGTAATATTGATCGGAATATGCCCATTAAACCTGTTGTGACTAAGCAGTAGATATTGCATATTCACTATCTCTCCGATCCAGGCTGGTAATGGTCCATAGAATTTGTTCCATGATATATCTAAATATCCCAATTGTGGGTTCCTTTGAATAAATGATGGGAACATATCAGAGAACCTAGTGTTACTTAACCGAAGGAAGACCAGACTTGGCATATGAGAACAGTCGGGAAATGCTCCCTCCAGGAAATTGTTAGATAAATCCAAGATAGCCAGGCTTTGTAATTCACAAAAAAATGTGGAATTTTACCATTAACATAATTGGATGAGATAAGTAGCACTACAAGTCCTGGAGGTGTGAAATGTGAAAGCATTGTTCCAGATATGAAGTTTGAGGATATGTCCAATGTATGGAGATCTCTTGGTAGTACCGGTATCTGTCCACTTAGTTGGTTGGAATGGAGGATGAGGTGCTCGAATGTAGAATTCCGTATTTCTTTGGGAATAGCTCCCGTGAGATTGTTCCCAGAAAGATCAAGTGACCCCCATCACGACTAGTGATATTTGCAATAAAGGATATATCTCCAGTGATATGGTTGTTAGAAAGGTCAAGATTAAATAAACTTGAACAATCTCCCTCTGGAAAGTTGTGTACCAAATCTTTTATGTTTCCATGAGCTAGACTTCCATGGAGATCTAGATATTTCAAATCACAAAGATTTTTTAAGTCTACTAGCAATTCAGCTGCATTGGCATTGTTTCCAAATTCAAGATTCTGGAGGGAAGTCAAACTCCCCAAGGCAGCTGGAAATGGACCATAAAGATATGTTTTAGAAAGCTGAAGATTCTCGATAGTTGTTACGTTCCAAAACCAATATGACGCGAGTGGATAATTGAGATAGTTGTACGAGAGATCGAGCCTCACAATCCTTGTAAGGTTTAGGTGGTCGAGCTGTTGGTTTGTATGAGTAAGTCCACAGTTAAAAAGATTGAGATACTTTAGAGATGGGTTCGCGTTCAATACATCAGGCCAGTCAACTACCTTGCTCAGATTCACGAAACTCATGTCAAGAAACTCAAGGGAATGGAGACGACTTAACCATGATATGTCGGTCGAGTAAAAACTATCCATTTTTTCACCCAGAATAAGTGTTTGCAAGTTCGAAATGTTACCGAGCTCAGGCGGTATTCTCCCCGTGAATGACGTCCACGAGAGGTCAAGATATTCCAGTTTAGTGAGGTTGCCGACCTCAGGTGGTATACTACCGGAGAAAACTGGCCCAGTGAAATCGCACTATAGCAAAACTCACTATAGCCACGGTTGGGAGGCTCTACAGCCACGGTCAGCCTCAATCGTGGCTATGTTTCCGAGACTACAGAAAATCATCTGTAGCCTCGGAAAACAGGTCACCCGTAGCTATAGTATGCCACTATAGCCACGGTTCACTATGTCAACCGTGGCTATAGTAGTTTACTATAGCCCCGTGGCTATAAGACAGTGCTATAGCCACGGTTGCCAAAGTGAACCGTGGCTATTTACTTTTTAACAATAAAAAAAATAAATACGCATTAGAAATAATAAATTACAATTACATAACATTAACCATAATTACATCATATTAACATTAAAGTATTACATCACATTAATATTTACAAATATTTATAAAATCCATCAAAGGTTTAATAACGTGAACTTGACAATGTTTTTTCAAACTAAGTCTACACTATACGAATCTTCAACAACATCGGGCTCGTACGGTCGTTTCGAGCCGCACCACTCGAAAAGTGCCCGATGCTCCTTCGTCACTTCACTTTGCTCGTCAAAGAACCGACCACGAGGACTGATGACCTCCCTAAGCAAGAAACGGCACATCCTAGTGACAATGTAGTACATGTCGTTTGTACTTAGATGCTTTCGCACCGTCGGAAATCCTTTCTTGGAGATTTAATTCAATATCTTTCTGTCCGTTATCAATGCCTTTTCTAGACTTTTTTTCTCTGTCAATAAATTCATAAAAGTTGGTACATGATAGACAAAAAACAGAAAGAATACAAATTAAACAGATGCAATCTTAGCGTACCTCCTCGGTGGTCTCATGGGTGATGACATTCAAGTAGGATGCAACGGAGCTCGAATACGCACATGCGTAGTATCCACGAGTGCACACTACCTTTTACTTGTTTAATGCACTGTTAAATAGAGTGAAGTAAAAAACATCACTCTATTTCAATGATAGCAGGATAAAAAAATTAGATGTGACGCGTGTCTTACCGAAAATTTGTGACGAAAGTATATTTGTTTCCGAATTCTATAACGCGCCACCTTCGGGTTCTTTACGTAGTTGAAATAAGCACTACAGTATTGAGAAAATGGTATTATTGCATGAAATTATCGTTATTTAATTGTACGTCTGTACTTACCAATTTATAACGCTCACGATATCTACGTAGCGGTTGGAGACGTAGTCAAGACTATCCAAGACTAATAGATATCCAATTTTTGGCATGATCAGGAAACAAATCAAATGACCACTGCAACAAAAGATCGTATTAGTTAGTATGTCATCTATCTTTACGATCGACGAGAGGAAGGTAGTGGTCGAACTTACTCGAAGTGGTAAGCCGCGTAAATGGCGTGACAATCTTGCCATTCCCTGAAGCACCTGTAAATATAACCTGCAGCTCGACCCCTAGCTTTTGTCCTTATGGTGTCCTTCAGTTCTTGTAACTCTTGTGGTGTCTTGTCCTTATATATCTTGTCTTTCTCATTTATCCAGGGGTTGATCGCACTTTGATTGATCAAGCTCGGATTGAGGTGTCCAACCTTCCAATCGGGTCTGTCGTATCTCTTCTTTTGAAATGTTGAATTCAAGCTACATTAAAAGCAAAAGACAGTGTGTAACATGTACTGCAAAAAGTAGGAAACAAGAAAAAGATGGATGGAGGCACTTACATGCATCACAAGGTTACGAAGGTCGTGTCCATCTCGCCGAGGCGAAACATAGTGTGGATATCATTGAAATATAGTCCAAGGGTCGAGTCACCGATATCGTTGAACACGTCCTTCGGAAGCTTACAGGTGATCACATCCACTCCTTCTTTCGCTGCCGCTACGTACCGATCATGCAGCTTCCGCATCTCCTACGGTAGGTTTGACAACATGTTTTTAGATACGAGGGGTTTGCCAAAGATGAAATTTGGGAAGTCCTCATTCTCGTCACGACCCTCAAATATGTCATCATCGTAATGTACCAATTGACGAGGTTTCGTGATTGGTTGCACGTGTCCCTTCCTCATTCGCTCCAAGTATTTCGTGACATGTTCAGGTTGCGGCTTTGACGGATCCACCCTCGCGAGCGTAATCATCCTAGAGATTAGAGGAGTAAACTCCTTCCGAAGAGGCTCGATAAGCCGAGGCTCTTCATCCAAGGCTAGGGTTTCACCTTCCGGCTCTACGGATGGGATACATTGCCCTTCGGGCTCGACAAGGGGGACTATTTATTGTTGAGGCTCCTCATAGCCGTGTACTTGTGGCGGTTTCTTGCTGCGGGCTGTCTATGAGTATAGGACTCATAACCGCTTCCTGTCCTTGGTCATCTTGTTTCTTAGCGGCTGAAGCAGACACCCGACAAAGGAGACGGTTCTCCTGCTCCAGCTTCATCCCCGTGAATTGTTGACTCTCATGAACCGATCCGTGTCCGGACAAGGGGAGAGGGAAACTCGTGGTTCCAAGAGCACAACCTCACGCCGTTTCCACATGATGAACGAATCGATAGCATCACGTAGAGTTATAATCCCCGCGTCGGGTATGGGGCACTCAATCTCGTGCTCCTCACATCCTTGGTTGACCTCCTCGACGGTGACACGGACGTACCCGGGTGGAATATCCATGTTCTGGATTGTTCGTCCTGGAAGTGCTCTATTGGTTGCAACCTTCATGGTCTTTCCCTTGTAACCAAACGGCACATGCAGCTCACAAGGACATTCTTGCGTTATCACTTCCCCATCTAACGGGGAGGTAAAGCTAGGCGAAGTGGTTGAGACTGTATTAGTCGTACTGGGGATACTTCCACTTCGCATGTCAGCTTGGTACATCTCCATCTGTCTCCTCCACTCTTCCTTGTCCCTCTCCTCCTTATCTTTCTTGTGAAATTTATGTTTTTTGTACAACAAGGTGGAAGAGCTAGAGGAGAAACCCTCTTTCTAAGTTGCCTTGGAGGACACTGCTCACACCCGCCCGTCATGCTCTTTGGTCCCCACAGCAAGAGAGAGTTGGTCTCTGTAATATTCGGATTGAATAACACCAGACTGCGTCTGCGACTTGATGTCACCCGTCAATTGCTGGATAACTTGCGCCAATTCCGCGTCCATCGGAATAATCTCCCCATTTTCATCCATCTTAGAGTGCGCACGGACCCAATTTTTGGCACACGGCTCGAGGCCCTCTAGTGGATCAGGCTTCCCTTCCTCACGGAGCTTTTCTTCCATCGCCTTCCACTCCGGAATCTTTTTCTTGTAGCCGCCGGGGCCCAAGTGTGGCTTGTACTTATTTTTCCTGTTCAGCTCTAACATCTTTGCACTAAGGTCCTTGGCAGGTCCAACTGCCTTCTGCTGAACAAATAGTTCCCGATCCTGTGGACTTATTTGACCATAATCGTCAAAGGGTGTTATGCCACGTTTCACATAATGGAAGTTTAGTCGGGACCTCCATTCTCGAAAGATATGTAACATTGCGGTCAGCGTTGCCTTCTTGGCTTTCTCGAGATCCGCTGGTGGGAAGAGGATGTGTGATCTAACGGCATTCCACATTTCCTCTTTGCGCTCTTGAGGAACCACCTTCCATTCGGTCCAGGTTATTTTGCATTTCTCCCCGACAACAACACCACAACGGTTCCGCCATTTTGCATGGACACCCATTGGTTCAATAGGCTCCCGATCGGCGGGGTCCGGTGTTGTCACCTCATATGTGCCCTCGGCCTTGTTCGCGGATCGTTTACCCCCACGCTTGCGCTTTTTGGGGACTCATGGGCCGCTATGTTTTCCGTTTGCTCCTCATGAGGTGTGTCTTCCCAAGCCATGGAATGTGTCAATTATGCGGCCAAGGCACGACGAACACTTCGTCGAGGAACCTACCATATAAAGTATGGTCTGGTGTACACTTCACCCACCGGACAACGCTTTCGGGCAGCACCCCAGCAACAATATTATCGCCCGCCACAGCAAGGTTATGATAGGCCACCCCAGCAGCAGCAGTATGCTCAACGTGCACCACCTCAACAGCAAGCAAATCAGCCTGCGCGTAGTGTTCCTCAAGCTGGACAGAATAATCCTAAAGAGTGTTACAATTATGGTCAAACTGGTCATTTCATCAATAGTTGTCCATTTCCGAAGAAGAATGGTAACAGGCAGTCCCAAGGGCAAGCTGCAATTCAACAACGAGGTTCTTCTAACAGGACTGGCCGTGTGAACTTCACAAGTCTGGATGACATCCCCGAAGGTGAACCTGTTCTTGCGGGTATGTTCTTGCTACATCTTCGCCCCGTTGTCATTTTGTTCGACTCAGGTGCTTCTCATAATTTTGTTAGCCAGTCTTGCATTCGAAGGCATAACCTATCTACCTATACCACTAAAAATCCTTATACTATTCGATCTCCTGGTGATCAAATTCATGCTGATCAAATCCTAGGAAAGGCACCGGTGGAATTGAATCGGAAGGTATATTCCACCAACTTTATTATGCTAGAACAACAGGAGATAGATCTTATTTTAGGTATGCAATGGATGACTTTTCATAAGGCTTTGCTAGATATCGCCCTCGCATTGTTCATTTGAATTCTCCAATTCATGGACCGGATTCCATTCCTTTCGAGTCTGGTTCCAACCAAAACTCTTGTCGTCCATCATCTCGAAGAAAAATCCTTGGAAAATATTCCCATTGTTCGCGAGTTTTCGGATGTATTCCCCGATGATCTTCCTGGTCTTCCTCCTGACCGAGCTGTTGAATTCAAAATCGAACTCCAACCGGGGACATCTCCGGTTTCTCGATAGCCGTATAAGATGGCACATAATGAGTTGAAAGAGCTGAAAATCCAACTAAAGGATTTGTTGGACAAAGGGTACATACGTCCAAGTTCGTCACCTTGGGGTTGCCCTGCTATGTTCGTGAAGAAGAAGGACAAAAGTCTACGCCTTGTCGTCGATTATTTACCGTTGAATGAAGTGACCATCAAGAATAAATATCCATTACCCCGTATTGACATTCTATTTGATCAATTGGTTGGTGCAAAAATGTTTTCAAAAATTGATCTTCGTTCGGGGTACCATCAGATCAAGATTCGAGAAGAAGATATTCCGAAGACTGCCTTCTCTACTAGATATGGTCTCTATGAGTATCTAGTAATGTCATTTGGATTAACCAATGCTCCGGCCTACTTCATGTATTTGATGAACTCAGTGTTCATGCCGGAGCTGGATAAGTTTGTAGTAGTCTTCATTGATGATATTCTCATATACTCCAAGAATGAAGAAGAGCATGCCGAACATCTTCGGATTATACTACAACGCTTGCGGGATCATAAGTTATATGCCAAGTTTAGCAAGTGTGAATTTTGGTAGGATCGAGTTCCATTCCTTGGTCATGTGGTTTCAAGTGAAGGCATTGCTGTTGACTCTGGAAAGGTTCGGGATGTATTGAATCGGAAGCAACCAAAGTCTGTCTCACAAATTCGAAGTTTTCTTGGACTAGCGGGTTATTATCGACGTTTCATCCCCAATTTTTCACAGCTAGCACAACCTATCACAAAGCTACTGAAGAAGGAAGTGAAGTTTGAATGGAATAACCAATGTGAAGAAGCTTTTCAGAATTTGAAGAAGTTGCTAACCACTGCTCCCATTTTGGCTCAGCCGGACATCACTAAATCCTTTGATGTGTATTGTGATGCATCCGGTACGGGACTTGGATGCATTCTTATGCAAGAAGGCCGTGTTATTGCTTATGCATCTCGGCAATTACGTAAGAATGAAGAACACTACCCTACACATGATTTGGAGTTAGCTGCAGTGGTACTAGCACTCAAGATTTGGCGACATTATCTGCTAGGCAATTTGGTGCATATCTACACGGATCACAAGAGTCTTAAGTACATATTTACACAATCGGATCTAAACATGCGCCAGAGAAGATGGTTAGAGTTAATAAAAGACTATGAGTTGGAAGTACATTATCATCCTGGTAAAGCCAATGTCGTTGCCGACGCACTGAGTCGTAAAGAGCATTGCAATAATTTAGAGCTACAATTGTTGGACAACAATGAAGATGTTTCTACTCGCTGAACCAAGTACCCACATTATACCTATGGCAGCTATTCACAATTTGGCAGTCTATTCTACTATCGGAGAAGAAGTAATTGCTGCTCAGAAAAAGGATCCGGGTATGGCTCATATTCGGAAAAAAATTCAAGATGTCAAGGCAACATGCTTTCGACAAGATAATAATGGTGCTCTATGGTTTAACGATCGATTGGTTGTTCCTAAGGATTTTAAACTCCGTCATAAGATTCTCGATGAAGCACACCAATCAAAGTATTCGGTTCATCCTGGTAGTAACAAGATGTATCAAGGATTAAGAGAAAGTTTTTGGTGGACTAGGATGAAACGAGAAGTTGCTCGCTACGTTGCCGAGTGTGATACTTGTCAAAGGATCAAGGCTGACCATTTGAAGAAAGCAGGTCTTCTGCAACCATTAAGTATTCCTACTTGGAAGTGGGATGACATTAGTATGGATTTCATTGTTGGTCTTCCTCGCACGACTCGTAAGCATGACTCCATCTGGGTTGTTGTTGAGTGACTCACTAAGTCAGCTGATTTCATACCAGTCAACACTTGCTACTCGGTTCGCCGAGTATGCCGAACTTTATATCTCCAGGATTTTATGCTTACATGGTGTGCCCAAGACAATTATTTCAGATCGAGGTTCTCAATTCGTGGCAAGATTTTGGGAACAACTTCATGCATCTTTGGGTACTAAGTTAATCCGCAGTTCAGCTTATCACCCTGCTATCGATGGACAAATTGAGCGTGTCAATCAGATTTTGGAAGACATGCTTAGGGCTTGTGTCTTAAAACATGGAGGTAATTGGGATGAATATCTGCCTCTCGCTGAGTTCTCTTACAACAACAGTTTCAAGAGAGTGCGGGTATGACGCCATTTGAAGCTTTATATGGACGCAATTGTCGAACCCCTCTAAATTGGTCGAGTCCGGAGAAAGAGTCACCTTTGGACCAGATCTAGTACAACAAGCTGAAGAAAAAGTTCGGGTTATTCAAGGCAATTTAAAGGCTGCCAAGCAACGTCGGGAGATGTATGCAAAAAGCGTCGTCGACCCCTTACCTTTGACAAGGACGATTATGTCTATCAACGAGTATCTCCTATGAGGGGCATTCAACGTTTTGGTATAAAAGGAAAATTGGCACCTCGTTATATCGGACCGTTCAAGATATTGGAACAATGTGGACCCGTAGCTTATAAATTGGAGTTGCCAGTCAAATTATCCGGGGTGCACAACATTTTTCATGTATCCCAATTGAAGAAATGTCTCAAGCCTCCGATGGACATTATTTTGGAAAATGTTGAACGATTACAACCAGATCTCACTTATTGCGAGTACCCGGTAAAAGTGCTCGATGAGAAGGACCGCGTCACTCGAAAACGAAAGCTCAAATTCTATAAGGTTCAATGGAACAATCACTCGGAAGATGAAGCTACCGGGAAACAGTAGAATTTCTTCATACCCATTACCCAGGATTTCTCCATCAATTTTCGGGTATGAAGCGAGTAATGTATTTACCTCCTTGAGTCTGGTTTAAATCTCAGGGACGAGATTTCTTTAAGGAGGGAGGGTTGTGACAACCTGTGTCACTGAAAGCATCGCTATCACCTAAGTACCACCGCTAAAGGATCCACACCCGAATTTAAACAAAACGGATCAATAAAGGTCAAAAGTTAAGACTGGCAAAAATATGCAATTCCTTAACAGAAGTATATGCATATTATATTTTTACTGGATTGGATATAATGAAAGGGAGTTATGAAGAATTTACTGGAATTTTTCGAAAAGGATAAATGCCCGAAGAATTAAAGAGAAAATGCTAAGTCAGATATATTAAGGAATTTTTATAAATTTCTAGGAGCAGAATTGGGTTTTTGGTCAATAACGAAAGTTGCTCAGAATGGGATTCCGTACACCCTGGAATTTTGGCATATTTTTCTGCAGCCTAGGAATGTGATTTCGAATTATTGGAAAGGCAAGGGACTTTTCTGCAAAAGGGGCCGAAGCCAATTCCTCTCTTCTTTCCCGCTCGTGCCGCTCACCGCTGCTCTGGAGATTTCTCCTGCCGCGCTGCCCTCTTCCGTGCAAGCCACGCAGCTGCCTGCTCGCTTCTCCCGGCCACGTCGTCGTAGGATAAGGCCGAGCAAGCCGTTGCTTTTTGCTCTCTCGCTCCCAATCGCACCAAACTCCACGGTTGTCGTCGCCTCTCTGCTCTACTGCCGGCAGGCCGTCTCCAGCCATCCCCGGCAAGCCGCCACCACAAACAGCTCCGCAAGCTCGCCACCAACCTCTCCATAGCTTCCCCTCCCGCCGAGCCACCTTGAGCCACCAGATCGAAGCCCATCTTCTCCAGCAGGCCAACACCGGGTAGCAGCCGCCGTAGCTTCAAATTGCCAACGACCGGTGAACCTCTTCAAGCGATTCTTGCTCCTAAGTGTGCGCAACCTAGTACCTTAGCCTTCTGAAAGCTCACGCTCGGTTTTCTTTCGCAGGTTGCCGTGAATTCGGCCGTCTTCTCCAAGTCCGGTCGCTCACGCCTTCCACCTCACCATCGTGTTCTTTGCTCCGGCCATCCCCAAGGTCGCACATCATCGTGCTGTTGTTCCCTGTGCTCTGTAGATGCTCTCAGTGTGTTTTTCCCCAATTATGGTTAGTCATGGCGAGCTCTACGCCTCGCCGGAGCCGCGCCTTAGTCGTCGCTCGCTGCCGGCACCTCTCCGGCCAACGTTTGGTGCAGGCGACCCCACCACTTGGTTTCCTGCCGCGCGTTGGTCACGTAGAGTGGCATTCCGTCCGGCTTAGCCATCGCCGGCCAAGTCCGACAAGCCGTGCCGCCGCCGTCCGGCAGGCCGTCCGCCATGGCCTCAGGCTGGGCCACACCGGCCGGATCTTGTGTGGCCACAGCCACTGCAGATCCTTATCTCTGTTGCCTCCCGTGTGGCTCGCTTCCCATTGGTTCAGTTCCAGGAAGTTCCTTTTTCGCGAATTAAAAATCCAGAAAAATACAATAACCTTGCAAAAATCATATCTTTTGATTCCGAACTCCAAATTGAGTCAATCCAATTTTTTTGGATTCATTGTTTCATGCTCTAACCTTTGGTTCTGTTGAACATCAGAATTTCTTCATGGTTTTTCCTAGATTTAGCAGGACATCCAAAACACTAATTAAATCATATTTAATTTTCTATATGTGATAAAAGTGCAAAATCAACTTTGTTAGTTTTTTTTTGAGGTGTTATATCCCTTAATATGATCTGATGATCTTGTATATGCATGTGTGCATGGGAGTATTTAATTTGTGCATAACATGTTTATTTGTTTATGAATAATGTGTGCATCTTTTAAATTAAAAATTTAGAATCCATGTCAATTAGCTGATGTCACATCTTTCTGTTATTTAAGTAGGTCAGAAGAGCATGCTACGTTACCATGAAAAGTTTATGCATAAAATCATATGTTTTATTTTTGCAAACTCATATGAAACTCACATAAAATAATAGGTTCAATTTAAAATAAAGTTTACATTTCATGCATATGTCTTCAAGAACCATGTTTGTAACCTAGCTATGTTTGTATCATCGACATTTGCATCGTCATACCTTTGCATCGTCTGCATTTACCGCTATTGACACATCGTTAATTTAGGAAACGACGAAGTGCCGGTCGAGGATCTTCGAAGGAATCAACACAAGAACCGGCACTGAAGTTGCTAACATTTCCACTGTGGCACAAGGCAAGCCCCGGTGCATCCTCCCAGTTTTTAAATGTTTTTACTTTCAGTATAACACTACTAGATGTCTAGGGTGTTTGTGCATTAAGTGTAGGTGTTGTATGAAACCCACCTGCATTGTTTCCCGATATGACCTATGTTAGTGATATACTGGTACAGGTAGTTCGATAGAAAACTAGCTATGCTTACGTCATAAGTTTATCGGTATAAATTGCTTAAGTGTACCCGGAGCATGGAGGCTTCGAGACTTGGAAGTTAATGAATGTGAAAAGCTAATCTTGAGACCGAACGAGTCTGTTTAGAAAGAACGAAGGCAAGGGCCTGGAGAGGGCTTGTCTCGCAAGGTGGCAGATCATTCGTATAAACAACTAAAAGTTGAGACGTGGACGGGCCCTGTAGGTGAAAGGGCAAGTACATGTGCCTTCGAGAGGACATGGCTTGCAAGGCTGTAGCCCCGTCCGTTGTCGGTTAAGGACCGTGTCGTTGTTGGCCCCGCTTGAGCAAGTGTTGAACAATACCGAGTGCATGCTAGTTGTATGGGAACTAGTAAACCTACGTAACCTTAACAGTTTGCAATGGCGTAGGTTACCCGAATCCTTGGTCATAGGATCCGTTGGGGTGGACAGGTTCACGAGGTACTCGTTGAACGGCTGCCCACTCGAGGATTTGGACCCTACAAAGTTGTAGGATGTCATGGTGAACGGTTGATATACGTGTTCTTAAATGATACGTATGTCGTGTACCTCGGGTTTTCCCAGCTGGTGATAAATCGATGCGTATCGCTGTCCCTCGCAGTAATGAGTACCGCTTGTGAACTGCGCCACATCGTAGTAACAACTTGAACTAAGCTTTGGTTAATTTTGGTTGCTTATGATGATACGTACTTACGCTTTATATTGTTTATATCTTTCTTGATGCTAATATCATTGTTATTTTATGTGCAAGTTAATAAATGCTAAAATCATGAAAGTAAGGATCAATGGCTTAGTCGCTGCTTTATTCCCAAAACCAGCTACATCCTCTCGAGCCTTAAACATCACAAAGATGATTCGGAGAATACCCAAGCATCCGACCATATCTACCTAAGGTCGTACGAGTTGCGGTATGTCTTGCATATTGTTTGACCAACCTTCCTAATGAAAGACACCCTACATTCTATATTGATCCCCCAGCTACCTCCTCTTCTATCAACAATCATCATCTGCCAAAAAGTTAGGATTTTTTGCTCTCGGTGCGGGTTGCCGAATGAACGGCCATCCAACGCTATCGTTAAGGTCATCGACTTGTATGTCAACATGTTTCCAACATCCGAGGATGCGGTCCATGCTGCCACACTAATCTTATTTTGCCCGCTTTCATCATCGAGCATGGCTAGACCATGAAAAGAGAGAGAGAGAGAGAGAGAGAGAGAGAGAGAGAGAGAGAGAGAGAGAGAAAGAGAGGTGAAAAAAGAGAAGGAAATAGTTTTTAATTTGAAAACAATGGTCTAGCCATGAAAAAGAGGAGAAAAGAGAGGAAGGGAGGAGAAAAGAGAGGAAAGAGAGGAAGAGAGGAGGAAAGAGAGAGAGAGGAGGAAAGAGATAAGAATATGTGCTGATAATAGCTATCATGAGACAAGCAGGCATGACTGCAAGCAGTCATATGTGGCACATTGGGAACAGGTTCTATAATATGTGGACAAATTCAGACCAAGGAGAGGAAAGACAGGAGAAATAAGAGAAAGAGAGGAGGAAAGAGATAAGAATATGTGCTGATAATAGCTATCATGAGACAAGCATGCATGACTGCAAGCAGTCACATGTGGCAACCAGGGAACAAGTTCTATAATATGTGGACAAATTCAGACCAAGGAGAGGAAAGAGAGGAGAAAAGAGAAAGAGAGGAGGAAAGAGAGAAAGAGAGGAAAGACAGGAGGAAGAATAGGTGCAGCATAAGGCAGTTCTATATATTCTTACTGCCTCGATTACATCAATGATCAATCATCAATCATCAGTCACATATGAACTAGGGCAGAACCGGTTTGCAGTTCAATTCCAAAGTCAGCACTGAAATCAGCACTGTCACAACTATGCGAGCAGGGAAAATATAGCAATGGGACGATCCACAGTCCACAAGCAGGCAAAATATAGTAAGGACCGACGAGAAGCACTGAAAATCAGCACTGAAAATAGTCATATGTGACCGAATCACATTATAACTATAGTATGCATCTCCAAATTCACATTATAACTATAGTATGCATCTCCAAATTCAAAACGTCATTTATTAATCTATTTTCCAATCCCACTTCTGTTCCTAGATCAAAGTAATATAGCAGTGAAATGCCTGAGTAGGAAGCCTACAGTTAACATTTGCCTTACTACCAGCTGTCACAAATTTTTGAAACCACCAAATTAAGTTGTCATTAAAAAATAGCATGCAATGAGAAGAAATTTAGTTCCATCAGAACTGTTAATACAGTTGACTGACCTTCAACTTAATTAAGTGGTCTTGCAATTGGACAAAGTTCTAAGTGTTGTAGTTGACGGGCTACAATGCACCAGGTATCGTACTACGGCAAAGCAAGTTAAGCAACAGTTATATGAATGAGACCATTTCATATTTCAGAACAAGTGTGCAATTGGAACATCTTTTTGGCACCGATACAACTACATACTGGCACCCTATATGAAGAAACCTTCTACTATATACAGTACAAACTATGCAATCAAGGTTTGCCCAGTGATGATACATGACAACCTTGACAGCTTGACTCAAAAATCAGCATGATTTAGACTTCAGAATATTGTCCACTACAATAGTACCTTCCTAGCTAAATTCAAAAGTAAACATCACATATTCACAAATCAAAAGTAAATACAGTTAGTACTTATTGAAAGAATTCTACACCAAACACTTAGTTCCAGCTAGTTAAATATTAGTCTCATTTTAAATGATAAACCTATCAGAAAGCAAAATCATTTCAAATCCTAAATGTATTTGGTCAACGCTGCAATGTACTAACTAATTTAGCAACACAATCTCATTTACATTATTTTACCAAGAAGATCCATGTCTGTCGTAAGTTATGATTTCTGAAAGCACAAGGTGGGGGGTTAACTCACTACACATGGAAGAGCATCTTGCAACTCACTACACATGGAAGAGCATCTTACTAACTTCTTGAAATTGGTAAGCATGCCCATCGATGAACACAACAACCATTTTGGATTAACATCAACAGTAGAGAAAGCATAATAGCGAGCTCGCTGGAGAGTAGCCACCGACCGAGAGGGGGAGAGGAATGGGGCATACCAGGTTCCTTAGAGAGGGGGAGCTCGCGGGCACGAGAGGTGAAGGTTGGGCCGGCGCGAGAGGACGAGCTTGGGCCGGCGCACGAGGAGGAGCTCGGGCGGGCTCACGAGCCTGCCGGAGAGCTCGGACGGCGCGCGAGGAGGAGCTCGCGGGTGGAGAGCAGGATCTCGCGGGCGGAGAGGAGGAGCTCGGACGGGCGCGCGAGGAGGAGCTCGGACGGGCGCGACGGGGAGCTCGCGTCGGAGAGGACCTCGCGGGCGGAGAGGAGGAGCTCGGACGGGCGCGCGAGGAGGTGCGCGCGAGCGGAGAGGAGGAGCTCGGATGGGCGCGACGAGGAGCTCGCGGCGGGCGCGGTGGCACAAACGGGCAGCCTGTCGGCGTCTTCGTCGACGGCGGTGCCAGGTTAGGGTTAGGTTTTGGCCGCGACAGGGCCGACCCCCTTTATATATCCACCATTAGCCACGGTGGCGATGGTGGGCGGGTCCCACATGTCGGTGGGATAATACACAATAGCCACGGCTCATGTCAATTCCAACCGTGGCTATTGTGCTCCCACCGACATGTGGGGCCCATATGTCGAGGACACAAACAATAGCCACGATTGGTTTCGAAACCTACCGTGGCTATTGTTTCCTCCGGCCCCACTTGTCATTGTCTCGAGTTTCTTTTTTCTTGTGTTATTTTTCTTTTATTTCTTCAATTTTTATTCTAAAAACTATATTGCCTTTGCATCTAATTTTTGGCATGTCATTTTTTTAGTTGTTTACAAACACATATGTATTTTTTGTTTTTTCTACTCCATTACTTTTTAATATAATATTTCATCTACAAAATTGTTTTTCTTGACTTTTACAAGACCCAAATATTTCAAAAATTTCCAACAAAATTACAGTAGATTTTAATTTGTATGACAGATGTGTGTGCCAATTTTCAATTCAAAAATAATAAAAATTGTCCAGATAAAAAATCAAATGACACCATATTTTTTCTATTATTTTGCATATTTATCATTTGCAAACTATAAGCCCGTTTGACCTACATTTTGGTATGGCACTGTTTCCCGAGCATTTGAACTCACTTATATATTTTATAATTTTTTTAAAGACTTTTATAAAAAAAGTAGTTCAAATGGGACTATATGTCTCGAGTGAGTAGAGTTTATATCTGAAACTCATGTTGTTTGGTACCAAACACATCTATATGTTTTAAAAAATGGAACCAGAAATTCCACGTGTGTGTTTATTAATGGCATGCATACCGACCGAATGTTGAGGTCAAAATCGATACGGTTTATGAAATAAAAATGATTAAATAAATGTCAAAACGTACCCTAAGTAGATTTGAAGAAAATTCAATAAAATAGTTTGGAGATTCTTACAAAACAAAGTGGAAATGGATAGATTGGAATTTTACACAAATTTAGAAACAAGAATCAGTAAATTTGGACAATATTTGAATTCTATATACAAGTTTCAAAATTTAAATAGGAATTAAAAAAAAACACAACCTAAATGAACTAGTGGATGAACTACTAATGGGCCTCATATTAAGAGTGAGGCCCAAATCACTATTGTCATTTTAAAAAATATTGTTTAATTGATTTAAATTGTTCAAAAATAATTAAATTACTAACTGACACTTAAAAATGGTTATATGTCGGTTTTTATTTTTTAAAAATTTTAAATTATACCTTGTTATTTTTTAGGATTTCAAATAAAATTGAACCTAAACATTATTTATTCATTATTTTAACTAAATATATATACAAATTTTAAAATTTAAAACTAAATATATAAATAAGTTTTAGAATTTAAATCTAAAGAGTTATAATAAACATACGAAAAGTTAAAATTTTGGCCCATTGGCCCGAGCACCTCGACCCAATAATTAGGACAAGATCAAAGCGGCCCAGCACAAACAGACGGCCCACAAGCGAGAGCAGGCCCATAATTTATTAGTAAGTTCAAAGCGATCTGCGGAGTGGAGCTTATAAGTCGGCACGGGCGACTTTAGACGGGCGAGTTTGTACTAAACCTAAAATAGCCACGGTTGAAGAAGTCAACCGT
The DNA here is from genome assembly GCA_031894775.1 of Chloris gayana. Taxonomy (NCBI): domain Eukaryota; kingdom Viridiplantae; phylum Streptophyta; class Magnoliopsida; order Poales; family Poaceae; genus Chloris; species Chloris gayana. The sequence continues at coordinate 281,835 of JAUNZO010005079.1, forward strand.
GGCTATAGCTGCAATTATGAAATTATTTAATTATTGATAATTTGATTTATGTGGCTCAAAAATTATTAACAGGTGAAATTATTAAATAATTATTAGCAACTTTTAGATAATTGTTAAATGTGGTTAAACTATTAAAAGTTCCTGGAAAATTATTTAAAAGATGTTAATTGATTTAAGTGGCAGAAAAATAATTAACAAGCTATTAAATCCATTAACGTTGCTAAAATCAATAGAATATTATTAAATTAATTAAAGTTGATGAAAAATTATTTAAAACTTGTTAAATTGATATAAGTGGTAGAAAAAAATGAACAGGTTATTAAATTCATTTATTTTGCTAAAAATTCATTAAAATATTATTAAATTAATTAAAGTTGCTCAAACATATCTCGAGTACATCATAGGTACATTGCAATGGAATAATAAAGGTACATTATCCTTGAACGATTTTTCCTTCGCAATGCGTGCGTAGGTATGGCATTCCTTGATACGATAGTTTTGCTTCCATGACTTTAAATTTTTTCGGATCCACGAATAATGGAACTTCATCATACTGATTGTATGCATCTTGATCGTCGACCCCATCCACTCCAAGTATTCTTTGTTTACCGGGAATAACAATGTGCTTCTTCTCATCTATTGGATCGAGTATATAGAACACATGTTCTGCTACCTTAGCAAGTATCCACGGGTCATCTTTATAACCTACATTCTTCAAATCGACGAGGGTTAATCCGTATTCATTGACCTCCACCCCACTTGGGTGTTTGACCCATTTGCATTCGAAGACAGGAACTTGCAAATCTGGTCCATAGTTCAGCTCCCAAATTTTCTCTATACACCCATAATATGAGGTGTAATTGTTATCTTCATCAAGGGCTTCAACTCGAACTCCGTTGTTTTAACACTTACTTTTCTTGTCCTTCTTTGAAGTGTGAAAAGTAAAACCATTAATGTCGTACGCCCGATAAGTCACCACAGTCTTTGAAGGTCGGGCAGCTAAAATTCTCAACATTTTCTCATCCATCGAGTCCCCACGTGGAAGGTCTTGACTCTCGAACCATGATGTGAAAGTTTTCTTGTGCTCCTGTACTAACCATGCACCACTTTTGCCCCGAATATTGTTTAGTTCAAGCTCCTCAATGTGTTTTGCGAAATGCGGGGCAACGATACGTGATTGTTGCAGTACGAGTAAAATGGGCTTTGTCAACTCGTTTATATTCGCGGTCGGTGAATGATTTTTGTCCTCGTATACCTTTTCCACTTAACCTTCCCTCATGACAAGACACGGGTACACCAATAGATCGACCGTCTTTAATATAATCTGCACAACACTCAATAATCTCCTCGGTGGTGTAGCCCTCAATCATTGAACCCTCCGAATGACAACGAGTACGTACATAGCGTTTCATAACATACATGAACCTCTCGTAGGGGAACGTATGATGCATGTAGACGGGGCCCAAAGCAGATATCTGGTTAACAATATGAAGCATGAAGTGTTCCATAGTATCAAAATAGGATGGCGGGAAGCACATCTCGAGCATGCACATTGTTTCCTTTATGTGGGTTCGTAGGTTATCCAACTCATGTTTATTGATCACCTTCTTTGAGACTGCGTTCCGAAGTAGCGCAAACGAGTTATAGTCAACTTCAACCATTCAGATTTCACGGCTACGATGGCGATAGCCGAAACACCGAAAGTAGTGTGTGATAGTCGTGAGTGTTGTAACCACTTATCTTTAAGTCTTTCATATCCACGAGATTTGGGACATTCGATGAGAAACCGGTCGGTGCTTTAATCCCGTGTAGACACTTCAAGAACGCTATTTTCTCCTCACGCGTTAGGGTGTAGCGGTGACGGTTTTCTCCTCACGCGTTAGGGTGTAGTAGGCTGACGGGAGGTAGTACTTTCCGTTCGCTCTTTCTTACGGATGGAGCTCCGGCCTAATATTCATCTCTGCAAGGTCTCTACATGCGTTCAGTCCATCCTTTGTCTTACCGGGTAGGTCAAGTATAAGGCCGGTAGTGTCTGTCAAATACACCTTTTCCAATGTGCATCCAGTCAAATGCATGAGTTACTTCCAATTCTTTCCAGTACTCGAGATATCTCGTAGAATATAGAAAGCTTCTTATACGGCGTTGCAGCTTTTGACTTTGCAACTCCCTTCACGGCCTTTCCAAATGTAGCTTTAATATTTTTTGTCTTATCAAAGACATCCCTAGAGGTCCAACGTCGAGGTTCTTCGCCGGTCTCAATCGTGCCATCAAATTGTTTGGCCATCCGTCGATACGGGTGGCTCCGATGTAAGAATCGACGATTTCGAGTGTACACTGTCTTCTTGGATGATGGAAGATACACGTGTGATGTATCATCAACACAAACAAAGCATGCCTCCTTTCCTTTCACCTGGTCCGAAAGCGCCCTTAACGCCGGAGAATCGATTACGGTCACGAAAATGATCGCTTTCAACGTGAAGTAGTCTCTTCGGTGCTCATCCCACATACGCACACCTTCCAACCATAGTTTATGCATGTCTTCAAACAATGGTTCCAGGAAGACATCTATGTCGTTCCCAGGTTCTTTCGGTCCAGATATAAGAATGGACAATAATATGTACTTCCTCTTGTGGCACAACCATGGCGGGAGGTTGAACATTGTTAGCAGCACGAGGCCAAAGGCTGCGAACGTTCCTCGTCATACCAAAAGGGTTCATTCCATCTGTACTCAATGCAAACCGTATATTTCTTGGCTCGTGCGAGAAGTCGTCACGGTGGTTACGATCGAAGTTTTTCCACTGGGTTCCATCCGATGGATGACTCGGCTTATTAGGGTCCCTCTTACGTGTATGCCATGTCATCGGTTCAGCATCTCTTGGGTTGGCAAATATCCGTCTTATACGATCGACCACCGGTAGGTACCACATGACCAAGGCCGGAACCTTACTATCATCGTCGCTACCATTGACGATATCTGCTTTTCTTCCTCTTCCTGTCATTCTTCCCCCTCTTATTAATTGTGTCTACATCATACTCCTCATTCGTCTTGTAACGACTTTGTTTGCACCTTGGGCATCTCACGAGATCCTTGAACTTCTCCCCCGGTATAATATACAATGATTTGGACATGCGTGGATTTTTTGCACACCCAGCGACATTGGAGATATCAGTCTCTTAGCATAGTACGTGTTTTTTGGTAACAAGTTTGGCTTCGGCAGTGTATCCAAAAGAAGATCCAACAATTTAGTGAAACCGGCATCCGACCACCCATGGATGGCCTTCAGTTTCATGAGTTCGAGAATTGTTCGTAACACAGTATTCTCTTTAGAACATCCCTTAGACTCCTCAAACAATAAATCCTTTGATGCCTTCTCTATCGTTGCAAAGTTATCAAGCCATCTTGTTGTCCCCGCATTGAGTAAAACTTGCGGCTCAACATGACATAACAATTCGTCAACATCAAAATCAGTACATTGTTCTTCTTCGACATGAAAATCAAAAGTCTCGTCAACTTGGACAAACTGTTCTTCTTCAACTTCAATCGGCTGCAACTCAACTTCGACCGGCTCGTCTTCTCCATGCTTTGTCCACCTCGTATAATTCTCCAGGAAACCCCTCCTCACTAAGTGAGATTTGATTACAAGTGTATCTGTCCACAATTTTTTATTCTTGTAGTCCACGCATGGACAATATATTTCTTGTCTTCCTAGACGCTTAGCATGCTCGGCAGCCCTCTTGAGAAATACATCGACTTGACCTCGGAAATATGCACTTAATCTTGGCTCTTCGTACATCCATATTTTGTCCATCTAAACAAGCATTACACGAATATAAATTATAATAAATTAATTACTAAATCAAATAATTACCAGTATGAATATTAAGTATTTATATAAAATATAAGGAAACTAATATATTGCATAACATAATGTGCTAGAATTAATAATTATTAAATAATTACTAAATAATCTATTTACCATTATGAATATTATATATTTATAGAAAATATAAGGGAACTAATATATTGCATAAGACAATGTGCTATCATATATAAAAACCCACTATACAAATTATTATTAATTGACTCGAATTTTTTTAATAATTAAACTGTGCTCTAGGGGTCTCTCTCAAGAGAGCATAAAGTAGATCTTAAATTGATTGACATGAAAAAGGCTTGTAAGACATGATTTTTTTTGTATGCAACACAAGCACATGATATATGAGCTTATTATACACAACTCAAACCAACAACAAACCTACAAACATGGAGGAATTTGACAAATCAAAATCAAAACCTAGGTCAAATGGTAATCCAAAATTCTCCATGATTACAACATTATAGCAACAAATAATACATGGGATGAGTTTCCCTTACCATGGAGAACAAATTTCTACAAAAAAAAAAAAAAAAAACGAGATCAAAACCTCCCCCTCGGTTTTCATTTTTTTCCTCAATTTTCGAGCAGCCACACTTGGACTGAGCTCCTGTTCGGTCCGAACGCGGCCTTTTATACTGTACAAAACAATAGCCACGGTCCACTTCTTCAACCGTGGCTATAGAAGAAACTATAGCCACGATTGGTGACGTGGACCGTGGCTATTGGTGGAGGCCACTATAGCCACGGTTCACAAAGCCAACCGTGGCTATAGTGGCCTCTATAGCCACGGTCTAAGGGCACAGTAGCCCGCACCCAACTATAGCCACGGTCGATTTTGCTTGCCGTGGCTATAGGTTTTGGGCTGCGTGGCTACAGTGAGTTTTTGCTATAGTGTCGAGATGTCTCAGGTTCGCCATGGAACCGAAGAAGATAGAGATGTTGATGTTGGTACTTGTGAGCCGGATCCCTCTGAGATTGAGGTACTCGAGCTGTTCGAGAGAAAGTAAAGAAGCACTTATCTCACCTTCCAGTGAGGTAGTTTCATCACTGATATCAAGGCTGACCACATTGCCGGTTCGGTTGCTGCAGGTGACACCAAGCCAGGAGCAGCAGTCACGCCTCCGCTGCCACGAGGACAAGAGGTGTGCAGTGTCGTTGATGCGGTGCTTGAAGTCCAGCAACGCGTCCCTCTCTTTGGCTATGCAACTTGCAGCAGCTGGTCTGGAATGTGTGATGAGGAAGAAGAAGCAGATGGCAACGAGAAGCAAGAAACTAACAGCAACTGAGCCACGCATGGTTGCTGTGCTAATGAGCTGAGACCGATGGTGCCGTGTTCTGTGCTTATTGGGCTAGCCCCGGTGGCACAATGCACGACTCAAGATGGCACGGTTCTTAAAATGGTAGAGACGGTTACATAGTTCAGTGAGAGGAAGAATTGGGTCAGTCTTGTGGTGCAGGGCTCATGGTACCATCCCCGTCGGCATCCTTGTACTAGAGTGGATGAATGGAACGTATGCTGTACGCCCGTGGTGGGGCGTGGAAATTAACCAAAGATAACACTGAGCTAAGTCGTCGTTCAAAACATGACTGTTGAACCATGGATAACGACAGATATTTCATCTATTCTATTTATTAATAAAGGGAGATGACTTTTTCTCCACATGGCCTAAAAAAAGAGAAATAGGTTAGAAATCCCCACAAAAAAGCAAAACATGTAACCCTTGATCTCCTTTTGATGTAAAATCCGACCCTTCATCTGTCCCTGGAGCCCCTCTCGATCCCTTATTTATCTATCAGGATGGAACAAGTCTTGACGGCTAGGTGTACACATTGCCTCCGTAGTGCTTGGCGGAGAGCCGCTGCGGGGATCTGTACGAACATGAGCGACAAACTGGAAACAATGAGAGCTTCTGAACTTTAATGCCATCCAGAACTCCCCGTGGACACCAGCGGCCTCAAGAAGAGCCGTACCAGGAGGTGTCGTGCATGAATCAGACTCCAGCGTCGTGTGGGGCAACCAGCAAGGAGATTGCATCTAATAATGGAAGTGAGGCTTAACACAATGTCTTCTATTATTGCTGCGAGCGATACTGCCGGAGGTATAGCTTTGTATGGTCTTCTAAACCAATTGATCATTCAAATCTCTCATCGAGATAGATGGAGGACCAGGAGTCGAGAGCACGGCGGATGGCGTCGTCTGCCGCAACATGCCATTAATTTCACGCGCATGCATGGTAATCACTAATTCACCATATTCATATCCGTTGGTGGATGATAGATTAATTAGGTTGCTTTTGAAGCATTACTAATTCACATACGTGTATATGATAGATGTTGGTCGTGACCGTGATCTGCATGAGGAGAAACGGATAGCCCAATGCTGGCATCAACGAGCAGATCGACACTACTGGCTGAGAAGCATAGCAGCAACCGGTGGAGCAGCAAGATCTTACAACGGCAGCCACAACGACATGAAGGGCAGCCACATCTAGAAGGCGAAAGCTGAGGTAACCATGCTTCCAATTGTATCGCCAATAAGATAAGTGATTTAGATACTGGACGATTATACTAATGATCCAGCAAGAATGAGGCCTAGAGGGTTCCAATCAAGACACTTGCAAACTTTTAATTCTTGGCCGGGCAACACCCTCAATCCTTTCTAGCTTTTCAGAAGCATACGTAAATCAAATATAGATCTATAAGCCAAAACGTATTTATTAGTCTTGAGTTTATGCACTAAACCAGTTCGGGTCGCAACTTGAAAATAAAGAAATCATTTATTTTATTTAAAGTGTAGGTATCGGAGTAGTTAGATCACATAAATAGAGGATAATCAAGAGTGCGTTCTACTTGGACAGAATCTGCATCCATAAAGTTAATTGTCATTATGTGTATTCAATATATTTTTCATTTGTAAGAGGATGTATAATGCCAGCAATCATTTTATTTCTGTGATATCTCTCATGCGGAACTGTGTATAATTGCATCACATTATTACCCATCTCATGGCATCACCACGTAGGGAAATATTAGAATTCAAAGATAAGTACAGAAAACACAACTTTGTCCCAACAATACCTTATATGAGTATGATCTGCATAGAAAAAAATGAAACTAAACTAAAATTTCCCAGGGTGTCTAATTAAAATGAAAATTGAGCTTGTACGATGATAGATATATGCCGTTATTTTGTCTCTGTGCCAAATAAATAAACATATGTAAACCATAACTATTGTATAGATGTAATGAAAAAAATAAATTCCGTTTGAATCATATTATTTGATTATTGAGAACTATCATCTACATATTTAGATATTTTCAAATACTATGCCCAATATATAACGGCATAAATCAGAGATTCAGTTAGAATAATTCACACCTTTTGCACTAAAACAGGCTAGAAATAGCATATTTCCTGCAACTCAATGTAGATGCCCTAAGTTTGATATATTATATAAATTATATGAAAATAAGAGGCTAAGTGGTGGATTATTTTAGGATGATCTGTTGTTGTAAAGTTTTAGGAAAAAAATAATTTTCAGTCATTTAGATGGTGCAAGAAAGATCAGTTTACTTAGTTACAAATTGGCATATTATTTCTCAATACAATTTTGAAAAACAGCTACACATAGACAATAAGGACATCTATATGTGTCTTCTAAATTAACTTTCGTTCACCGTCTAATTCTATGTACATCCATTATCCATATATTCAGCAAGTAAGGCAATAATTTGTGGAGGTATAGCTATACCACGTGTCAACTACATCAAAAAGTATATACAGAAGTTATCCAATTTGTGCATCGCAATATAATCTTTTATTGCAGTTTCGATATATTCAATATTATAGTTTTTTTTAATGCACATATGAAAAAAGTTACAAGGATGATTAAGCCTGCACAATCGCGCGGGCTACTTGATCTAGTTAAAAAAAAAAAAAAGAAAAGGGATAACGATGGAGACTATTGACCCAAAACCACACTTGCCGTTTTTGGAACCTGATAGGATGCCAAAGGTTATACTACCTCCTTCTATAAATATAAGCATTTATTGACTTTCAGAGATCTTGTCTTATTAAAAAAGTTTGTGCAAATACAAAAATAAAGAAATCATACTTAAAACATATATAAGAATAAACTTAATTATCACAAAATAAAATAAATATTTTACAAATATTTTGAATAAGACGAGTGATCAAACGTGAAGTCTGAAAGCCAACAAATGTGTATATTTCTAGACGGAGGGAGTAGAAGTTGCCGCGACAATACGTGGATCTTTGGGCTGTATTAATTGCAGTGTGCTTCCAAGTAAGACGACACACGTTGGACTAATTGCACTCCTTTCCAACTCACGTGGTTTGACTCTTTCCTGTGCTACCTTTGAGAGATACACTGCTACAAAAGTGATTTTTGATAGCAAACGCAAGTTGGATCCCAAGAAGTTTCTCCTTTTTTGAATTCCACGGAACTTTCCGTATTGAAACATGACATGTTAATTTTTCAACTTTTTAAATAGACACTGATGGGTAATCTTCAATTTCATTTTCTAGTGTCATATATGTTTGTCTTTTTCTAATAATGAAAAAACTATTATTTTTTTCTTTTTTTATCTCATGTTTCCTAGTTTTTAAGCTGTCACGGTTGCTTTTTTTAAGAATGTTACAGTTTTTTCTTTTATGGCTTCTTTATTTTTTTTAGTTTTCCTAATAAAGCCAATGGTTGATAATAAAGAAGTAAATATAAGAGCATTTTAGTCTTGTTTTTTTAATAGTAGTGGTCACGGTTGCTTTTTTAGAATGTTTCGGTTCTTTCTTTTATGGCTTGTTTATTTTTTGGTATTCTAATTAGGGCACTGGTAGGTAATAAAGAAGTAAATATAAGGGCATTTTAGTCTAATTATTTTCTGGTTTTCTAATAAGGGTAATGGTGGGTAATAGATAAGTAAATATATGGGTATTTTAGTCTAATTTTTTTGTAATGGCAGTGATGGGTAATTTTTTTTCTTTTTTTCTACGATTAACGTTGAAATTTCTAGGTCTTGAGAGCAAACGTGGTGGCTCTGTTTTTTTCCTCAAATATAGATATAATAGATAGGCTTGGCCCAAGTGGTGGGAGTTAATTTCAGTTTAAGCTAGGTAGGTCTATGTGATAAGAGTACCGCTATAGGTCTAACCCGATTGTCCTACTCATGTACAACTCAAGCTATTATAGAAACTATATATCATCATTTAGAAATTTAAAACACTTGATTACTATATATTCATCCAGTTGGAACACAGTTGGTCATGCCATTTCTTTCTAACATCTCCGCTGGTGGCAGCACATTGCCTTCGTCCTCTGATCAACAACAGTCATGCTCCCAATTAATGGACCCTCAAGCAAAAGATATGAAACTGCTGCTATATCGTTGTGCTCGATTCTGAATGATTTATAATGGCTACTTATTGTTTGTTTTCCAGATGCCCGAGGACAGGGACGAGCGCTGTCCATGTATCGGGCAAACAAGAACCCAGTCAACTCTTGGCGTGCCTGGAAATCAACAAGCTCATTGTATCTGGCAGGCGAGTGCGGCCGGCGGTGGTGGCTACAAAATGGAACCAAAAGGAAAAGCTGTTGCGCATGAATCAGGATAATTGTCATTTGCGTGTGATCCAATCCTAAATGGTGTTCCTGCTCTTACCGCTACCCCTTGCAAGGTATGCAATGACGATCGTATTTTACATTTCAGCAATCATGTTTTTCTTCTCACATTAGAATTGATCAATCAATGGTTAATAGAATCCTTGCTTGTTTCCAGATGCACGGGATAATCATCATTTGCGTGTGATCCCATTCTACCGACGATGGTGGTCGTTGCCTCATCCTGCTCCTGCGATCCTTGGTAGCCACAACCCATTTCAAGGTACACAAACTCGTTCGTGTTTTAGCGTTCATATGAATCCAAAACTCTGCGGCGACTCAAAACAAACAAATCAAATTTTTTCTCTAGATGCACATGGATTCACATTCCAAACCACCCGTTGTTGCGTGGAGCTACGACGGGCACGCCAGTTGGTTTATACCCAAGTCGTCAGACATCAGCGATAGTTATTCATTCAATTCGACGGCCACTAAGCGTTGGCTTCCTTGTCTCGGTATGCAATTTTCTCCTCGTCGTGATATTGAAGTTTCCTCATCTCTAGTTCCTAAACACATTTTTCGAATGGGGCATTATTTGTTCGTTGATTTTCTACAGGTGAAGGACAGCAGGAACGCTTAGCGGTTGGAGGTCCGGCTGCTGGAGATTTATATCTGACGATTCATTGATGCATTTGTTTGCAATCAACACACGATCGGCCATTCTATTTTCCCCATAATGTAACTATGGACCCTTCCTTTTCTTTCGTGGGTGAAAAAATAATCTCCTTTTCCATGTTGATCTAGAAGCAGCAAGAAGATAGAGATGCCGGCAAACTCCACTTGAACGACTTTAGTGTTGATTTATTTTCAGTTTGTTAGTTTCTATTTTTTTCTATAACGATATGCTTAATGCAGTTGCACCACTACGCAATTGGAGTGCTTTTTTTAAATGAACGATACTTGTATTTTATCATTATGAATGAAATGTAATGAAAGAGCAAAAAGTACTATCACACTTTCATTTTGTTTCATTTTTTGAAATTCAAAAGGCTGTAACTGTGTTATGTTACAATAGTGTCAGTAATAACAAAAACAACCAATTTAAAATCATGATTGAGATGAATGGTAGTGTTGAAATCAGAAAATGTAATCTATTTCTTCTCTTTATGTAACTATATTGGTATCTCTCGATGGACAAAGATTTGTCTGTCATTGCAAACATAAAACTTTACTAGTAAGATAGTAAATAGGTCACATTTTACTCCCATAAACTTTCTTCTGGTAACTAAATCACAAAAACTAATAAAAATTATGTTCATGACAAATAACCTGTTGTAAAATATAAAATAATTAAGTATAAAACTAAATTTTACTGGCATACATTTTTACACTAGCAGAAAACTTATAGTTTGAAGAAATAGATACTTGGTGTTGGGACATTTAAACTTTGCAATCATATTTCTCACTTTCTAATGATCATATATTTCTGCAACTCCTTCACCTAGTAATCCTTCCTTTTTTCAATCAGGTTGACAGATTCAAATGTGCACAGATGCTATTTTTAACTGTCATTCAAACTCTCAGATCACACAATATTAGAGTTCTTATGCTTCCACATTGCATTATTTGCTACCAGGCTCATTAGTTCTAAATAGGTTCGAGGTTTTTATGTTTACACACTACAATCCACACCGAATAGTGGTTGTGAAATAATTCATTAGATTATATTCTTTTGCAAGAGAATGCTATTCTACCGATAAACAATGGTCAGTTAAATGAAATACATGCAACCAGCCGAAAAAATGAGGAAGAGTTGTCTGGTGGTGAGAATATGTTTCCTTGGTACGTGCAGCGTCAAATGTCATCATATGATGTACTTTGATTATCCAGACCAGTCACGGAATCCTAAGCTGTACTTCTATTATCCAACGGTTCAGCAACAATAACATTTCAAATAGTATGAATAAATTGCTTGTGTGCATCCACAAGCATCTAGGGACCAGATTGTATGATATTGATGGCTTGGCTTGCTTTGGCATCAAGTGCCTTTGTTTTTTTACGATGAACTAGCTATTTGAGATAGTATCACACCAATTTATTCAGAACATGGGAACATTGGTGAAGAGGAAGTATTTGAAGGTCCAGAAACTCCATTGCGAGTTGGTTTAGAGTATTTGTAGCAAGTCTTAGCAATGTTTCTGAGCTGAAAGTATAGAGGGAGATAGAAAAAAACAAACATGTTTTTAGATGAAAATGACAGTAAAAATGACTTGTTCAGAAAGAAACAATGCCATTGCAACAAAAAGGGTCAGATACCTTTAGATTGCCGTAAGTCACACCTTCCCTGACCTATCTATCCTCTTGTCTTCATGAATCAATTTTTCCATGACATGTTTATGAAAGTACTTTGCTCAAGGTGTAGCAAAATGGTCAATGGAACTATGGGAATCTAGATTATCCAAATAGAATATCTGCATGGAAACAATGGAAGTATTGTAAAGGTACCAAAATGAAATTCTAATAAGTAAGTAGATTAAGCTGAAGAATAACTCACTATCAAGAAAATTCCATAGCCAGGGATGGATTTCTTTTTTCACCGCGCCACATTATCACAGCATGTTGCAGCTCCTGTACAACTGCCTTGCACCAGTTAATATTGCAAAACTGAGACAAGTCCTTAGTTAGGAAGGCATCCCTTCCTCTAATACTGTTATCTAATGCAGGGAATAACAACTTGTTGAAAGCTACAACTAAGAAAATCCTAACAGCCAATGCATTGTTAATATTTAATTTTCTCATCATGTCTAGCAGGTGCTTGCATTTGACTTGTTCCGTTCAACATGAACATATTTCCTAAACTCAGCCAAAGCACGAGAATTTTCCTTTTCAGTTCAGCTAGGTGGATCCATATCACCGTGAGGGAGCTCGAAAACATTTTTGACAGATAACTCGTTGATTTCTAAGCCACCTTCGTCGCCCAGTTCCAGAATCATGGTCTCTGGATTAAGCTTGTCTATCAAGAAAACAAGAAGGTCAGCACATCAACCTTCTCGGCATAAAACTGCAGGAGGCCACCAAAATGATGATCATTTATTTTAGTGCGCTGGGGCATGTTCAGATGTTCAATGAGTTTCATGGAGAATGATGGCACACATCGTACAGAAGGGAGCTGTTCAAATTAAACATCATCAGCAACTGTGGTAGCAGAATAGATAAGAAGAAGATGAAAACATGATGTAGAAACATTTGCAAATTGTCAATAGTCATACTGAGCTAATAAAAAATGAACAAGACCAACAAAACTTGAAATAACCAGATGGAGAAGTTTTGCTGAAATTAAAGTGATAATTATTTACAGAGGGTGCGAAATGGTGTGCTAGAGATAAGATTGAGACCAGTACTCAATAACAGTGTGAAAATAAAATTATATTCACTATTTTTCACCTTGCTTGTAGCATGTTCACCCAGTGTTCCACGTATATTAGATGCAGCCCTGCTACTAGAAGCACGTGCACTGGCATACTGCTTTGTTGGTGGCATGAAAGCATCACCATCATCGTCTTCCACCACATCATGAGAAGTTCTAGCTGCACATTTATTGTTCCTTTGAGCTGGTGCAGGCTGACTAGCTTGTTGGGATGTAATTTGGGCTATTGATATGGGAACTCGAATTGGCGGCCCTAGAGGCTGGGCTGCTGGTACACTTGTATTAGGAAGATCAAGTTGCCTAGCCTCTTGGCTGGTTTTCAGAGTGATTGATTTCAACCTTCCCCGCATCATGCAGGCCTTTTAGCTGCCAACAACATTGGGAAAAGTATAATTATGCATATTATTAGCTCAAAGTTTGGTGAGCAATAAAATGATGAAAGAATTCCCTCTATGCCACTAAAATTGTACCTAGTTCCTTCTATGACATCAAATTTATGAAAGTTCCTTCCATGCCATCAAATTTTTTTCTATGCCTTACGTGCCATTCTGGTGAGATTTCCCATCTAACACCGTTAAGTGTCAGCTGAAAAGATGATTTTCCATTAGAAATATCATTGTATCTATTTTAGGGAACTCAAGCAAAATTTTCATGTTTAGTATACCAGGGGTATTTTCGTCTTTTCAGCTGACACTTAACGGTGTTAGATGGGAAATCTCACCAGAATGGCACGTAAGGCATAGAAAAAAATTTGATGGCATGGAAGGAACTTTCACAAATTTGACGTCATAGAAGGAACTAGGTACAATTTTAGTGGCATAGAGGGAATTCTCTCAAAAATGATTGCATCGAATCAGTCAATTTACAAAGATAGAAATCATAGAAAATGAAACCATTTAAAAATTTCAGTTGGAAGACAAACATAAAAAGCCTACAGTAATATAAATTTACTCACTAGCACATAACATAGAATAGTGATTCAATGTCAAAGGAAAAACTGATTATTTTGTAACACATATAGAAGTAAACAATGCTACAAGCATCTAGTTTTAGTATTTTTCAAATCAATAGATTTCGACCTTCCCTGCAGGATATTTCACCTCACTCAGTTATGGGAAATAAAAGATTAATATGTTGATTGTTGCGCAAATAGGTAAGAAAAACTTTGCACAACTATGCAGCCTGAACAGTAAAAGAAGTGGTGAATATTATGGATCATAGAAAAGAAAATGCTTTACAGGTTCATGCATCTGAAGAATCTAAACACTACAAGACATTTGGCTCGTAGAGGCGTATTTTTAATGTAGTAGAGACATTGTTATCATGTCTCTAGACAAGTGTAGAGACATTTTCGAAAATGCCTCATAAGTGCCTTGCCATGCATTGACTCTATGAAAATAGAGGCACTATGCAAATCGTCTCTATTAAATATAGTGACAACTTTGATAGAGACACCTCAACAAATATAGAGGCATTATTTAATGGTAAATAATATGACAAAAATACATGGTTGGGAAGACTTGAACTCAAGACCTCATGGAGAAGCAAAACAAAATTGGGCCTTGCTAGCCAACTCATCCACTAATCACTTTGTGTGTATTTTTCACAGTTTATTGCTATAACACGTTCATTGTACTAGAAAATAGTGCCTCTATAGTACAAGAAAATGTCTCTACTAGTGTCGCTACATGGTATAGGCATTTTAATATGTCATTAAAGTGTCTCTATATTACTTAAATAGGGACACTTTAAAAAGTGACTTAAAGAATGCCTCTACAATCTATTTGGGACATTATTTTTCTAAATTTTATTAAATTCTGTCTCTATGTTTGAGGCATATTCTCAAGTGCCACAAAAAATACCTCTAGTGGAAAATATAGAGGCAAATTGAAAACTGCCTCTAGAAAAGTGACACTACAAGAGCTTTTTGTTGTAGTGAAAAAATAAAAATAACAATAATTTGGGGAGGAACATAGAGAGCAGGGGTACCCAATTCATCCCATAACTGACATGGGAAGGGGGGGGGGGGAGGAGGGGGATGATTTAATTAGTGATATAACTTCAAAAATATGTAATCAACAAAGGTGGAAAACATTGTTGTGACATCAATTGATGAATTCAGTATAACTCTAAACAGTAGGATATATATAACTGGTGAATATATGAAGATGATGCATAAAGCAAACTAGGGAGGTAATGCATTTCAGATTTGGGGGAGAATTTAGAACGCATGCATCTGAAGTAATGTGTTAAGCCAGCTTTAGCAGTGGTCGTTCTATTGAGAGAATGCTCCTACCAGACCATTTTAATGTTGAAAAGGATGAGGGTCAATCAGAAAAGAAAATAGGGTCCAAATAAGCATTAAGGATACAGTTTGAATTTTTAGATCTGAGCAAATGCTAACTAAACTAGGACAACATATATTTTTAAATGTTTGGGTAATGTGTACTGTGTTACCACTAATGAGAATAGTTGAGCTGTGAAGTTGGATAAACGTGTTCTTATAGTGAAGCCACAATTCAGTCACCCTGTTGAAGTATTTGTTTGGTGGAAAGTAAAAACTTAAGTGAATTTGTTCAGGAATGTTGAAGTAATTGGACAGAACCAGGATTCTTGTTTTGGCAACAAACACAAAGCCTGGACTTCCTCTTTTATCTGAACGAACATAGAGCCTGAACCTGGAGTGAGCTATTCCATTCTTGCATATAAATGGGTGGCTGAGCAGACCATACCCTAGTTCAACCTTTTGAGTTTTCAGTAGTCATCGGATAACCCTTCGGTTGAATGATTACTCCATGTTAAATAAATAAGGCACTAATAGTTTTATTCTGGTTTCTCATATCTGTTAAAAGAGACTACTTATATTTCATCTAGTCCATTTATGTCAACAACTCATCATTTTCTCAATGAAGATATCATCCACATGGAACTTTTGATTAAAAGTCTATCATCATCTATTCTAAGTTATGTTTTTTTTTTTTGGAGTTTCAATTTGGTGTAAAAATACACTGGCCATCTCATTCTGGATCATTCTGTTGCTTTTCATTAGGTTGGTTCAAGATGCTTGTTTGATGATTCAAGAAATCTTAAATCTGTAGTTATTTGAGTTCATATCTATATATCTATATATCTATCTATATATATATATATATATATATATATATATATATATATATATATATATATATATATATATATATATATATATATATATATATATATATATATATATATATATATATAGGAAGCGTTTTTCTACTCCCAGGTATAATTACTCCCATGTGTGTATCTCACAAATTAGAGGCTATCTTTTCATATTTGAGGTTTCTAAATAAAGTATGTACACATACTTGAATTTCAAAAGTGGTATGTCAGCATACTCCTTTTTCAAAAGAGGATAAATCAAGTATATGTACACACTCCTTTCTATATGTAGGAAATGCAACATATAACAAGGTGCATAAAAATAAGATTTTCACAAAAAAAAATTCATAGTTATCATTTTGAAAATTCTTATTTTAGGTATGTGTACATACTCAAAATGATAAATGGGTATGTACACATACCCAAGGTGATTTTTCCAACGTGGGAGTAACTATACCCGGGAGTAGAATAGAATTACCCTATATATATATATATTCTGAACATTAGGATATATATAACTAGTGAATATATGAAGATGATGCATAAATCAAACAAGGGGAGGTAAAGCATATCAGATTTGGGGGAGAATTTAGAAGGCATGCATCTGAAGTATTTAAATACTAAAAATAAAAATAATTGGGGAGCACGGATATCAAATTAATCCCCTAACTGCCCGTAACTTGCTAATCTTCCATGAGGAGCATAGATATCAAATTAATCCCCTAACTGCCCGTAACTTGCTAATCTTCCGTGAGGAGCACAGATATCAAATTAATCTCCTAACTGAACCCGCAACTTGCTAATCTTCCGTAGGCTTCAGGACTTTGCTGCATTTACTTAGCTACTTAAAAAAGATTTAGGGAGTGGGGAGCAACAATGTCTGATTAAACAAAAAACTAGGCAAAAATAGAAACAATTTGGGGAATCGGATCGAGAGCATGCACTCACCTGTTTCTTGGTGTGTGGAACGCAATTGCATATTGAATTTCAATTCACAGAGGGCAGTCCCCGTCTCGACGGGAGGTTGTAGCAACTGAAGATTGCCTGAAATCGGCAAGACGGAAGCACAGCAGATTAAAGATGATTTAGGGAGCATATTAGGGAGAAACAACCTCCGATTAAACCAATAGCTGAGAAAAAATAAAAACGAATTGAGGGAATTCAGAGCTGTGCACTTGCCAATTAGTGAAGGGCAGTCTCCCCGTTGCCGATATGCCATAGCAACTGCAAAACGAAAAGGAATCCACGTTGGGAGACACACAATGCTGGAGAAAACTAGAAATTCAGAGGGAGATAGAATCGAACTGACGAGTGGAGGAGCCTTGGTGAAGATGTCCACCGACGGGGCCTATGTCGGTTGGCAGAAAACGTAAATGGGGGCGTGTTTGGGGGAAAGATTAGCGATGCCACGTGGCACAATCTGAACCCGCTTAACAAAGGATTAGTCACTGGGATACGCAGCCATGTCAACGGTTAAAGCTGGACCCACTCCCGTACGACCTCCGTGAAAGGGCAAACCAACCGGGGGCAAACTCGACCCTCTTCGCTCGAGGGAAGGCGGAATCGCGATTCGCACAACCTTGCCCTCCAAGCTCGGGAGAATCCCGCCTCGCACAACCTTGGTCGCGGGACTCGGGAGAATCCCGCCTCGCATGACCTTCGGGCTCGCCCACCAGCCTCATTAATTCCACCTGCCCGGGCGCCCACGTGGACGCTCCCTGGCAATCATTGCCGCTGACTCTCGCCCCATCTCCTCTGCCGCAGCTACCTGCTCCCGTCGGGGCACGCCGATGGGATGCGCCGTCCCTATAGCCCGACAAAGGAAGCGTGGACCGAAGACCCAGGGCTCAGCCATCATCATCCGACGTACGGCGGTACGACTCCCCGCCTTATCCGTCGACAGGTGGAACTCGAGCTCGGGCTTGAGTTACTCTCCGCCTCGCACGACCTCCGCCGGCGACCTTGAAGCTCGATGAGCTGAAACCCCGACCTCGACCTTCAGCCCCGTCTTCAATGCGCCCGACAGGGAAGGACCGGCATAGGCTGTCTTCTCCAACCACTCCGCCACGACGCCGCACAAAGCTCCGCCAAACGCAGGACACTCCATCCCCGCTTCCCCAACGTGACAAGCTACGGGAGCGACGCGACGGCCCGGTCAAAACACTCAAGCATACGTCGGGGAAGGTCCGACGGGACAGCACGGACATCCGGATAAGCACGTGGAAACTCTCTCTCTACTCTCTCTCTCTCTCTCTCTCTCTCTCTCTCTCTCATGTAACTCGAGCTCGACCCCTGCGGCTATAAAGGGTGAGGCTCTCTTTCTCTCTTGGCACGACGTCTTCACACGTTCACTCGCACGTCTTCACGCTTCAACCGACTCACACGTTCACACACACACCCGCAGCTTGGGACTTGGAGCACGCTCCTCTCCCGCCTCCACTGTACTCCATCGTCGGTTTGACGCAAGGAACACGAGCGCCGTAACAACCCCAGCTGGACGTAGGGCGCTTTCCCGAGCCAGCTTAAACCTCTCGTTTCTTCCCTTGTGTACCATCCGGCCTAAAACGCGCACCCCCGGGACAAAATTCTACTAGCCGGTGGTTCGAACACCGATAGTTGACGTGCTAGGAAGAGGACTGTTGCGCGTTTTCGCCTTTTTCCTCTCCCATGGCACGGATGGCCGGTTCGACGTTTTCCTTCCGGGCCCCGGCACTATGGTGCGCTTCGGGAGTCTAGACTTTGTCGCCACCGTTGAGCGGACGCTGGTACGCGCTGATCCACCAGCACCGTTGGCCCCTTTGGCTCCGAGCGTCGCCGCCGAAGCGACGATCCCGCAGCAGCTAGGAGCTGCGTGCGCGCCACCGAGTTGTTCCGCTAAGCAGCCGTGGCACCGGTCAAGCGCTCCCCTAGGACTTGCCGACCCCGCGGTTGGTGAGTTTGTGGGGATGGTCATTCACCCCTCCGAGTCCTTCTTTGACCTCCTTGACGCGGAGGAGGAGGAAGACTCGGACCGGGGAGAACCGATGAGAATCACGGCCCCACCCGCGAGTGCAACATGGTGCACGCCACGGCGGCCGGGGCACGAAGCGACGGCGGGCCGGCCGCACCGGAGCCCGGTGCTCCGAGAATGCCGGCAGCGCAACGTGCGCACACCGCACCACCCGGCGGCGATGACGTGCGGGCTCGCCTCCACGCCGAAAGCCGGAGCTAGAGGAAGCACGCCGCAACCTCGCGGAGGAAGCAACCGCGGTAGACCGGGAGCTGGAGCAGCAGCGCCGGCGCACGGAGTGCCACGCGCGGCGAGGGCTCGCCGTGTGAACCAGCAAATCGCCGACGACGATGGCGGCGCGCCCCAACATTTCCCTCGTGCTGGGCAGAATGTTGCCACGGCAGCGGTACTACTTCAAACCCTCCCCCGCAGCCGACTCCCGAGGCACAGCGAGTGCGAGAGGGAGATGGCAGCGGTCCTCGCCAAGGCGGCGAAGCAGCAGGCGGAGAGCTCGCACCGACGTGCGGCGCCGTCGAACCAGCATGCTAGTGTCAACCTCGACGCCTCCCGAGATCAGGCGGGAGGCTCGGTGCATGCGTCCGCGCGGCAAACCGCACAGCCGAGGCCAAGCCGATGCCGGGCAGTCGGTGCACTCATGCATCGGCGCAGCGCGCGACGCGCGCTCCACCCTCAACGCGCGGCGGCGCGCCCATGAAGACGTGGGCCACCAATGCGTCCGCCACCCTCGCCGCGGAGGGCGATACGACGTTGAGGAAGACCGGAGCTGAGCCCCGACCCTCCGGGTCCCGGGGTGTTCGGTTCCGCCATCCGGGCGCGACCTTCCCGCAGCGCTTTTGTCCCCGACGACGGTCACCAAGTATGCGGGGAGTCAAACCCCTCCCTCTCGGTTAGAGGATTATGGCCTCGCCTGTCGGGCGGACGGTGCAAATGATGACCTCACCATCATTCGTAACTTGGCATTGTATCTCGTCGACTCGGCGCGAACATGGCTTGAACAACTCCCCGCGAACAAGATACACTCATGAGCAGACCTGTGAGAGGTCTTTGTGGGCAACTTCTAGGCAACATGCGCCCGCCCGGGCAACCCTTGGGAGTTGAAGAACCGTCGGCGGAAGCCGAACGAGCCGCTCCGGGATTACATTCGACGTTTCTCCCGGCGCTGCAACGAGCTTCCCCATGTTGTCGACGCGGACGTCGTGGGCGCGTTCCTCTCCGGAACAAACTGCGAGGCTCTCGTCCACGAGCCGGGGCATAGCTGCCCGCGAACAGTTCGGGAGCTCCTAGACATCGCTACGAGCCACGCTTCGGGTGAGGAGGCGGTTGGAGCCCTCCTCCACCGCGACACCCCGAGAAGGGGAAGGGCAAGGGGACCGACGGTAATGCCGGCTAAGGCCCCTCCGTCTCCAAACCCAACAAGAAGAACAAGTCGCGGTCGACCTACGAGCCAATGGTGGCTGCGATCGAGGAGAGGTTCCGAACCACTTCGAGAAGAGGTGGAACGGGCCGTGCCCCAACCACGAGTTCCCCGTCAAGCACCTGACGAAGGACTGCTCGTTGATGAAGAAGTTCGTCACGCAGCAGGGAAGGAAGGGGCAAGCACCGCCGGATAGCGAACGAACGCTCGAGCCGGAGGCGACGCCGGTGAAGAAGAAGGCGGAGGCTATCCCCAGCGCAGGGGTGCCCGATGATCTTCGTGAGCTCCGACGCTCGTCCCGGCCGACACTCGTCAAGCTCGAACACCGCGACGTCTTCGCCGTAGAACCCGCAACCTCGGCCTTCCTCGGATGGTCGGAGTTGCCAATCACCTTGACCGCACCGACCACCCCGTACGAGTCCCACGACCAGGCCGTTACCCTCTCGTGGTCGACCCCATCGTCGCCAAGACGCGCCTCACCAAGGTGCTCATGGACGGAGGCAACGGCCTCAACATCCCGTACGCCGACGTCCTCGACGCCATGGGGATCGAGCGCTCGGGCATCCGCCCCAACGGATCGCCGTTCCACGGCGTTGTTCCGGGACACAAGCTGTTCCCATCGGGCAAATCGACTTGCTCATCACCTTTGGGACTCCTTCAAACTTTCGAACGGAGACCCTCACGTTCGAGGTGGTCGGATTCCCAGAATCTACCACGCCATCATCGGGCGGCCATGCTACGCGAAGTTCATGGCCGTCCCGAATTATGTCTACCCGAAGCTCAAGATGCCCGGGCCGAAGGGAGTCATCACCGTGGGCGCGTCCTTCCAGCACACCTACCGGTGCGACGTCGACAACCGCGACCTCGCGTCAGCCCACCCGGCCTCGACCACGGAGCCGGCGGTGATCGGGGAGCAAGTCGTCGAGGATCCTTCGCAAACGAGCCGCAAGGCGGCCTCGTTCAAGCCGGCGGAGGGCACCAAGGAGGTCGTCCTCGACCTTGAGGGCGACGAGAATAAGACGTTGCGCATCGGCACCTCCCTCTCCCCGGATAGGAAAGCGCGCTCGTCTACTTCCTCCGCGCGAACGTCGACGTCTTCGCGTGGAAACCCTCGGACATGCCGGGAATATCGAGGGAAGTCGTCGAGCACTCCTTGCACATCAGGCCGGGCTCCAAGCCGGTGAAGCAACGCTTGCGTCGCTTCGACGAGGAGAAGCGCAAGGCAATCGGGGAGGAGATCGCGAAGGCTGCTAGTGGCCGGGTTCATCAAGGAGGTGTATCATCCGGAGTGGTTAGCTAATCCTGTTCTTGTACGTAAAAAGAATGGGAAATGGAGAATGTGTGTTGATTATACTAGCCTCGAACAAGGCATGTCCTAAGGATCCCTTTCCTTTACCACGCATCGACCAAATAGTTGACTCGACCTACGGGTGCGAAACCCTCTCGCTTTCTAGATGCGTACTCCGGGTACCATCGGATAGCACTCGACGAATCCGACCAACCCACGACCTCCTTCATCACGCCATTCGGCTCGTATCGCTACACTACGATGCCATTCGGCCTTAAGAACGCCGGTGCGACCTACCGAGGTTCATACAAAAGTGTTTCGACTATCTCATCGGCGACATAGTCGAAGCTTACGTGGACGACATCATAGTCAAGTCCAAAAAGGCCGACCGGCTCGTCGTCGACCTTGAACGCGTGTTTGCGAGAACGGTGTCAAGCTCAACCCCGAAAAGTGCGTCTTCGAGGTCCCGAGAGGAATGCTCCTCGGCTTCATCGTCTTGGAGCACGGTATCGAGGAAAATCCGGAGAAGATCTCTGCCATCGAGCGCATGGGTCCGATCCGGAACCTCAAGGGGTGCAGCGACTCACCGGGTGCCTAGCTGCACCGAGCCGCTTCTTCTCGCGCCTCGGGAGAGAGCCCTTCCGCTCTACAAGCTCCTCAAGAAGTCCGAGCGTTTCGAATGGACGCCGAAGCCCAAGCTGCCCTCGACGACGTGAAGCGCATTCCGACCAACCCTCCGGTCTTAACTCCGCCATTGCAAGGCGAGCAACTCCTCCTCTACGTCGCGGTAACGACCCAGGTCGTCGGCGCCGCCGTCATAGTCGAGCAGGAGAAGGAGGGACATGTGCTCAAAGTACAACACCCCATCTACTACGTCGGCGAGGTGCTCTCCGACTCGAAGACAGGATACCTGCAGGTCCTCAAGATCCTCTACGCCGTGATGGTCGCCGGACGCAAGCTGCGCCACTACTTCGACGCGCACTCGATTGCAGTGGTAAGCTCGTTCCACTTGCGTGATATCATTGAGAACAGGGAATCTGCAGACAAGGTCGCCAAGTGGGCTCTCGAGCTGATGGGACATGACATCACGTACGCGCCACGGACGGCGATCAAGTCGAGGGTTCTTGTTGACTTTGTCACGAGAATAGATCGAGACCCAGCTACCACCTGCGTCGGTGGACCAAGAGCACTGGATCATGTACTTCGACGGGTCGCTGATGCGCAAGGGAGCCGGCATCGGGCTCGTGTTCGTCTCTCCCCACGGAGTACGCATGAGGTATCCATCCGGTTACATTTCCCGGCTTCAAATAATGTAGCCGAGTACGAAGCTCTCGTCAACGGCCTCAAGATCGCCATCGAGCTCGTGATGTGGACTAGGGTCCCGATCTTTCGAAAGGTTCGGATAACTCTTGATTTGGTGAAGATGTGACACACGTCGATCCGGCTCCTGAACAACACGTTTGAACCCCGCAATCGCAGCACCACGTCCTCTATGGTTATCAATCAGCGTTACATGGTTGACCTCGCCAAGAAGGCTAATCCCTGCATGCGAATCAAGAACACAGGTAAGAACAAGAAAGAACGCAACCAAATTTACAGATGTATGATTAATCTCACGAGTTGGGGTCTCACAAACCGATGAACGGCGAAACTATCTAAGCAGAATAATCTAAGCAAAACCCAACCCTAACATGGGTGGAGGCTGCTGCTAATAAAGACTTGGGGACGTGCAAGAACTCCCTGGACACTCCCCTAATGGGCTCAAATGAGATACACGGCCCAAAGGCCAAAAACGATGACGCAGCACCAAAACAGATTCTGGACGACCCACTATTTCGATGATTCCCGGCGACTCCGGACGAATTTTGAAATGAGACCGGATCCACTAGAAAGGTTATGAAATTATCTTCCCATCCATATGTAGAACGTCCAAATCTGACATCGTATGCGATCTGTGCGTCTATTTTAATTCAGACTGTTCCTGGACTCTAAAACAGACTCGAAGTCGACTTGATTTGGGCCTCCACAATGCCTTGCACCTCTTGCTAGACCTCCACGCCTCCAAGCCCTCTTCCATTCATATTAGGGTCCTCTCCTTGATTCCTAATCATAATAAAATCATTAGGTAGCAAACTATTCTCAAAATTATGAAAGGAAAGACTTAGGAACGAGTTCACCTCTAAATTCAATTGTCGGGCGCGAGCTCTAGTGATTGGTCCTTGAATGTTCAGCGGAGGAGTGTCTTTTGTATCCAAAGGAGTGATCTCCTCATCATCCTCCCCCTCTTGAATCGGAATCGTCCTCGACTCAAGCTCATGCTCCTCACCCAAATAAGGCTTCAAATCTTCAATGTTAAAAGTGGAACTAACCCCAAACTCAGGAGGCAACTCAAGTTTATATGCATTATCATTAATCTTCTCAATTATCTTGAAAGGACCAGCAGATCTAGGCATTAACTTAGACTTTCTCAACTCAGAAAACCGATCCTTTCTCAAGTGCAATCATACTAAATCACCCGGTTCTAATTTAACTTCCCTTTTACCTTTACTACCTGCAATCCTATACTTTTCAGTCATCTTTTCAATGTTGTGCTTAGTTGTTTCATGCATTTTAAAAATAAAATCAGCACGTTCCTTAGCATCAAAGTGAACTCTCTCACTAGTAGGCAAAGGAAAAATATCAATAGGAGCACGGGGATTAAAACCATACACTACCTCAAAAGGACTTACCTTGGTGGTCGAATGTGTTGCACGATTATATGCAAACTCCATATGAGGCAAACATTCTTCCCACATCTTTAGATTTGTCTTTAAAATAGCTCTCAACATGGTGCCCAATGTGCGGTTCACTACCTCAGCTTGTGGGTGACATGTTGTAGAGAACAACAACTTCGTTCCCAACTTATTCCATAGGGTGCGCCAAAAATGACTCAAGAATTTGGCGTCACGATCTGAAACAATAGTAGAAGGCATACCATGTAAGCGAACAATCTCTTTGAAAAATAGGTCAGCAATATGAATAGCATAATCACTCTTATGACAAGGTATAAAGTGAGCCATCTTAGAAAATCTATCCACCACAACAAAAATACTATCCCTCCCCCTCTTAGTCCTAGGCAGTCCTAAAACAAAATCCATAGAAATATCCGCCCAAGGTATTGAAGGAACGGGAAGAGGCATATACAAACCATGTGGATTCAAGCGAGACTTCGCTTTTTGACAAGTAGTGCAGCGAGCTACAAAACGCTCAACATCTCTTCTCAATCGTGGCCAAAAGAAGTGTGTGGCCAACACATCCGCCTTCTTCTTTGCACCAAAATGTCCCATCAATTCGCCTCCATGCGCTTCCCGTAACAACAAAAGACTAACGGAACCAACTGGAATGCAAAGGCGGTTAGCTCTAAACAAATATCCATCATTTATCACAAACTTGTTCCATGTACGACCCTCCCTCTCTACAATGCAGCAAAACATCTTTAAAATCAGCATCAAGAGCATATTGTTCTTTAATTGATTCAAGCCCAAAAATGCGATAATCAAGGTGTGACAACATAGTGTATCGTCTAGACAAAGTATTAGCAATCACATTATCCTCCCCTTTTTATGCTTGATAATATATGGAAAAGACTCAATAAACTCAACCCACTTAGCATGTCTACGGTTCAAATTACTTTGAGACCGAATATACTTAAGCAATTCATGATCGGAATGAATAACGAATTCCTTAGGCCATAAATAATGACGCCACGTTTGCAAAGAACGTACAAGAGCATACAATTCTTTATCATACATAGAATAATTCAAAATAGGGTCAGTTATCTTTTCACGAAAATAAGCAATAGGTTTGCCATTTTGCATCAAAAGACCACCAATGCCAATACCACTAGCATCACACTCAAGTTCAAAAGTCTTACCAAAATCTGGAAGTTGTAGTAGCAGTGCATGTGTAAGCTTGTCCTTCAAAGAGCTAAAGGACTCTTCTTGTGCTTTACTCCATTGAAACACAACACCCTTCTTTGTCAACTCATGCAACGGTGCAGTGAGAGTGCTGAAATCTTTGACAAAGCGGCGATAGAAACCTGCAAGACCAAGAAAACTTCGAACCTGTGTGATGGTTTGGGGCTGCGGCCAGCTAGCAATAGCGTCAATTTTCTTGTCATCCACCTCTATACCCTGTGGAGTAACAACATAGCCAAGAAAAGAAACTCGATCGGTGCAAAAGGTGCACTTCTCAAGGTTATAAACGTGTATTTCTTAAAGCAGTAAAAACAGCACGTAAACGATCCATATGTTCATCTAAAGACTTGCTGTAAATGAAGATATCATCAAAGTAAACCACCACAAATCGCCCAATAAAAGCCCTCAAAACCTCATTCATTAAGCGCATGAAAGTACTAGGTGCATTAGTTAACCCAAAAGGCATTACTAACCACTCATACAATCCGAATTTAGTTTTAAAAGTTGTTTTCCATTCATCTCCAAGTTTCATTCTAATTTGGTGGTAACCACTACGCAAGTCAATTTTAGTGAAAATTAGAGAACCGCATAACTCATTAAGCATGTCGTCTAGCCTAGGAATAGGATGACGATACCAAATAGTAATATTGTTAATGGCTCTACAATCAACACACATGTGCCAACTAACATCTTTCTTAGGAACCAAAAGTACAGGAACAGCACAAGGAATAAGGCTTTCTCATACATACCCACGGTCCAAAAGGTCTTGGACTTGTCGCTGAATTTCCTTTGTCTCCTCGGGGTTGGTCCTATAAGCAGCACGGTTTGGCAAGGTAGCTCCCGGAATCAAATCAATTTGATGTTCTATTCCTCTCAAATGTGGTAATCCGTGAGGAATCTCAGCTAGAAAAATCTCCTCAAACTCCTTAGCTTTTCCCGAGTCATTTAACCATTGAATGTTGTATGGATGAGGATGTGGTCGTGTGGCCAAACTAAGCTTCTCAACCAGATCTAGCTTCCTCCATCAATGATCACACGTGCTTGTCGATTCTTGATGACGAAGAAAATCTGGAACAAGTTGTGGCGTTGTATCTTTTCGAAGTCTGAATTTGCGTGCTAAGTACATGCTGTACAATGATGTTCATGAAACCCGAAGTGTTTTCTCCACCAAGTACATGGCCCTCGTTGGTGTTGTCGACGACTTCGTGTTCATCATCATCTTCTATGTCGGAGGTGCTGATGTACCTTCGTCTTCGGTGGCCACATATGCTCGCTGACTTGGGCAATCCTTCTGCATATGGACGAGTCCATGGCAGGGGTGGCACTCGGATGTTGGAAGTGCATCCCGTCGAGGCGACCGATGAAGCACTTTGAGCAGGACCCTGCACAGAATTTTTACCTGAATTTGCAGGGCGTGTAGGAGGTGCGTGTGGGGCTACAGTAACACCACTCACGGGTGCGGAAGGCCATTTGCTTGCTGGTGGAGATGGTCGGGAAGAAAACCCCGAAGACGGCGTCGACCGTGGGGTGTAAGACGGCCTGCTTGTACTGCTGCTCCAATGTTGCTTCTCCCGTCCCTGCAATTCTTTCTCTACAAGCATAGCAAACTGGAACAACTGGTTGATGGTGTTAAACTCCTTATAATCAACAGTGTCCTGTATATCCCGTCTCAAACCAGAATAAAAACGAACAATAGAGCTCTCATTATCCTCTACTATCATGCAACGTTGCAAACCCTTTTGAAGCTCGGATTTATCCTGCACGGATTTATCCCCCTATTCTAAACGCTGAAGTTTTTTGCGTAAATCTCTATGATAAGAAGGAGGGACAAAACGATCACGCATAGCTTCCTTAAGTTGAGGCCAAGTTACAGGAATGTTATCAGCAGTTAGTGAATTCCACCAAATGATAGCAAAATCTTTAAATTCACTAGTGGCTTGTCTAACTCTATGCTGCTCAGGAACTAGGTGCCCACTAAATTTTTGCTCTACTGTCATCTCCTAATCAAGGTAACCCTCCGCATCATATTGCCCCAAAAAAGGTGGAATGGTAAACTTAATCTTAGCATAAGGATCACCAGGGGCTCGATTATTGTTACCTTGTTGTCGATGTTGGCCACCCATACCTTGGGTGTTCCGTTGTAGACGCCGGTGAAGCCTTTGTGCTTGTGTAGCTGCGTCATCAACGTCGACATTGGCATCATTCACCGTGTCATCTTTTTTGTTTCCACCGGCGTTGCTACCGGCCTCATCTTCGTGGATCTTCACACGGTTCTCCACCTCGGTCAGCTTACCAGTCAACGTTGTCGCCACTTCTGCTACAGTGTTGACCATGTCTATCATCTTGGACAACCGCTTATCGATCCTCTCAATCTGGTTGCCGAGATTGAGTTTGTTGATGCCGTCGGTAACGGCCCTGTTAACAGCTTCTGTCATCTCCTCACGTGCCCTGTCAAGAACAGATCGAAGCTGCCCTTGACTAACACAATCGTGGAAATCTTTAGGGGTGCCAACGTCCGCATCATCTCCTGCCATAGCAAATACCAAGACAGGAACAAGCAGTGAAGGTTATCCCTAATAAGCACTACTACTACTACTACTATGGTGGACAGTGGTGACTCTCACACAAGCAAATGGAACGTCTTACCAAGTTCTTACAAGGGTCTTACCAAGCAAGGCAAAGGATACCTAGAAGGCGTGTACCACGATTGCAAGGGTCAAAAACCTGTGCTGTCCAGAAGTAGTATGTGGAGCTAGGAGGGCCAAATATGTGAGTGGAACACAATTCAACAACAGATAGTAATGTCTGAATAAATGTCCAAAGCTACTTGTCCTTAGTTGCTGGTCTACACGTGTCCTAGAACAAGTAGTACAGGCAAAGCAAGGATGACAGGCACAAAGGAAACAAAGCAAAAGGTAACTAGCAAGGAAGAAACAGCAACTAGACACAAAAACAAGGCCAAAACCCTGTTTTGTCTTTTAGCACTAGTAGAAATCACAAATTTTTCTTTTTTGATATTATTTTTTTGATATTTTTCTTCCACTCAAAGGCAACAAAATAGAAACCACGGAAAGTTTCAGGTCAAACAGAGAAGAAATGTGGCCTACAGATTTTCTCGTAAGATGCAGCGACGACGGGTTCCAAACTTTTTCCCTCGGATCGGTGGGCTTAACTTTTTTTTTTTTGATTTCTTTGAGATTTTTCCTGCCCCGCGAAGCAGGGGCTAGCAGATGCAAAATTTTTTCTACCCAATTTCAAAAATTTTTTGCCTAATTTCGAGTCCGTATGCGAAAGTTATGGGTGTTTGATGGAAGGGACTCCGGATTAGGGTTTCGGTGGATGGAATTGTAATCGGGTAGGATTTTTTTTTTTTTTTGTTTTTGCGACGATTAATGTATGCAACGAAAAAAAACAGGAGGTATCTGTCGTGGGGTGTTGAGTTCTAGATGAAAAGGGTGGGAGTGTAGGGTGGGACTCGGTGGATGCCGCGGAGGTGACAAAAACTCCCGAGACAAAGCAAACTTGAGGGAATTCGGCTAGGGTTTCAAGGGGGCACAAAGCCGACGACAAGAACACGAACTAAACCAGCAACAAAACAATCACTAGGACACAAACTCAACACTACGGACACTAAAATTGAAACATGCAAAGGCTAAACACGGCTTGGACAGGATGAACCGTAAAACTAAAAAAAAAAAAATTGGCTTTTTCGTGGACGATAGGATAATTAAGAAACAAACTAAACTAAAGGTAGGGCAAACCCGACGGTGCACCCGAAGCTCCGATTACCACTTGATGTGGACTAGGGTCCCGATCTTTCAAAAGGTTCGAGATAACTCTTGATTTGGCGAAGATGTCACACACGTCGATCCGGCTCCTGAACAACACGTTCGAACCCCGCAATCACAGCACCACGTCCTCTATGGTTATCAACCGGCGTTGCACGGTTGACCTCACCAAGAAGGCTAATTCCTGCCTGCGAATCAACAACACAAGCAAGAACAAGAAAGAACACAACCAAATT
Organism: Chloris gayana; assembly: GCA_031894775.1. NCBI lineage: Eukaryota > Viridiplantae > Streptophyta > Magnoliopsida > Poales > Poaceae > Chloris > Chloris gayana. The sequence goes on from JAUNZO010005079.1 coordinate 311,594, forward strand.
TGAAGATGTATGATTAATCTCATGAGTTGGGGTCTCACAAACCGATGAACGGCGAAACTGTCTAAGCAGAATAATCTAAGCAAAACCCAACCCTAACATGGGTGGCGGCTGCTACTAATAAAGACTTGGGGATGTGCAAGAACCCCCTGGACGCTCCCCTAATGGGCTCAAACGAGATACACGGCCCAAAGGCCAAAAACGGTGACGCAGACACCAAAACAGATTCCGGACGACCCACTATTTCGATGCTTCCCGGCGACTCCGGATGAATTTTGAAATGAGACCGGATCCACTGGAAAGGTTATGAAATTATATTTCCATCCATATGTAGAACGTCCAAATCCGACATCGTATGTGATCCGTGCGTCTATTTTAATTCAGACTATTCCTGGACTCCGAAACAGACTCGAAGTCGACTTGATTTGGGCCTCCACAATGCCTTGTGTCGTAGACTTACCTTACGGGTAAACATTGATCGGAAGAATGATTTATGAAGGACATGGTGGCGTATTGAAGTCATAAGACCGGTGGGACGGGCCTACGAGTGGTGTCCGACCGGTATAGGATTCCGGAAGGTTCCGTAAGACTGGTATCGAAACAGAGGCGGACAACAAGACCGGATTAATCCCCAAGGAAAGTACAAGATCGACCGAGTATGACTCTAAATTGATAAGGAAGCTTAGAGATAGAGTTTCTAAGTATGTATATCTTGTAACCGACTAGGATTCTACATGTAACCTTGCCTCCCCGGACATATAAGGTGGGGCAGGGACCCCTAGAAAGATAAGTTCTTACAAGTTCTCATAAGTTAGGACAAGGTCCTACACTCCGACATCTTGCAATTAGCAATCTGCTAAAGGCAATACATAACATACGGGACGTAGGGTATTACTCTCCTTGGAGAGGCCCGAACCTGTCTAAAATTGCGTGTTCTTGTGTGTTTTGTGTGTTGCACCATCGAATTCCACGCTCGTGAGGGACCGGGTAGTACTAGTGCCGAGTTAGGGGTCCCGACGAGTTCCCAGCGAGTTCGATGGCTTCTACTTTCGACTTCGACTTTGTTACAAGCTTCAAGATCTGCTTCGGGTTTCTCGACCTCATTCTACGACGGCGACCGGTGTCGTGGAGCGATGACCGGTGCAGGACGACGATCGTCGCCGTGACGATGACGACGAGCGGTGTCGCAGGACGACGATCGCCGCCGCGACGACGACGACGACCGGTGTCGTGGAGCGATGACTCGTGCAGGACGAAGATCGTCGCCGTGACGATGACGACGAGCGGTGTCGCAGGACGACGATCGCCGCCACGACGATGATGACGACAAGTGTTGTTGCAGGACGAGGACAACCATCGCAATGACGACGATGACGAGTGGTGCTGCACGAGACGAGCGGTGTCGCAGCACGACGACGAGAGGTGTCACAGGACGACGACCGTTGCCGCTGCGTAACGACGACCGGTGCAGCACGACGACCGCCGCCATGACGACGATGGCAATCGGTGCAGTGATCACCGTCTTGTGACGACGAAGATCGATGCCGCCGAGCGATGATCGACGCCACGACGATAATTTTAACAGCTTTCATCGGTCGTCGGCTTCAACTTCGAGCGCCGCTGCTGCTCGAACGCGGTCTTGAGCATTAGCGCGGCTGCTAATCTTCAATTTCGACCGATCGCAGCGTCTTCAACATCTTTTATCGGTCGTCAAATTCGATTTGGAGCGCCGCTGCTGCTCGGACGGGGTCTTGAGCATTAGCGCGGCTGCTAATCTTTAGTTTCGACCGATCGCGTCGTCTTCAACGAGTTTCATCGATCGTCAAATTCGATTTGGAGCGCCGCTGCTGCTCGGACGCGGTCTTGAACATTAGCGCGGCTGCTAATCTTTAGTTTCGACCGATCGCGCCGTCTCCAACAGGTTTCATCGATCGTCGAATTCGATTTGGAGCGCCGCTGCTGCTCGGACGCGGTCTTGAGCATTAGCGCGGCTGCTAATCTTCCATTTCGACCGATCGCACCGTCTTCAACATCTTTCATCGATCGTCAAATTCGATTTGGAGCGCCGCTGCTGCTCGGACGCGGTCTTGAGCATTAGCGCGGCTGCTAATCTTCGGTTTTGACCGATCGCGCCATCTTCAACAGCTTTTATCGGTCGTCGGCTTCAACTTCTAGCGCCGCTGCTGCTCGAACGCGGTCTTGAGCATTAGCGCGCTCGATAATCTTCGGTTTCGATCGATCGCGCCGTCTTCAACAGCTTTTATCGCTCGTCGGCTTCAACTTCAAGCGGCGCTGCTTCTCGGACGCGGTCTTGAGCATTAGCGCGGCTGCTAATCTTCGATTTCGACCGATCGCGCCGTCTTCAACAGCTTTTATCGATCGTCGGCTTCAACTTCAAGCGCCGCTGCTGCTCGGACGTGGTCTTGAGCATTAGCGCGGCTGCTAATCTTCAATTTCGACCGATAGCACTCGTCTTCAACAACTTTCATCGATCGTCAAATTTATCTTGGAGCGCCGCTGCTGCTCGGAGGCGGTCTTGAGCATTAGTGCGGTTGCTAATCTTCTGTTTTGACCGATTGCGTCGCCTTCAATCATCTTCATCGGTCTTCAATTTCGATTTAGAGCGCCGTTGCTGCCGGACGCGGTCTTGAGCATTAGCGCGGCTGCTAATCTTTAGTTTCGACCGATTGCTCCGTCTTCAACGGGTTTCATCGATCGTCAAATTCGATTTGGAGCGCCGCTGCTGCTCGGACGCGGTCTTGAGCATTAGCGCGGCTGCTAATCTTTAGTTTCAACCGATCGCGCTGTCTTCAACGGGTTTCATCGATCGTCAAATTCGATTTGGAGCGCCGCTGCTACTCGGACACGGTCTTGAGCATTAGCGCGGCTGCTAATCTTCAATTTCGACCGATCGCACCGTCTTCAACATCTTTCATCAATCCTCAAATTCGATTTGGAGCGCCGCTGCTGCTCGGACGTGGTCTTGAGCATTAGCGCGGCTGCTAATCTTCGATTCGACCGATCGCGCCGTCTTCAACAGCTTTTATCGGTCGTCTACTTCAACTTCAAGCGCCGCCGCTTCTCGGACACGGTCTTGAGCATTAGCGCGGCTGCTAATCTTCGATTTCGACCGATCGCGCCGTCTTCAACAGCTTTCATCGGTCGTCGGCTTCAACTTCAAGCGCCGCTGCTGCTCGGACATGGTCTTGAGCATTAGCACGGCTGCTAATCTTCAATTTCGACCGATCACACCGTCTTCAACAGCTTTCATCGGTCGTTAAATTCATCTTGGAGTGCCGCTGCTGCTCGGAGGCGGTCTTGAGCATTAGCGCGGTTGCTAATCTTCGGTTTTGACCGATTGCGTCGCCTTCAATCATCTTCATCGGTCTTCAATTTCGATTTAGAGCACCGTTGCTGCTCGGAAGTGGTCTTGAGCATTAGCGCGGCTGCTAATCTTTAGTTTCGACCGATGGCTCCGTCTTTAACAGGTTTCATCGATCGTCAAATTCAATTTGGAGCGCCATCTGCTGCTCGGACGCGGTCTTGAGCATTAGCGCGGCTGCTAATCTTCGATTCGACCGATCGCGCCGTCTTCAACAGCTTTTATCGGTCGTCGGCTTCAACTTCAAGAGCCGCTCATCGCTCGGACGCGGTCTTAAGCATTAGCGCGGCTGCTAATCTTTAGTTTCAACCGATCGCGCCATCTTCAACGGGTTTCATCGATCGTCAAATTCGATTTGGAGCGCCGCTGCTGCTCGGACGCGGTCTTGAGCATTAGCGCGGCTGCTAATCTTCGATTCGACCGATCGCGCCGTCTTCAACAGCTTTTATCGGTCGTCTACTTCAACTTCAAGCGCCATCGCTTCTCGGACGCGGTCTTGAGCATTAGCGCGGCTGCTAATCTTCGTTTCGACCGATCGCGCAGTCTTCAACAGCTTTTATCGGTCGTCGGCTTCAACTTCGAGCGCCGCTGCTGCTCGGACGCGGTCTTGAGAATTAGCGCGGCTGCTAATCTTCGATTTCGACCGATCGCGCCGTCTTCAACAGCTTTTATCGGTCGTCTCCTTCAACTTCAAGCGCCGCTGCTTCTCGGACGCGATATTGAGCATTAGCGCGGTCGCTAATCTTCGATTCGACCGATCGCGCCGTCTTCAACAGCTTTCATCGGTCGTCGGCTTCAACTTCAGCGCCGCTGCTTGCTCGGACGTGGTCTTGAGCATTAGCGCGGCTGCTAATCTTCAATTTCGACCGATCGCACCGTCTTCAACAGCTTTCATCGATCGTCAAATTCATCTTGGAGCGCCGCTGCTACTCGGAGGCGTTCTTGAGCATTAGCGCGGCTGCTAATCTTCGGTTTTGACCGATTGCATCGCCTTCAATCATCTTCATCGGTCTTCAATTTCGATTTAGAGCGCCGTTGCTGCTCGGAAGTGGTCTTGAGCATTATCGGGCTGCTAATCTTTAGTTTCGACCGATGGCTCCATCTTCAACAGGTTTCATCGATCGTCAAATTCGATTTGGGCGCCATCGCTACTCGGACGCGGTCTTGAGCATTAGCGTGGTTGCTAATCTTTAGTTTCGACCGATCGCGCCGTCTTCAACAGGTTTCATCGATCGTCAAATTCGATTTGGAGCGCCGCTGCTGCTCGAACGCGGTCTTGAGCATTAGCGCGGTCGCTAATCTTCAATTTCGACCGATCGCACCATCTTCAACATCTTTCATCGATCGTCAAATTCGATTTGGAGCGCCGCTGCTGCTCGGACACGGTCTTGGGCATTAGCGCGGTGCTAATCTTCGATATCGACCGATCGCGCCGTCTTCAACAGCTTTTATCGGTCGTCGGCTTCAACTTCAAGCGCCATCGCTGCTCGGACGCGGTCTTGAGCATTAGCGCGGATGCTAATCTTCGGTTTTGACCGATCGCTGCCGTCTTCAACAGCTTTTATCGGTCGTCGGCTTCAACTTTAAGCGCCGCTGCTTCTCGGAGGCGGTCTTGAGCATTAGCGCGGCTGCAAATCTTCACTTTCGACCGATCACGCCGTCTTCAACAGCTTTTATCGGTCGTCGGCTTCAACTTCAAGCGCAGTCTGCTGCTCGGTCGTGGTCTTGAGCATTAGCGCGGCTGCTAATCTTCGCTTTTGATCGATCGCGCCGTCTTCAACAGCTTTCATCGGTCATCAAATTCATCTTGGAGCGCCGCTGCTGCTCGACGCGGTCTTGAGCATTAGCGCGGCTGCTAATCTTCAATTTCGTCTGATCGCACTGTCTTCAACGAGCTTTCATCGATCGTCAAATTCATCTTGGAGCGCCACTGCTGCTCGAAGGCGGTCTTGACCATTAGCGCGGCTGCTAATCTTCACTTTTGACCGATTGCGTCGCCTTCAATCATCTTCATCGGTCTTCCATTTCGATTTAGAGCGCCGTTGCTGCTCGGAAGCGGTCTTGAGCATTAGCGCGGCTGCTAATCTTTAGTTTCGATCGATTGCTCCGTCTTCAACAGGTTTCATCGATCGTCAAATTCGATTTGGAGCGCCGCTGCAGCTTCGGACGCGGTCTTGAGCATTAGCGCGGCTGCTAATCTTTAGTTTCGACCGATCGCGCCGTCTGCAACGAGGTTTCATCGATCGTCAAATTCGATTTGGAGCGCCGCTGCTGCTCGGACGCGGTCTTGAGCATTAGCGCGGCTGCTAATCTTCGATTTCGACCGATCGCGCCGTCTTCAACAGCTTTTATCGGTCGTCGGCTTCAACTTCAAGAGCCGCTATCTGCTCGGACGCGGTCTTAAGCATTAGCGCGGCTGCTAATCTTTAGTTTCAACCGATCGCGCCATCTTCAACAGGTTTCATCGATCGTCAAATTCGATTTGGAGCGCCGCTGCTGCTCGGACGCGGTCTTGAGCATTAGCGCGGCTGCTAATCTTCGATTCGACCGATCGCGCCGTCTTCAACAGCTTTTATCGGTCGTCTACTTCAACTTCAAGCGCCATCGCTTCTCGGACGCGGTCTTGAGCATTAGCGCGGCTGCTAATCTTCTGTTTCGACCGATCGCGCGAGTCTTCAACAGCTTTTATCGGTCGTCGGCTTCAACTTCGAGCGCCGCTGCTGCTCGGACGCGGTCTTGAGAATTAGCGCGGCTGCTAATCTTCGATTTCGACCGATCGCGCCGTCTTCAACAGCTTTTATCGGTCGTCTCCTTCAACTTCAAGCGCCGCTGCTTCTCGGACGCGATATTGAGCATTAGCGCGGCTGCTAATCTTCGGTTTCGACCGATCGCGCCGTCTTCAACGGCTTTCATCGGTCGTCGGCTTCAACTTCAAGCGCCGCTGCTGCTCGGACGTGGTCTTGAGCATTAGCGCGGCTGCTAATCTTCAATTTCGACCGATCGCACCGTCTTCAACAGCTTTCATCGGTCGTCAAATTCATCTTGGAGCGCCGCTGCTGCTCGAGGCGTTCTTGAGCATTAGCGCGGCTGCTAATCTTCGGTTTTGACCGATTGCATCGCCTTCAATCATCTTCATCGGTCTTCAATTTCGATTTAGAGCGCCGTTGCTGCTCGGAAGTGGTCTTGAGCATTATCGGGCTGCTAATCTTTAGTTTCGACCGATGGCTCCATCTTCAACGAGTTTCATCGATCGTCAAATTCGATTTGGGGCGCCATCGCTACTCGGACGCGGTCTTGAGCATTAGCGTGGCTGCTAATCTTTAGTTTCGACCGATCGCGCCGTCTTCAACAGGTTTCATCGATCGTCAAATTCGATTTGGAGCGCCACTGCTGCTCGAACGCGGTCTTGAGCATTAGCGCGGCTGCTAATCTTCAATTTCGACCGATCGCACCATCTTCAACATCTTTCATCGATCGTCAAATTCGATTTGGAGCGCCGCTGCTGCTCGGACACGGTCTTGGGCATTAGCGCGGCTGCTAATCTTCGATATCGACCGATCGCTGCCGTCTTCAACAGCTTTTATCGGTCGTCGGCTTCAACTTCAGCGCCACTCGCTGCTCGGACGCGGTCTTGAGCATTAGCGCGGATGCTAATCTTCGGTTTTGACCGATCGCGCCGTCTTCAACAGCTTTTATCGGTCGTCGGCTTCAACTTTAAGCGCCACTGCTTTCTGAGGCGGTCTTGAGCATTAGCGCGGCTGCAAATCTTCACTTTCGACCGATCACGCCGTCTTCAATAGCTTTTATCGGTCGTCGGCTTCAACTTCAAGCGCAGCTGCTGCTCGGTCGTGGTCTTGAGCATTAGCGCGGCTGCTAATCTTCGATTTTGATCGATCGCGCCGTCTTCAACAGCTTTCATCGGTCATCAAATTCATCTTGGAGCGCCACTGCTGCTCGGACGCGGTCTTGAGCATTAGCGCGGCTGCTAATCTTCAATTTCGTCCGATCGCACTGTCTTCAACAGCTTTCATCGATCGTCAAATTCATCTTGGAGCGCCGCTGCTGCTCGAGGCGGTCTTGACCATTAGCGCGGCTGCTAATCTTCACTTTTGACCGATTGCGTCGCCTTCAATCATCTTCATCGGTCTTCCATTTCGATTTAGAGCGCCGTTGCTGCTCGGAAGCGGTCTTGAGCATTAGCGCGGCTGCTAATCTTTAGTTTCGATCGATTGCTCCGTCTTCAACGGGTTTCATCGATTGTCAAATTCGATTTGGAGCGCCGCTGCAGCTCGGACGCGGTCTTGAGCATTAGCGCGGCTGCTAATCTTTAGTTTCGACCGATCGCGCCGTCTGCAACGAGGTTTCATCGATCGTCAAATTCGATTTGGAGCGCCGCTGCTGCTCGGACGCGGTCTTGAGCATTAGCGCGGCTGCTAATCTTCGATTTCGACCGATCGCGCCGTCTTCAACAGCTTTTATCGGTCGTCTACTTCAACTTCAAGCGCCATCGCTTCTCGGACGCGGTCTTGAGCATTAGCGCGGTTGCTAATCTTCGGTTTCGACCGATCGTGTCGTCTTCAACAGCTTTCATCGGTCGTCGGCTTCAACTTCAGCGCCGCTGCTGCTCGGACGTGGTCTTGAGCATTAGCGCGGCTGCTAATCTTCAATTTCGACCGATCGCACCGTCTTCAACAGCTTTCATCGGTCGTCAAATTCATCTTGGAGCGCCGCTGCTGCTCGGAGGCGGTCATGAGCATTTGCGCGGCTGCTAATCTTCGGTTTTGACCGATTGCATCGCCTTCAATCATCTTCATCGGTCTTCAATTTCGATTTAGTGCGCCGTTGCTGCTCGGAAGTGGTCTTGAGCATTATCGGGGCTGCTAATCTTTAGTTTCGACCGATGGCTCCATCTTCAACGGGTTTCATCGATCGTCAAATTCGATTTGGAGCGCCATCGCTGCTCGGACGCGGTCTTGAGCATTAGCGCGGTCGCTAATCTTTAGTTTCGACCGATCGCGCCGTCTTCAACAGGTTTCATCGATCGTCAAATTCGATTTGGAGCGCCGCTGCTGCTCGAACGCGGTCTTGAGCATTAGCGCGGCTGCTAATCTTCAATTTCGACCGATCGCACCGTCTTCAACATCTTTCATCGATCGTCAAATTCGATTTGGAGCGCCGCTGCTGCTCGGACACGGTCTTGAGCATTAGCGCGGCTGCTAATCTTCGATATCGACCGATCGCGCCGTGTTCAACAGCTTTTATCGGTCGTCGGCTTCAACTTCAGCGCCCATCGCTGCTCGGACGCGGTCTTGAGCATTAGCGCGGATGCTAATCTTCGCTTCGATCGATCGCGCTGTCTTCAACAGCTTTTATCGGTCGTCGGCTTCAACTTTAAGCGCCGCTGCTTCTGAGGCGGTCTTGAGCATTAGCGCGGCTGCAAATCTTCACTTTCGACCGACCACGCCGTCTTCAACAGCTTTTATCGGTCGTCGGCTTCAACTTCAAGCGCAGCTGCTGCTCGATCGTGGTCTTGAGCATTAGCGCGGCTGCTAATCTTCGATTTTGATCGATCGCGCCGTCTTCAACAGCTTTCATCGGTCATCAAATTCATCTTGGAGCGCCGCTGCTGCTCGAGACGCGGTCTTGAGCATTAGCGCGGCTGCTAATCTTCAATTTCGTCCGATCGCACTCGTCTTCAACAGACTTTCATCGATCGTCAAATTCATCTTGGAGCGCCATCGCTGCTCGAGGCGGTCTTGAGCATTAGCGCGGCTGCTAATCTTCACTTTTGACCGATTGCGTCGCCTTCAATCATCTTCATCGGTCTTCCATTTCGATTTAGAGCGCCGTTGCAGCTCGGAAGCGGTCTTGAGCATTAGCGCGGCTGCTAATCTTTTGTTTCGATCGATTGCTCCGTCTTCAACGGGTTTCATCGATCGTCAAATTCGATTTGGAGCGCCGCTGCTGCTCGGACGCGGTCTTGAGCATTAGCGCGGCTGCTAATCTTTAGTTTTGACCGATCGCGCCGTCTGCAACAGGTTTCATCGATCGTCAAATTCGATTTGGAGCGCCGCTGCTGCTCGGACGCGGTCTTGAGCATTAGCGCGGCTGCTAATCTTCGGTTTCGACCGATCGCGCCGTCTTCAACAGCTTTTATCGGTCGTCTACTTCAACTTCAAGCGCCATCGCTTCTCGGACGCGGTCTTGAGCATTAGCGCGGCTTCTAATCTTAAGTTTCGACCGATCGCGCCGTCTTCAACAGCTTTCATCGGTCGTCGGCTTCAACTTCAAGCGCCGCTGCTGCTCGGACGTGGTCTTGAGCATTAGCGCGGCTGCTAATCTTCAATTTCGACCGATCGCACCGTCTTCAACAGCTTTCATCGATCGTCAAATTCATCTTGGAGCGCCGCTGCTGCTCGAGAGGCGGTCATGAGCATTTGCGCGGCTGCTAATCTTCGGTTTTGACCGATTGCATCGCCTTCAATCATCTTCATCGGTCTTCAATTTCGATTTAGTGCGCCGTTGCTGCTCGGAAGTGGTCTTGAGCATTATCGGGGCTGCTAATCTTTAGTTTCGACCGATGGCTCCATCTTCAACGGGTTTCATCGATCGTCAAATTCGATTTGGAGCGCCATCGCTGCTTCGGACGCGGTCTTGAGCATTAGCGCGGCTGCTAATCTTTAGTTTCGACCGATCGCGCCGTCTTCAACAGGTTTCATCGATCGTCAAATTCGATTTGGAGCGCCGCTGCTGCTCGAACGCGGTCTTGAGCATTAGCGCGGCTGCTAATCTTCAATTTCGACCGATCGCACCGTCTTCAACATCTTTCATCGATCGTCAAATTCGATTTGGAGCGCCGCTGCTGCTCGGACACGGTCTTGAGCATTAGCGCGGCTGCTAATCTTCGAGTATCGACCGATCGCGCCGTGTTCAACAGCTTTTATCGGTCGTCGGCTTCAACTTCAAGCGCCATCGCTGCTCGGACGCGGTCTTGAGCATTAGCGCGGATGCTAATCTTCGATTTCGATCGATCGCGCCGTCTTCAACAGCTTTTATCGGTCGTCGGCTTCAACTTTAAGCGCCGCTGCTTCTCGAGGCGGACTTGAGCATTAGCGCGGCTGCAAATCTTCACTTTCGACCGACCACGCCGTCTTCAATAGCTTTTATCGGTCGTCGGCTTCAACTTCAAGCGCAGCTGCTGCTCGGTCGTGGTCTTGAGCATTAGCGCGGCTGCTAATCTTCGCTTTTGATCGATCGCGCCGTCTTCAACAGGTTTCATCGATCGTCAAATTCGATTTGGAGCGCCGCTGCTGCTCGGACGCGGTCTTGAGCATTAGCGCGGCTGCTAATCTTCAATTTCTACCGATCGCTGCCGTCTGCAACGGGTTTCATCGATCGTCAAATTCGATTTGGAGCGCCGCTGCTGCTCGGACGCGGTCTTGAGCATTAGCGTGGTTGCTAATCTTTAGTTTCGACCGATGGCTCCGTCTTCAACGGGTTTCATCGATCGTCAAATTCGATTTAGAGCGCCACTCGCTGCTCGGACGCGGTCTTGAGCATTAGCGCGGCTGCTAATCTTTAGTTTCGACCGATCGCGCCGTCTTCAACAGGTTTCATCGATCGTCAAATTCGATTTGGAGCGCCGCTGCTGCTCGGAGGCGGTCTTGAGCATTAGCGTGGCTGCTAATCTTTAGTTTCGACCGATGGCTCCGTCTTCAACAGGTTTCATCGATCGTCAAATTCGATTTAGAGCGCCATCGCTGCTCGGACGCGGTCTTGAGCATTAGCGCGGTTGCTAATCTTTAGTTTCGACCGATCGCGCCGTCTTCAACAGGTTTCATCGATCGTCAAATTCGATTTGGAGCGCCGCTGCTGCTCGGACGCGGTCTTGAGCATTAGCGCGGCTGCTAATCTTCAATTTCGACCGATCGCACCGTCTTCAACATCTTTCATCGATCGTCAAATTCGATTTGGAGCGCCGTTGCTGCTCGGACGCGGTCTTGAGCATTAGCACGGTTGCTAATCTTCTGTTTCGACCGATCGCGCCGTCTTCAACAGCTTTTATCGGTCGTCGGCTTCAACTTCAAGCGCCGCCACTGCTCGGACGCGGTCTTGAGCATTAGCGCGGCTGCTAATCTTCGATTCGACCGATCGCGCCGTCTTAAACAGCTTTTATCGGTCGTCTACTTCAACTTCAAGTGCCGCTGCTTCTCGGACGCGGTCTTGAGCATTAGCGCGCTCGGTAATCTTCGGTTTCGACCGATCGCGCCGTCTTCAACAGCTTTCATCGGTCGTCGGCTCCAACTTCAAGCGCCGCTGCTGCTCGGACGTGGTCTTGAGCATTAGCGCAGCAGCTAATCTTCAATTTCAACCGATCGCGCCGTCTTCAACAGCTTTTATCGGTCGTCGGCTTCAACTTCAGCGCCGGTGCTTCTCGGACGCTGTCTTGAGCATTAGCATGGCTGCTAATCTTCGATTCGACCGATCGCGCCGTCTTCAACAGCTTTTATCGGTCGTCGGCTTCAACTTCAAGCGCCGCTGCTGCTCGGACGTGGTCTTGAGCATTAGCGCGGCTGCTAATCTTCGCTTCGATCGATCGCGCCATCTTCAACAGCTTTCATCGATCGTCCAATTCATCTTGGAGCGTCGCTGCTGCTCGAGAGGTGGTCTTGAGCATTAGCGCGGCTGCTAATCTTCAATTTCGACCGATCGCACCGTCTTCAAAAGCTTTCATCGATCGTCAAATTCATCTTGGAGCGCCGCTGCTGCTCGGAGGTGGTCTTGAGCATTAGCGTAGCTGCTAATCTTCAATTTCGACCGATCGCACCGTCTTCAAAAGCTTTCATCGGTCGTCAAATTCATCTTGGAGCGCCGCTGCTGCTCGGAGGTGGTCTTGAGTATTAGCGCGGCTGCTAATCTTCGGTTTTGACCGATTGCGTCGCCTTCAATCATCTTCATCGGTCTTCAATTTCGATTTAGAGCGTCGTTGCTGCTCGAAAGTGGTCTTGAGCATTAGCGCGGCTGCTAATCTTTAGTTTCGACCGATTGCTCCGTCTTCAACAGGTTTCATCGATCGTCAAATTCGATTTGGAGCGCCATCGCTGCTCGGACGCGGTCTTGAGCATTAGCGTGGCTGCTAATCTTTAGTTTCGACCGATCGCGCCGTCTTCAACAGGTTTCATCGATCGTCAAATTCGATTTGGAGCGCCATCGCTACTCGGACGCGGGCTTGAGCATTAGCGCGGCTGCTAATCTTCAATTTCGACCGATCGCACCATCTTCAACATCTTTCATCAATCATCAAATTCGATTTGGAGCGCCGCTGCTGCTCGGACGCGGTCTTGAGCATTAGCGCGGCTGCTAATCTTCTGTTTCGACCGATCGCGCCGTCTTCAACAGCTTTTATCGGTCGTCGGCTTCAACTTCAGCGCCGCCGCTGCTCGGACGCGGTCTTGAGCATTAGCGCGGCTGCTAATCTTCGATTCGACCGATCGCGCCGTCTTAAACAGCTTTTATCGGTCGTCTCATCGCAACTTCAAGTGCCGCTGCTTCTCGGACGCGGTCTTGAGCATTAGCGCGCTCGGTAATCTTCGATTTCGACCGATCGCGCCGTCTTCAACAGACTTTCATCGGTCGTCGGCTTCAACTTCAAGCGCCGCTGCTGCTCGGACGTGGTCTTGAGCATTAGCGCAGCAGCTAATCATCAATTTCAACTGATCGCACCGTCTTCAACAGCTTTCATCGATCGTCAAATTCATCTTGGAGCGCCGCTGCTGCTCGAGGCGGTCTTGAGCATTAGCGCGGCTGCTAATCTTCAGTTTTGACCGATTGCGTCGCCTTCAATCATCTTCATCGGTCTTCAATTTCGATTTAGAGCGTCGTTGCTGCTCGGAAGTGGTCTTGAGCATTAGCGCGACTGCTAATCTTTAGTTTCGACCGATGGCTCCGTCTTCAACGAGTTTCATCGATCGTCAAATTCGATTTAGAGCGCCATCGCTGCTTCGGACGCGGTCTTGAGCATTAGCGCGGCTGCTAATCTTTAGTTTCGATCGATCGCGCCATCTTCAACAGGTTTCATCGATCGTCAAATTCGATTTGGAGCGCCGCTGCTGCTCGGACGCGGTCTTGAGCATTAGCGCGGCTGCTATTCTTCAATTTCGACCGATCGCACCGTCTTCAACATCTTTCATCGATCGTCAAATTCGATTTGGAGCGCCACTGCTGCTCGGACGCGGTCTTGAGCATTAGCGCGGCTGCTAATCTTCGATTCGACCGATCGCGCCGTCTTAAACAGCTTTTATCGGTCGTCTCATCGCAACATCAAGTGCCGCTGCTTCTCGGATGCGGTCTTGAGCATTAGCGCGCTCGGTAATCTTCGATTTCGACCGATCGCGCCGTCTTCAACGAGCTTTCATCGGTCGTCGGCTTCAACTTCAAGCGCCGCTGCTGCTCGGACGTGGTCTTGAGCATTAGCGCAGCAGCTAATCATCAATTTCAACTGATCGCACCGTCTTCAACGAGCTTTCATCGGTCGTCAAATTCATCTTGGAGCGCCGCTGCTGCTCGAGGCGGTCTTGAGCATTAGCGCGGCTGCTAATCTTCGGTTTTGACCGATTACGTCGCCTTCAATCATCTTCATCGGTCTTCAATTTCGATTTAGAGCGTCGTTGCTGCTCGGAAGTGGTCTTGAGCATTAGCGCGGCTGCTAATCTTTAGTTTCGACCGATGGCTCCGTCTTCAACAGGTTTCATCGATCGTCAAATTCGATTTAGAGCGCCATCGCTGCTCGGACGCGGTCTTGAGCATTAGCGCGGCTGCTAATCTTTAGTTTCGATCGATCGCGCCATCTTCAACAGGTTTCATCGATCGTCAAATTCGATTTGGAGCGCCGCTGCTGCTCGGACGCGGTCTTGAGCATTAGCGCGGCTGCTATTCTTCAATTTCGACCGATCGCACCGTCTTCAACATCTTTCATCGATCGTCAAATTCGATTTGGAGCGCCGCTGCTGCTCGGACGCGGTCTTGAGCATTAGCGCGGCTGCTAATCTTCGCTTTTGACCGATCGCGCCATCTTTAACAGCTTTTATCGGTCGTTGGCTTCAACTTCAAGCGCCACTGCTGCTCGGACGCGGTCTTGAGCATTAGCGCGGCTGCTAATCTTCGATTTCGACCGATCGCGCCGTCTTCAACAGCTTTTATTGGTCGTCGGCTTCAACTTCAAGCGCCGCTGCTTCTGACGCGGTCTTGAGCATTAGCGCGGCTGCTAATCTTCGGTTTTGATCGATCGCACTTGTCTTCAACAGCTTTTATCGGTCGTCGGCTTCAACTTCAAGCGCCATCGCTACTCGGACGTGCTCTTGAGCATTAGCGCGGCTGCTAATCTTCGCTTCGATCGATCGCGCCGTCTTCAACAGACTTTCATCGGTCGTCAAATTCATCTTGGAGCGCCACTCATCGCTCGGACGCGGTCTTGAGCATTAGCGCGGCTGCTAATCTTCGGTTTTGACCGATTGCGTCGCCTTCAATCATCTTCATCGGTCTTCAATTTCGATTTAGAGTGCCGTTGCTGCTCGGAAGCGGTCTTGAGCATTAGCGTGGCTGCTAATCTTCGGTTTTGACCGATTGCGTCGCCTTCAATTATCTACATTGGTCGTCAATTTTGGTTAGCGGTCTTGAGCATTAGCGTGGCTGCTAATCTTCGAGTTTTGACCGATTGCGTCGCCTTCAATTATCTACATTGGTCATCAATTTCGGTTTTAAGCGTTGTTGCTGCACGGAGATGTTGTCTTGAGCAGAGCGCGACTGTCAAACTACTCATCGATCGGCTACATCATCTTCAGCCGGGCTCGGGGTTACGCCTAATAAACCAGCTAAGTCACTTTTACACGTAAGTTTTTGTGTTTAAACTTATATAATACTATGCTCATGATAGCTTTTTGATAATATGAAATATGTTAATCTTTGCCTATCTCGCATGGTTTTATTGATCTTGGATGATGTAGCTTTTTGATAATATGAAATATGCAGATAGGCAAACATTGACATATTTCATATTATCAAAAAGCTATCATGAGCATAGTATTATATAAGTTTAAACACAAAAACTTAAGTGTAAAAGAGACTTAGCTGGTTTATTAGGCGTAGCCCCGAGCCCGGCTGAAGATGATGTAGCCGATCGATGAGTAGTTTGGCGATCGCGCTCTGCTCAAGACAACATCTCCGTGCAGCAACAACGTTTAAAACCAAAATTGACGACCAATGTAGATTATTGAAGGTGACGCAATCGGTCAAAACCGAAGATTAGCAGCCACGCTAATGCTCAAGACCGCTTCCGAGCAGCAACGGCGCTCTAAATCGAAATTGAAGACCGATGAAGATGATTGAAGGCTATGCAATCGGTCAAAACGAAGATTAGCAGCCGCGCTAATGCTCAAGACAGCGTCCGAGCAGCAGCGGCGCTCCAAGATGAATTTGACGACCGATGAAACCTATTGAAGACGGCGCGATCGGTCGAAACTAAAGATTAGCAGCCGCGCTAATGCTCAAGACCGCGTCCGAGCAGCAGCGGCGCTCCAAATCGAATTTGACGACCGATAAAAGATGTTGAAGACGGTGCGATCGGTCGAAATTGAAGCTTAGCAGCCGCGCTAAAGCTCAAGACCGCGTCCGAGCAGCAGCGGCGCTCGAGTTGAAGTTGATGACCAATGAAAGCTGTTAAAATTATCGTCGTGGCGTCGGTCATCGCTCGGCGGCATCGATCTTCGTCATCACAAGACGGCGATCTCTACATCGATCACCATCGTTGTCATGGCGGCGGTCGTTGTCCTGCACCGGTCGTCGTTACGCAGCGGCAACGATCGTCGTCCTGTGACACCGCTCGTCGTTGTGCTGCGACATCTGCTCGTCTCGTGCAACACCGCTCGTCATCGTCGTCATTGCGGCGGTTGTCCTCGTCCTGCAACAACACTTGTCGTCATCGTCGTCACGGCGGTGTGATATCCTCTCCGGGACATCCAGGAATCGGTACAGAGGGACACTCGACGAAGCGAGTTACAACGAGTGCATCATTTCATACAAGCCAGAATATATACATCATGGTATAATACAGCCAGGTTTTCGAAATACAAACATTCGTACAACGGAACCATAAACATTATTGAAGTTAAACATCCTACGAGTATTGCAGCGGAACTTGTACTTTATACAACAAAATACTAGCAAACGTTCAACGTGATGTACCGAGCCCGTCGTACACCACGGTCCTTCCTCTTCACGGCGTGGGAATACGTTCCCATTGGAGGGAACCTCCCTCAGGACATTGCTCCTCTTCCGGGAAGCTACCGTACAAGTCGTGGAAGTACGACTCATTCCCTGAAAGATAACGAACAAACCCCGAGTATTCTAATACTCAGCAGGACCGACCCGTCAAAATGGCACGCTAAGGCCGACGCCTAGTATGCAAAGGCTTTCCGTCTGTGGGGTTTACTCCTTTGCGAAACCAGCACTAAAAGGTGGATCCTTACTTTCAATGTTTTAGCTCAACATTAAGTTGATTAACCTTGGTATTTGCAAGCTATAACTATTGCAATCAAGTTTGCAAGACAAGATTATCTTTGATCATCCAACATCTCTTCCTTTCTCACTTTATTCCTCTTGATTAACTACGATGTGACTAAGAGAACAAGCGGTACTCATTACTGCGAGGGACAGCGATTCGAATCGATTTATACTAGTCGGCGAGACCCGACTACACGACGTATACGCACCGCACCGGTCGTATACGACAACTTTTCCCGCTAGCACCGACGGAAGACTAGCCATTTCCAACTCCCCGGGAGTATGGCGACTCCACGACTTCCTTCGTGGCGGACCCGTCTCCCTCCCGTGAGACTAACCTCTCACTAACAGCCGGTAAAAGAGAGCCGGCTACGCTACATCTCTCGGGGCGATAGGGTACGTCGACTTGCTGGGCCCATTACACCGGCATGTAGTACCGTACGTTCAAACTTGTTCAACTTGAGCGGACAACGGTACGGTCCTTGACCGACACGGACGGGGCTACCACCTTGCAAACCATGCCCTCGCAAGGCACATGTGCTTGCCCTTTCTCCTATGGGGCCCGTCCGGTCTCAACTTCATTAACACTCTTCTTTATTCATCATGATCAACATCCAACACTTAAAGCCTCCATGCTTTAAGATTCCCTAAAACATCTACCGTTGCGACTATGAATTAAGCCTAGCTTCTATTGAGCTACCTGTACCAGTAAGTATAAACAAAACGGAAACCTATCTCAATGCATCTAGGGTATCAACCATTCCCTAACACTTAATGCACAAACATAACTTAACTATGTGATAAAATAAAATATTTAAAAACATAGGTAGGATGCACCGAGGCTTGCCTTGATGCGACTCGGGGTTAGCTTCCTCTCGCGTGTGGGTCGACTCCGAGATTCCCGTCTCCTGTCTCGACCTCTGGTGGAACCTCGATCACCTCAGGAAATAGGTCGACCAACAATGCGTCGCGAATCACGATCATGTATGCATGAATGAACATGATATGATCATGCAAAGGTTTTATTCATTAGGTTCAGCAACTAATAATTAATGATTAATTATGTTCAGTAATTAACACCTAACAATTAATGATTAATTGTGTTCAGTAGTTAACAATTATTACTTAATAATGAATCATGTTTATTAATTCATAATTAACAATTTATAATTAAGCATGTTCATTACTCAATAATTAACAATTGATTATGATCATTAATTAATGCTTAATCATGGTTATTACTTAATAATTAATCATGTTCCTTAATTAATAATTAATTATGTTCATTAGTTACCAATTACTTAGGTTCATTAATTAATAATGAATCTTGTTTATTAATCAATAGTTAATCATTACTTAAATGACGTGTGATAATACATAGGATAATAAATTGGAATCACATGAAATGATAGTGTTTAAGTTTAATTTTGGAAAACAATTTTCATAATTACTTTCGTCTGCAGATATCTCCTTCATTTAGTTAAATTATTTTCTTACATTAAACATTTACCTAGCATAAAATAATAGCTTCTATTAAGCAAAGAATGTAAATAATTAATATCTATGAAATAAAAATGCTCAAAATAGATATTTTATTTCATAAACAAATAGATCTTATTTTTCTGAGTCTAACAAAATTGGTTTCGTATTTTTCCGATTTTTATTGAATTTTCTATGAATTTTTGAAAATTTATTCTGGGCCACACACTCGGGCCACGGTGGTTGGCCGCAGGAGATCCCCACGTGGCCACACGCGATCCGGTGCGTGTGGCCCGCGGTGTGGCACCGCCACGGCGGCGACCGGGGACGGCGGCGCGGCCACCGAAGACGGCCGGGGTGCTCCAAAGCTCACCACGAAGCTTCCTAAATGGTCTACACGACTTGGCGAACTCCGTCGAGTGGATGAACTAACATGAGCTTGCTCGAAAGTACGCCGGCGGCGAGGTGCGCACACGACGGAGCTCCGGCAGGGTCAAGGCTCGCCGCGGCTGCCCAAAAATTGGGGAAACTACTGCGGAAAGATCCTACACATCATGAGCAAGCTCGACGGATGATCCTAGGAGCATGAGCATGGTCGAAGAGTAGAGCTCACCGTGCGAGTGGCGGACGACGGCGGCGGACTCGGAGAAGATCAACGATTTCATGGCTTCCTGTGAGATAACTCGATGATGAGTGGCTCAAGAGGAAGAGCATCTAGTTGCGCATCAACCGGAAAAGAAACGAGCAAGAACAGCTCACCACGGCTCGTCAATTCGGAGGTGCGGCGGATGAACGACGACGAGCTCGTCCGGAAGAAACGGTTTCGCCTCGACGGAGTAGGGCTGCTCGACTTGATTGAATGGCCCGGGGAGCTCTAGGGTGTCGCTGCGGAGCTCGTGGCGGAGTTGGCTCGGACGAGGAGTGGCTGGAGCGGCCCGGCGACGAGCTCCGGAGGCGGTGGTGGTGGCGGTGAGGTGTGGAGGAAAATGAGAGAGAGGAAGGGAAGAGGACAGGGCGGGAGGGGGGGGGATTTATCTCGGCGGGAAGGCGGTGAGGCAAGCAGCCGGGCAGCTGCGTGGCGGGAGACGTGGCAGCCCCGGCCGGAGGCGGTTTTGCCGCGGGCGGCGCCGAGACGCGGGAGAGAAAGAGAAAGAAGAGAGGCTGGCGCCGGGCCGGTCTCGAACATTTTGCAAAAAGACCCCCGGGCTTTCGGTTAATTAAAAAGTGACCTTCCCGAGCTCAGAAAAATCTACGAAAATTCAGGGGTGTAAAAGAAAGTATTTCAAGCATGTTTCCTATTAAGTCCAGGTTGAAATTCCAAATTAATTTCGGATTAAAAAATTCATAGGTCAATTAACAAAAGAAGCTTTGTTTATTTCTTGTAAATATTTTTACAAAGCCAAATAATTTCAGGGGACTTTTATAATTCCTTAATTGTGATGTTTAACCAGTAGAATTTGTTAAACCCATTATTTGCTTTTATTAAATTCCTTTTTAAGAATTTAATTACTCCTTTAGTTAATTTGATATTTTATGTGGATTTCTTTAACACAATCTTAAATATTTCACAAATGCACGTGATGACATGCTCATGAATGACATGAAATGCATTTTATTTCGAGAGTTGTTACAGCCCTCCCCCTACAGGAATCTCGCCCGAGATTCACGATCGAAGCGACTAGGCGATGGTACTAAAGAATTCGGGATAGTTAGATCGGAGAAATTCTTCTTGCTCCCAAATAGCTTCAGCTTCGAGTGATTACTCCATTGAATCTTGTAGAACTTGATGGTCCTATGTCGAGTCACTCGATCCTTGGTGTCGAGAACTTTGACCGGACGTTCGTCATGCGTCAAGTCCGGTCATGACTCGTTCTACCTCGATTGTCGATATATCCACCGGTGGTTTCAAACACTTCTTCGGTTGAGACACGTGAAATATATTGTGGATTCCCGACAAATGTACTCGGCAACTCCAAACGATATGCCACAGCTCCACATCTTTCTAGGATTGGAAAAGGCCCGATGTATCGTGGTGCTAATTTGCCCTTGATTCCAAACCTTTGAACACCTTTGGTGGGAGATACTCGAAGATAAACTTGGTCTCCAACCTTGAATACCAACTCTCGACGTCTTTTATCGGCATAGCTGATCCGTCGAGACTTAGCTCTCTTGAGATTCCGTTGAATGAGACGTACTTGTTCCTCTCGCATCTTTTACCGGGTCAGGTCCGAAGATTATTCTTTCTCCACTTTCGGACCAATTCGGAGGTGTGCGACAACTACGTCCATACGGAGCTTGGAACGGTGACATCCCGACACTCTCTTGATAGTTGTTGTTGTATGAGAACTCTGCCAGCGGTAAACATTTCTCCCAATCTTTACCATATGTTAAGACACATGCTCGGAGCATATCCTCGAGATATTGATTGATCCTTTACTGTCTGTCCATCCATTTGAGGATGATACGCCGAGCTTCGTATTAGTCTTGTTCCCAATGATTCATGTAGTTGCTCCCAAAATGCTGGAGACAAACTGCGTTCCTCGATCCGAGATAATGGTCTTCGGTACTCCATGCGGACGAGAGAATGCGAGCGATGTACGGCTCCGCATACTTCTTGGCGGTGTACTGAGTATGTACCGGTATGAAGTGAGCTGATTTAGTCAACTCTGTCCACGATAACCCGGATGGAATCGTGTTTCCGTGAGTTTAATGGTAACCCCACGATGAAATCCATGCTGATATCTTCCCACTTCCATTCGGGAGTACTCAAGGGTTGCAAGGGACCCGCTTGCTTCAAGTGTTCGGCTTTAACTCGTCGACGGACATCGCACTCATTAACATACTTGGCTATTTCCCGCTTCATGCGTGTCCACCAAAATCTTTGCTTCAGATCTTGATACATCTTGTTGGTTCCAGGATGAATTGAATACTTGGACATATGAGCTTCATCCATTATCTTCTTGCGAAGTGATAGATCCTTTGGTACCACTAATCGATTCTTAAACCAAAGAACTCCTTCATCATCTTCTCTAAAGCATTTAACTTCGCCTTTCTTGAGTCGTCTTCTAATATGTTCCATACCACGAATGGTAGGGATAAGAGCTAAATTGGTCAATGCTCCATATGGAATAATCCGAAGATTAGGCTCGGCACATTCTCGTGGAGGTGCTTGAATCAAAAGTTGAGCCATGAGATTATTGCAATGAACTTTGCGACTTAGGGCATTAGCTACCACGTTTGCTTCGCCTGGGTGATAGTGAATCTCCATCTCATAATCCTTTATTAACTCTAGCCACCTTCGTTGACGCATATT
This sequence comes from Chloris gayana, assembly GCA_031894775.1. Lineage (NCBI taxonomy): Eukaryota > Viridiplantae > Streptophyta > Magnoliopsida > Poales > Poaceae > Chloris > Chloris gayana. The sequence continues at coordinate 333,322 of JAUNZO010005079.1, forward strand.
CAGATCCGCTTGAGTGAAGATGTACTTGAGACTCTTGTGGTCGATGTATAGATGTACCAAATTACCCAAGAGATAGTGCCTCCGGCTCTTCAATGCGAGAACTACTGCTGCTAGTTCTAGATCATGCGTGGGATAGTGTTCTTCATGACGCCTAAGTGGTCGAGAGGCATAGGCAATCACTCGACCTTCCTGCATTAGAACACATCCGAGTCCTGTTCCCGATGCATCACAATATACATCAAACGGCTTCGTTAGATCCGGTCGAGCAAATCTTGGTGCTTGTTGTCGACAACTTCTTCAATGTCCGAAAAGCTTCTTCACAATCTTTGCTCCATTCGTACTTCTTATCCTTTTCCAACAATTTAGTCATTGGTTTGGCAATCTTCGAGAAGTTTGGAATAAATCTTCCGTAGTAACCGACCGATCCTAAGAAACTCCCGATTTGCGAAGCCGACTTCGGTGGCTTCCAATCCAACACTTCTTGAACTTTGCTTGGGTCAACGGCCACTCCCTCGGCTGATATGACATGACCTAGGAACGGCACTTCCTTTAACCAAAACTCACATTTGCTAAACTTTGCATAGAGCTGATGATCTCTTAGACGTTGCAACACAACCCTTAAGTGATTGGCGTGTTCCTCTTCGACTTGGAATATATCAAGATGTCGTCTATGAATACCACGACAAACTTGTCCAGCTACGGCATGAAGACGGAGTTCATGAGATACATGAAGTGTGCTGGTGCATTTGTCAATCCAAAAGACATCACCAAGTATTGATAAAGTCCATATCCGGTGGAAAATGCGGTCTTCGGTATATCTTCGGCTCCGATCTTAATCCGATGATATCCTGATCGAAGATCTATCTTAGAGAAGACTTTGGCTCCCATCCATTGGTCAAACAAGATATCAATCCTCGGAAGAGGGTACTTGTTCTTGATGGTAACCGAATTCAAAGGTCTATAATCCACACATAGTCTCAAAGTCTTGTCCTTCTTTTTCACGAACAAGGCTGGGCATCCCCATGGTGACGAACTTGGGCGAATATATCCCTTGTCCAATAACTCCTTTAATTGCACCTTCAATTCTACTAACTCATTTGGTGGCATCCGATACGGTCTCCTTGATATCGGTGCTTGTTCCCAGCTGTAGCTCTATCTTAAACTCTACCGCTCGATCAGCGGCGATCCTGGTAAGTCGTCCGGAAAGACATCCGGATACTCACAAACTATGGGTATATCTTCCGGACTCTTACTTATGATCTTGTTAACCATTGGTAGAATAGTCTGGGGAAGAGTTAAGAGTAAGCAATCTCGACCAAGAACAGGAGAGTTCGGATATACGGCTCGAGATGCTATATCCGATCTTGCCTTATGGAAATTCATCCATTGCATGCCAATAATTGCATCTAACCCTTGCCCATCCAATATGATTAATGAAGTGGAATAAACCTTTCTACCCAATTTTAATGGCATATTGGCAGCTTCTTCATTGGTAAGAATTCTACCCCAGGTGTTGAAATGATATGAGCACATAGCAACTTGGATGGCATGATGCGATGCTTGAGCAACATATGACTTGCTGATGAAATTATGCGTGGCTCCCGAGTCAAATAAAACCATAGCAGGATGATCAGCGATATAAAACATACCCGCTAAGATTTGTCCTCCTTCGGGTAGCTCCTCGGCCGTGGTAAAGTTTGCACGACCGGTTTTCACTTGAGCATTCTTGGCCGGTGCTCTTGGTTGATTCTACGGCTCTCCTTGTGGTCGTGGTGCATACGGTGCCTTCGAGGATACGGACAAGCTGCGGTAATAATGTCCTGGACGGCCACAATTGAAACATGGCGGTCCATTCTGTTGTGGTGCTTGATTCACCGGTGCGGGATTCCGAGCATTCTGCTGTCGATAAGGCGGACGATATTGATTTGACCGCTGCTGCTGAGGTTGTTGCGGCTGTTGAGGCTGCCGGTAGTAGTTTGGACGAGAAGGCGTGTGCTTGGTATCGCCGACCCGATGGTGCGGTGTAGACCAGCCTGTACTTCGATGGCCCGCCACTTCCTTGTCCAGCGGCTGGCCTCTTCCTATTCTTCTCCGCTTGATGAAGGCGGATAGAATCTTCCAATGAGATAGCATCACCGACGAAGTCATTGAAGCTATCGGTCTTGTTCGATACCGGGCGTGATTGCAGCTTGGTACTCAGCCCTTCCTTGAACAGATTCTTCTTCTTGGCATCGGTGTCCACATGCTCGGGGGCATATTGAGCAAGACGGTTGAATACCTTAGAGTAGGTATGCACGGTCATGTCGCCTTGCTTCGGTGATAGGAACTCCTTCCTCTTCCGGTTCATTAAACCTTCCGGAATGTGGTGCTCCCTAAAGGCTTTGGTAAACTCGGCCCAAGAAACTTGATGTCCTGGAGGGAACATCGCCTTGTAGTTTGCCCACCATGCTCCAGCAAATCCTTGCAACTGCTGGGAAGCAAAGAGTGTCTTCCGGTGATCGGTGCATGGAAACAACTCCAGCTTTGACTCAATTGTGCGGAGCCAATGGTCAGCTTCCAATGGTTCACCCGCATCCGAGAAGACCGGGGGCGAACCGATAAGAAATCCGAGAAAGTCACCCTTTCTTCTGGTGCATTTCGACCCTGGTGACGTTCCTGTGGAGCGGTATTGCGGACCAGCTGCTCCAATAATTCTCGCTGCTCCGCGCGAGAGTCCAACACAGCTGCTATTGCCTGTGCCAAGGTTGGGGGTGGTGGTGGTGTTTCCGCCCCTCGCCGAGAACTTTTCGGCTCATCACGTCTCCTTGTTCCAACCATTCTGTCCAAGAAAAATTTACGTTAGACATCTCAATTCTAACATAAGTATGGAAGGAACAGGAATACATGGATGAGAAATTTCCAAAATAACTTGTATGCAACAACGAGTCTTATTATAGCAACCACCAAATCCATACGCACATATCCGGACATCCGATTTACAACGATCCTTATTGCGACACTCGTGCATGGTCACACCACGCTCGTTATTTAACTACTACCTATATTACATACTAGTTTCCTCCCTCGTTACTAGCTAATATTCTATTCTTCTTCGCGAATCCCGGACGTCACTTCCTGGCTCTTGGAACTTCCGGTCTCGGATTCTCGCATCCTCCGGTTGTGGAATCTCCGTGAAGTCTATGACTGAATCCACATCCATTATCTCTTCAGGATCCTCCTCTTCTTGTTCAGATTCATCCACTACGGGATTTCCCTGCACTTCTGGTTCATTCTCGGGAGGTTGATGTCCAATTGCTTCATTCGGTAGCGCATTGTGTGCCTGGAGTAAATCTTGCTCTAACCGATGGATCGGGGCGTTTGCGGTTGCCAATTGTTGATCCTTGAATTGAATCTGCTCCTCCTTATTTAACAACTGTGCCTCTCTAATTGCTAACAACTCCTCCTTTTCCTTCAGCTGCCTCTCCAACTCCAATAGACGAGTATTCTCCACCCGTCCTCTAACATCACCGACGAAGTTATCGGTGCCGTCCATCTCTCGTGGAGAAATAATCACATCAAACACAAGCAGAAACCCTTCTTAACCTAATATTTCAGCAAACTCTTTTATACCATACTAACAACTGCATAGATATATTATAAACTACAACCTTTTCCTTTTTTACATTATTTGTTGTACACATCTGATCCAGCTTTCCCTTACACTCGCCACACTACCAACATCTGCTACTACCCTATGCTACGGTCGACCTACGTCGGCAAAATATGACTACCATCCTACTCCCGGTCCGGCTATCCTACATCAGCACTACTGCAACACTAACTAAGGCTGGCGGCGTGTGGTCGTCGGCGTCAAACTCGGCGTCCTCCTCTGGTGGGGTCGGTGGTGCCTCGTAGTCTATACCGGAGATCTCCTCGACGTCGTCGTGTGGACCCCGGTGCTGCTGCTGCAACTGCTGGAACTGTCCGAACAGCACGTCGTGGTCGTGCAACAGGGCATGGTGCGCCTCGGCCAGTCCGTCGTACAACTCCTGGAGCTCCCGCATCCGGTGCTCGATCTCGATCAGCGTCTCCACGGCGTGGTTACGCTGTGCTTGTCACTCCTGCTAGCTCGCCACGTGTGCCTCGTCCGCCTCGCGAGCGGCGTCTCGCCGAGCGGTGACCGTGACCAACTGCTCGTCCGGGGCTATGGACATCCCGTGAAACCCGTCACGGTCCTGAGTAACCTCCACTAGCTGCTCCTCCAGCTCGGCGATCCTGGCGTGCGACCTCCGGATCTCCCGACGGTCAACTCGGAAACGGTTCTTCCAAGCGCCGATCTGTCCGTCCCGACTCGCGTCCGTGACTCCAAGTGGTGGATCCGCTACTCTAGCTCCGTGACGCGTGCAGCCCGTTCGTCCTCCTCCTCCCGAACACGCTTCCTAACGCGGGTCATCGGCATCTGCGGGGAACATGTTTAAACTGGTTAAACACTTCTTCCCACGAAGGAAACGAAAGTACAACCTATACGAGTACTACGAAACTAGCTAAGTATACCCCAATATTTCATTTAGCACACAAAATGACATGATGCATGCTCGGCGGACTAACTATACGTACTATAGTATATAAAACTATAACGAATAGTTAGCACTTCCCAAAACCCGAACATCGAACGGTTAGTAAAAATCTAACTATTCTACATGCTTATAGGGCTCCGTACTCTCTCGTATTCTAAACGTACTAAACGTGTTAAGTTTTGAAAACAAGCTTGTAATGATGTCTTGTTGCCTCCGAACCGCTATGATACCAGCTGTGACATCCCCTCCGGAAGACCCGGGAATCGGTACAGAGGGACACTCGACGAAGCGAGTTACAACGAGTGCATCATTTCATACAAGCCAGAATATATACATCATGGTATAATCCAACCAGGTTTTCGAAATACAAACATTCATACAGCGGAAACATAAACATTATTGAAGTTAAACATCCTACGAGTATTGCAGCGGAACTTGTACTTTATACAACAAAATACTAGCAAACGTTCAACGTGATGTACCGAGCCCGTCGTACACCACGGTCCTTCCTCTTCACGGCGTGGGAATACGTTCCCATTGGAGGGAACCTCCCTCGAGGACATTGCTCCTCTTCCGGGAAGCTACCGTACAAGTCGTGGAAGTACGACTCATTCCCCGAAAGATAACGAACAAACCCCGAGTATTCTAATACTCGGCAAGACTGACCCGTCAAAATGGCACGCTAAGGCCGACGCCTAGTATGCAAAGGCTTTCCGGTCGTGGGGTTTACTCCTTTGCGAAACCAGCACTAAAAGGTGGATCCTTACTTTCAATGTTTTAGCTCAACATTAAGTTCATTAACCTTGGTATTTGCAAGCTATAACTATTGCAATCAAGTTTGCAAGACAAGATTATCTTTGACCATCCAACATCTCTTCCTTTCTCACTTCATTCCTCTTGATTAACTACGATGTGACTAAGAGAACAAGCGGTACTCATTACTGCGAGGGACAGCGATTCGAATTGATTTATACCAGCTGGCGAGACCCGACTACACGACGTATACGCACCACACTCGGTCGTATACGACAACTTTTCCCGCTAGCACCTGACGGAAGACTAGCCATTTCCAACTCCCCGGGAGTATGGCAACTCCACGACTTCCTTCGTGGCGGACCCATCTCCCTCCCGTGAGACTAACCTCTCACTAACAGCCGGTAAAAGAGAGCCGGCTACGCTACATCTCCGGGGCGATAGGGTACGTCGACTTGCTGGGCCCATTACACCAGCATGTAGTACGGTACGTTCAAACTTGTTCAACTTGAGCCGACAACGGTACGGTCCTTGACCGACACAAACGGGGCTACCACCTTGCAAACCATGCCCTCGCAAGGCACATGTGCTTGCCCTTTCTCCTACGGGGCCCGTCCGGTCTCAACTTCATTAACACTCTTCTTTATTCATCATGATCAACATCCAACACTTAAAGCCTCCATGCTTTAAGATTCCCTAAAACATCTACCGTTGCGACTATGAATTAAGCCTAGCTTCTATTGAGCTACCTGTACCGGTAAGTATAAACAAAACGGAAACCTATCTCAATGCATCTAGGGTATCAACCATTCCCTAACACTTAATGCACAAACATAACTTAACTATGTGATAAAATAAAATATTTAAAAACATAGGTAGGATGCACCGGGGCTTGCCTTGATGCGAGTCGGGGTTAGCTTCCTCTGCGTGTGGGTCGACTTCGAGATTCCCGTCTCCTGTCTCGACCTCTAGTGGAACCTCGATCACCTCGGGACCTAGGTCGACCAACAATGCGTCGCGAATCACAATCATGTATGCATGAATGAACATGATATGATCATGCAAAGGTTTTATTCATTAGGTTCAGCAACTAATAATTAATGATTAATTATGTTCAGTAATTAACACCTAACAATTAATGATTAATTGTGTTCAGTAGTTAACAATTATTACTTAATAATGAATCATGTTTATTAATTCATAATTAACAATTTATAAATAAGCATGTTCATTACTCAATAATTAACAATTGATTATGCTCATTAATTAATGCTTAATCATGGTTATTACTTAATAATTAATCACGTTCCTTAATTAATAATTAATTATGTTCATTAGTTACCAATTACTTAGGTTCATTAATTAATAATGAATCTTGTTTATTAATCAATAGTTAATCATTACTTAAATGACATGTGATAATACATAGGATAATAAATTGGAATCACACGAAATGATAGTGTTTAAGTTTAATTTTGGAAAACAATTTTCATAATTACTTTCGTCTGCAAGTATCTCCTTCATTTAGTTAAATTATTTTCTTACATTAAACATTTACCTAGCATAAAATAATAGCTTCTATTAAGCAAAGAATGTAAATAATTAATATCTATGAATTAAAAATGCTCAAAATAGATATTTTATTTCATAAACAAATAGATCTTATTTTTCTAAGTCTAACAAAATTGGTTTTGCATTTTTCTGATTTTTATTGAATTTTCTATGAATTTTTGAAAATTGAAAATCTATTCTGGGCCACACACTCGGGCCACGGGGTTGGCCGCAGGAGATCCCCACGTGGCCACACGCGATCCGGTGCGTGTGGCCCGCGGTGTGGCACCGCCACGGCGGCGACCGAGGGACGGCGGCGCGGCCACCGGAGACGGCCGGGGGTGCTCCAAAGCTCACCACGAAGCTTCCCAAATGGTCTACGCGACTTGGCGAACTCCGTGGAGTGGATGAACTAACATGAGCTTGCCGGAAGTACGCCGGCGGCGAGGTGCGCGCACGACGGAGCTCCGGCAGGGTCAAGGCTCGCCGCGGCTGCCCAAAAATTGGGGAAACTACTGCGGAAAGCTCCTACACATCATGAGCAAGCTCGACGGATGATCCTAGGAGCATGAGCATGGTCGGAGAGTAGAGCTCACCGTGCGAGTGGCGGACGACGGCGGCCGGACTCGGGAAGATCGACGATTTCACGGCTTCCGTGAGATAACTCGATGATGAGTGGCTCAAGAGGAAGAGCATCTAGTTGCGCATCAACCGAAAAGAAACGAGCAAGAACAGCTCACCACAGCTCGTCAATTCGGAGGTGCGGCGGATGAACGACGACGAGCTCGTCCGGGAAGAAACGGTTTCGCCTCGACGGAGTAGGGCTGCTCGACTCGATTGAATGGCCCGGGGAGCACTAGGGTGTCGCTACGGAGCTCGTGGCGGCGTTGGCTCGGACGAGGAGTGGCTGGAGCGGCCCGGCGACGAGCTCCGGAGGCGGCGGTGGTGGCGGTGAGGTGTGGAGTTAAATAAGAGAGAGGAAGGGAAGAGGATAGGCCGGGGGGGGGGATTTATCTCGGCGGGGAGGCGGTGAGGCAAGCAGCCGGGCAGCTGCGTGGCGGGAGTCGTGGCAGCCCCGGTCGGAGGCGGTTCTGCCGCGGGCGGCGCCGAGATGCGGGAGAGAGAGAAAGAAGAGAGGCTTGCGCCGGGCCGGTCTCGGACATTTTGCAAAAAGACCCCTGGGCTTTCGGTTAATTAAAAAGTGACCTTCCCGAGCTCAGAAAAATCTACGAAAATTCAGGGGTGTAAAAGAAAGTATTTCAAGCATGTTTCCTATTAAGTCCAGGTTGAAATTCCAAATTAATTTTGGATTAAAAAATTGGTAGGTCAATTAACAAAAGAAGCTTTGTTTATTTCTTGTAAATATTTTTACAAAGCCAAATAATTTCAGGGGACTTTTATAATTCCTTAATTGTGATGTTTAACCAGTAGAATTTGTTAAACCCATTATTTGCTTTTATTAAATTCCTTTTTAAGAATTTAATTACTCCTTTAGTTAATTTGATATTTTATGTGCATTTCTTTAACACAATCTTAAATATTTCACAAATGCACATGATGACATGCTCATGAATGACATGAAATGCATTTTATTTCCGAGAGTTGTTACAGGCGGCGACAGTCGTCGTCCTGCGACACCGCTCGTCTCGTGCAACACCGCTCGTCATCGTCGTCATTGCGGCGGTTGTCCTCGTCCCGCAACAACACTTGTCGTCATCGTCGTCGCGGCGGTGACGGTCGTCGTCCTGCGACACCGCTCATCGTCATCGTCATCGCGGCGGCGATCGTCGTCCTGCGACACCGCTCGTCGTCATCGTCGCGGCGACGATCTTCGTCTCCGCACCGGTCATCTCTCCGCGACGACGACGACCCCGCCCTGCCTTATATGTCCGGGGATGCAAGGTTACATGTAGAATCCTAGTCGGTTACAAGATATACATACTTAGAAACTCTATCTCTAAGCTTCCTTATCAATTCGTAGTCATACTCGGTCGGTCTTGTACTTTCCTTGGGGATTAATCCGGTCTTGTTGTCCGTCTCTGTTTCCATACCAGTCTTACGGAACCTTCTGGAATCCTATACCGGTCGGACACCACTCTGTAGGCCCGCCCCACCGGTCTTATGACTTCAATACGCCACCATGTCCTTGATAAATCATTCTTCCGATCAATGTATACCCGTAAGGTAAGTCTACGACACCTTGCACCTCTTGCTCGGACCTCCACTCCTCCAAGCCCTCTTCCATTCATATTATGGTCCTCTCCTTGATTCCTAATCATAATAAAATCATTAGGTAGCAAACTATTCTCAAAATTATGAAAGGAAAGACTTAGGAATGAGCTCACCTCTAAATTCAATTGTCGGGCGCGAGCTCTAGTGATTGGTCCTTGAATGTTCAGCGGAGGAGTGTCATTTGTATCCAAAGGAGTGATGTCCTCATCACTCCGGATCAAGCGGCTCGAGGTTAGAGGGGATTCGCAACACGTCGTCGACCAAGTGATGAAAGAGTCAAGTTGTCGGAACGACACGCTAGTGCTCTACCATCGGGATGTGCGAAAGGTCGAAGAGAAATTCGATGGCCTCGAGCTCAAGAACATTTCGCGACGACTCAATGAAGCGGCGGACTCGCCGGCCAAAATGGCATCCGGCCGGGAATCGATCCCACCAGGTGTCTTTGCTAATGACCAGTTCCAACCGTCCGTCCGACCTCCCGACCCTCCCAAGGACGATAGAGGGACGGTCGAGGCGGGCTCGGGGGCTATCCCAAGTCCAAACCCCAAGCCGGGGAACACTCGAGCCCAAGTGAGGGCTCGGGGCTGATCCACCGTCGGCGGATGGAGAGATCGTGGAGATCGACGCCTCTACGACTAACGAGGCACCGCCGACCGACCGGAGAACCCAGGTACATCGAGTACCTTCTTCACGGCAAGCTCCCGACGGACCGGACCAAAGCAAGGCACTTGCATAGGCGTGCCAAGTCTTTCGTCCTGGTCGAGGGCGAGCTCTACAAGCGCAGCGCTTCTAGGATCCTGCAGACATCGCATCACGGTCGAGGAGGGCGTAAACCTCCTCGACGACATACATGGAGGGGTCCGTGGACATCACGCAGTGCCACGGACCCTCATGGGCAACACCTTTCGGCAAGGCTTCTACCGGCCGACCGCGAGTGGCGGACGCGACTCGTGTCGTACGCACATGCAAAGGTTGCCGTTCTACGCATGACAGACGAACCAGCCCGCCCAAGCTCTTCAAACCATACCCATCACTTGGCCCTTCGCGGTCCGGGGTCCGGACTTGGTCGGGCCGCTAAAGAAAGCACCCGGGGCTTCACCTACTTGCTCGTGGCGATCGACAAGTTCACCAAGTGGATCGAAGCTCGAGCGATCAGCAAAATCCGGTCCGAAGAGGCGATCGAATTCTTTTTCGACATCGTCCATCGGTTCGGCGTCCCCAACTCGATAATCACCGACAACGGCACGCAGTTTACGGGAAAGAAATTCCTCAAGTTCTGCGATGATTACGACATCCGAGTAGACCGGGCGGCTGTAGCTCACCCCGAGACCAATGGTCAAGTCGAGCGAGCCAATGGCATGATCCTATAGGGGCGTAACCCTTGTGTCTACGATCGCTCGAAGCGTTTTAGCGGTCGATGGGCGGCGGAATTGCCGGCCGTGCTTCGGAGTCTCCGAACGACTCCGATCCGGGCAACGGGCTACACGCCGTTCTTCATGGTCTACGACTCAAAAGCGATCTTGCCAACCGACCTCGAGTACGGAGCTCCCGGTGTCCGCGCCTTTGACGAACAGGGAAACGAAGCGGCACTCGAGGACGCCGCCGACCAACTCGACGAAGCGCGTGATGCTGGGCTTCTACACTCCGCCAAGTATCGGCAAGCGCTCCGACGATACCACGACCGCAACGTCAAGATTCAAGGCTTCAACGTCCGGGACATGGTGTTGAGCAGAGTGCGAGCAACAAGGATCGTCACAAGCTTTCTCCACCTTGGGAAGGACCGTACATCGTCTCGCGCGTCATTCGGCCCGGCTCCTACAAGCTCAAGATGGTGGAAGGTCGAGAGCTCACCAACGCTTGGAACATTGCACGATTACGTAAATTCTACACTTAAACTTGCGTTTGTTCCTTTACTTTCGAAATCGCCCGCTTGAGGACGAGTCATCCGTGACCCCCATAAGGGGGCCGACCCTCATTCGGGAGCTGGAAGGTGGGCGATACCAGCGATTTTTCAAAACAAAAATTGCTAACGCACGCGTTACTTAGCTCTTTTTTGTGAATGAATTTTGCTAAGTCCTTTTTGACCCCGGATTCGAATCACAACGACAAACAAAGTAAGCCACGAGTAAACGGATTCACGGTCTATCTAGTCGGAAGGCTTAAGCTCGAGCGCCCCAGCGGCCCTAGCTAACGCTCACCAAAATGACTAAGTCCAACGAGGCTCGGGGGCTCGAACTTTGCGAGTCGGCGAGAGAGATGAAAGGGCCAAACAAATTTAAGTCAAACTTAAAAGCCGACGAAATAAGAGAAAGACCGCGACGGGTCGAGCGCAGAATGAATTTGAAAACTTGAAGTTATTTACAAACTTCGGGGAACAACGCCCCATTGTTCATGCCAGCATGACAAAGCAAAACGAAACAACTAACGCCCTAATCTATCTTCATCTTGGGGAGGGGCTCCTCCTCGAGCTTCGTAGCGAAGGCATCGGCGTGGACGCGAGTCTCGGACTGCAGCGCCTCCAGCTCGGCGTCCGTGAAGCCGGGGACAAGACTAGCACCGACGGCCTCAAAGTCAAGCCCTTGGTAATGCGACGCCATCACCATGAAGATCGAGCGCATGCTAGAGCGCCTCGCTCCTTGGATCGCACGCGGCTCGACTTCAACCTCCGCGAGAGCCCGTCCCGGGGCGACGTCTAGCTCCCTTCGGGGTCCTCCGCCGCGGCCGGCCTCTTCTCTAAGCCTGCGCCATCACGAACAATTCGCATCGGAGGTCGAAGCTCGAAGAGTCAAAAGAAAAAACGAAGCCAACGGGAAGATCGATGTAAGGAAAAGTGAAATCCTTACCTTCCTTCTCGGCCCGCTACTCTTGGAGCTCCTTGAGGTAGCCGGACGCGGTCCGGAGGGAAGCTCGAGCTGCAGCTTCGGCCTTCGCCTTAGCTCGCGCTCCGTCCGGAGCACCTCCTTGACTTTCTCCGCGGCGGAGGTGGCTTCATCGGCCTTAGCTAAGGCCGCCTCCTTCGCGTGACGCGCCTCCGCCGCCTCGCGCTCCGCTGCCTCCTTGGCCGCCCGGACCGCACCTTCCCGCGCGAGCGCCTCCTACGAGCCGGCATGGGCCCGGCCAGCTGAGCGCACGAGCCCGCTCGCCCCGGCCTCGAGCCCGGTGAGAAACTCACGCGCCCCGGAACGACCCCGCCACGAACGATTCCACTTGCTCCGGCGGCGGCTCGGAGTCGTCGGCCGAGCTCGCCGGCACCGCCTTTGTGCTGGCCGTCGTCATGCCGCAGCAATCTTCCCTCTCGTTGCAGCCCCCGCTTCGCCGCTCGCACCGGCGAGGAAGTCGGTGACTTCCGAGGGTCGTCGGCGAAGGCCTCCTCCTTGGCCACACGGCGTCGCCGGACTCGCCTTCACGGGCGCGCTTCCCTGTTGCGACGGCAGGGTCGACAAGCTCCCGTTGTTCCTCCACGATTAGCTCGGCTAGCGTAGCACCGGGTCTGCGGGGGTCTCCACGAGCACGCTCCGCACCGGACTCCACCGCCAATGGCACGACCTCGCCGGAACCCTCGGCAGCCGGTTCAAGGACATTGACATGCGAGGTCGAGCGATGGCAGGAGGAGGACCTCGCAGATCTATGCCATCCGCCGGGCCATCGCCAAGGACCCGCGGCTGCGGCGGGCTCTCGAGGCTCGTGTCGCCAACGACGAGTTCGGCGATCATCTCCGCCGTCTCCCTCTCGTCGGCGGTAGGCGTCGCCGGGGTGGTTTCGGTTAAGTCCACCACTTCCAGGCACCCGTGGCGGCTCCTCACTAGTTCCCGTTCCCTCGATGAGGGGTGCTTCTTCAACCCGCGAGCTCGACTCGACCCTCGAGGACGAGGGCGACTTTGATGTTCCGGCTACGGAGGTCGGGAGCTGCGGCGCGGAAGTCATGTGGGCCGGGATAAACTCGACTTGAAACAACGGAGTCGGAGATTGCTCCGGAACCAAAGTCCGAGCGAAGGGAGTAGGAGTGTGCCGCGGAGCCGGAACTTGAGGCGGAGGAGTTGGAGCCCGGCGCTCGACGGGCGAACTCGGCGATCCCTTCTCGGCGATGGGCGGCGCGCGTCGCGCGGACCCTCCGAAGACCCAGCCACGGTACTGCCGGAGCCGCCGCCGCCGCTTTCCCTCCGGGTGAGCGTGCGACGGGAGACGACGTACGGGTTCTCCCCGCTCGTGTCATACCCGCCGGCACCGCCGTCGTCGTCGGAGGCCGCGGATGACTCCGTCGAGGCCGTCGAGGGCGTGAAGGGATAGCGGCTTCTTTTGCGCGCGCGCTCCCTCGCCTGCTTGTCCCGCTTGGCGTGAATAGCGGCTTTCTTTGCCCGCTCGCGCTCCTTCTTCTCGGCCTTCTCCTGTGCGGCCCGCCGGCGGTTTGCGTCCTGTTCGGCCGCACCCTCCGGGAGCTTCGGCTTGATCCGCCCGGGGAACGACACCCACGCGGACTGCAGGGGAAAGGAAAAGAAATAAGCGGAAGTCATAGACAATCGAAACAAAATCAAAACGAGAAGGTCGAGCTGCTTACCACGTCAACCGCTCATGGGTGCGGCTTCATCTTCGGCGCGTTCGGGACGGGGCACACTTGCGCGGTCTAGCCCGGCGCGCCTCGACCCTGTGAGCAACGGCCTCGTCGGAAAGTTCCGGGACCGCCATCACCGTGTCGGGGACGACGCGTTGATCGGCGGAGACCCGATGCATCAGCATCGTCCTCCATACCGGCGGCGCGAACCGCCGTTTGTGATACGACCCGACGACGACCGTCGTGTCAAGGTCGAAGCTGCGGAGGTGTCGGATCGCCTCGACCAGCCGGTCCACTTCCTTCCGGTAGTCTAGTCTATAGCCCCACTTCCACTGCTCGGGAGCCCGGTCGAAGACTCGACCTGCGAAGGACGGGAGCGGGTGCTCCGGGTCTCGGCGAAGGTAGAACCACTTTTGGTGCCACCCCTGGTTCGACGAAGGGGTGGTCGTCGAGATGTAGTCCACCCCCGGTGCCTCTTCAAAACGATCCCCGCACAACCGATATGCGTGGGGACCTCTTCATCTGCGCGGTTTTTCCGCCGGTGCAGATTGATACTAAAGCAATGCCTCCACAACTCGAGATTGGGCTCGATGCCGAGGACGCCTTCGCAGAGAGCCACGAAAGTGCTCAACTGCTGGATGTGGTTCGGGTTGAGGTGGTGGAGCTCTAGCCGGAACTGGAACAGCATGGCGCGGAAGAAGTCAATCGCCGGCGATCCCACGCCACGCTTGTCGAAGTGAACAAACGACACCACATAGCCCGGCGGCGGCTGCGGACTCGCCTCATTACCGGGAAGCAGCCACCACCTCTCCGGTCCGCACTCCCGGAGCAGGCCACCCGCCACCAGCTCATCAAGCTCCGCCTTCGTCGTCGTGGAGGGAGACCAGGCAGACATGGTGGGACGCGGTCACGGAGGCGATGCGGTTGGGCGGCGCGACGAGAAGAAGATTTCGACTCCGAAGAAGGACGGTGCACGAGATGGGAAAGCGAAAGGGCGAGAAGGCTTAGGAAAGCAAGAGCGCGTGGGAGAAGAACGCCCGGTGGAGTCCACTTAAATAGGCAGCCCCGTCGGATGGCCGCTTCCGTTCGGATCCATCGTGGGGCCCACGGACACCTTCCCCGGGTAAAACTCTTAACTCCTCACACTTCCAATTGTCACGCCATTATCTGCGGGCGCGCCGCTCCTCAACCCATGCATGCCGCGCGGGTCTCACCACGACTAAGGTGAAACGGTTCCTTCACTACGTCGGCCCCACCACCACGCGCCCGCGGAGGATAAGATCGCGCCTTGGTTCCCGGGACATGGACAAAAGGACGGTAAAACTTCTGCACCGTTTCTCCTCCTCTCAAATTCGAATCTTTTCACACTCGACGCAAGCAAAAAGATTCGCGTCTTGGGAAAGTCCATCGATCTCCTACATACCCCGAGCAAGCTCGGTCGTGACCTTGAAGCTCGGCCACGACATTGAAGCTCGACCGACCCGAGGCTCGACCTCGAAGGTAAGCGGGGATAAGAGGCTAAAAACTGCCTTGACGACCCCACCCGGCCGAGGTTCAAAGGCTGGCCCGATCGAAAGGGTTCGATAGCCACCTCGAGCACGTAAATTGAGCCGGAGAGTGCTAACGATGGGTCCACCTAGCGACCGAAACCCACGCGCGCTCGCGCAACGGGCATCGACCATGCACGTTCGAGTCCACGTCAACCTCGAAAGAGGGGATCTCACCGCGAGAGAGGCAACGAGCCCTCAAGATCTATCGAACGGTCTTGGGTCCCGATCGAGGATGACAATGTGGATTAACGAAGTCGTCCCCTAGTGGGCCCGACGAAATCCCTTCGAGGGGAAAACCGCAACTTCGCTCGAACTATTTCCGTTACGGAGCTCACCGAGCCCCACGTGTCGGTCCTTCTAGACAAATCGTGGATCTGCTCTACCCTCCGTCGCACGAACGCGACGCGGACGGATAAGTCGATTAAGACGAACCTTTCCTCGACTAGCCACCTGCATCGTGCGGGGCTCAAAGATTGGCATCGCAAGCACGAGGCCCAACCACGGGGTCGCAACTCATCCGCACGTATTCAGCCAAAGCATAAGTCTTCGACTTATCCTCCGGCTCGGGGGCTACTGTCCACCGGACGCGTCGCACGCATCCGGTAGATCACAATCATCCAATAAACTAAAGCAATCACCCGCAACATCAGAAGATCTCCCAGGGCGACACTACGACTCGCCCGGAGGCTCGAGGGCTACCGTCGGGGGAAAGATTAGCGATGCCACGTGGCACAATCTGAACCCGCTTAACAAAGGATAAGTCCCCGGGATACGTAGCCATGTCAACGGTTAAAGCTGGACCCACTCCCGTACGGCCTCCGTGAAAGGGCGAACCAACCGGGGGCAAACTCGACCCTCCTCGCTCGAGGGAAGGCGGAATCGCGATTCGCACGACCTTGCCCTCCAAGCTCGGGAGAATCCCGCCTCGCACGACCTTGCTCGCGGGACTCGGGAGAATCCCGCCTCGCACGACATTCGAGGCTCGCCCACCGGCCGCATTAATTCCACCTGCCCGGGCGCCCACGTGCACGCTCCCCGGCAATCATTGCCGCCGACTCTTGCCCCATCCCCTCCGTCGCAGCTACCTGCTCCCGTTAGGGCACGCCGATGGGACGCGCCGTCCCTGTAGCCCGACAAAGGAAGTGTGGACCGAAGACCCGGGGCTCGGCCATCATCATCGACGTACGGCGGTATGACTCCCCGCCTTATCCGTCGATAGGTGGAACTCGAGCTCGGGCTCGAGTTACTCTCCGCCTCGCACGACCTCCTCCGGCGACCTTGAAGCTCAATGAGCCGACACCCCGACCTCGACCATCAGCCCCGTCTTCAATGCGCCCGACGGGGAAGGACCAGCATGGACTGTCGTCTCCAACCACTCCGCCACGACGCCGCCCAAAGCTCCGCCAAATGCGGGACACTCTATCCCCGCTTCCCCCATGTGACAAGCTACGGGAGCCACGCGACGGCCCGGTCAAAACACTCAAGCATACGTCGGGGCAAGGTCCGACGGGATGGCACGGACATCCGGATAAGCACGTGGCAACTCTCTCTCTCTCTCTCTCTCTCTCTCTCTCTCTCTCTCTCTCTCATGTAACTCGAGCTCGACTTCGGCGGCTATAAACGGGGAGGCTCTCTTTCTCTCTCGGCACGACGTCTTCACACGTTCACTCGCACGTCTTCATGCTTCAACCGACTCACACGTTCACACACACACACACACACCCGTAGCTTGGGACTTGGAGCATGCTCCTCTCCCACCTCCACCGTACTCCATCGTCGGTTTGACGCAAGGAACACGAGCGCCGTAACACTCCCCAGCTGGACGTAGGGAGCTTTCCCGAACCTGCTTAAACCTCTCGTGTCTTCCCTTGTTTACCATCCGGCCTAAAACGCGTACCTCCGGGACAAAATTCTACTAGCCGGTGGTTCGAACATCGACAGGGCGTCGCTCGGATTGGTCCGATCTAAGGTGAAAGTCGGACGGCGAAGGTGAGCAGTGGCGCCGCTCCGCTCGCTCCGACCTGTGGCGAAAGGCGGACGACAAATGCTAGCGGAGCGCCGCTTGGCTGGCTCCGATGTGCCTCGAAAGGTGGATGGCAAATGCGAGCAAGCGCTGCTCGGCTCGATGGATCGAACGTGGGTGCGCTGCGGTTGTCGAATCTGAGACATCTCAGACCGAATTTGATGGGTACGAGTACGAAACAGGGACATGTGGAGGTCGGGCTGGGCTCTGGCTCGGTCTCGCGGGGCCTGGTTGGGTCTGGCTACAGAATGACTATTCTATATATTATGGAGCACACGGCCTATCAATTTTTTTCTCTCTTATTATTAGAAACCGATGCTTTGTATATATTATGGATGCATAGGACTTTTCATTATTTAAGTGCAAGTTAGATACTAATGGGGTAATTATATTGACTTTATGTTGGTCGTTTACATGCACCCAATTTATATACTGCAAGTGGACAGTTTACAATTGTAACTTTTTGTCTTAGAGTATTCCAAGGTTTAATATCAAATCCACAGAGAACAACAGGGACCTTTACTATTATTTAAACTACTAGCTTTATGTAACAAAACATATGTATGAGAAGGATAAAAACAACTAGAAATAAACTTACTAGATGGTTTTAACAAGGTAATAAAGGATTCCATCCTATGGTTGAGGTTACTAGCATGCAACTCACACTATTGTTTTCGATTCATTTCATGATTTTAATATGGAGAATTTGATTTCAAAACTATATTCTGTTGATTTAGTTCAAGGGACTTGAGGGATCTTAGCCACTACCATTGCCTCTACATTGCTGATGTGAGAGAAGACAATCGATTCTCCAACATAAATAGTATTACTGAACTTTCACAAAAAATGGTCAATACAGGGAAATACCGCACTTATCCATTGGTTTATAAACTTTTCAAGCGTGTATTGGTATTGCCAATTGCTACAGCACCAGTGGAGAGGGTATTTTTCAGCCATCAAAACATTGTGAAAACAACTCTCAATAACCTTATGGGTGATGATCACTTGAGTAATAGACTTATTTGCTATGTGGAGAAAGAAGAATTCAAGAAAGTTACAAATGTTGTTGTGGTTCATCGCTTCCTGAACATGGAAGGAAAAGGATGTAGATTAGATTCATAAGAGGCAATTCATCTATTTTGTATTTTTCAATGATACTTTATATAGATTCTTTGCTTTAATTGAACTGTTTGTTACTTTTGTTTTAGGTAGTGCTGATGTTTTGTTGAAGATTATATTTCTACCAATGCCCACAATATTTTTGTAAAGGGTATGTACTATAAAACATTTGATTTACATCACTATTCTAATGTTCACTTATTGATGATAAAATCTTGCTCATAGTGCCTTAAGCTGCACCATTGCATCTAAATCATATATACTTACTATCAAGGTGCCAAGCACAGCAGCAACCCCCTCCATATATCTGTAGCTCCGCCACTGTCTTCCTCTTGTGTTCTGATTGGCACCGAATAAACATGGCAAAACACAATATGTCTAACAATTGAGTTAATTTGTTTAGCAGTCATATCAAATATAGCCCAAATGTACGGTGGAAAATGGTTATAATAAATCACGCCAACATAGGCTTCTTGTTGAATGCAAAGAAAGTATATTATTTTGTTATTGGAACCTCATGGCAATAAGAGAACAAAACAATCATCCATGCAGGCGCTTCGTCCTCAAATGCCCTGCCCAGCCGAAGATCACTAACAAGGGCCACAACCTTAATACCCCGTAAGAGAAAATGAACCGTGCCACGGACATCATGCCGCACAGGAACCCTCTTCTTGCAACTGTCGTTGGTAATAAAACAAAAATAAATAAGTGCAAAACTCGTACGATCCCGTAGAGGTACAGGAGAGGACAGATTGCGCATATGGCAACGGCAGTTGACCTTGCAACTGGGGCTAGCACCATATACACTCCCAGTGCAAAGGCTGCAGCCAAGCTTATTACTGAGCTCCAGGCAAATTGCAGGGATTCATTGAAGATTCTGTAGCGGAGGTGCAGTGAAACCATGGGCATGCCGGAGTACATGAGACCGAGGGTAGCCAATGTAGAGCACAGGAAAGCCAGTGTGTTGGCCACCATGAAGGCGTCGAAGTACCACTGCCCAGCTAGCGTCGGCGTGCCGCCGTTGACGTGGTCATCGGCCTTGTAGCCTCCAGGAAGGCCAAAAGTGGCGCCGAACGTAACTGTAGCGATAAGCACGGCTCCTATGCCGAGTGTCTGGGTCGCACTTGTCAGTTTATCCGACTCTTCTTTCTCTCGACTCTCTCTCTCTTTTTTGTACCTCTTCTTCTGTTTCGTCTTTGTTGTCCACATTACCTTGTTCTGTAGCGCGTTCGAGACCAAGATTCCATGAGTAACCACCATACGGAGCAAGCACACCTACCAGCAAATTGTATATGACTTTGTCTGGGTTCTACAGAAAAAAGGCAAGTAAATCATTAATGATATGAATACGAAATAGACTGCTAGTATATATAATAGGTTCTCTGTGTGTTTTTAACATACCAGCGAATAGTGAAAACCTGCACGGATCCTACTCTTTGCTAAGTCTCGTGCTGTTTGGCCCTTGTTATTGCTCACATTCAAGGATACAGACCGGTTCCTCAATAGAGCACAAACAATCCCTTGATTCTGAGCATCCACAGCTAAGTGCAAAGCCGTATTACCATTTTTGTCCCGAATATTCATTAGTTGAGCAAATTTTGACCTTGCGCAAATATAATTCACTATGCGCAATCCGTTGTTCTGCACAGTGACATGAAGGAAGGTTCTTCCTTGATTGTCGCGCAAAAACATGCAGCCGATGCGATTTCTGCAGAGAATTTCAATAGCAATCCATTGATTCGTCATGGCAGCAACATGAATAGGGGCCAAACCTCTAACATTCCGCTTATAGGCCATATCTGGATCAGCGTTCAGTAAGCGCCAGAAGGCAGTAGCACGAAGGGGCATCCATAGGATTGGGCGAGGACTCGCTGCAATCGCAGCGAGGTGAAGAGGAGTGTTTCCGTTTTTGTCTGCTTGTTGGGTAAGAACCTTATTCCTGTTCCAACTTAGTACCAAGGTTATCATATCTGCAAAGTGTATATGTAGCCACCGGCATTAATAGTAAGAAACAAATGGTTACCAAAACCCGCTCCACGTGGTACGAAAACGTAGAGAACTGTTGTGCTATAATTTTCTCGTGAGGTATGTGGTGGGCAAATTTGGTGTCAAACAACAAAGCAAGAATTATACATGGGGCTTGTATGGAATAATAGGAATAGTTATCAGCAAGAATTATCTCAAGATGTTTCAAACAGATGCAGCTAATAGATCCAACCATTTAGATTAATTTTATCCTATTAGTTAGCCCAAAAAGCCCATTAGAGCGACACTTTAGGATCGTGTTAGAGAAAATCAACGGGTAGATGATAATCTGCAATTATTTAGAAAGGGAATCAAAGGTCCGATGTTTTTCTTTTTTGTATGAATTTCTAGTCAATTTCTCTTTTTTTTCTAGCCATCCTGGTGGGATGTCCATCTCCTTTTAATAATAAATAGATAGCTATATAATTTTTATCCCTAGTTCTTCCAAACAACCTGAGATAATATTTAGTTACCAACTAAGTATAATAGGAGAAAGTCCAAATTACCCCCTCAAGTATAGCCAAAGTCTAGAAAACCCCTAAACGATTGTTTGATTAAGTTTTCCCACCAAATAGTATTATTTAGTTCAATTTTTCCCTAAATAGAGCTATATTTATTGTTTCTCCATGCAGAAGCGGAGTATTAAGTTAAAATTTTATAGGGTGTTAGTTGGTATCACATTGCATGTCAGAAATTATATTATGACCTTTTTGTTATTATTTTTCGTAATTTTTGTATTACACGGATCAATATACTATTAAATGTCATTCTCTATAAAAAATATTAATAAATAATCATGATGTATTTTTCTAACTTGCTTTACAATGCGTACTAACACCTTATAAGACTTTACATCAAGACTCCACTTATATGTGAAGGAACAAAAAAATAAAATATATCAGGCGAGTAAAATGATCTAAATTGCACTGTTTTAGGATTATACTAAAGCAATAAATAGTTCAAAAAGTTATCCAGACTTTGATATACTTTAAGAGAGTAAGATGGACTTTATCCGTAATTATAACTATTATCCTTAGTGGTGGTGCAATCCTTGATCTTGGGACTGCATGGGAAATCCTTATAGGTGTAAGAATAGAAAACATCCAAACGAGAGGGAGTGAAAAAAGTAAGGAAGCTTAGTATCACGATTACCATTGCGGATAAGAAAACCAATTTCACTTGGAGTTGATAGTGATATGTGGAATGAAAAAAAGGAAGTTCTTTGTGTCTTGTTTATCATTACGAATATGAAGGATAATTTCACTTGACAGTTGATAGTAATATATGGTTCTGCTTATGAAGATGGAAGGAGTTTATGATAAACTCCATGCTATCATGCAAACTTGCCAAGGGCCTATTATTGTAAGAGGATATATTTCAATTTATCTAGATAAGCAAGTGATAAAATTAATAGTTGAAAAAAAGCTAATTGCTTCAATGATATGATTAATAATAGAGGGGATTCGTCGGAGGTAAACACTAAAAATAAAAGGATTATATGGTCTAATAAACAGAAAATACTTTTTGCTACCACGTTAGGTAGAACTTTTGTTTTTGCTCGGTGGGACTCTACTTCTCCCTCACACTACTAGAATAACCCACTATAGTGGCGGACGCCCATTTGACCACAGCGGCAGTCCCTTGAGGTGTCTGCCGCTAAGTGGTGGCACGGCGTGGTGTTCGCGACTATGAGTGGAAATTAGTCGCGGACACCATGGGCCCGCGGCTAACGTGGCTAGGGCTCATGGCTAACATGTAACCGGTAGTAGCGGACCATTTCAGACCCACAGCTAAGGCTCATAGCCCATTTGGCTACGGGCCTAATAGCTAGACCCGCCGCAGCCGACTGCACCCTCCAATAAATAGGTTGGGGGTGTAGCGCGTCGCACCACCACCTAGGGTTAGAGTTAGGTCGGGGCGGCGCCGCCACTCCTCCTCTTCTGCCTCCTCCTCCTCTCCTCATCCGTCTCCGGCCATGGGTCGCCGCCGTTGGGGCCGTGCAAGGAGCAACAGGCGCACCTCGGGCCGGAGGGCGTTGCTCCTCCCGAATGCCCCGCCGAGCGGCCGCCCCACTCCTCCGGCGACGGCTCCTCCTTCACCCGCGACGGTAGCGACGGCGGCTCCTCCTCCCATGGCGGCGGCGGCCCATCCTCATGCCGCAGCACACGCGACGTGAGGTGCCGGGACGGGATGGCGTCTAGGGCGGGTCTCGGTCGGGTCCTGTCCTTCTTTTGTTAGTAGATTAACGGCCCCGGTGGCAGTCTAGGACCGTCACTGGCACCCTATTAGGCTAAGCGTCTCGGCCGGGCAGTCGCGGTCCCTTCACCGCGATTAATTTTGGTTGTAAATAGTAACAAGGCCTCGGTGGCGTTTATGACATCCGCCACCGAGGCTCTTTTAACTCGTCGCTATAGAGCGTTATTGTAGTAGTGTCAGCTAAAGATAAAGCTATGTTTAAGGAAATGATTGTCGTTTTTTAATCGGCACTCACTAATACATATAGTTCCTAATGTGTCACTTCAGTTTTGCCAGTAATAACGGGTATACAAGGTAAAACACACTACAGTAGGCTTGAGGGCGACATTAGTAGCGGGTAGCGACATTGCTGTTCCCACTACAGTACCGGTCACAGGTGATGTCAGCGAGGTCTATGACATTGCTGATAGCCACGAGCCACTGGTATCGGACCGACATCACCTATGACCGATATTGCTAATGATAACAAAAATATTGATTCCAAGAATTTTTTGAATAAGACGAATGATCAAACGTAAAGAAAAAAAGTTAACAGTGATAAAAATATAAGAATTTTTTTTTAGGATGACAAAAATATAAGAATGGAGTAGTAGATTTTTAGAATACCGCACCTCTTCTTTCCGTCATCACAGCAGCATGTAAGGCATTCTGCCCGTTGGGTCCGGAATAGTTGCAACCCTGGGCGGCATCATTAGCACCAAGAGCATCATGCAACACCTTCGCGATGCCCATGTGTCCTAAAGAGACGGCCAGGTAAATCGGTGAGACACCATCGCACGAAATCCTACATAGATGTGAATCCACCCACAGCATCAGCCGGACTAGATCTTGAAAGCCGGCGATGACAGCCGCATGCAAGACCGTCTCAGCGCGCTCGTTGGTCTCTCTTAGCGCCTGGACAGCCGCTTGATGGCCGCCATTCTCTCCAACCAACGTGATGAGATGACAAAACATTGTCAAATTATTAGTAATGGCTGCGTGATGTAGTGGCCTGTCACAGCCGCTGCCCAGCGGTGCCAGGTCCTGGAGATAATGGGTCTTCTCGCAGATCTCCTCCGCACATTTTAAGCACGTGCGCCCCTCAAGGATAAGTATGCCAGCGTTCATTGCTTGCCTTTCATTGCGCCACTCGCTGCAGATGCACGATACTGGCTCCCACAGCTTCGGATGCATGGCTACATCATAGTTCCCTTCCTTCCTCAGATGCAGGTAGGATTCGAAGGTATGAATTTCTTCCCTCCCACCATCATGTGTACTTGTATTTTTTATGGAACAATAGCTGAACATTGGCGTCACAAAAGGATGACAAAAATGATGCAAATCTGTGAAGCAAGATGAAAGAGACAGAAACAAAAGCAATAAAATGTGAACTTTGAGCATACCTGGTCACTGAGGCCCAAAACATTCAGATCTGCTGGCTGTTACGAGTAGATCTAGTCTAGGTTAAAATGGCAGCAGGGTCAAGGTGTCCAGGGTTGTGCGTAATTCTAATATAATAGGAATTTCGAATAACTTCACATTTGAACATACCTTCCATATTATTAGGCATTTGGCTTTTCAAAGGTGTTAATTGGGTCCACACTCATCACATGCTTATCTGCTGAAGGCTGAAGCAAAGCATAATATTCGCCCTTATCTTTTCAAAAGATACAAGGATGACAACATACAGGTGGAAAAATCGGCAATCTAATCGCATTTAGGCCTTTACGTTTGTTTGGGTTCAGGAAAAATTTTCTTAGCCTAGCTCTGCTAGTGAAAAGTACTCCCCCTGCATTGCTGGAAAAGTGTAGCATTAGCGTTTACAACAAGATAGGCTGTGGCTTTAGAAAACCTCAGAAAGAAGAAACATCCAGCCATCCATCACCGTCTCACATATCTAAAGATGCAAATTTAGTCCTTCTGGCCTTCTCATTAGTTCCTCACGTAATGCCATCTCATATCCTCATTTGATTCTCACGAACCAAAACAAAAGAAGCCTGCCCCACCTAATCTCATATATAAAAAATCCAACCCTTAATCCATCCTAATCACATATCACTAGTACTACCTCCATTCAGAAATATAAGAATTTATTGACTTTTCCGATAATTAGACTATTTCTTTTATTCAAAAATTTTATTAAAAATATGAAATAAACAAATTAGACTTAAAATATATCTAACAATCAAATCATCATGAAATAAGATGAATATTTTGAAATGAATAAGACGAATGATCAACATGATATTTTAAAGTCAATAAATGCTTACATTTCTCGACGGATGGAGTAGTAGATACTTCCCCATCTCATGTAGGGATTTCAAATATAAAAAAAACTCACATTGTAAGTATACCTAGAGATAAGATAAAATCTGGCGAGATAGTGTGTGGGCGAGAAAATATTGATCTTAGATAAAATTAGGGATATATATTTTCTGTTGACTAATATTGATTTGGAAGTGTAGGAATGTTTACACAAGGAAATTGAGTGAGTATATTATATTCTAGTCTCCAACGTTCATTGCCTACCGACCTTGTGCCGATTTCCCATTTTGTTTGACGTTCTCACTTTCCAACGCTTAGACACAACCCACCCCAACAGAGTGTGCAAATCCAATTGATATTGTGCATCATCAAATTATCTCCAACATTATAGGTAGAAAAGGAGGGCATTTTCCTTCTCATGAGAGAGCAGATGCAAAAATACACACCCTCTCTCCTGGAATGCATTTGAGAAGTGAATATACCTATGTTGTTGGAGTCACCACCAAGCATATGCATCTTCTATTCCTGTATACACCATACAATTCAGAAATTGCCTCTAAAAAACGGCTTTTATTGTTGAAGTCAGTCTTACTGTCGTCCTAGACCAAAGTAATAGGCAGCGGACTGTCATTCCGTATTTTTTTCGAGAACTTGCCTGGACATGCTTATGACACTCCGTGTCACATTTTTGCGAGTTAGCATTTTTAAAACTGACCTCAGGTCTAGTAAAACCCCTCCAAGAGAGTTCATTGACATGCACTATGGTTTGGGCTGTAAATAAATTCAACTACACTTTGGATTAAACTACAACTCAAATTTTTACAACATAAGTAAGGTCAACCAAAAATATATGTTGTAGAGCATGCCAAAAGAAAAATCTAGGACAAAACCCCACTGGATTTCATTGTGGTTTGATACCACAAATAAATCAGAGAAGTTTAACTTTTAATCATTTTCTCTGGATTTTCAGAATTTTTCAAGAACGAATTTTGGAGCAAACTCGACGTTCATGTCAGTTTCTCGAATTAATCTATTCAGGAAAATTGTCCTTTTTAATTTTTCAGCCCGGAAAGGTCTTGAATTTCAATTTTTAAATTCAGGTTTGGCCACGGTTTGAAAATGAGAGAAAAA
This sequence comes from Chloris gayana, assembly GCA_031894775.1. Lineage (NCBI taxonomy): Eukaryota > Viridiplantae > Streptophyta > Magnoliopsida > Poales > Poaceae > Chloris > Chloris gayana. The sequence goes on from JAUNZO010005079.1 coordinate 359,311, forward strand.
GAAAGATGCCGGTGGCATATTCCCGCGGGCCCCGCCTATCAGCCTCCCCAAGGCAAGGCACGGGCGAGCCGCGCGCCAGCGCGGGCCGTACGCCGGCGCCGTGTGGACGACGCCCCCGGCCGCGTCCCCACCTGGTCGGAGGGACAAGAGGGATGTCCGAGCCCCGGTCGGAACCTTCCCACATTTCCCTTACTCCTCCTTTCTTCTTCCCCCTTGCCTCCACCCGTCCGCCATTGCTACCCGAGCTAGGAGCTCGACGCCCGGCCGCCCTGCTCCCTCTCTAGCCGAGCCACTCCGCCCCAACCTCTGCCCCGACATCCTCCTCGCTCCACGTAGTTGTTTCCCCAAAAGCCATGGAGTAAATCGGGCAAATTTCGTGAAATTTGCCCGGGGAGCCCGCTCGTCACCTCCGACCGTCGCCACCCGATTCCGCCCTCTCCGGTGAGCCGTTTTCCCCAAGTTTCGTTCCGGTGCGTGCGCGCCTCGGTGGGGTACCTTCCAAACCTCTAACCCGCCTCTTTTGTCCACCGAGGTCGCCGGCATTTGGTTTCTTCCCCGGCCCTCACCATCCGCCGCGCCGCCCTCCGTCGAGCTCCACCTCCGAGGCCGGCTCATCCAAGGAGAAGACCATGACGGTGAAGGCCGTGCTTTCGTGAAGCTCCACGGCCAAGCCGCTCCGCCATCCGTCCCTTCCCCGCGACGAGCACCCCCGTCGGAGCCTGCACCCCTCCGGACCCCTCCGGACAGTTCCCCATGGTGCGCCGCCCTCGGAGGCTACCTCCCGGCCCATGCGCAGCCCTCCGGCGCCGTTCCGGCCACCGCGCCGCCGCCCCACGGCCGCGCGCCGGTAAGGCCACAGGGCGGGCCATACGGCCCAGGATCCCGTGTGGCCACAGCCACACGTGGATCCGGAACCCTGTGGTCCCCGGTGTGGCACCCCGGCGCGGGATTTATTTTTAAATCCCAATGGAAATTTTGTAAATAGAGCAGAAATTGTTTTAAACATAGAAAATTCATATCTAGAGTTCTAGACCTCAAAAAATTGCAAACCAAATTTTGTTGGACTCCTTGAGACATGTACTATTTTATAGTGCATTTAGTTTGGCATGTTCAGAGGCAATTTAATTAGGATAAATTCCTTTTGGAAGTTCAAGTTAAATGCTTAGTTAATTGTTTAATTGCCTAGATTATGAAGCTTAATTTAATTATTATCCATAACATGTGCTTAAGGATCAGAGGCAATTTAATTGCTATTTTACCTAGTTTTGCTAGGATTATTGAATTATTCTCTTGCACATGTGATAATGATTTAAATGCTTCATGAGAGTTGATGAAGTAAATTAAATTTGTTAATTGCAATTAAATCATTTCACCTCGCTGAACACCAAGTTATTTTATACTCGCTAATCACGTGTATTTGATGAAATTCACACGTATTCCATAAAATATTCAAATCATGTTTTCATCAAATTCACACATCACCTTTGCATCATGTAGCTACGGTGGTGAACGAGGTGACCGGCGAGGAGGAGCCGGAAGCTGCTGCTGTTGTTGACCCAGCTGCTCAAGGTCAAGCTCAAGGCAAGCTCCGGTGCACAACCTTTTAATTAAGTCTTTTATTTTCATCATTGTGCTTGTAGGTCTCTAATGTGCATTAGGTTTACAGGAGTTGTGATGAAAACCCTAGCATGCAGTAGCATACTGTTTATCCTTGTCGATAGCCCTACGTTAGATGCTTGCTTAAATAGGACGATGATCCGTCGAGTGGTACGGAGACCACTCGTAGATAGGAAAATCACTTTTAGGACACGATGCCAAGTATTTGAGATGAGAATGGAAATTGGAGGCTGGACGGGCAACTTAGGTGGAAAGTGAAGGACTGAAAGAGTCTTCAAGGTGGTAGCCCTGTCTCGTGCACACAAGGACCGCGTCGTGTCCGGCCCATGTGAATTAAGTTTGAACGTACTGTTTGCATGATGGTGTTAATGGGCCCAGCAAATCGACGTACCGATGGCTGCTGTATGTTAGAGAGATACCCTACTCCCTTGGTTACTTGGCAGAAATTTGGGAGGAGAGGAGGGAACACCCTACTCACGGATGATGTTCGGGACGGCATCGCGTGAGGGACCCTTCTCGGGGATCTAGGCCCGACTAACACTACACTGTCGGCTGGGAAAGGTTGTCTCATGCGGCTTCCGGGAAGCGCGTATGTGACGTGCAATCAGGTTGCTCCTGCAGGATGCAAATCGATTCGAATTGCTGCCCCTCACGGTAACGAGTACCACTTGTTCCTGCGCCGAAACGTAGTAACAAGAGAATCATTGATGCTGATGATTATGATTAATTTGTTGTATTGCTTAATTACTTGTTTGGAAACATGTAATGCAGTAGCTTAGTGCAAATTAAATTTATTCTTTTGAGCAACTTAATTAAACTGCTAAAAGTTGAAAGTAAGGATTTGCTTGTAGGCCAGCTTAGTGCTTAAATTTTATCTTACCCACTGGCCTTTGCATGTCTAGGAGTCGGCTGTAGATGGCCAACTTGACGGATCAGTCTTGCTAAGCTCTAGTTGCTCGTAGCTTTGCTCTATGTGGTTTTTAGAGGACCAGGTTGAGCAGGAGATAGTCGCTGGAGATGACGTCCGGCAGGATCGGTCCTCGGATGGAGGTCACTACACCTGGGAGTGGTGCGGTCCGGAGGAGTAGCGACGTTGATGTGCCGGTAAACTGTTTTAGGGCAGAAACACCTGTCTCTGCCGGATGCCCCGTGGATGTATCGCCGAGAGAGCGATTGTATCTTGTTGCTTCCGCTGTTTAGTTAATTTCCAAACTTATTTGCTTCTAGTGCTTATGAGACTTTGATGTATTCATGCACTTGAGATGAATGTAAGAGACTTGTACTTATATTCATTGTATCATGCTTATGTTTGTATGTTGTAATATCGGGCATCACAGCACGTGATGCCACCCATGACGATCCTGGAGACGGAAACGCCTCTTCGTGAGGCGGGTCTGTCACAGCGTGGTATCGTAGCCATCTTGGAGATATTACAACACCTTAAGCAGCCTATTTTCGAAGACTCGGACGTTATCGTGTGAGGACATGCCCGTAAGGACTATATTAGTTGTAATGGTGGCAATGCTAACCCTGGGTTATGTTTGTTTAATTACTTGCATCTACGGCTGTGGCCCAGGTATGTTTGCAATTTAAATTAGCGGTCCGTGTATAACTTTTGAATTTGATGTACTGTTTCTAAAATGAATCTTCTGCAGGTACATAACTTCGTTAGTTATGTGTGTGTCGATAATTTAGACCGACTTACATGGTTGAGTGCGGGTCGCCCCCAAAGTTCGTACACCGTTGAGACGATAAAAATATTTCTTTTCGTTTGGTGAGGGCGAATAGGATGGATATGATGCATTCATGATAAAAATTGCAACCATAAAAGTCTGAATTTTATATCCTGAAAATTTCAGAAACTCGCTAAGTAAAGAAAATTCATAACTTTTTGCTCGAATCTTGGATTTGAGTGATGTCACATGTTCTGGAAACCTAATGAAGTCAACTAAATTGTCAGATAGGTTTTGTGACGTTTGAAGCCAGATTGGGAGAGTTATGCTCTATTTTGTCAGTGGTGCTGTTCCTGTTTTTCAGAATGACAGCCTGGTTGATCTTCCCCATAACTCTCAACTCGATTATCGGAATGAGGCAAATGAGCACTTTCTGAAAAGCTTAAGTCATGAGCTTCAACTTTGGTAGTCGGAGGAAGGACTGGTTCTGAGTTTGTAGGGTCGAAAATTCCAGATCCATCCCTCTGAACTGAAAATGCCTCAGTGCTGTTTTCAGAATCATATGCCTGTGCTTTTTCAGTCATATCTTTGTGCTCATGAACTGGATAGAGGTGATCTTGTACTTGTTGGAAAGGTTAAAACATGAGCTACAATTTTGGTATTCATTTGGGGGACCAGTTCTGATGCTATCTGGTTCATTTTTGTCAGTTTTATTCACTGTACAGGTTGCTGTTTCAGAATGAACAGTCTGTCAAGAAATGTTCATAACTTTTCGCTCGTGCAGTGGAATGAACTGATCAAATACTTGTTGAAAATCTTAGATGATGATCTGAAATGTTGTTAGTATGTGGAAAGACCAATTCTGTCATTTTCCAGGACAAAATGCACAGTTTGTTGACTGTACGACATTGGACAGTCGGTACAGAATCAGAAAACTGGGGACCTTGGACCCGTTGCTTAACACCCATATTTTCAGTGCATCATACTCACTCGGTAAAAATTTTCTTGTGCTTAACAGATGTCGTCTGACAGTGAGTCCGATCACGGACACGAAGATGTGACGTGGTCGGCTGGGGAGGAGGCTTTGACGGAGACTCTCCCCAGCATGCTGTGGGCACTGTTGGAGACCTTTGGATACACCTAGCCCCCGGTGTACTTTTACCAACGCGTCAGGTTTTCTGAAGTCCTCCTTCACCAGATGAAGGTGGAGATTGCTGACCACCCTCGCGAGGGGACGGGGACTACGGACTACCAGTTGTTCGCCAAGGTGCCGCACGAGGGTCGAGCTAAGCCGGCTTAGCACGTGATGGCTGAGCTTGCGGACTCCAACAAGGACTCTTTGGCATGCACACCTTTTGAGCTGATTCCGACGCTCGACGACCACGACGAGGTGACCGAGCGACGCCTCAGGAGGATCTCTCGCACTGAGCAGGGCTACAGCTGCGTAGCCCGCTAAGCTCGTGAGATGTACTGGGTGCACCAAGACACGGAAGTGATGGCAGCGCGCCTCCAGGACCGTGTTACCCAGATGACCACGGACTACAGCGCGCTGAATGCGCGCATGACTACTCTCGCTCGGGCTCACATCAGTACTGTCCAGGACTTGCAGAGCAAGACCTAGGAGGCTGTGTGTAACACCCCGTAATTTCAAATTCTGGGTTGTGCTTAAAATTCACTAAATTTTAAAACTTTTTGAAGTATATTTTGAAATCTATCTAAAGGTTAATATTTTAATTATATTTCTTTCTTTCTTCCTAAAGAGGACGAGTTAGTTTTAAACCCAACTATTTAAAATGAGATATTTTATTTATAAAGTTTCTTTGTAAAATTTCCCAAATGTATCTATGGTTGTGAAAATGACTTAATGAAAAGATTGTATTTGATTATTTTAGAAAGCAATATTTTTACCCAAGGTATTTTTCCTTTCGCAAGAAAAAGAGAAGTGTGTTATCATTTTTAAGTGAACCAAGGAGTTAATTTTTGAAAAATAAATAAAGTTTGATCTATAGAAACATTTATTTAAGAAATACTTTTGATTTATGGAGGTAATCTACTTTAAGAACATGATTTATGAAAATAAATTATTGAACAATTAGATTTGATTTATGGAAATAAGTTTAGTTCAAAAAGCATTATTTTATACAAGATATTTTCTTTTTGTAAGCAAAATGAGAGCTTTATCATTTCATGTGAGAAAAAGGAGTTATTTCCAAAACTAATTAAAGTTTGATTTATAAAAGCTTTTGATTTGAGAAATACATTTGATTTATGGTCTAAATACTTTAGGTGTGTGAAAAGGGTTTATCAAATAAATATACTCGATTTATGAAGATAGTTGTTTTATCGGCAGATGGGGTTTATAAAAGAATTTATGAAATAATATTTATTTTTGTTAAAAGTATTTTATTTTGGGAGTACCCAAAAGCATTTCCAATAAACAAAATGGTTTATCTTTACTTGGATGAAATACTTGTTCTAAAGGATCATTTATGCATCTTTAACTCAAGTCTCTTATTTTCTAAATTGTATTAAAGTAAATTATATTTTTATAGTTTGATGCTTGCTTTCATGATGTGAAGTTGGCAATAGAGTTTTATTGGCGTAAAATGGATTTCAAAATAGTTTTCACCCTCTATTTAATTTGTTAGTAGAAATAGAAGCTAGGAGTAGAAAAATAAAAAGAAAAGAAGAAAACAAAACCCAGGCCACTTGGGCCGAAACTCCCTAGGGACCAGCTCCTTTCCCACCGGCCTGCTCATCAGCCCAACAACCCAGCCCACGCGTCGGCCCCCGCCAGCCCCCGCAGGCCCAACCGCACCGCCCCAGCCCGCACCGCAGCCCGCCCGGCCCCGCGAAACCCTTACCGCGTCCGTACGCCGCCGCCAATCCTTGGCGTGCGCGCCACGGCGACCATAGGGCGCCGCGCCCTATAAATCCTCGAGGCCCGCAGCTCGCGCCACCTTTTTCCCCCATCCCATCGCCGTTTCGCGCCTCCTTGCGTCCAGCGCCGCCGCCGCCATTGTCGCCTCTCGCCTCCCCTCCGATAAGCCGCCGCAGAGGACCGCTCCGGAGGCCGCCGACGCCACGACGAGCTCCACCTGCCCACGCCGCCTCGCCTAGTACCAACCCGACGCGGAGAAACCTCCGGACGAAGACGAGCCGCGCCGCCGGAGTATCTCAGTGACAGCCCGATTTCCACCGGAGGGTGAAAACCGTGCCTTTGTACCTCATAGTCACTACCAGGAGGATGACTTTACAACCATTACGATTGAATATCATAAAACCATAAATGAATACAAAATTATGACAAGAATACAAGATAAGACATTATTCTAGGGAGAATAACATCTACAACATCCGAGTACAAGGACTTGGCACGCAGGCCAAGGAAACAACACAAGACTACTAGCGGAAGCGAAACTCCAAGCGTCGATGAGGACGAGAGCGAATCTTCAACTCGGTGCATAGCAGGAGTCTTCGTAATGAATCCAAATCCACAGGCAACTTGAGTGAAGGTGAAACCCTCCTTAATCATCTTCAATCTTAACCTAGTTGGGCTGACGAAATATTGACGTCGAGGCTTGATCTACTAGTTGGCTGGAAAACAAAGTGGTAAAGCCGTGAGTACATAAAGTACTCAAGCAAGTCGTAACTACCTAGCAACAATAGATGCATGCTTGGATATTTCAAGGATAGGTAAGGGCTAGCACCTAAAGCAATTATTTCTCAAGTCTATGTAAAGCAAGTTTTATTATTAGTCAAATTTTATAAGTGGCCTTGCAGGAAACAACACAATCCTGCAAGGGTCAAATTTTATGTCCAGCACACCTCCACTGGAACCACAGCTCGAAGCCGGAAGTAAAACACCTATCGGAGGGGAGAAGTAGTAAATACTAATCAAGTGTGTCGCTCAATGGTATTGCCCCTTACCCGAGGGCTAGGCTATACGTATAGATTATATACCTCCGTAGAGAGTAAGCAACCGTACCCACGTGAAGAGGTACCATAACATAGTACTACTGCAGCAGCCTATGCACACCAACACTCACAAGATCAATCCACAAAGCATCGACCGCGGGCGCCCGTCCTCTAGGGCTAGGATCCCCAACCACAATACGGAAAAGGGTCCCGAAGGTGTGAAAGGTCTACCACGGGCCAGGTGGGGTATCCTCTACTCATGGGTCGAGACAAAGCTCCAAAAACCCACTAACACTAACTCTACACCATGGCGGGCCCACCGGTCCTCCGCTAAGCATCTCGATCCAGCGCGCCCATACGGGTCACGTGGTAAGCTAGTAGACCAAAGAGCGAGCAACCAAGAACCGGTCCTCAAGCTGCCGGGGCGAGTCACCAATCCCTCTCCTCAACCACGGTCTCAACAACGGTGTCACCACAACAGGAACCCCATAACCCAAGGTTCCTACACCACCGTGGCCACAACAGGCACTCTCCAAATAGACTCCCCAAAAGTCTCCCAAGCACCTAATCACCTACACTCGCCCCCGCAAAGTCCTACGAGGTATCTAGTACGAAACTCGACACCTAAGAAACACCTACATTTTATTTAACACAAAAACATGTATAAACATCATGTGGGGTTCAATTAAGCATCTAGCAACCCTAAGCATGCGAGCAGCAACAGTAGAACACCCTATGGTAGACAGTGGCAAGGTAAGCATAGTATGGCATAGGAATTCTACAAGTGCAAGTAACAGATCATATGCATGAGTCAATTTAATGCAAGTTGCTAAATAGGAGCAAGAGTGATCAAGGATTGCGGCTTGCCTTAAATACGGTCCAAGAATAGATCGGTGTCCTCGCTAGGCTTTGACAGGTACTCCATGAGCTTCTCACCATCTGATTCCACTGTCATCCAAGTTCGAGGCAGAACGGGTAAGTGACACGTGAATCGAGAAAATGACACGAATTACGAGAAAGATTGGAAAATGAATCGCACGAACAGATTTAATCACCGTTGGAACATGGGCATTAACAACACTAACACGTAGAGAGCGACGAGACGAATTCAACGCAACTGACCGATCCAGAGAAAAGGACACGAATTTCCAAATATTCAAAGGATTTCCTTGACTCCTTAAGAAAAAGAACGGAAACACAGCAGCTGAGGATTTGGTTTGGTTCTCAAAGGGCTGAGTGTACAGCAGGGGCCAGACAAGGTTGGATAAGAGCTCAAATGAATTAACTAGGAATTTCTAAAGACAATTGGATTACTGCAGCTGCACTATCCGCACTTAAAACCGATCTACGAGGTGCACTAGAACTGAGCCTCTGACCAAGCATTAAACACGGACAAACCTCTTCCAAAAAAATAAGCACCAACGACAAGGTTCCAAAGCATGCAGCTCTAGATGACACTTACAAACTGCTAATCAGTCTTGATCCAACACAGGAAGTCCATCCGAGGGTAAGCAAGGCTGTACCGATCATTCCAGGTTCATGCTGGAGTAAAACTAAATGGCCAAGGCAACAAAGTACCAGCTGATAGGGAATGGCAATCAACCGAACAGGTGCTAGGCGTCCAAGCTACTCGCCTAGGGGAAGAGATAGGAGGCGTCGGGAGGTTTGCTCACCGCGTGGCAAGAAGAAGATGTGCAACTTGCGGAGCTCACACGCTGTAGCTCTCAGTGTTCACGGGAAACAGAACTGGCCCTTGTTGCTTCAGCTTGGCATCCATAGCATTCCGATGCCCTGGCCAAGATCAAGAAATAAACCAACAAGGACACAACACGCTGAAGATTAAGCAACGGACGACGGCGTGGGGTGGACCCTCACCAGAAACGAAGGATCAACAGACCAGAAAAGCTTCAGCTTTAAGCCTTAGCACGCGGAGACACAAGCGCTGGCATTGATGGCGTTCTCGGAGTTCTGCATGATATCCACTTCTCAAAATTTACCAATAGAGGAAGAAAGAGATGGAGGCTAACGAACGGTAAACGGGTCTGGTTCAAGCTCACCAGAAACAGATGAACGACGGAGACTTGGTTCCTGCTCCTCTTCAGCTCGGCGCGGTAACCAGTGCAGGCCGTGGCCACAGCGTTCTCGCACAACGAGGGAAACTCAAGGTCAGAGTCGGTACCAGGAACGGCAAGCAATGGTTACTACCGAACGGAGGATGAATTCATGAAAGTCTCACCGTAGAGGAAGAGCGACGGCGAGGGAGAAAGCAGCAGCGATCTTCGAGCCCCTCGATCTAGCTCAACCCTTCGCGGTTCTCGACGGGAGCTACACCAGAGGGACCAGCGATGGAGGGAGAACCGGTCAGCAGCAGCCCGGCTCATGGCGACGTCTTCCTCTCTAGCAGAGGCGGACGGAGGAGCGCGTCGGCGGCTAGGGTTCTCAGGTTTTCTGCAGCTGGACGGCGCGGGATTGGGTCGAACGGGTGCGGCGACGATCGAGGCATCTTGTAGGACTGGTAGGTGGGTAGGGTTGGTGGCGCGGTCCGATAGGATGCGGCCGCGTGTCCGTTCGGACGCCCGTGTCGAGCGCTGGCGGTGGGGATCGTCGAGAGCTAGACGACAACTGTAGCAGGGGCTTCTAGGGCTAGGTGGGCTGGTTTGGTGCTAATGGGCCAGGACAAGGGGTGGGCTGGACGAGGAAGGGAGGAGGGAAAACAGGCCCAAGCTCCGAATGTGATGGAAAAGCTTTGGTTTTTGTTTGAAAGGGGTTTGGCTTTTATTGGTCTAATTTGATTCGATTCAAACACGGATTTTAGTATTTTGAGGCTGTTACACTCTGGCAGGCTATGCAGACGTTGGGATACACCGAGCCCCATGCTTACGTAGGGAAGGAGTTTGCGGATTGAGGCCGGTTAGCTTGCACGATGCACATGGTGGTGCCGGACAAGGTGACCCACCCACCTCAGGAGTCGTGGATGGTGACCACGACGGGTCTCGCGATACACAGCACGTGGGACCGAGCAGCGTTGGAGGCTCTCACCAGGCTTTGTGAGCTTCACGCACCCGACCTTGTAGGGACGCCGTACATGTACTTGCCGGTTGGTGACCCCTACGACCGCCGTTGGAGACGCCGCATGACAGTGTTCTGCGACCACACTGCGCCTCACTTCAACTCCATACTGGCGCACACCGCGTGCTACGCCGACATCCTGTACCGTCGGCACGAGTACCGTGACAGGGAGGTGAACATCCTCATGGAGGCCATGCGAGATAACGACGCCGAGTCGTTCGGAGGGACCGGCAGGTCACCTCGCTCACCACGGAGAACGCGATACTTCGTGAGCAGCTCCAGCAGCAGCAGGCCCTTATGGCAAACCTGCAGCCGGAGGTGAAGACGACCGCTCAGGCCCAGGACGTGGCAGCTGGAGCACGAGACACGGCCGATGCCCGTTACCTCCGTTTCCTCACCGCGTACGGCCCACGTGGACCTGATCCCAATGTGACCATGTTTCTCCGTCCAGGAGAGCAGCTTGAGGATACCGACGACGCAGAGGAGGATCGAACAGACACAGACAGTGCGCGTTGTAGGAATTGTCGTTGACTCCCCTACTTGCACTACTAGAAAACACCCTCTCGTAGACACGCTTTACTTAAGGTCTAGATACGTTTATTTTGTCTCAATCAAAAAATAGAGACGTCTTCATAAATCGTGTCCGAGGCGTCTCCGAACGTACCGTGTCAAAGCTTGGTAAATATGATTTTTGAAAACATGTCTATTGAAGTATAAAACGTTTAATAGAGATGCTATAAAGCATAGATATATTTATAGATACGTTTTCACGAATGCGTTGTATGTATTAGAGTAGACACGTTTTGTGACATGTTAATAATCTTAGACACGATTTTATTGATACGTTTAGACTGTGTTTCTATCAATATAGACACATTGTATACAATGCATCAAAAAATATTATTGTAAAACTTGTTCTAAACGATTGACTTATTCATGCAATTAGTAGGAATTGAACCTGCGACTTCGTCATTTTCTGCAAGCTCATCTAACCAACTCACCTAAGAAACGAAGTTGATATTCTTTGACCATATATTATTTTATATGCATGTTCTCTTAGTACATTAACGTCTCTAGGATTTTCAATAGCATGTAAAAAATGTCTCTAAAGGAGGGTAGATACGATAAAAACGTGTCTAATATCATCTCACCTTTTATACGATTTCGATAACGTGTTAGAAAACGTGTCCGATGTCGTGGGATACGATTAAAGCATCTCTCAATACCATATCATTTTGAGATTCCCTCTAAAACATGTCAACAAACGTCTTTACGTTGGATACTCGATGGTTCAAAGCATGTTTAAAATTGTAACACTTTGTGATGTTTTACAAAGCATGTCAAAAAACATGTTTATCGTATTATTTACGTTAAAGTGTCTCTAAGATCATGTCATGTTGACACATTCTCAAAATCGTGTCAAAAAGTGTCTCTAGCTACTGATGTAGGCACGCTTACAAAAACGTAGCAACATAAATGTGTCTAGAGGTCATTTTTCTTGTAGTGTTGTATCTTACTTTATCTTGTGATGTAATCAGAACTTGTATTATCTAGATCGTACCCGTACTCGTGGTATTAGTAACTTATGTACTAAACTATGGTGCTATGTTGGAACTCGTTAATGCAGTGTAATATGTGGGCTGATGATGCTTCTCATTCTATAATTTATGCACTCGCCTTGTTTTACTGCTGTTGTTGTTAATTTATGTTGTGCGCCTATTTACTCCCATGTCAAATTATCTGCTGTGAATCAACTGAATTAATGGGTTTCACAATTTTTGCTTGACAAAATCGTGAGAACCGATAACACCAATGATCTTCATGGTGATGGGCCCGAGAGCTCGGCTCAGGGTGCTAGGAACAACGCACCACCGCCGTCGCCGCCACCTGTTCCTAACCCCATGGACATGATGGCTCGGTTCCTCACGGTGATGCGGGACAACCAGCAGCAGCAGAATGAGTTTCTACGGGAGCTACGTCGGCAGGCACCCGCCGGGGATGGCAACCGCGCGCGTCGGAACCGCGACGCGACGCTGCGGGAGGCCATGTACCAGCAGTTCCTGGGCATTCAGCCCCCGACGTACGATGGCTCCAGCAAGCCGATGAGGGCGGAGAACTTCAGCCGCCTCACCGAGTCCAAGTTTGGACTGCTCCACCGCACCGATGTGCGGAAGACGCTCTTTGCTGCGCAGCAGCCGGAGGGCGCCTCCAGCCGCTTGGTGGGCTACCCACCTAGCCACTCCGGACGCAGGCACACGGACCACTTGGGAGGACTTCAAGAGGGTCTTCCGCGCTCACTTCATACCTACAGGTGTGATGCGCCGGAAGCCTAGGGAGTTCATGGCTCTCACCCGGGGGAACCGCAGTGTACACGAGTACACCCAGCGAGTTCAGCCGGCTCGCGCTCTATGCCCCCGAGCTGGTGGACTCGAATCGAAGCACAAGGACCGCTTTATGGAGGGACTCGGCGCCGAGTTGCAGGACCACCTCACCCTCAACATGGGGGTAGCTTCTCGAAGTTCGTGAACAATGCCATCCTCACCGAGGAGGGCTACCGTAGAGTCAAGGCGGAGAAGAAGAGATCCGCGAGTGCTACGGGGCCATCCAACCCGCCCCGGCTAAGTACCGCATGATCTACACCGACCCCTCTAGACAGCGCTACCGCTCCCAGCCTATGGTGGCACCACGCCGCTCGGCACCACCGCAGAGGCTTCCACAAGCAGCAGAGGCCCCCGCAGCAGCAGCAGACGGGACAGCGTGCTCTAGCACCCCGCCCTGCTCAAAACGGTGCAGGAATTGTCCACCACCACCTGGAGCTCCTTGCTACGGTTGTGGCCATCCGGGACACTTCGTTAGGGATTGCCCCTATCCAGCGAGCACAGGAACAACAGCAGGGTCCCGAGCAAAGACAGGGCATGTGAACTACACGTCCACGGAGAAGATCCCGGACGATGCACCCGTGATGGCTGGTATGTTTTCTGTTCGAGATCACCCTGCTCTCATATTATTTGATTTTGGAGCATCGCATAACTTCATCGGTAGCATGTTTGTGGAGAAGTTTGGGTTATGCCGCAGCACGATGAGATCATCTTACTTGATAAAGTCAGCTAGTGGTCGATTACAACTAGAGATGAGGTTAGATGGGCACCGGTCACAGATTGCATCATCCTTCCGGGCACCAATATTGATTTGATATTGGGCATGATGTGGATGAAATACCACAAGGCAGTATTGGACATAGATGCTTTCACCGTTAGCTTGAATTCCCCATTGCATGGTCGGGACGTTCTCCGACTGACTTATCCTAAGAATTGTATTCCAGTAGTACATCAAGCTATTGTTGAGGGTCCGAACGATATCCCAGCTTGTCCGGGAGTTTCCTGATGTGTTTCCTGAGGATCTTCCCGGAATGCCTCCGGACAGGGATATTGAGTTTAAGATTGAGCTACATCCGGGCACAACTCCTATCTCAAAGAGACCATACAAAATGGCACCCAAAGAATTAGCAGAGTTGAAAGAGCAGTTGAAGGAACTGTTGGACAAAGGCTACATTAGACCTAGTTCCTCACCTTGGGGCTGCCCAGCTCTCTTTGTCAAGAAGAAGGACAAATCATTGCGCTTATGTGTGGATTACCGACCTCTCAATGCAGTCACTATCAAGAACAAGTATCCATTGCCTCGCATTGATATCTTGTTTGATCGCTTGATGGGAGCCAAGGTTTTCTCAAAGATTGATTTGTGCTCGAGCTACCATCGGATCAAGATCGTGGCAGAAGATGTGCCTAAGACACAGCCTTCTCTACACGGTATGGCCTCGTATGAGTATTTGGTGATGTCTTTCGGTTTGACAAATGCACCGGCACACTTCATGTACCTTATGAATTCTGTACTCATGCCCGAGCTTGATAAGTTTGTGGTGGTCTGCATTGATGACATCTTGGTATATTCCAAGTCGGAGGAAGAACATGCCGAGCATCTTAGCATTGTTCTCCAAAGATTGCGAGATCACCAGCTGTATGCGAAATTCAGCAAGTGCGAATTCTGGCTTAAGGAAGTTCCATTCTTGGGTCACATCATTTCGAGAGGAGGGCATATCCGTTGATCCAAGCAAGGTGCAGGAGGTACTTAATTGGAAAGCTCCGAAGTCGGTACTCACGTATTCGCAGCTTCCTAGGCTTGGCAGGTTACTATTGGAGATTCATTCCAAATTTCTCCAAGATTGCCAAACCTATGACCGAGCTTCCGAAGAAGGAAAAGAAATTTGAGTGGGATCAGGCTTGTCGGGAAGCTTTTGAGTCCTTGAAGAAGTTGTTGACGACTGTCCCAGTGCTAGCACAGCCGGACCTTGAGAAACCCTTTTATGTTTTCTCGTGATGCATCGGGCAGAGGTTTGGGTGGAGTTCTCATGAAAGAAGGCCAAGTTGTTGCTTATACCTCCGGGCAGCTTCGGAAGCACGAGCAGAATTATCCTACGCATGATCTTGAGTTGGCAGCAGTTGTACTCGCTCCGAAAGTGTGGAGACATTATTTGTTGGGCAACCTTGTTCGTATCTACACCGATCACAAGAGCTTGAAGTACATTTTCACTCGGGATGATCTGAACATGAGGCAGCACCGCTGGTTGGAATTGATCAAGGACTATGAGTTGGAAGTGCACTACCGACTGGAAAGGCCAATGTTGTGGCCGATGCACTCAAGCAGGAAGGCACATTGCAATTTCCTTCAGGCCACTCGATCGATCAAGGATGGGCCCTATATCCAGGTTGTACCCCACGGGTCGCTCTACAACTTGTCTTTGATACCCACCTTGCGAGAAGAAATGGTAGAAGCGCTGAAGGCGGATACTTACATTGCTCACCTCAGGAGAAGGATAAAAGAAGGAGATAAGCAAGTGGCATGTTTTCATGAGGACGACGCCGAAGTTGTTTGGTTCAAGAACCGCATTGTGGTGCCAAAAGTTCCCGAGCCGCGTAAGAAGATACTCGGATGAGGCTCACATAGCCAAATATGCTATGCATCCAGGCAGCAATAAGACGTACCATGACCTCGAGGTCTAGGTATTGGTGGATGAGGATGAAAAGAGATATTGCTCGCTATGTCGTCGAGTGTGATACTTGTCGCCGGGTCAAGGCCAATCATTTGAGACCCGTCGGACCATTGCAGCCACTCGGTGTTCCAGCATGGAAGTGGGATGATATTAGCATGGACTTCATTGTTGGCATGCCCGCCATAGTTCGGAGATTTGATTCAATCTGGGTGATCGTGGATCGATTGACCAAGGTGGCACATTTTATACCCGTGAGCACCCGGTTCACGACTCGGAAGTATGCTCGCTTATACATTGAGCGGATCCTATGTTTGCCTGTCGGCTTGTGGGACGTTTCGTGAACAACTTCATGCTTCCCTAGGGACGAAATTGATTCGGAGCTCAGCTTACCACCCACGGACCGACAGGCGGACAGAGAGGGTAAATCAAATATTGGAGGATATGTTGAGAGCATATGTTCGGAGCAGGACAAGAAATGGGATGAATGCTTATCCTTGGCGGAGTTTGCTTAAAACAATAATTACCAAGAGAGCATTAAGATGGCGCCGTTTGAGGCTCTCTATGGTCACCGATGGAATACTCCACTCGGTTGGTCCGAGTCCGGGAGAGGACTATCTTTGGGCTAGAACTTGTGCAACAAGCTGCAAAGCAAAATCAAGGCAAAAGAGCTATACGGATAAAAGACACCGACCACTCGGAATTCAAAGTGGGTGTTACACCCCGTGTCACAAATTCATAATCTCACAGTGCTAATAACTAAATTGCATGTGAAAAATACTAATCGATGGTCAAAGTCACATGAAATACCACCTTAGGGTTTCATTAGGGTTTTTCTTGCCCAAAACCCTAGCTATTGAGATCTCTAACATTTCCTATGATGGTAACCCCAAATTTTTGCACAATCTAGTAGAGCACATCAAGCTAAGATTTTAGGGCATTTTTCCTGAATTTTTGGAGTGGCACAAATTCATAGAAAAATCCAAACCCAATTTAAAACAGCACCTGTTCATTAATTTTTATAAAATTCTACAATTCGAATCTGAACTTTTGCCTATAACAAAAGTTGTTCCTCATAATACCATGAACCCCCAGAAATTTTGGTTTGCAAAAGTACCAAGAGAATTAATTTTTATGAGCAAAATACAGAATAGGGAGGCAATGGCAGAACTGTAAATAGCTGGGAATCCAATTCGAACAGGGCCGGCACGATGGCCGGGGCCACCGTCGGCGGCGCTCGCCGTCGGCGCCCATGCTGGGTTAGGCGCCGCCCCGTCCTCGCAGCGCTGTGCCCCACCACGCGTCGAGCATCGCACCCTTTTCCTTCGCCTCGGAAGCATGCTCGCGTGGCCATCGATGGCCCTAGAGAGCTTCCGCCATGGTCGCCGTCCCGCCTTTCCCGTGCGCCGCCTCTCCCCGCACCGTAGCCCCCGGTCCAGACCAGCTCCGCACCTCCTCTGCGTGCCAAAAGCTCCGCCCTAACCCTAGCTACCTCCCTTGAGCACGCGCCACCCCGTCCCGCGAGACCGCGCCCGGATTTCATCCTTCTTCCTCCCCGCCACCGTCCGCCATTGACACCGATTCGTCTCACACGGTGAGCCTTTACGCAATTCCTTTCGTCCTTGGCTTGTGGTCTCCTTTGCGAACTCATCACTAGCTTCGCCCCCACCTCTGGTGCAGCCGTTCGTCGGGAACGACGTCAAGCCGCGCCGCCGCCCGCAGCCGTCCTCCACCTCCACGACGACGCGCCGCCTCGGTGAGCCTCTTAGGCTTTGGGGCCCCGTGGCGCATGTGCGGGACCTCTCTCGGTCCTTACCAGCCCGTGCGCCCCTTCTCTCTCGCCTCCACTCGCCGCCGGTGGCCTCGCCACACACCCGCGCTCGGCGCACGCCGCGCACGCCACGGCCGCCTCTGGCCGCGCTCGAGCACTTCGGAAAAATTTCGATCGCCCTGACCGTGAGCGTCAAGGATTTTAAAAATTTCATAACTTTAAATATACGCCACGGATTTGAACGATTCAAAGTGTTTTGAAAAGCTTGTAACTTATACTTTAATATGGAGTACATGAACACATATAGTTATGTAGTAAAAATCAATTTTTGAGCAAGTTTAATATGCTATCGTGACCACGCTGCCTAACAAGATGGGATTTTAAAAATCGTGTAACTTTCATATCCTGTATCCAAATTTCATGAACAAAGGCTCGTTCGAAAGTAGATGATGTACACCTTGACGTGGTAGAATAATCCAAGTACCTCCTGTGTAAAAAAATAAAGATACGAGTACTCCAAAGTGCTAATCTGTTATGGTCTCTTGACAACTTGGCGTTTTTGAAATTCGATAACTTTCAAAATACAAATCCAAATAAGGCAAATCCACATCCGTTGTAATCCTTGGGACACGTACTTTACATGACCCTACATGGTTCACCTAAGTTCTATAGCCAAATTTTGAAATTAAAGCACCTTAAGATGGCTTCGCGGTAAGCCTATCAATCCAGACTTGGCTAAACAGAATGGCTGAGAATTTGCTAAGCTCAAGCCTGCCTTTTTCCTTTTCTGTTATGGCTAAATATTTTTCACACTTACATGGTATAATTAAGCATGTCATGATCACGTTTATCTTTTGGGCAAGAACAGCCATTTATTATGTATAATGGGTTGTATAAAATTTACATAAAATGACAATGGTGCTCGATATTTAGAGAGGTGATGAGAGCTTCACCCTAAGACATGAGCGTCAACCTTTTTCACATTAATTAATGAAGACAAGATTGGTAATGATTATACCAGGAGATGTAGGTAAATAAATTAATTCGAGACTGTATCACATAAATATTAATGCATAACTACAATTGCTATATATCATCACATGGCTACACTTAGGCATATAGATATTTCGTTCCACTCATATCAATAATAAAGCCTACCCTATTTTCTTGATCTAAAAATCAGCATGTACAATTATACTAAATAATGTAAATTTATTATAATTAGAACGTTGTCCCCGTGAAATAAACCACACGTATCATCATCATGACCACGTCATCGCGTCCCGTGAGCATGTTTAATTTATGCAAACATTTCGTCGCATTTTGTTATTGAGAAAGTTCCATGAGCTATGTAATTATGATATCACTCATGCTCGTGCACTGCATTTGCATTCATATAGGAACCCCGACCGGAGCTGAAGATCAAGGAGGGCACCAGCTTGAATTGAGCGAGTTTGAGTGTGCTAACTGCGAGCCCAACCAAGGCAAGCCCCGGAGCATAATCCTATGTTTTAAATTTCCGTCTTTATTTCACTTACGTCTATGTTATGTACTGTGCATTTACGTTCAGGAGTTGCTCGGAACTTAGTTGCATTAGATTCCTGTTCCCGTGGTTTTGGTTAGGTATAATCCTGATCGCTAGTTGCTATGCTTAATAAATTATCGGTAGCAACACCGAGTGATTTGGAGATCACCGGTCTAGCGATGAATTATGGTTACCCTCACATGAATAATTGGAGACCGTACGGGGAAGTGCATGTGTAGGATGCGGTGACAAGGTTGGCCCTTGTGCGCCATAGCCCCGTATGTGTCGGTCAAGGACCGTTCGTTGTGACTCCGCGAGCAAGTATTGAGTTGTGTACCAAATGCATACCTTCGTATGGGAGTTGGTAAACTGATGTAACTTGAGAGTCGTAGTGTTGGACGGTCTCTCCACCCTTTGTGCAAAGTGTTGGTCACGGTGGATGCACGGGTTTGTGAGCAGATGGAGGGTGTGTTATTACCCTTGGACCCGACGTTACTGTGGTTGCATGTGGAATGCACACTCGGAGGGCGGACCCGGCTCATATCTATGATAATCTTGTGAAAGGTGGCCATACGTGTTATTCAATGATGCGTATGTCGTGCATTTGGGTTTCCCCTGCAGGGTGTAAATCGATATATATCGCCGTCCCTCGCGGTGATGAGTACCACTTGTCTCGAGCAGATTGCTTCGTAGTAATGAAGAGAATATGAAATTGAAGCTTGCTGTTTTTATAGAAATAAATTATGTATTGCAACCATGTTTGTTAGAGTTGCTCACTAAATTTATGATTATGTTTCCACCCTTTTAAATTGGCTAAAATATGGAAGATACAAAATACATAGGTGCTGTTTTTTTTGCAATTTCAGCAAGCCAAGTCAAGCCCCCTGCATACTAGGGTCGGTTCTTAGAACCATTTTTGACGGGTAAGCCTTGCGGAGTATATTAGGTACTCAGGGTTGCGTTAAACTCATTTTCAGGAACCCCACAGCCCGATTACTGTGATTGTTGCGGGAAGTTTGTGTGTCAAGGTGAGGAACCCCAGGAGTGGACCGTGGAGTGGGTTCCAGCTTCACCGAATCAAGAGTGAGGCCACGCCGTATGGGCTGGTGTGGTTCTCCTAGCTAAGTTGTATATATGTATCGTCGAGATGTTTACGCTTCCGCAAAATGTTCATTAAGTAATGTAACTTAAATCCGCACTCTATGGTACTGTAATCTAAAATTTAAGTTATGGATTGTAATAACGAAGTTATCAAATGCAAAAGTTGGTACTTAAGCACTTAATTATGTTATGGAAATGGCGAATGTATCTTTAATGTACGTGCAATGTACGTTCGCTTCGTCGAATGTCTCCCGATGCGATCCTGTTCGACAATCCCTCTCGTTTTGCGAGGTAGAGGTGTCACAGCTGGTATCGAGCCGTATCGGGATATGCCGTGCATTACGGATCGTTCTAAAAGTCACCAACACGTTTATATGGTGAGGAACGAACTAGAAAGCCCAATTAAGGTCTATAATAGAAGTAGTTGTGGCAAAACTAACCCTGGGTTAGGCTTGTTTAAATTTTGCAACTACGGCCCAGCCCAGGTATGTTTGCATTTAAATTGCGCTCTGTGCCCGCGGAAGTAATAATACGGGACAATGTTGGCTCGTGGCAATCCACGGGGCGGTTCTTTCTATGAACCGTTACTATGAGGAAATGGATGAGATTGTGAAATATTTGTTTTCATAGTTTCTTTTGAATTTGATGTAATGTTTCTGAAATGGTCTTCTGTAGGTACGCTAATCACGAAACATAGATCGTGTAGTTTCTGTGATGAGATCGTGTGCGTGTTGCCACAAAAACGAGTGGTCGGGTATGTACCCCGATCACGCTCTTTTGTTTTGGAAAGGACGTAGGTCAAACGACATTCCATGTCATCATTCATGCCATGCATAATATTTGCATAATACACTTGATCAAGAATATGATCATGAACCACTCACAAAAAATTTCAAAACCATACGTACAAGTAATCTGAAATCGGGCAGAAAATTCACCCGATCGGTACCGAAAACCCTAACCGATTATCGCTTTCACGAAAACGGGCGTAACTTTCAAGTCGTTCACTCAAACGAAACGACCGAATATAATCCGGAAAGCTTATGACGTGTACCATCACACTGTCACAATAACCAGAATAAAAGTGGAATGGAAGTAAGTAAAAATGGCTTACCCGATACCCTGGCAAAAGGTTGCCAGATTTTGCCGAATCGCCGGATTGGCAGATTCGGGTGCCTCACGAAAATCACGATAACTTTTGCATTACTTATCCAAACGAGGTGATCTACCCCATTCTGGAAAGCTCGTAATATGCCCCACAATTTCTCTAGTATCAAGTTGGTCAGAAAAATTCGTTAAGATGGCCGAATATGCAAAAACAGAGAGCTACTTTTATGACCCCGGCATTTCCAGAAACCCTGGCAGAAAAACAGTAGAGCCGGAAATCGCCGTAACTTTTGATCCGCTTAAGCTTTTTACGTGTTTTAGGATGCATTGGAAAGCTTAGGAAATTCTCTAGCATATGGTGATAAGTTTTGGTAATTTTTACTGTTCAAACAGGGGCAAAAATAGGTGATAACAGAGGCAGTTTTCAAAACCCGGTTTACGTCGAAAATGTTTAAGTTTCTGTTATTTCACCGTTCTGATTAAGCACATTATATTGACTCCTTTAATGCTTTAAATGTTAATTATATTGCTGCTTAAAAATGAATTCCTAATCATGATCTATAGATGGATGCGAGACAGCTCATGGCAGAACAGAACCAGTTGAGGTCTGAGGTGGAAGATCTCACTGATCGGCTTACGGACGTCACCGACGACTACTACTTGGCCAAAGATGAGAATAAACAGCTGACTGCCCGTATCACTGAGTTGGAAAAAGAAAACGCTGCCCTGACTGCACGTATCAAGGAAGTGCATGATGATCTCCTCTTCAGTGACAATCTGCGCGCTGTCGCGGATCGGGCAAGGGACCGAGCTCAACAGGAGAAAGTGGAACATGAGCAGATGGCTACCTTCTGTGATGAGGAACGGATTGAGGCGCTGAACGAGCTGAATGCTGCTAAGATAGCTATTGCTCAGAAGGATGAGACCATCCACTCACAGCAGGCAACTATGCAGTTCCTCCACGGGCAGCTCGAGACCGCCCAGACTAATATGAATCAGTTGTTCACGGAGATAGGAAATCTCCAGCACCAATTGGCGGAGTTACAGCAGCACCACCAGGCGTTGCTGGCAGCCCACTGGAACCTGTTGCAGCCACCACCACCGGCAGACAACGGGAATGACGCCGCTAGCGATGCTTCCGACGTGAATAACCCGGAAGATACTGACAGTGATGCCTAGACTGCTGGATAGTGCTAAGGAAAAACTTGTAAAATTAATGGTAGTGCACTAAGAACTAAAACTAGTGGCTTGTACGTACGTAAGAACGTCGCGATCGCTGTGTTTTGTGTAGACATGACAGCGTAGGAGGTATGGATGTTTAGCTAGGCCTGGATAAGTCTGGATGTGTGACCCTGCGCTAGGAAGTGTTAATATCGCGCGCTTTTGTGTACAAATGGGTTGCAAATCAAAATGTATAAACCACTAAGTTTATGTTTAATAAATCTATGTTTCATCCCGTCAAATTCAGATCATAAGGAAATTTTTTCACTACTACGTATGATCTGAAAATTCATGAACAAAAATTGTTATTCCATCAATTTCAGATCATGGCAATTATTCTTCCATGTTAATGCAATCTGAAATTTCATGTCCGAAGCTTTATTCCGTCATTTTCAGCTCCTAATGGAATTTTCCTTCTATGGATTGCATTCTGAAATTTCATGTTCATATCATGTCCTTTAATTATCATCATTGTCTATGGCTCCGAAATGCTGAGACTAATGGTATAATTAAATTGTGTGACAGATGGTGAACACTCGTCGCACGGTGGATCCTTCGGGGAGGGTGCTTCGTCGCAGCCACCTCCTCCACCACCGTTGACTGCTGTGGAGCAACTCGTTCATAATCAGAACGAGATGTTTCGGCTGTTCCTGGCAAGCCAGAACAACAATGCCCAGGCAGCAGCTCCTCCACCGCAGCCCCGTCCCACCTCCTATGGGGATTTCTGGGCGACTCAACCGCCATCCTTCTCGGAAGC
Organism: Chloris gayana; assembly: GCA_031894775.1. Classification (NCBI taxonomy): domain Eukaryota; kingdom Viridiplantae; phylum Streptophyta; class Magnoliopsida; order Poales; family Poaceae; genus Chloris; species Chloris gayana. Next base: position 382,114 of record JAUNZO010005079.1, read on the forward strand.
AAAGGACCCCCTGGAAGCGGATAATTTTCTACGTATTGTGGAGTCCAAGTTTGCTCTCCTGAACTGCACCGAGCACCAGAAGACTCTGTTTGCAGCACAGCAGCTCCGTGGGTCGGCCAGTGCGTGGTGGGCAAACTACACCGCTGCACTCCCCGCGGATCACCAGGTGCTCTGGCCGGAATTCTCTGCAGCCTTCCGTGCACACCACATCCCCGACGGTGTCATGAGAAGGAAGCTTCAGGAATTTGTTGACCTGAAGCAAGGCTCCAGCACTGTGCAAGAGTATGCTCGGAAATTCAACTATCTTCCTCAGTATGCTTCTTATCACGCCGATATCGACGCGAAGAAGCGTGAGTGCTTTCGGAAGGGCCTGAATCCGAAGCTGCAAGACCGTCTTGCTCTCTTGAATGGCACGTTCAATGAATTGGTCAATGCCGCTATTGTGCAAGAGGACGCTATCCGCGTCAATCAAGATGACAAGAAGAGGAAACGCACCGCTGGAAGTTCATCCGGTGCGCCATCTCACAAGTTCAAGCTTGCAGTAACCAGCCCCACTGGTCAGAAATTTCGTGTCCCGGTGCCTCCAATGGGTGGGCAACGCACTACGTTCCAGCAACCTTATCGTGCGCCCCACAATTCGTATCAACACCGCGGTCATCAGCATTCCTCGCAGCAGCACCACCAGAGTGCCGGACCATCCTCGCAGCAACCGTGCTTTAATTGTGACGGTGTTGGTCATTTCATCAGAGAGTGCCCACATCCTCACCGCAATAACGGCAACAATGGTGGGAATAATCAAAATCAGCACCACCGCGATAACAATGGCAATAATAATAACCGCGGCAACAACCACAACAACCACAACAAAACCCCCACCAAGATTGGCCGTGTGAATTTTACTACGGTCGAAGATATGCAAGCCGGAGAACCAGTCCTCTCGGGTATGTTTTCCATTTCCGAACATCCCACTTTCGTTCTTTTCGATTCCGGCGCCACACATGATTTTATTAGTCAGGCCTGTGTGGACAAATTGCATCTATCGTCTACCGTCTTGCAAACTCCCTACACTATCACCTCTCCCGGTGGCCTCATTCACACCAACCGTGAAGCAAGAAACGTTCCCCTTGAACTTGCCGGAAATACCTACCTCTCGCCACTAATTATTCTAAATGGTCAAGGAATAGATGTGATATTAGGAATGAAATGGATGAAACGACATAGAGCTGTCCTACACATAGATACACGGGAAGTACATTTAAATTCACCTCTATACGGCCCGTCTATCCTCTCATTGCAGTGTCCAAAAATTTTTAGAACCCAAATTCAGCACCTAGAAGCAAAGAAATTAGAGGACATACCGGTAGTGTGTGAGTTTCCCGATGTATTCCCGGACGATTTGCCGGGCATGCCACCTGATCGGGAAGTGGAATTTAAAATTAAACTTCAACCCGGTACCGCACCGATATCTAGAAGATCCTATAAAATGGCTCCAAATGAATTAGCTGAACTTAAAGAGCAACTCAACGACCTTATGGACAAGGGGTACATTCGCCCAAGTGCTTCACCTTGGGGCGGCCCCGCTCTGTTTGTGAAAAAGAAAGATAAATCCCTAAGGTTATGTATCGATTATCGACCCCTCAATGCGGTAACCATCAAAAATAAGTATCCCCTCCCGCGAATTGATATGTTGTTTGATCAATTAGTTGGTGCAAGGGTATTCTCCAAAATTGATCTTCGCTCCGGCTATCACCAAATTAAAATTCGGCCAGAAGATATTCCTAAAACCGCTTTCTCTACGAGATATGGACTTTTTGAATACCTCGTAATGTCTTTCGGATCGACAAATGCACCGGCCTATTTCATGTACCTCATGAACTCGGTATTCATGCCGGAGTTGGACAAGTTCGTGGTGGTATTTATTGATGATATCCTCATTTATTCCAAGTCGGTGGAAGATACATGCTGAACACCTCCGCATTGTGCTTCAACGACTACGAGATCATCAACTTTATGCAAAATTCAGCAAGTGTGAATTTTGGTTGGATCGAGTTCCGTTCTTGGGTCATATTATTTCAGCAGAGGGAATTTCAGTCGACCCTAGTAAAGTTGATGAAGTGCTGAATTAGAATACTCCTAGAACCGTTAAGCACATCCGTAGTTTTCTCGGACTTGCCGGATATTATCGGAAATTCATCCCAAATTTTTCTATCATCTCCAAGCCCATGACAAAATTATTGGAGAAAGATTCTACCTTTAAATGGAGTCCGGAATGTGAAAATGCTTTCCAAACCTTGAAGAAGCATTTAACCACCGCTCCAGTTCTAACTCAACCCGACATCCCAACCGTTCGACGTATATTGTGATGCGTCCGACATAGGATTGGGTTGTGTTCTCATGCAAGAAGACCGAGTTATTGCTTACGCATCCCGTCAGCTCCGCAAGCATGAAAAGCATTATCCTACTCATGATCTTGAATTGTCATCGGTAGTTCTTGCTCTCAAAACTTGGAGGCATTATCTCCTAGGAAATCTTGTGCATCTCTACACCGATCATAAAAGTCTCAAATATATTTTCACTCAGCAAGAATTAAATATGTGGCAACGAAGATGGCTGGAATTAATAAAAGACTATGAATTGGAAATTCATTACCATCCCGGAAAGGCTAATGTGGTTGCTGATGCATTAAGCCGCAAACACCAATGCAATCAACTCGAAATCTGCTCTATGGAGAATTTCAGCAAATCTGAAAATGAAATTTGTCCCTACCTTCATATCATTCCTTATGGTGCATTGCACAATTTGGCTCTTGTTCCTACTCTCCGAGAAGAAATTATTGAAGCCCAGAAAAAGGATGAGGGTATGGAACACATCCGACAAAAATTGGGTACCGAAAAGGCTAAGTGTTTCCGTCAAGATGAAAATGGAGTCTTGTGGTTTAATAACCGTCTCGTTGTTCCAAAGGATATGGAACTACGAAAGAAAATTCTTGACGAAGCACATCTGTCTAAATATTCCATACACCCCGGTAGTAACAAGATGTACCGTGGGTTGAGAGAAAAATTTTGGTGGACTCGCATGAAGCGAGAAGTGGCTCGTTATGTTGCCGAGTGTGACACTTGCCAACGAGTCAAGGCTGATCATCTGAAGAAAGCCGGACTACTGCATCCATTAAAAATTCCCGCTTGGAAATGGGAAGACATAGCTATGGATTTTGTTGTTGGGTTACCTCTCACATCCAAGAAACATGATTCCATATGGGTAATCGTCGATAGGTTGACGAAATCAGCACACTTCATTCCGGTACACACCACCTACAGTGCTAAGAAGTATGCTGAATTGTATATTGCCCGTGTGCTATGTTTGCATGGTGTGCCAAAGACTATTATTTCAGATCGCGGTCCGCAATTTGTTTCTCGATTTTGGGAACAATTGCATGCTAGTCTTGGCACTACCTTAATCCGGAGCTCTGCATATCATCCTCAAACCGATGGACAATCGGAAAGATTAATCCAATATTTGGAAGATATGTTGAGAGCCTGTGCTTTAACACAAAAGGAAAATTGGGATGATCAGTTACCTTTCATTGAATTTTCCTACAACAATAGTTATCAAGAAAGCTCTGGAGTCACTCCCTTTGAGGCGCTATACGGACATTCTTGCCGTACGCCGTTAAATTGGTCCGAGTCGGGCGAAAGAACAATATTTGGTCCGGATATTGTTAAGCAAGCCGAGGAAAAAGTGAGGGAAATACAAGCTAATATGAAAGCTGCTCAATCCCGCCAAATAAGTTATGCAAATAAAAGGAGACGCCCGCTGGAATTTGAGGTCAATGATCATGTCTACCTTCGAGTCTCTCCAAATAAAGGTGTGTCACGCTTTGGAATAAAAGGAAAACTTGCTCCACGTTATATTGGACCTTATCCGATCGTAGAGAAGTTTAGCCCCGTGGCATATCGTTTGCAATTGCCGGAAAACTTGGAACGTGTGCACAATGTGTTTCACGTATCTCAACTCAAGAAATGTCTAAAACCACCCATCGATGTCGTCATCCCCGACACCGAGCAATTGCAAGAGGATTTATCTTATCCAGAAACTCCCGTCCGGATTCTCGATAAAAAGGATCGTGTTACTCGCAACCGCACTATCACCTTCTATAAAGTGCAATGGAGTAATCACACCGAGGATGAAGCCACTTGGGAATAAGAGGAATTTCTGGGAAATCATTTTCCCGAGTTCCCGGCTTCGCAATCGAGGTAACGCCGCACCCCACCATCAATTCTTATTTCACCGATCCTAATCTCGGGACGAGATTTCTTTAAGGGGAGGGCTGTGACACCCCGTGTCACAAATTCATAATCTCACAGTGCTAATAACTAAATTGCATGTGAAAAATACTAATCAGTGGTCAAAGTCACATGAAATACCACCTTAGGGTTTCATTAGGGTTTTTCTTGCCCAAAACCCTAGCTATTGAGATCTCTAACATTTCCTATGATGGTAACCCCAAATTTTTGCACAATCTAGTAGAGCACATCAAGCTAAGATTTTAGGGCATTTTTCCTGAATTGGAGTGGCACAAATTCATAGAAAAATCCAAACCCAATTTAAAACAGCACCTGTTCATTAATTTTTATAAAATTCTACAATTCGAATCTGAACTTTTGCCTATAACAAAAGTTGTTCCTCATAATACCATTGTGACATCCCCTCCGGGATACCCAGGACTCGGTACAGGGGGACACTCGACGCAGCGAGTTACAACAGTTCATCATCTCATACAAGCTAGAATATATACATCATGGTATAATACAACCAGGTTTTCGAAATACAAACATTGTACAGCGGAAGTATAATACATTAATGAAGTTTAACAACCTACGAGTCTTGCAGCGGAAACTTGCACTTTATATACCAAAAATACTACGAAGCGTCATCGTGATGTACCTGAGCCCGTCGTACACCACGGTCCTATCCTTCACGGCGTCGGGCTCCATTCCCATTGGAGGGAACCTCCCTCGGGACAATGCTCCTGTTCCGGAAAGCTACGATACGAGTCGTGGAAGTACGACTCGGGTCCCGAAAACATAACGAGCAAACCCCGAGTATTCTAATACTCAGCAAGACCGACCCGTCAACGAGGCACGCTAAGGCCGACGCCTAGTATGCAAAGGCTTTCAGGTCGTGGAGTTGACTCTTTTGCGAAAATAGCACTAATGGTTGATCCTTACTTTCAAGTTTTAGCTCAGGTTAAGTTCAATAGGAAACAAGGTTCAGCAGTCTACAACTACTGCATTCAAGTTTGCAAGAAAAGATCAGAATAGACCATTATTCCTTCCATCTCTCATCTTCATCTTCCAGCTTGATTACTACGATGTGACGAGCTGAACAAGCGGTACTCATTACTGCGAGGGACAGCGATTCGAATCGATTTATACCAGCTGGCAAAACCCGACTACACGACGTATACGCATCACACCGATCGTATACGACAACTTTCCCGCTAGCACCTGACAGCGGACTAGCCATTTCCAACTCCCCGGAAGTATGGCGACGCCACGACTTCCCTCGTGGTCGACCCATCTCCCTCCCGTGAGACTATCCTCTCACCGACAACCGATAAAAGAGAGCCGGCTACGCTACATCTCTCGGGGCGATAGGGTACATCAGCTTGCTCGGGCCCATGATACCAGCATGTAGTGCGGTACGTTCAAACTTGTTCAACTAAGCCGACAACGGTACGGTCCTTGACCGACACGGACGGGGCTACCACCTTGCAAGACCTCAACCGTCTTGCCCTTTCTCCTACGGGGCCCGTCCGGTCTCGGCTTATTACCATCTTCACTTCCATTCTCATCTTTCTCTTATCATTCTTCTTAGCATCAGAATTGAACCAGTCATTATCCTATCTCTCGCGACTAGTGTCATCACCACTCGACTTCTACCGATGCCCTAGGACATAAGCTTAGCAGTTATCGAACTCGATTGAGCTACCTGTACCAGTATAACATAAACAAATGGAAACCTATCTCATGCATCTAGGGTATCAAGCAATTCCTATAACCTAATGCACAATCACGACTCAATAACTCGTGATAAAAGAAAAGACTTTAAAAACATAGGTGGGATGCACCGGGGCTTGCCTGGATTCGCGTCGGAGTTAGTTCCTCGGTGTCTTGGTCGACTCCGAGATTTCCCGTCTTCGCTTCGACCTCGGACGGAACCTCGATCACCTCGAAACCTAGGTCGACCAACAATACGTCGCGAATCACGACCATGCATGCATGAATGAATATGATATGATTATGCAAGGGTTTCCTTAAATACGTCCATCAACTAACCATTATCGATTAATTATGTTCAGTAATTAACAACTAACAACTAACAATTAATCATGCTCATTAACTATTACTTAATCCTGGTCATTAATTAACAACTAATCTTGTTTATTAGTTAACAAATACTCATGCTCATTAATTAACAATTAATCATTAATCATTAATCAACTATAGGTATTAACACATAGAGTATTAAACTGGGATTACATGAAATGACGGTGTTTATGTTGAATTTTGGAAAATAAACTTTAACAAAAACTTTCGTCTGCAAGTATCTCTAATTTTTAAAGAAAATTATTTTTCAAAATTAAATAATAATTAGGATAAAATAATAGATTATCTTAATCGAAGAAAGGTAATTAATTAAACTATGAAATTATAATTTCTCAAAATAGGTATTTGAATACATAAATAAATAGAGAATAATTTTATTAGTCTAATGAACTTTGTTTGACATTTTTCTGATTTTTGTGGAATTTTCTACGAATTTTCGAAGTTTGAAACAATCTGGAAATTGAATAAATTCAAAAAGGAACAGGGGCTTACTTTCGGCCGGAACTAAGTTGGCCCGGTTGTGGGCGGCCCATGATGCACGCGGCCCAGCTCGGGCCGAGCTCGCCTGCCATGGCGAGTAGCGGCCGGAGGACGGCGGCGGCGTCGCCGGAGGAGTGCGGGAAGAGGGGAGGCAACACGGGAAGGGGTCTAGAGACTCGGGACGACGTGGAGATCCCGGTGGTGGGGTCCGCTTCACCGGAAGATGACCGGAGACATGCCTACGACGAACGGCGGCCGGAGGAGAAGTTCGTCGGCGTCTAGCGCCCACCGTACTCAACCAAAAGACGAGGGAATTGCGTCCGGAGCTTCATAGGAACATGACGAGCACCGGCACGCAGTTGCTTGAGCTCGGGAATTGCGGGAACCCGGAGTTCACCGCGGAGGTGAAGACGGCGACGGTAGAAGCTCGTAGCGGATGACGAAATTGGGCCGAACCCGGGGACGGAGCACCCTACGGATTACCATGGAGGAAGAAGAGTAAGTTTGGAACACCCGGAATCAAGAATCGCAGCACGAGACGGATCATGGAGGGAGAATTAGAAGAAATCCCGGTGGCCGACGGTCACACATTCTTGACGAAGAACGGGTTCGATCTCTAGGGGTAGAGCGAAGTATCCCGATTGGTGGCCATGGGGGTGCAGCATGTCTTTACGGAACTTTTGGTGGTGGCAACTCTTGGGGAGACGACCCGAGGCGGCCGGACGGCGAAGATGCAGGAGGAGCGGACAAGGTGCTTCGGGTGCGGTTACGGGAAGAGAAGAAAAGAACGCGGGCTCTGGTTTTTATCCGGGCGAATAGAGAGTTGAGGTGGCGCCGGAGCCGCTGCGTGTCACCAGCGAGGGGAGGGCGCGCGGCCGGAGGGCCAGCGCAGCTCGGGGAAGAGGCGGTGCGGGAGGGTCGGTTCGGGGAAGAAGAAAGAAGATTGGCCACCGGCTCTGTTTTGGTAAATTTTGCAAGAACGTCCTTCCGTTTTTACTTAATTGAAAAACATACTTCGAAGGCTCGAAAAATTATGCGAAAAATCAGGGATACATTTGAGAATATTCTGGATCTTTTTCCTTTTAGGACGAAGTTCAAATTCCAAATAAATTTTGGATCAAAAATTCAAGTTGAAAATTAAAAAGAGAAACTTTCATTATTTCTTGTAGACCTTTTTACAAAATAAAATAATTTCGTATCAACTCCATAAATCTCTTATTTTTATGTTTAATCAACAGAAAATGTTAAACTCCAAAATTTCTTTTATTTAATTTCTCCTTTTAAGAACTAAATTTTTAACTTAGGTTATCGTTATCATTTTATATGCATTTTTTTTAACACCAAAAGAATTAGTTTTAAAAATGCAACATGATGACATGATCATGAATGACATGAGATGCACTTTTATTTGTGAGGGTTGTTACAGCCCTCCCCCTTACAGGAATCTCGTCCCGAGATTCACGATGGAAGCGACTAGACGATAGTGCTAAAGAACTCGGGGTAGTTGGATCGGAGAAACTCTTCTTGTTCCCAAGTAGCTTCAGCTTCGAGTGATTACTCCATTGAATCTTGTAGAACTTGTTGGTCCGATGTCGAGTCACTCGATCCTTGGTGTCGAGAACTTTGACTGGACGTTCGTCATATGTCAAGTCCGGTCTGTAATCTGTTCTACTTCAGTTGTCGGTATATCCACCGGTGGTTTCAAACACTTCTTCGGTTAAGATACGTGGAATATGTTGTGTATACCCGACAAGTGGGTCGGCAACTCCAAACGATATGCCACAGCTGCACATCTTCCTAGGATTGGAAAAGGTCCAATGTATCGTGGTGCTAACTTGCCCTTGATTCCAAACCTTTGAACACCTTTGGTAGGAGATACTCGAAGATAGATTTGGTCTCCAACCTTGAATACTAACACTTGACGTCTTTTATCGGCATAGCTGATCCGTCGAGATTTAGCTCTCTTGAGGTTCTGTTGAATGAGACGTACTTGTTCCTCTCGCATCTTTTACCACGTCGGGTCCGAAGATTACCCTTTCTCCACTTTCGGACCAATTCAATGGTGTGCGACAGCTACGTCCATACGAGTGTTTGGAACGGTGACATTCCGGCACTCTCTTGATAGCTGTTGTTGTATGAGAACTCGCCAGCGGTAAACATTTCTCCCAATCTTTACCGTAGGTCAAAACACATGCTCGAAGCATATCCTCGAGATATTGATTGATTCTTTCTGTTTGTCCATCCGTTTGGGGGTGATAAGTCGAGCTTCGAATTAACTTCGTTCCCAATGTCTCATGCAGTTGTTCCCAAAATCTAGAGACAAATTGAGCTCCTCGATCCGAGATGATGGTCTTGGGTACTCCATGCAAACATAGAATACGTGAAATATATAGATCTGCATATTGCTTGGTCTTGTAGTTGGTATGTACCGGTATAAAGTGAGTCTGTCTTGGTCAATCGGTCAACTATGACCCGGATGGAGTCGTGCTTCCGTGGAGTCATTGGTAATCCAACAATAAAGTCCATGCTGATATCTTCCCATTTCCATTCAGGTATGCTCGGAGGTTGAAGTGGACCTGCTTGCTTCAAATCCTCTGCTTTGACACGTCGACATGTATCACACTCGTTGACGTACCTTGCTATCTCTCGCTTCATTCTTGTCCACCAAAATCTCTTCTTCAGGTCCTGATACATTTTGTTGGTTCCAGGATGAATAGAATATTTGGACGTATGGGCTTCATCCATTATCTTCTTGCGAAGTTCCAAGTTCTTAGGCACTACTAGCCTATTCTTGAACCGAGATAACACCTTCGTCATCTATTTGGAAACACTTGACTTCACCCTTCCGGAGTCGTCTTCGATGTGTTCCATACCAGCATCCTTCTGCTGAGCTGCTACCACTTCTTCACGAATGGTAGGAATAAGAGCCAGATTTGTCAATGCTCCATATGGAATAATCCGCAGATTCGGCTCTTCACTTCCTTGTGGAGATGTTTGAATCATGAGTCGAGCCATGAGATTATTGCAGTGAACCTTGCGACTTAATGCATCAGCTACCACGTTTGCCTTGCCTGGGTGGTAGTGAATCTCTATCTCATAATCCTTTATCAGCTCTAACCATCTTCGTTGGCACATGTTTAGATCCGCTTGAGTGAAGATGTACTTGAGACTCTTGTGGTCCGTGTATAGATGTACTAAATTTCCCAAGAGGTAATGCCTCCAACTCTTCAATGCAAGAACCACTCGCTGCTAATTTCAGGTCATGTGTGGGATAGTGTTCCTCATGACGCCTGAGTTGTCGAGAGGCATAAGCGATCACTCGACCTTCCTGCATTAGAACACATCCAAGTCCTGTTCCGGATGCATCACAAGTATACATCAAAAGGCTTCGTCGGATCCGGCTGAGCGAGTACTGGGGCTGTTGTCGACAATTTCCTTAATGTCCGAAAAGCTTCTTCACATTCTTTGCTCCATACATACTTCTTATCCTTTTCCAGTAGTTTAGTCATTGGCTTGGCTATCTTCGAGAAGTTGGGAATAAACCTTCCGTAGTAACCAGCCGATCCTAAGAAACTTCGATTTGCGAAACCGACTTCGGCGGTTTCCAATCCAACACGTCTTGAACTTTGCCAGGATCAACTACTACTCCTTCGGCTGATATCACATGCCCTAGAAATGGTACTTCCTTCAGCCAAAACTCACACTTGCTAAACTTGGCGTATAGTCGGTGATCCCTTAGTCGTTGCAACACAGACTCTTAAGTGATTGGCATGTTTCTCTTCGACTTGGAATAGATCAAGATGTCGTCAATGAATACCACGACAAACTTGTCCAGCTCGGGCATGAATACGGAATTCATGAGGTACATAAAGTGTGCTTGGTGCATTTGTCAATCCAAATGACATCACCAGGTACTCATAAAGTCCATATCTTGTGGAGAATGCGGTCTTTGGTATGTCTTCGGTTCTTATCTTAATCTGGTGATATCCTGAGCGGAGATCTATCTTGGAGAAGATTTTGGCTCCCATCGGTTGATCAAACAAGATATCTATCCTCCGAAGAGGGTACTTGTTCTTGATGGTAACGGCATTCAAAGGCCTATAATCCACACATAGTCTTAATGTCTTGTCTTTCTTCTTCACGAATAAAGCTGGGCATCCCCAGGGTGACGAACTTGGGCGAATATATCCCTTGTCCAATAATTCTTTTAATTGCACCTTCAACTCGGCTAACTCGTTTGGTGGCATCCGATACGGTCTTCTTGATATTGGTGCTCGTTCCAGGTTGTAGCTCTATCTTAAACTCTACCGCTCTATCCGCGGTAAACCCGGTAAGTCTTCCGGAAATACATCCGGGTACTCACACACTATAGAAATTTTGGTTTGCAAAAGTACCAAGAGAATTAATTTTTATGAGCAAAATACAGAATAGGGAGGCGATGGCAGAATCGTAAATAGCTGGGAATCCAATTCGAACAGGGCGGCAAAGTGGCTAGGGCCACCGTCGGCGGCGCTCGCCGCCGGCGCCCATGCTGGGTTAGGCGCCGCCCTGTCCTCGCAGCGTTGTGCCCCACCACGCGTCGAGCATCGCACCCTTTTCCTTCGCCCGGAAGCATGCTCGCGCGGCCGTCGATGGCCCCGGAGAGCTTCCGCCATGGTCGCCGTCCGGCCTTTCCCGTGCGCCGCCTCTCCCCGCACCGTAGCCCCCGGTCCGGACCAGCTCCGCACCTCCTCTCGCGTGCCAAAAGCTCCGCCCTAACCCTAGCTACCTCCCTTGAGCACGCGCCACCCCGTCCCGCGACACCGCGCCCGGATTTCATCCTTCTTCCTCCCCGCCACCGTCCGCCATTGACGCCGATTCGTCTCACACGGTGAGCCTTTACGCAATTCCTTTCGTCCTTGGCTTGTGGTCTCCTTTGCGAACTCATCACTAGCTTCCCCCCCCTCTCGGTGCGGTCGTTCGTTGGGAACGACGTCAGCCGCGCCGTCGCCCGCAGCCGTCCTCCACCTCCACGACGATGCGCCGCCTCGGTGAGCCTCTTAGGCTTTGGGGCCCCGTGGCGCATGTGCGGGACCTCTCTCGGTCCTTACCAGCCCGCGCGCCCCTTCTCTCTCGCCTCCACTCGCCGCCGGCGGCTCGCCACACACCGCGCACGGCGCACGCCGTGCACACCACGGCCGCCCGGCCGCGTCTGCGCACTTAGGAAAAATTTCGATCGCGCTAGCCAAGCTAAAACCGTGAGCGTCAAGGATTTTAAAAATTTCATAACTTTAAATATACGCCACGGATTTGAACGATTCAAAGTGTTTTGAAAATCTTGTAACTTATACTTTAATATGGAGTACATGAACACATATAGTTATGTAGTAAAAATGATTTTTGAGCAAGTTTAATATGCTATCGTGACCACGCTGCCTAACAAGATGGGATTTTAAAAATCGTGTAACTTTCATATCCTGTATCCAAATTTCATGAACAAAGGCTCGTTGGAAAGTAGATGATGTACACTTTGACGTGGTAGCATAATCCAAGTACCTCCTTTGTAAAAAAATAAAGATACGAGTACTCCAAAGTGCTAATCTGTTATGGTCTCTTGAGAACTTGGCGTTTTTGAAATTCGATAACTTTCAAAATACAAATCCAAATAAGGCAAATCCACATCCGTTGTAATCCTTGGAACACGTACTTTACATGACCCTACATGGTTCACCTAAGTTCTATAGCCAAATTTTGAAATTAAAGCACCTTAAGATGGCAATGGTGCTCGATATTTAGAGAGGTGATGAGAGCTTCACCCTAAGACATGAGCGTCAACCTTTTTCACATTAATTAATGAAGACAAGATTGGTAATGATTATACCAGGAGATGTAGGTAAATAAATTAATTCGAGACTGTATCACATAAATATTAATGCATAACTACAATTGCTATATATCATCACATGGCTACACTTAGGCATATAGATATTTCGTTCCACTCATATCAATAATAAAGCCTACCCTATTTTCTTGATCTAAAAATCAGCATGTACAATTATACTAAATAATGTAAATTTATTATAATTAGAACGTTGTCCCCGTGAAATAAACCACACGTATCATCATCATGACCACGTCATCGCGTCCCGTGAGCATGTTTAATTTATGCAAACATTTCGTCGCATTTTGTTATTGAGAAAGTTCCATGAGCTATGTAATTATGATATCACTCATGCTCATGCACTGCATTTGCATTCATATAGGAACCCCGACCGGAGCTGAAGATCAAGGAGGGCACCAGCTTGAATTGAGCGAGTTTGAGTGTGCTAACTGCGAGCCCAACCAAGGCAAGCCCCGGAGCATAATCCTATGTTTTAAATTTCCGTCTTTATTTCACTTACGTCTATGTTATGTACTGTGCATTTACGTTCAGGAGTTACTCGGAACTTAGTTGCATTAGATTCCTGTTCCCGTGGTTTTGGTTAGGTATAATCCCGATCACTAGTTGCTATGCTTAATAAATTATCGGTAGCAACACCGATTGATTTGGAGATCACCGGTCTAGGGATGAATTATGGTTACCCTCACATGAATAATTGGAGACCGTACGGGAAGTGCATGTGTAGGATGCGGTGACAAGGTTGGCCCTTGTGCGCCATAGCCTCGTATGTGTCGGTCAAGGATCGTTCGTTGCGACTCCGCGAGCAAGTATTGAGTTGTGTACCAAATGCATACCTATGTATGGGAGTTGGTAAACTGATGTAACTTGAGAGTCGTAGTGTTGGACGGTCTCTCCACCCTTTGTGCAAAGTGTTGGTCACGATGGATGCACGGGTTTGTGAGCAGATGGAGGGCTTGGACCCGACGTTACTCGTGGTTGCATGTGGAATGTACACTCGGAGGGCGGACCCGGCTCATATCTATGATAATCTTGTGAAAGGTGGCCATACGTGTTCTTAAATGATACGTATGTCGTGCATTTGAGTTTCCCTGCAGGGTGTAAATCGATATATATCGCCGTCCCTCACGGTGATGAGTACCACTTGTCTCGAGCAGATTGCTTCGTAGTAATGAAGAGAATATGAAATTGAAGCTTGCTGTTTTTATAGAAATAAATTATGTATTGCAACCATGTTTGTTAGAGTTGCTCACTAAATTTATGATTATGTTTCCACCCTTTTAAATTGGCTAAAATATGGAAGATACAAAATACATAGGTGCTGTTTTTTTTGCAATTTCAGCAAGCCAAGTCAAGCCCCCTGCATACTAGGGTCGGTTCTTAGAACCATTTTTGGCGGGTAAGCCTTGCGGAGTATATTAGATACTCGGGGTTGCGTTAAACTCATTTTCAGGAACCCCGCAGCCCGATTACTCGTGATTGTTGCGGGAAGTTTGTGTGTCAAGGTGAGGAACCCCAGGAGTGGACCGTGGAGTGGGTTCCAGCTTCACCGAATCAAGAGTGAGGCCACGCCGTATGGGCTGGTGTGGTTCTCCTAGCTAAGTTGTATATATGTATCGTCGAGATGTTTACGCTTCCGCAAAATGTTCATTAAGTAATGTAACTTAAATCCGCACTCTATGGTACTGTAATCTGAAATTTAAGTTATGAATTGTAATAACGAAGTTATCAAATGCAAAAGTTGCTACTTAAGGACTTAATTATGTTATGGAAATGGAGAATGTATCTTTAATGTACGTGCAATGTACGTTCGCTTCGTCGAATGTCTCCCGATGCGATCGTGTTCGGTAGGGGTGTCACAGTGGGTGACCTTGTGTACCTTCGAGTCTCACCTACCAAGGGTGTACAAAGGTTTGGCGTGAGAGACAAGCTCTCACCGCGCTACATAGGACCCTACCCCATTGTGGCCGGATGTGGTGGTGTTGCTTATAAACTTGATCTGCACGACATCTGTCGCTGGTGTGCATGATGTATTCCATGTCTCACGGATGAAGAAATACCTCAAAGCACCCGTTGACCGAGTGTTGGATGAAGTAGTACCACTGCAGTCCGACTTGACTTACTCCGAGCGGCGGTCGGGATAGTGGATACCAAAGAGAGAATTACCCGACATGGCACTCGAGAGATTCTTCAAGGTCCAGTGGAGTCACCACTCCGCAAGGGAGGCTACGTGGGAGTCTGAAGATTTTCTTCGCACTCACTACCCGAAGTTCCCGCTCGATCCTAGAGGTACGCAAATCACCTCCTCCTTGCTTAATCTTAATCTCGGGGTGAGATTTTCTTTAGGGGAGGGCTGTGACACTCTGTGTCACATTTTTGTGAGTTAGCATTTTTAAAACTGAGCTGAGGTCTAGTAGAACCCCTCCAAGAGAGTTCATTGACATGCACTATGGTTTGGGCTGTAAATAAATTCAAATACACTTCGGATTAAACTACAACTCAAATTTTTACAACATAAGTAAGGTCAACCAAAAATATATGTTGTAGAGCATGTCAAAAGAAAAATCTAGGACAGAACCCCACTGGATTTCATCGAGGTTTGATACCTCAAATAAATCAGAGAAGCTTAACTTTTAAGCATTTTCTCTGGATTTTCAGAATTTTTCTAGAACGAATTTTGGAGCAAACTCGACGTGCATGTCAGTTTCTCAAATTGATCTATTTAGGAAAATTGTCCTTTTTAATTTTTGAGCCTGGGAAGGTCCTGAATTTGAATTTTTAAATTCAGGTTTGGCCACGGTTTGAAAATGAGAGAAAAAGAATGATGCCGGTGGCATATTTCCGCCGGCCCCGCCTGTCGGCCTCTCCAAGGCGAGGCACGGGCGAGCCACGCGCCGGTGTGGGCCGTACGCCGGCGCCGCGTGGACGACACCCCCGGCCGCGTCCCCACCTGGTCGGAGGGACAAGAGGGATGTCCAGAGCCCTGGTTGGAACCTTCCCCCATTTCCCTCACTCCTCCTTTCTTCTTCCCCCTTGCCTCCACCCGTCCGCCATTGCCACCCGAGCTGGGAGCTCGACGCCCGGCCACCCTGCTCCCTCTCTAGCCGAGCCACTCCGCCCCAAGCTCGACCGACATCCTCCTCGCTCCACGTAGTTGTTTCCCCAAAAACCATGGAGTAAATCGGGCAAATTTCGTGGGAGCCCGCTCGTCACCTCCGACCGTCGCCACCCGATTCCGCCCTCTCCGGTGAGCCGTTTTCCCCAAGTTTCGTTCCGGTGCGTGCGCGCCTCGGTGGGGTACCTTCCAAAGCTCTAACCCGCCTCTTTTGTCCACCGAGGTCGCCGGCATTTGGTTTCTTCCCCAGCCCTCACCGTCCGCCGCGCCGCCCTCCGTCGAGCTCCACCTCCGAGGCCGGCTCATCCAAGGGGAAGACCATGACGGTGAAGGCCGTGCTTCGTGAAGCTCCACGGCCAAGCCGCTCCGCCATCCGTCCCTTTCCCCGCGACGAGCACCCCCGTCGGAGCCCCTTCCGGTGAGCCGCACCCCTCCGGACCCCTCCGGACGGTTCCCCATGGTGCGCTGCCCCTCGCAGGCTACCTCCCGGCCCATGCGCAGCCCTCCGGCGCCGTTCGGCCACCGCGCCGCCGCCCACGGCCGCGCGCCGGTGAGGCCACGGGCGGGCCATACGGCCCAGGATCCCGTGTGGCCACAGCCACACGTGGATCCGAAACCCTGTGGTCCCCGAGTGTGACACCCCGGCGCGGGATTTATTTTTAAATGCCAATGGCAATTTTGTGAACAGAGCAGAAATTGTTTTAAACTTAGAAAATTCATATCTAGAGTTCTAGACCTCGAAATATTGCAAACCAAATTTTGTTGGACTCCTTGACACATGTACTATTTTATAGTGCATTTAGTTTGGCATGTTCAGAGGCAATTTAATTAGGATAAATTCCTTTTTGGAAGTTCAAGTTAAATGCTTAGTTAATTGTTTAATTGCCCCAAATTATGAAGCTTAATTTAATTATTATCCATAGCATATGCTTAAGGATCAGAGGTAATTTAATTGCTATTTTACCTAGTTTTGCTAGGATTATTGAATTATTCTCTTGCACATATGATAATGATTTAAATGCTTCATGGGAGTTGATAAAGTAAATTAAATTTGTTAATTGCAATTAAATCATTTCACCTCGCTGAACACTAAGTTATTTTATACTCGCTAATCATGTGTATTTGATGAAATTCGCACGTATTCCATAAAATATTCAAATCATGTTTTCATCAAATTTACACATCGACTTTGCATCATGTAGTCATGGTGGTGAACGCGGTGACCAGTGAGGAGGAGCGTAAGCTGCTGCTGTTGTTGACCCAGCTGCTGTAACACCCAAGTTTATTATTTCGGGATGTGAGTTTTTTCGAAAAAAAGATTTCATTTATTTAAATTCAAACATTTTAAGATATGTTTTTATATCAAAGGAATTAATTTAATCTTGAAAAGTCGTAGGATTTAATTTTTTTAAGCTGTTTAAAGGTTTTAGTTTAAATGACTATAAAAAGCATTTATTTTATCTTTTAAATAATTAGTTCTTTTAAATAAAGACTTCCATATTTCATTTTTTTCTCTCTCTTTTCCCGGAAGGAGTTTTTGAATACTGTCTTTAACTAGAATTCTTACTTTACTTACAAAGGCACATACGAATTTATTTAGAAATTAAATTAAATGCTTTGTTTAATTTCCCTCGATGGGTCGATTTGTTTTCTTTTCTCTATTTTCCATTTCCCCTTCGGACCATTTTCTTTACCTTGTCACGCAACCGACCCAGCCTACCAGTGCAAACACAACGCACCAGGGTGAAGCCCCGGCCATGCACTTGGCCCAGCACGAAGGCCAAACCCCGCAGCCCAGTGCAGCCCAGCACCTCCCCCTGCCCCTTCGTTCTCCTCTCGCCAAACAGAAAACGCCGCCGCCACCGGAACCAACCGCGCCGTCGTTTTCCATTCCAGCTCACCGTGCCGTTTTGCTCAACGGACAGGACCCACGCGACGCCCCTGCTTCCCCTCCTCCACTCCTGGGCAGCAGCGCACGAAACGGTGCGCCGTAGTGCGCTCTAGTGGGCAGCAATGGCACTGCCTGCCATTAAACTCTGACGAGCTCAATTCTCCTCGCCTCGCTCCGTTTCTCCCCTATAAAAACCGGATCCGAGCACCTCCGTTTCCCTCCCCTCACATCAGTGCAAAGCTACAGCCCTGTCGATCAAGGATTTGCCGCTGCCACAATTTTTCCCCACCGTCGGTTAGCTGCACCGCCACCGTCCTCGATTCGTCCTATCCAAAACAACTCCTCGCCTCTTATCCCTCTACTCAGTTGCGCATGAGCTCCAAGAAGCTTAGGAGGTCGTCCACTTTACTGCACGACGACGGCAGTCGCGTCCCAGCGAAGCTCAGTGACCTTTGTCGCCTCCGTCAGCCGCCAGCCACCACCGTGCACTGCTGCGACCTACACGACCCTTAGGTGAGCACGGCGCTGTCCCCGCCGACTTCTCGACCTTCCGTGGTGAGCCTTTAGGCACCAGAGCACCCGCGCGCCGGTCTCCGGCGAGACCGTGCGACGGCGCCTCCGTCTCTCTGTCCCTGGTCCATGGTGGACCAATGGACCATCAGCCACACTGCGGTCCACGGCTGCGTGGACTTGGTCCACGAAGTTTCCCTTGTAAAATAATTAGCAGAAAAACCATTTTATGCGTGTTTTACACTTTAGCCCCTCTAGTTTTATAAAATAGAACCCGCAGTCCAGGATAGCTCTGGATTTTTGCACTTAAACCCCTGTTCCTTACTTTAATTGACCCGTAGCCTTATCAGTTTGTTTCTTTTACCTGCTAGCCTCTGAAATTTAGGTTTAATTGAAATCTAGCCCCTAGAACCTTTAAACTTTAATATCTTTTAAACCGTAACTCTGATTTAGTTGATTTTTGAACCAAAATCCTCGTAGCGACAAAACCTTTTCAGCCATTGCATAATCATACTGTTTTATCTCTGTTTATTATACTGTTTTTCTTATGTTTGTCATTTTGCTTGTTTTTTTCCGATTTGACGATCGTTTAGAGGGCGAGCTCGTGGAGAATTTTCAAGACTATCAGTTTGAAGAATCTGAGCAGCAGCAACAGCATGTGGGTAGAGGCAAGTGTTCTTGATGCACATTGCTCCTATTTTCTCTATCTATCCGAATTTAAATTCATGCATGTTTGTCTAAATTTGAATCCTATGTTAGGGTTTACTAGAATTTGCCGTGATCTTTTCCTTGTCGCTCTGTTTTGGGTGTAGTTAACTAGTTAAGGGTAGGTCATGCTTAGCCTGGCTTAATCTTGGGAAAATAACTTGACTAATAATTTTGACTAATTATATACTTTAACCTAATTAATCATGGGTTAATCTCTTTTTAGCAACATGGTACTTAGGTAATCCCAACAGGAGGATGTTGATGATGGTGTGGGTATGCACGGGTACTTGGTATAATACCATTTGGTTGCGGTAGTACCTGTTTGGGATTCTAAGGACCGGTTCGTGGAACGCGTAACCATGACAACGAGCGCAAAGCACAGTGGCGATATAGGTAGGCTTGGTTTAGTAAGAGACCACTTCCCGGTTCTGCGGGCGTCGAGGAAGGATGAAGGAAGGGTGTACTTCCGGATTCGAGGCGAGGAAGGGTGTACTTCAAGCCACGGCGCCGGAGGGGGCTTCGTAGGAAGGGTGTACTTCCGCAGCGGTGAAACCTTAGCGTGGGCGTTTTGCAAGCCGGGGAGCTCTTTGAAAGACCATGTGGTGATCTCTTGGCTTTACAACCTATGGAAGTGTTTGGCAACATAGAGACTTTAGTCACCGAATAGTGGTGAAATCACCGACCTGTGGGTAAAGTTATGCTACCTCTGCAGAGTGCAAAACCGTTATAACAGCTCGTGCTCACCGTCACGAGCGGCATGGACCTTTCACATGGACTAGAGGGGCTGGTTTGGATCCGGTGGGGTAACCAGGTTCGTGTGGTGTAACTCGTAGGTTACTACAGGTGGGGTAACCTCGTAGTGGTTTTGGGTGGGGTAACCCGAGGTGTTGGTACAGTGGGGTAACCTGTACTCGATTAACAAGTGGGTAACTCTGTTGGTGTGATAATTTAGTAAATAGATTGTTTTAATTAAAATGAACTTAGTCATAGGTGCTATCTATGCAAGTAAACCTTGTGTTAGTCTTTCCTTCTATAAGCTTGCATGTCATACTTTTCCCTACTTGCTTGAGTACTTTATGTACTCAAACGTTGTTGTTTCTCTCTCTTGCATTATGTTGCTGCTCGTAAGCCAAGGATGAAGATGCGACCATTTGACAGAGGCGACGGAATGAAGACTAGGCATGCGGTCTTCCGGTCGATTGCCTATGGAGTTTGATGGCGCCAACCGCTAGGTTTTATTTTCCGCTGTAATGTAATATTTTCATCCTTGTAATTTACTTATGATATAATAATAACATGATTTGTAATGTTACTTCACTTTTGTCTCTATGTGTGTGAAAAATTGATCCCGGCACACACATAGTTATGCATTCGGTTTTGTTCTTAAAGCTGGGTGTGACAACTGCTCAGGGTCAAGCTCAAGGCAAGCTTCCGTGCACAACCTTTTAATTAAGTCTTTTATTTTCATCATCGTGCTTGTAGGTCTGTAATGTGCATTAGGTTTACGGGAGTTGTGATGAAAACCCTAGCATGCAATAGGACATTGTTTATCCTTGTCGATAGCCCTATGTTAGATGCTTGCTTAAATAGGATGATGATCCGTTGAGTGGTGCGGAGACCACTCGTAGATAGGAAAATCACTTTTGAGACACGACGCCAAGTATTTGAGATGAGAATGGAAATTGGAGGCCGAACGGGCAACTTAGGTGAAAAGTGAAGGACTAAAAGAGTCTTCAAGGTGGTAGCCCCGTCTCGTGCACACAAGGATCGAAAGAGTCTTGGAGGCCACTACACCTGGGAGTGCACACAAGGACATGTAATGCAGTAGCTTAGTGCAAATTAAATTTATTCTTTTGAGCAACTTAATTAAACTGCTAAAAGTTGAAAGTAAGGATTCGCTTGTAGGCCAGCTTAGTGCTTAAATTTTATCCTACCCACTGGCCTTTGCATGTCTAGGAGTCGGTCGTAGATGGCCACGTT
Source organism: Chloris gayana (assembly GCA_031894775.1). NCBI lineage: Eukaryota > Viridiplantae > Streptophyta > Magnoliopsida > Poales > Poaceae > Chloris > Chloris gayana. Next base: position 403,065 of record JAUNZO010005079.1, read on the forward strand.
GACGGGTCGGTCTTGCCGAGCTCTAGTTGCTCGAGCTTTGCTCTATGTGGTTTTTAGAGGACCAGGTTGAGCAGGAGATAGTCGCTAGAGATGACGTCCGGCAGGATCGGTCCTCCGATGGAGGCCACTACACCCGAGAGTGGTGCGGTCCAGCGGAGTAGCGACGTTGATGTGCCGGTAAGGTGTTTTAGGGCAGACACACCTGTCTCTGCCGGATGCCCCGTGGATGTATCGCCGAGAGAGCGATTGTATCTTGTTCCTTCCGTTGTTTAGTTAATTTCCAAACTTATTTGCTTCGGTGCTTATGAGACTTTGATGTATTCATGCACTTGGGATGAATGTAAGAGACTTGTACTTATATTCATTGTATCATGCTTATGTTTGTATATTGTAATATCGGGCATCACAGCATGTCATGCCACCCATGATGATCCGGAGACGGAAACGCCTCTTCGTGAGGTGGATCTGTCACAATGTTTTTCATTAAGAGGGAGAAAAGATGGAAAAAATACAAAGTCTTTTTAGCCGATCCAGAGACAGGACCAACCAACGCGACCCGAATTACATGAACAGACTACTCGCGGTATCCAAAAGATGACCTACGACCAAGCATCCATAGACATGAGACTACTCGCGGCATGAGATGCGACCAACAACCAACATCCTAGACAACAAACCAACAAGATGGTTAAACACCTGTTTATGCTTATTCGCTGCCGGGAAGAAACTGTCCTTGGCGCAGCGGTGACGTTGATCCATATTTCACATGGGCTTAATAGGCTGGGCCATATGGGTAAATTTTATAGAAATTAAATAAATAATTTGTTTATAAAAGTCCTTCAGCCCGTGCAGGCGCACGGGCTAGAATATAGTACATAGAGTAGAATGATGGTGAAAATAATTGTCATAGCCAAAACGAATTTTTATTTGATAAAAAACTATAGTGAATATAACTATACATGTGGTTCTCCTAATACTACAAAGAAAGTGTGCAATGCTAATGTATATTGCCGAAGGGCCAACTATTTTGACATGCCACGACTCTCAAATAATCCATGACCATATAAACAAAATATAAATTAAGCTTCTACTGTTTTCATATATATAGTATATATGCATCCATCCACTAACAGAATTGTACCCTACCTTCTCTCTTTTCAGCAGATTAAATATGTTAATCTTAACCATATGTTTTCATTATAACTTGACTTTTGTAGGATTAATATTTAATCGATGCAATCATTGTACAACCACCAATACTTAATTTCCAGTTCCAATTTAGTTATCTAACTATCTCAACATTACTTTCTCAAAAAATATCTCTGAACACAACTTTATTTCTACTTTGCAACTAAAATTCGGTGGGAGAACTTTATATATGCAGGGACATGTGTCAAGCTCCTATATTTATGCATATGAATTTAATTAAACTCATGATCCACACATCTAAAGACTCATTAGACTATGTTAAATATATCTAGAAAAATTAACAAATCCTAATGCTCTAAAAGATATGTTACCCTCGGCAAGAGTATATGAGATCTGATGGTAATCTTTCTCGGTAGTTTTCTCTCCAGGAGTTTTCTCCGTATGGCTTGCCTCTGCCTTGACCTGCTCGTGAACAGCAAAAGATTATTAGCGTAAGCGCATAAGGATCCGGAAGCATCTATATCAGTGACAGGAGGGGCATCACCGCCGCATCAGGCTGCAAGCAGTTCGTCCATGGTAGAGCCAAGGATATGTGTTCTTGCATCTGACTTGAATCCATATGAGCTCGCGAAGCATTTGGGTCACGGAGCCAGTATATATATGTCCACTTTGCCCTGCTCTTGAACATCAAAAAAATATTAGTGTAAGCACATGAGGCTGGCAGCACATTTATCAGGGATAGGAGGGCATCAGGCAACAGAAATTCGTCCATGGTAATTGTATAGCCAAGGGCATGAGTTTCTGGCATCTCTTGAATCCTATAGATCATGCCATGAGTACTGGTTCTGATTGCGTCTAGCTCCAAAGCGTCCAGATCGCGGAGCCAGCACATGTCTTGCATCTCCACATTCGTGTATTATCTCCTGGCCCTATATTGTTCGTCCAGGGCTCCAGGCCTACCGCCACGCTGTCGTGCCTCCATTTGAGATCAGAGATGTTTGTACGGCAGGAAGAGGAGAGGAAACAATAGGTCAGAGATGGAAAGCTACAAAATCTATGAAAACCGCGGCCACATGTATTTGCGAAAAAAGGGAAACATTAACATACGGGGAGATTCAGACTTCATGTTTCCTATAATCCTATAGCCTTGCCTGAATTTCTGTTTGACAACAGCGTGTGCAACTATGTTGCCTGATTTCCGGTGGGATTATTTATGGAATTGCTTGACAATTCGTCATGGCACAGGTGGGTAATTTCGATGATGTTAGAATCCATTGGATATGGATTGTTGATCACTTAATTCAACGGTCGGATGTTTTACTTTTTTGTGATAATTTCTACGATTTTCTTCTGATTAACGTGGAGCCTCAAAAGGAGCCTCCAATGAGATTCATGTTATTTTAAAAAACGGTGCACCGAAGCACTTCTCAAAACAGTTTTTTGTCGATAGAAAATACATGAGATCATTTTTTAATGCTTGTTCTACAAAAGTACATAATCTTATAGTTTTCTAAATTATAAATTTATACAAAATCATACAAATTAAATCAAAATTGTGACCCGTTAACACTCACATATCTGTTAAGAACCACGGAACCTGGCAAGCCAATTGAACCCAAGGGAAAACTATCTTCTATACCATAATGCCGAGCATATTAAGTGATGCTACCATTGTGTATTGTCTAACCTGAGTTCTCTAATGACAATTAATGGAACAACTTGTGTTTATTTTTCAGCCAACTTCATGTATTAATGGCACTAGATTGATTGATGAACCAAACCATCACATGGCATCAGATGGGGTTGCATGCCATTCTATTGGCAGGTGCGAGCACACGTCTCGCTTGAGGTCCCTGTCTTGTGGGGTTGCCACCGAACGGGACACGTCATCCAGCTCGGTGTGCGTGCGTGTGCGGCGCGAGCCATTGCCGCGTCTGCCAGAGGAGGGCGCCGTGGTGCGAGGCCGGGACCTCTAGGATTTGTTTGCCACGTCGCGGCACGCAGTATCCACAAGTCGCTCCATGTTTGCTAGCCATTCCTCGGCTAGCGTGCCACACTTCGGGCGGAGCGTCGGGTTCTGGTGCATCCTCTTAATCATAGTCAAGGGATACTTCGGCATAGCATCGTGGAATAGGCGCCTCATGGCATGGCGCTGGGGTTGATGCTCGTTCTCTCGAGCATGCATGTTGGAGGCGGAGTCCCTCGGCCAGACGGGGCCCTGGCTGGAGCGTGTCCTCCAGGGTGGTCCTCTACCTGGTCCTCCCCCAAAGGGTCGGGCCGAGGACAACACACGTCCCTTGAGCGCGCCTCGTGGGCTGGGGTTCAGCCATGATCTCCTTGTCGACAGGCTCGTTGTGCGAACCGTAGTCCAAAAACTCGTTGCGTCGAGGTGAGGAAGCGTTGGCGCTCAAATCCACCATCTTCGGTGCTGGGCCGGGGCAATAGGGGCGGCGGCCTAGGGCCCAGCCCAGGAGGGGCCCAAAAAAATTGTAGTACATATATGCATGCTCAACGTTTCAGCCCATTATTGATTGTCCAGCCCAAACGTACAAGTTCCAAAATGCAGCAACCAAGAGCTGAAAGAAGCAGAACTGACTCTTCATGTTTTACTAGCAAGGTGCCCGTGCGTTGCTACGGATATTTTAAAAAACTTGAAGAACTTGCATAGTTATAACATTTTTTATAAAATCAAATTAAATTGAACATGGCATGAGCTCACCGTGCCATCGAAAGAAATTAAATTATTAATTAATAATAAACATAAATTCTTAGCAAAAAATCTAACAACTTATAAACTATCAAGGACAGTTCTTTCTTTTCTAGTTTTCTAGAAAGAAATTAAATTATTAATAAACATAAATTCTTAGCAAGAAATCTAACAACTTATAAACTATGCTATTATTGCACAGACTGCGTCACGATAGTTGGTTTACTTTGTAAAGCTGATTTGGTTAGATCCTTTTTTGTTCCTGGAATTGGTGAATACCTGATGACTTGTTGTCTCTGTGGACATCCTGAACCTGATCTTTGTAATCATCAAGTATAATTAAACCTCGAACAAATGCACTCAAATTGATTATGCATGCTTCCTTAGTAGTAATATCCGTCAGGTTCATTATGACCATCCATATCACTGTTGATTGGTGCTGATTAGAAGGACCTTTCTTAGGAGCAAGATTGAGTGATTGCTGATTATAAAGACCTTTCTATAGGAGCAAGACTGACTGATTCCATTGTCTGTTTGCAGGTTGACTGGTGCTGATTTTCGGACCTTTCTGTAGGAGTAAGACAAAAAGTTGCACGAAAGCTCCACAACTCGACGGCAACTTGCAACCTGATTTGCGGCAACTCGACCTTTTATGTGAAGGCTTGTCGCAACTTTGACTTCTTGTCGTATTTTCTTTTTCTCCAAAACATGGACGTATATGGGGAGAGAGTTTGACTTTGTATCGTATTCATGTTGTATTTCTTTTTCCGGAAACGTGGGCGTGGGGGCCGTGATTGAGTGGACGCGTGGGCGTGATCTAAACGTGGGCGTGATTATATTCATGGACTCAAGCGCTCTTATTCACGGAGTCAAGTGAGAAACGTGGGCGTGGGGGTCGTGATTTTTGGAGTGAGCGTGGGCGTGATTTTTGTAACAGCCCAAAAACTTGTATCTTTGCTAGTGTAATAAAAGGTTGAGTTTGGATAAGGCTTGAATAAATTTGGTTAAGTTTTGAATAAATTTGGCAAGAGTTTGAACAAATTTGGACGAGAATCAGATGAATTAATTCGCGAATCTTTTAATTTCGAATTCGTCGCTTTGGGCTGAATCTCCTGCGCGGCCCAATCCTTTCTTTCCCCGCGCCAGCCCAGCCGCAGGCCCGACCCGACCCGACAGCTACAGTTCTCTTCCTCCTTCGCCCTTTCCAGCTCACTCCCGTGCGGCGCCCGTGGAGCGCGACACCTCGGACGCGCGTCGTCTAGCGCCGCGATCCCTACCTGCTCCCTCCCCCTTTCCGTGCCTACAAAACCCCCTCGCAGCGCCGCCTCCCTTCCCATCCTCCCGTGCCGCCTCAGGGCGCAAACCCTAGCCGTCTTCCCCGTCGAGGTTTTGCCGGCGCCGGAGCGGAGGAGTCCGCCAGGTGAGCCCATTGCCACCTTCGTGTTCAGCGCGTCAAGCTACGTCTTTTGGTGCTCACCGTTCCGTCTCTCGTGCTTCGGGGAGGACGAGCGGGCCGCGAAGAGTTTCCGCCCGCGGAGGAGATCGTCGTCGTTTGTCGCCGTCCGTGCTTCTCCGGTGAGCTCATGCTCGTTCCCTTCTCTCTATCGCTCGCCTTCCACCCCGGAGCTCACCCCGTGGCTTTGGTCACCTTGTAGCGTCGGAACGGAGGACCGCGTGGTCACCGTCGTCTCCGTCATCGCGCGTTCGTCGTCCGCCATCTCTTCTCCGTCGAGCGGGTCGTCGTCCAGCTCCCCGAGTCCCTTCCGAGCGCCGTTCGAGTTTGCTGGTGAGCTTCCGCGTCTCTTCCCTCTTTCTTTCTCCTGGATTGGCTGCGATTTAGGGCCTCCCGTCGTGTTCCGCCGCCGTCCCTCCATGGACGCCGGTGAGGAGCGAGCCTTGGTGTTGCTCATGCTCGTTTAGCGGCTCCAGTAGCTTCGCGTGGTTGAGGGGAAGGTGCTGCCGCGCTAATTTGTCGAAAGGTGGTAGCTTTGCTAGGAAGTTGTCGGGATACCCATGGCCGCCGCCGCGGATTTCGCCGCCGGCGTGTCTCCGACGACCTTTCTTGGTCGGAACCTAGTACAAAAGGTTCACGGGAACTTGGGCAGCTTGTTGGTGTAATCAATTTCGAGCCTTGCGTGTTCCGGGGCTTCTCCCTCTTGCGCCGCCGTCGCATCTAGCTCCGACGAGCTCCTGGTTTGCCGTCGTTGGGAGCCGGTGTCTGCGAGGTCTTCCCTTGGGTGCGCGGTGGTAGGGCGGTGGTTTTGGTGGGGTCGAGGGTGCAGCGGCGAGCCTTAGTGCCGGAGCGCGCAAGATCTGGCGGCCCCCGCGACGGGCTGAGCGGCGCCGCCCCTTCCGGCGTTTTGATGTCACGCCGACGTCGGCCGCGGGTCCCACCACGTCGGATCGGTCCATGAGGTTTGCCTCGTTGTTTTTGGATGGACCCGGTCCATGTGGACTGTAGAGAGAAGAGGAGAGAGTTGGGTCTGCGGACCCGGTCCAGGGGAATATTCTGAGGAAATATTCCCTGGTTTTTCATTTTCCGGGATTTTCCCGAATTTCCATAATTCCTTTATCTTTGGAAATTCATATCTTTTTCCTGGAGTCTCGGAAAAATACGCGGTCGGTTGCGTTGGACTCGTAGCGACGTTCTCTACGCGTTATGTAGCTTTTGGTCATGTTCTAGTGCCGTAAATTCTATCGATCGTTTCGTCCTTTTCCTATTGCCTCGATTTGCGTGCCTAACCCCTGTTTCGCGATCCGTTTGTCGGACGGTGCCGAGGAGTTCCCGTCCGAGCTGCAGTTTGAAGAGTTTCCACCTGAGCAGCCGTTGGAGTATCCCGACCCAGCCTAGGACCAGCGCTTTCCGGGCAAGCCGCAATCCTTGACCACTCTTGTACCTATTTAGCAATTTGCGTTAAATTGATCCATACATGTGAACTCGTTACTTGCACTTGTAGTTTACCTATGCCATACTATGCCATCCTTGTCACTCGATTGTCATAGGTTGTTCTACTATTACTGCTCGCATGCTTAGTAATTGCTTAGTTGCTTAATTGAACCCCACCCGGTGAATATACATGTTTTTGTGTAAAATAAATTATAGGTGTTTCTTAGGTGTCGAGTTTCGATACTAGATACCCTGTAGGACTTTTGCGGGGACGAGTGTAGGTGGTTAGGTGCTGGGAGACTTTTGGGGAGTCTCTATTTGGAGAGTACATGTTGCGGGTACAGTTGTGTAGGGACCTTGGGCTATGGGGTCCCTGTTGTGGTGACACCTGTTGTTGAGACTGTTGTTTTGAGGAGAGGGATGGTGACTCGCCCCGGCAACTTGAGCACCGGTTCTTGGTTGCTCGCTCTTTGGTTCACTAGCATACCACGTGACTTGTATGGGCGGGCTGGATCATGATACTTAGCGGAGGACTCGGGTGGCCCGCCGTGGTGTAGAGATTAGTGGTAGTGGGTTGTTGGAGCGTTTGTCTCGATCCACGAGCGGAGGATATCCCACCTGGCCCGTGGTACGCCTTGTCACACCTTTCAGGACCTTCTTTTCCTATGTTGTGGTTAGAGGATCCCGGACTTGAGGGACGGGCGCCTACCGATCGATGCTTTGTAGAATGATCTTGTGAGTGTTGCTTTGCTTGGGCCACGACGGTGGTCTATTGTTTGAGTACCTCTTCACGTGGGTACAGTTGCTTACTCTCTGCAGAGATATATAAATCTATACGTATAGCCTAGCCCAAGGTATTGGGCACTACCATTGAGCGACACGCTTGATTAGCATTTACTACTTCTCCCCTCGATAGGTGTTTTACTTCCGGCTTCGAGCTGTGGTCCGAGTGAAGGTGTGCTTGGACATAAAATTTGACCCTTGCAGAATTGTGTTGTTTCCTGCAAGGCCACTTATAAAATTTGACTAATAATAAAATATGAATCACATAGACTTGAGGAATAATTACTTTAGGTGCTAGCCCTTGCCTATCCTTGATATATCCAAGCATGCATACATTGTTGCTAGGTAGTTGCGGCTTGCTCGAGTACTTTATGTACTCACGGCTTTCCCACTTTGTTTTTCGGACGCCGTTGCAGAGGATTCCGCAGAGTTTGCCGACGGAGCCGACGGTGTGGAGTGACGATCTCGCCTCCACTCGAGTTGCTTGTGGGTGTTGGTCTTCATCGCCGATCTTCATGTGAGACGCTTCCGCTAGTTTTCATCCTTGTTATCGCGATGGCCTGCGTGCCACGCTCTTGTATCCATGAGATTGAGATTTGAGTTTAATAATGTACTATTGGAGATCCTACTATCTTGCCTTGTTTTTATTCTATCTTTATGGTTTTTCTATGCTAACTTGTGATGGATGTACGTGCCACACTCCCGGGAGTAGCATAGAGGTACAAAGGGTTCGGGTTTCACTTGGGTGAAATCTGGTCCTCACGCTTGGTATCGAGCCATACTTGACTCGTAGGAACGAGACCCGTAGAAACCGAACGTAACCTTAAGGACATTATCTAGGACTCTAATCTGCTAAACTTCATTCATCAAATTTTGAAATCTATCTCGTCAATTGAAGTTATCAACCTAAGAAATGACCGAATGGATAAAGTTTGCCATGTTTGCTTGGACAAATGATCTGCATGCTTATCTTTTACTCATGAAGATTCTTTCAAGCTTTGAAGAAAGTGTTGGATAACCCGTACTAATCTTTGGATTTGTGCCTTGTTAACAGATGCCGAGAGGAAGGGGTCTTCACGTGCAGTTCGAGCAGGCTGCTATGGAGGTTGACGACCGGGCCCCTAGAGCACGTGGGCGAGGCCATGGTCGTGGCGGAGGTCGTGCAGTTCCCGCAGCCGCCGAGGGTGCTGCTGGACGAGGCCGCGGTGCGAGAGGCCGTGGTCGCGGCGGAGGAGCCGTGGGTGCTCGTGGCGGAGGCCGTGGGCGTGGCCGCGGTGGAGAGGCACCACCGGGTCCCACAAGCAGGAGAGCCGGAGGGTGCCGAGCAGCAGGAGGCACCAGGACAGCAGGAGGCATAGGGACAGCGAGGAGGTGCCGAGCAGCAGGAGATACCACCACCACCACCTGCCCGGACTCTTGGAGAGGTGATGGCCGTGCGGACCAACATCCTTGGAGGGCTGATGCAGATGCTACACCACCAGCAGCAGCAGCAGCACCACCACCACGAGCAGGTCTTACAGCAGCAGCAGCAGCCACAGAGCACTACGCAGGCCGCAGATCGGTAAGACATGAGGAAGGAGGCTTTCCGCAGACTTCAGCCGGACACGTTCTCTCACCGCACCGACCCTTTGGACGCCGACAGCTGGCTCGGGATGGTGTCCAAGTAGCTACCGATGATGGAGTGCACCGACTCGGAGTGTGTGTCACTTGCTTCGTACTTGCTCGCAGGCGTAGCCGCCGCGTGGTGGGACACTTACATGGCCAACCACTAGGACCCCGACAGTATCACTTGGGACGAGTTTGAGCGCGAGTTCGGGGCACAGCACATACCCAAGGGGGTGATGGACAGGAAGTCGACGAGTTCGAAACCTACGGATGGGAGCTATGGGTGTGCCGCAGTACTACCGGTGGTGGACCGAGCTGTCACGTTACTCACCGCGTGACGTATCCACGAGAGCAGGACAAGATCTACTACTTCAAGAGAGGACCGAGGGCTGAGATTGGTCCCCACGTGGCAGGGTGCTCTACCCCGAAGGAGCTCGTGGATAAGGCCATTGAGGTTGAGGATGGTCTTGAGAGGGTGAGACGCTCCGAGTCTCACAAGAGGACAGCTGGTCGGATGGACCGTTCCGGAGGGCAGCAGAGGCCGAGGTTCAGTGGGCCGTAACAGCAGTTCGCACGTCCACCACGAGGGCAGTTTGGCGGTTCGGGCGGAGGCCGTTCTCACCACAGGGACAGCAGTACCAGCGTGTGCCAGCACCACGGCAGTCAGGTTGGAGGCCCCCGAGCAGTGGGTTGCCCTTCGCCAACGAGTGCTTTCAGTGTGGACAGGCGGGACACAAGTACTACGCGTGTCCCAACTCAGAGTCGAGAGCTCCTACCGGTTTCACCACACCCGGGCCAGCCGCACAGCCGCAGCAGCAGCAGTTCCGTAGTGCTCCCCGTCCAGTGCGGTCAGCAGCCAGGCAGCAGCCGCAGCAGAGTGCTTTCCGTGCGAGGCTTCACCACATCACTCGTTGAGGACGCACAGCAGGCTCCGGACGTCGTTCTTGGTGAGTTCTTGGTTAATTCTTGTTTAGCTTCTGTTCTTTTCGATACTCGGTGCGACTAGATCGTTCGTGTCGATCTGCGTTCGTTGTGAAGCTTAAGATTCCTATCGTCTTGCTTGATCTTCCCGTGCTCGCCATTTCTCCTCCGGGTACTACAAAGTGTGTGACGGGTTGCCGTCAGGTTCGGATTCCGATTGAGGGTGTTCAGTTCTTGGTCGACTTGGCTCTCTTGCCGTCTAGTGGGATTGAGGTGATTCTTGGTATGGATTGGTTGACAAGGAACAGGGGAGTGATTCACTATGAGGAGAGGATTGTGACCTTGGTGAATCACCGAGGAGTTGCTGTGAGTTTCACACCGGTTGCTCCTAAGCTGCCAGCGCAGCTTTGTCACTTGCGGGGTTTGTCACTTGAGCAGATACCGGTGGTTTGTGAGTATCCCGAGGTCTTTCCTGAGGAGTTGCCGGGGCATCCACCGGATCGGGACGTTGAGTTTGTGATTGACCTTCTCCCGGCACGGCCCCTATTGCTAAGAGGCCGTATCGGATGTCTTCAGATGAGTTGGTGTTGCTAAAGGAAGAGATTGATGATCTGTTGAGGAAAGGGTTCATTCGCCCAAGTGCTTCACCTTGGGGTTCCCCTGTTCTGTTTGTGAAGAAGAAGGATGGTACTGATAGGATGTGTGTTGACTATCGTTCCTTGAACGAGGTCACCATAAAGAATAAGTACCCCTTGCCGAGGATTGATGATCTGTTCGACCAGCTGAAGGGTGCCAAGTACTTCTCTTCTATTGATTTGAGATCAGGCTATCATCAAATGAAAATCCAAGAGTGCGACATTCCTAAGACTGCCTTCGTGAGTAGGTATGGATCTTTGTTACCGCCTTGTCAATTCCATTTGCTATCTATCGTGCCCGATCGCTCCTTCTTGAATTTTACCTCTTATCTTTCCTGGACAGGTACGGGCAGTTCGAGTTCACTGTTGCTTCCTTTGGCTTGACCAATGCCCCTGCTTACTTCATGAACATGATGAACAAGGTCTTCATGGCAGAGTTGGATAAGTTTGTGGTGGTGTTCATTGATGACATTCTTGTGTACTCGAAGACCGCAGAAGAGCATGCACAAGCACTTGAGGGTTGTTTTGGAGAGGTTGAAGGAAAATCAACTCGTATGCTAAGTTCAGCAAGTGCAAGTTCTGACTTGAGGAAGTGGCTTTCTTGGGGCATGTCATCAATGCCGAGGAGTGAGTGTAGATCCAGGGAAGGTTCAGATCGTTGTGACTTGGAAGACACCGCAGTGTGTTAAGGATGTGAGGAGTTTCTTGGGGATGGCTGGTTACTACCGTCGCTTTGTTGAGGATTTCTCTCGGATAGCTCGTCCCATGACGGAGCTCTTGCAGGATAATGTCACCTTTGCTTGGACCCCAGAGCGTGAGAGGAGCTTTTAGGAGCTCAAGACTAGACCGACCACCGCACCTGTGCTCATCTTGCCGGATCTTAGTCAGGACTTTCAGGTGTACTCGTGATGCTTCTACTCACGGGATTGGATGTGTGCTTATGCAGAACAGGAAGGTTGTGGCTTATGCATCGAGGCAGTTGAAGACGCACGAGAGGCATTACCCCACCCATGATCTTGAGCTTGCAGCAGCTTGTTCATGCTTTGAAAATTTGGAGGCACTATCTCATCAGCGCAGATGTGAGATTTTCACGGATCATAAGAGTCTCAAGTATATCTTCACGCAATCGAGCTGAACATGAGACAGAAGAGGTGGCTTGAGTTGATAAAGGATTATGATTTGAGCATCAACTACCACCCAGGGAAGGCAAATGTTGTTACGGATGCGCCGAGTCTCAAGGCCTATTGCACTTCTCTCATGACGAGTCGATCGGAGGTGTTTGAGGAGATGATGAGGGATGGAGTGGAGCTCATCCCCGAGGGCTATCTCAATGAGTTGAGGATCACGAGTCTTCTTGGAGATCGGATCAAGGAAAAGCAAAAGGTTGACAGTCTTGTGGAGTCAATCAAGGAAAAGACAAAAGAGGATAAGGCACCGGGTTCGGAGTGGATGGTGATGGTGTACATTGGTACAAGGATCGGATTGTGGTTCCTGGAGGTGCAGGGATTCGAGATGAGATCTTGCGAGAGGCTCACTGTTCTCGCTACTCGATCCATCCAGGGAACACAAAGATGTATGAGGATCTTCGCACTCGGCTCCGGTGGGAAGGCATGAAGAGGGACATTGCTCGGCTTGTGGCGATGTGTGACATTTGCGGAAGAGTCAAAGCGGAACATCGGAAGCCAGCCGGTTTGCTCAAGCCTCTTGAGATTCCTATGTGGAAGTGGGAAAACATCAGCATGGATTTCATTATTGGACTACCTCGCACACCGAAGGGTCGTGATTCTATTTGGGTGATTGTGGATCGATTCTCCAAGGCGGCTCACTTCATTGCCGTCAATGCCAAGTACAATGTGGAGCAGCTCGCCCGTCTCTACATTGACAACATTCCGAGACTACATGGAGCACCTCTCACTATCGTTTCGGATCGTGGTTCTCGGCTTGTGGCTAAGTTTTGGAGGAGTTTGCATGCAGCGTCGGAACGGAGGACCGCGTGGTCACCGCCGTCTCTCGTCATCGCGCGTTCGTCGTCCGCCACCTCTTCTCCGTCGAGCGGGTCGTCGTCCGGCTCCCCGAGTCCCTTCCGAGCGCCGTTCGAGTTTGCTGGTGAGCTTCCGCGTCTCTTCCCTCTTTCTTTCTCCTGGATTGGCCGAGATTTAGGGCCTCCCGTCGTGTTCCGCCGCCGTCCCTCCATGGACGCCGGTGAGGAGCGAGCCTTGGTGTTCCTCATGCTCGTTTAGCGGCTCCGATAGCTTCGCGTGGTTGAGGGGAAGGTGCTGCCGCGCTAATTTGTAGAAAGGTGGTAGCTTTGCTAGGAAGTTGTCGGGATACCCATGGCCGCCGCCGCGGATTTCGCCGCCGGCGTCTCTCCGACGACCTTTCTTGGTCGGAACCTAGTACAAAAGGTTCGCGGGAACTTGGGCAGCTTGTTGGTGTAATCAATTTCGAGCCTTGCATGTTCCGGGGCTTTTCCCTCTTGCGCCGCCGTCGCATCTAGCTCCGACGAGCTCCTGGTTTGCCGTCGTTGGGAGCCGGTGTCCGCGAGGTCTTCCCTCGGGTGCGCGGTGGCGTGGCGGAGGTTTTGGTGGGGTCGAGGGTGCAGCGGCGAGCCTTAGCGCCGGAGCGCGCAAGATCCGGCGGCCCCCGCGGCGGGGCTGAGCGGCGCCGCCCCTTCCGGCGTTTTGATGTCACGCCGACGTCGGCCGCGGGTCCCACCACGTCGGATCGGTCCATAAGGTTTGCTCGTTGTTTTTGGATGGACCCGGTCCATGTGGACTCGTAGAGAGAACAGGAGAGAGTTGGGTCCGTGGACCCGGTCCAGGGAATAGTGCCGGACCGCAGAATATTCCCTATATTCTGAGGGAATATTCTGAGGGAATATTCCCTGGTTTTTCATTTTCCGGGATTTTCCCGAATTTCCATAATTCCTTTATCTTTGGAAATTCATATCTTTTTCCTGGAGTCTCGTAAAATTACGCGGTCAGTTGCGTTGAACTCGTAGCGACGTTCTCTACGCGTTAGTGTAGCTTTTGGTCATGTTCTAGTGCCATAAATTCCATCGATCGTTTCGTCCTTTTCCTATTGCCTCGATTTGCGTGCCTAACCCCTCGTTTCGCGATCCGTTTGTCGGACGGTGCCGAGGAGTTCCCGTCCGAGCCGCAGTTTGAGGAGTTTCCACCTGAGCAGCCGTTCGAGTACCCCGACCTAGCCTGGGACCAGCGCTTTCCGGGCAAGCCGTAATCCTTGACCACTCTTGTACCTATTTAGCAATTTGCATTAAATTGATCCATGCATGTGAACTGTTACTTGCACTTGTAGTTTACCTATGCCATACTATGCCATCCTTGCCACCGATTGCCATAGGTTGTTCTACTATTACTGCTCGCATGCTTAGTCATTGCTTAGTTGCTTAATTGAACCCCACCTGGTGAATATACATGTTTTTGTGTAAAATAAATTGTAGGTGTTTCTTAGGTGTCGAGTTTCCGTACTAGATACCCTGTAGGACTTTTGCGGGGGTGAGTGTAGGTGGTTAGGTGCTGGGAGACTTTTGGGGAGTCTCTATTTGGAGAGTACCGTTGCGGGTACAGCTTGTGTAGGGGCCTTGGGCTATGGGGTCCCTGTTGTGGCGACACCGTTGTTGAGACTCGTTGTTTTGAGGAGAGGGACGGTGACTCGCCCCGGCAGCTTGAGGACCGGTTCTTGGTTGCTCGCTCTTTAGTTCACTAGCATACCACGTGACTTGTATGGGCGGGCTGGATCATGATACTTAGCGGAGGACTCGGGTGGCCCGCCGTGGTGTAGAGATTAGTGGTAGTGGGTTGTTGGAGCGTTTGTCTCGACCCACGAGCAGAGGATATCCTACCCGGCCCGTGGTACGCTTTGTCACACCCTTCAGGACCTTCTTTTCATATGTTGTGGTTAGAGGATCCCGGACTTGAGGGGCGGGCGCCTATCGCTCGATGTTTTGTAAAATAATCTTGGGAGTGTTGCTTTGCTTGGGCCACGACGGTGGTCTATTGTTTGAGTACCTCTTCACGTGGGTACAGTTGCTTACTCTCTGCAGAGATATATAAATCTATACGTATAGCTTAGCCCAAGGTATTGGGCACTACCATTAAGCGACACGCTTGATTAGCATTTACTACTTCTCCCTCCGATAGGTGTTTTACTTCCGGCTTCGAGCTGTGTTCCAGTGAAGGTGTGCTGGACATAAAATTTGACCCTTGCAGGATTGTGTTGTTTCCTGCAAGGTCACTTATAAATTTTGACTAATAATAAAATATGAATCACATAGACTTGAGGAATAATTGCTTTAGGTGCTAGCCCTTGCCTATCCTTGATATATCCAAACATGCATACATTGTTGCTAGGTAGTTGCGGCTTGCTGAGTACTTTATGTACTCACGGCTTTCCCACTTTGTTTTTCGTACGCCGTTGCAGAGGATTCCGCAGAGTTTGCCGACGGAGCTGACGGTGTGGAGTGACGGTCTCGCCTACACTCGAGTTGCTTGTGGGTGTTGGTCTTCATCGCCGATCTTCATGTGAGACGCTTCCGCTAGTTTTCATCCTTGTTATCGCGATGGCCTGCGTGCCACGCTCTTGTATCCATGAGATTGAGATTTGAGTTTAATAATGTACTATTGGAGATCCTACTATCTTGCCTTGTTTTTATTCTATCTTTATGGTTTTTCTATGCTAACTTGTGATGGATGTACGTGCCACACTCCCGGGAGTGGCATAGAGGTACAAAGGGTTCGGGTTTCACTTGGGTGAAATCTGGGTCCTCACAATTTTGTTATTCACGGACTCAAGCGCTTATTCATGGAGTCCTATGTGTTTCGGAAACGTTGAGGCTTTCGGAAACATTGAGGCTTTGACCGGAACCGGAAACGTGGGCACACGCAGAACCGGAAACGTGGCGTACGTGCACGCACTACATGAACGTTTTGATCAGAATTATTAAGGAGTAGAGATTTTAGTTTCATCAAAACGTCCATGCCTGTTTTGGTGTACGCCCGTACGCCCAAATTTGATGTACGCCCGCGTCAGGTCGTTTTCAGAGTTCGATACTCCTTAATAAGTTTCATCAAAACGTCTCTGCCAGTTTTGGTGTACGCCCGTACGCCCAATTTTGGTGTACGTCCACGTCAAGTCGTTTTCAGAGTTCGATTCGTATAAGATACAGATACACAAAGATCATTCCTTTTATGATCAAATTCTCTCCATCAATCTGACGTCAAGGAGTTAGACGTTGCTCTGCAGGCGCCCGTGACTCCGAGATGGAGAAACACCACCCAGATCAACTTTCAGATGCCGTCGAGTCATCAGCAGCTGATGAGCATCTGCACCTGATCATGTAGGTCGTGGAAGTATGAGTTGCCTCTCACCTCCGGCCACTTTCTGGTAGTCGGCCTCAACTTAAACAGGGTAAAACAGATGCACGTCGAGATGTGCTCCACTCTGGTATTTTTCTTGCCAATTTTCGTGATCATCTGCGCCTCCGGCGAGCTGCCATCGAGTGCTTGCCGGTGGACGCCGAGGCACTCTGGCCAGCATTGTGTGCGATTTTTTTTCTCTCCACACCTGTCCTCTGTCCTCCGCGTGCATGAAGTCGAGCCGCAGACGGTGCATGCGGCACAGTGGAGATTGACCCAGATGGAGTGCACCGTGGCATCGCCACACACCCTCGCTCACGGAGACACCGACGATGGAGGAAGCGCGTCCCGCAACCGTGTCTTGCTCGCTGCCTTGGCCGGCCGCCATGGTCAGCAGCATGTAACAACTCGTATTTTCCCCCGTTTGGGCGTCCGGCGTCCCCATCATCTACGGCACCGACGCCGTCAACGAGAATAATAGACGCTGCATTCTTCCCCAATAACAAGGTATTGATGGTTCCTTGCCTATGTTTTATTATCTGAAAACTTCAATCTCTCCATCTTATGAAACTGGATTAGCACTTCTCTGACCAATTAGTAGAACCGTCCAAATTGAAGTTCTATAGTCAGATTATGATTTGCCATATGCATCACATTCATCAAAGCTTTTCCAAAAAAAAAGGATCATTTTAATAATGGATCTGGGTGAATGACCACTTTGTTTTTACCTACCCAGCATATGATTGTACAATATAATGATTTCTTTTGTTGAAATAACTACGCCTATATGTATGAAAAGAAGTGTCTTTGATAAACACATATCTTTCAGTTTGTTATTATTCTTTGGTAATTGAAGCAGACTCATAGAATGGTGTATTTTCCATGCATTTATAGATTTGATTTACACTTGTACATAGACCTTTCTCAGCTGTACAGGTATACCGTTCTGTTCATCATCTGATTCAGCTAATTGGCCTCTATCCAATCAGTCTCTTTTCCAGTGTGGAAGTAGAGTAGGATAAATAAGATGGCATACATCACTTCCATAAAAAGGAGGAGCACGGGTGAGGATGTTTGTCATTTTTGTTTCTTCAATCTTCTTCAAAATTATTTGTTTCATGTTCGGCTAAACAACGTCACATATTCCACTCTTAAGGCCTAACTCTTATTTATATTATTTTCTAATTCTTCTACAATTAATTTGTGACACGTGAGATTTCTCTATCCGATTGATAATCTTTGATGTAAAAGGTTGGGTTGCTGCATTTTGGATTCTAATTTCTAATTATATTTGTGGGATAGGTTCCTTTAGTTCTGAAGCATACTTGCTTTTATTGGACTAGATACGGTTTCGGTTTGCTTGTGAGTTTTAAGAGATTGTGCTAAGCATGTGTTCCTTTTGTTGGTTCCAATTCTCATATGCAAAAAAATAAGACTGATTTTTCCCAAAACCATCTTGCCTGCAGCTTCCATAATCGGCATGGTTGCAGTCATCACTAGCCGTGGTTCTACCTCCCACCTCCAGGCGCCGTCACTGAAATCCCCATCCCCATGCTGGTACTCTCTTGTAGTATTGTATTCGTTTGTAATTAGATATTGCCATCTTCTAGCTGCTCTCAAATTAGACATTTGAATTTTTTATGGTGCAAATACCTGAATCACGGTGCCAATCATTTGCTGTTGGCCCAAGCCATTTTCATGCAATACGAAGCTTTCCTCTGAGAACTCAATTCATTTTGTGTTGTAACCTGATTGCAAATGCTTGCAAATTTGTGGGAGCCTTTAGTAAGGTTAGATTGCACGAGTACTTGAGACTGTATAGATTTATCCATTTAGTTTCTTTGCACTAAACAATGGTCAACAAAGAAATAACAGTGGAACTTCACTGTTTCTTTAAACCCAAAAAATAAACCATAACTATGAACCAGTAAATTTCCTTCAATCGGTTAATGCACCTTATGAACGTTGAGCATAAGGTACTCAGTGAAAAAACATAGAGTAGGCAGTAGAGTGTTAAAATCAGATACCTGTCAGCTTTAACGAAGTTGATCTTTCACCATTTAGGTTGAACAGTCTTTTCCCATTTTTTTTCCTTGTGGGCGTCGCAATCATATCTCATTTAGCTGGAGTCAAAGTGATTTAAAATTTAATTTTTCTGTGCAACTGTGACTACATTCAGCTAATACCTTCAAAATTATGTACCACCGTTAATCAGTTCTTGATGGAGGCTACTTGAAGTTTCTTGTTTTCCTAGAATTGAAAGAGATGGACTTGTGAACCAGATCACTTTTACAATCTCTAAATTTTTAAGGAAACCTTTATAATCTCTGTATCATGCAATATTTTGTTCGCATTAAAGAAATTGATCGGCACCATTTACCATATCTTTTCCTTTTTATGGGCATACACTCTATTTTCACTTATGTAGTGCATACACTCTGTTTTGATGTTTTGGAATATCAATGAAAACAAATCCCACGTGTGCATTTACAGCTAATTATACTTTCAGTGGGATGAGACATCCCGTCGACAATGAGGCACCCTTGGTGACTTCGTGAACCCCAATATCAAGGTGGCTCGGTCTTTTTGGATGCACTCATAGGGGTAGTGTGTGTATACGTTTGTGTGGTGTATGTGAGTGTTGATGTTTATACTCGGTTCAATTTGAAAAAAAAGGTTCATCACATTAGTTCCAACACTGAAATTCTTGAATGGATACAGTCAACACACTGGTTTATTGAATTTTGATTGCATTGTCTTGATTTCAAATCATGCTTGAAATTTGATAATGAGTCGCCTACCTGGTTATCATCGCACTTATCTTTTATTTTATTTTTTTACGGATACGTGGGTGAAGGTTCAATATGATTGAAATATTTTAGTTAACTGTAACTAGCAGACGACTCCTAAGCAATTTAACGGATTACTACTCCCTTCATTCCTATTTGTAAGCATTCCTAGAATCTCGAGGAAGTAATAGTCAAGGAAGAAAAGGTCATATATACCTCTCATTTTACACTACCTCATCAATTTCTCACCCACCCACCAACTCATCAAGTTTTGTCCTATTCCTAGGAATGCTTACATTTTAGAACAAAATTTGAATGCTTAGAATGTTACAAAGGAATAGAGGGAGTAGAAAGGAAAACCTTTTATTTTGGTTCTCTGAAGATGAAATATAGTTTATGAAGCTCTGATATGTACTTAAGAAAGTTTTGATTTAAAACAAAAAGTTTTTTCGTTTTAGAAAAAGATGAGAAAGTCATTTCTCAGATGGTATAATTTGGCCCCTAGGGCATCTATTGTAAAGGGCAAAAATGTTAGATTTAGATTTTATAATTTCTGTAACTTTTTAACTTCTATCGCAAAGCACACAAAAGACTTTCATATCTTGAAATATGGTAATATCTATTATTGATCTGTGTATGCATGTCAAACATGGTAGTTGCAATAATGAGTTTTTGTAATTGAAGATGTGACTGTAAATTTATAATTGAGTTGTTTGCATCAGGGTCAAATAGTTCTATCCCAAGGATGAGTTAGTGTAGTAAAATAACCTTTTGTAATCTTCATATAAGGTGTGGAATCAATTTCTAACTAAAACTTTGATTTTCACAAGTATTCTATTCAATTTTTATTTTACCTTTTCTAACAAATTTTAAACACCCGTAGCAACGTACGGGCACTTTGCTAGTCTCTACTCCTTAATAGGACGTTCACTCGGTACGCCCGTACGCCCACAAAAATTCTATACTTATCCAGAGTCTGAGTCTCTTACGTGAGATTCGCTGTCCTACAATGCATTATGCATCCTGACATCCCGTGCTCGAGTCCGCGTCTGTGTCGCAAGGCTTAATCCGCGTCCCTTGTCTCCAGCGTCAATCTGTTCCTTCTCAAACCAAACGCAAGCAACATCGCCGCCCCTGGATCTTGCATCGATCTCGAGTCCGTCAGACACAACTGAACTCCAAGTCCACGGCCACATCTCGAGGTGGACGACGCGCGCTCCATAGGACTCCCTCAGCGGGTCTACTATGACAACTGCTGCAGTATACAATGCTATCTGCAGTAGGCCGCAAGAGGAACCTGTCATCAATCGTGAGCCACCATGGCAGTATACTATCAGGTCAATTAATGTTTCATCCACGAGTCAATGTAAACCTAATTCTGAACGTCTCTAGGTTGTCGAAAGAAGGCTCGATCAGCGGAGATCATCGCACGGCACGAACACAGCCATCGCTGGTCCTGTAAGATCACCAGCCGCGATCACCAACTACGTTCAGTTATTATATACGAGGTGATGATGTCCATGTTCATGGCTACAAACGTAATCTAGCTGGCGAACTTGATCACACGACGGAATCAAAGGCAGGACGTACTTGACGATGAATCCACGGTTGCCCTCCTTTCTACCATGCTGAATCTCCTGTCCCCTTGACATTGTCAAATAACTAGAAAGAAATTATATTTTATTGTGTCATTAAAACAGTCTATCATACCATACTCTATCTATTGAATATATAGGTGTCTATAGTTAGTTGTATTTTTTTCAAAAGCCCGTTGCAAGGCACGGGCATCTTGCTAGTTCATCTATACGCTTATAAGTATCTACGTGTTTCCATCGCCGTGCGGCGGGCTTGCCGATTCCTGGATTGTCGATCCCTTTTTTTTTTGCTTGCATTGGTTCCCTAATCGCTAGTCACTAATCTTATTATCGTGATTGTGAGACGGATTGGTGGATCGCTGCAACTCCAAAGAAAATCTTCAATCCCGTGGTGATTTTGCCGCGGAGGTCTTAGGGTTCACTCAAGTAAAGTGGTAATCTTATTCTTATTTAATTAGCTGATCGTTTCATTTTGATTGCCTACATCTAAGTAACAAAAGAACAAATTTTCAGGTTGGGGAAGAATGATTCCCAAGAAACATTTTTCTGGTGCTGCTAAAAAGAGGAAAAGAAAACAAGAAGATGAGTTCATTTAGTCATAGAAGGGTGATATAGGTAACTGCTTTTCAAGTTCAATTAATGTTGTTCTAATTATAATATGGAGGAGTTAGGAGCTAATGAACAACGAGATTCCCATCCGTTGATGCTGGAGAATGCCAGTGAGCATGTAAATTTAAATGCTGAAAATGATGACAGTAATGATAGAGGGCAGGACAGGTTGAATAATTTGGCTATATAATCTATTGAGAAGAATATCTAAGACAAAATTTATCTTGATACTATCATCGATTATTTTGCATTAAGAAATGCTCGAAGATGCATGTACAAAATTTATTTGGAAGTGGAGCTTATGTAGTTTCTCAGTTTTCTATTTATTCAGGTCATTATATTGTCTTTATTTTTCTGTAAGAATTTTTATGATCACATGGTAATGAGATACTAAAAACGCTAGAAATTAAGTATATTATTTATTTATGCTTTTCTTTTATTCCTTTCTATTGTTATACATAATTTCTAAGATATAAGTAAATATATTTATTTACATGGCTTGAGGGCCCAACTCAAAGTTTGCCCAAGGGCCTTCCAGAGTATAGAGACGGCACTGGCCAAATGTTGATGTGTGGGAACACCAACAAATGGGAGTTAGCTGAACCGTCCTTTGTGAGAGGATCGGGAGCCAACGGATCAAGAGGAATCCCCAAAGAAGGCACACGATGACACACGATTTACCCAGGTTTGGGCCATCTTGAGGTGTAATATCCTATGTCCTGCTTGTCTCATGTGTTATTAAGCTTGAAAGTGTTACAATGGTGTTCTAGGGTTTGCTAGATGTGAGAGAATCTCCTTTACATGGCCAGGGATACTCCTTTTATTGTGCCAAGGGGGCACACTACAGTGCTGAAACCTTAACGCTCTTGGTCGTTGCCCTAAACCAACAAAGGATTCGCGTCTTCAAATCCCCGACACTAGAGGCGGGGCACCGCACGGTATGTCCAATGGGAGGGGGCACAACAGGACGTGTCGTACATGGCCCCCCTCCTCTTGTCGTTTCGTCGGGGTGAACCGTAATTGCTTCGCCCGTTACACTGTTTCCCTAGGCGTCCCTGCCTAGGGCCGGTGCTTGTGTGGGCGCAACGGGTCCCGCGCGGGGGCCCAAGCTAGGGAGTTAATTCTCCCGAACCGCTCAAGTGGGCCCGCGGTCATGTTTCGTGTCGTGTGGGCATGCTAGGGTTTCCATGCGCATCCCCGACCGTGGGATGGCTTCTCCGGATGCCTTCCCCTGGTTGGGCCATGCTTGGCTGCCATGTCTTAGAATTGCTGGAGGTGGGCCGGCGATTGTGGCCCATGGGCGGACAACGCCTGCCATAGCTTGTGTTGTCGTTGCTTAATAAGCTCGACAACTCGGCACCTTGAGGGCAACTTGACGGTGGACAATCGTGATTAGATGTTGATGCTGATTTGCGGCAACTCGACGTGTTGGTTTTGTTGTGATGTGCTTCCAACACTTTGGCTTTGTTTCGTACGGTTCTTTTAGTCGTATAGGAGTTCGTGTCGTACGTGCTGGTTTTGAGGCTTTGGAGTTTTACTTTGTGTCGTGTTTTTTCCCCCAAAACGTGGGCGTACATGGGCGTGGGAAACGTGGGCGTACATGGGCGTGGGCGAACTTCATAGACGTTTCCATAAGACTTATTGACTTTCCCATTAACGATAACTAATTATTTTCTGACTAACGATTTCCCACATCCAACGAAAAGACTACTCTAATGCCCTGATTTGCCACACACCCGCACCCAGACCCGTTTGGCATGCCAAAGCTCCCCGCGGGAGCACCAGCTGGAGGGCAGTCAACCAGTCCCTTGCCAGTACCAACGCCGCTGAATGTTCCCTTCCTGTAACTTTTCTCATTGACACCCTCTGCTTTGGCCAGTGGCAAGGTGGAGGAAGCAAGCAGCGGATGGGAGGACGAGTCTCGCCCATCGTTGCTCCCAGCAGCTTCCCGGAGGCGTGCCTTTGTCAGAATGGTGTTATACTTGCCACAACAACAAAAAAAATCACCAGAAATCCAGACACTCATCATCCATGCGTCCAAGGCGCCTCTGCAGTAACCGTGCTTTTGGTCATCGTGGCATCTATCAACTGGCCAGATTGCTCACGACACGCCTACTGGCATTCAAGAGAGACATCAGCTGGCAACCCTGACTTATGGAGGAAACTGCTGCCCCAGTTTTGGGGCCGGCTCTGACTGAAGCTTTGGGGGGCATTCTATTTTTCCAAAATCTTCACTACATGACCACGACAGTACGCTAAATTTTCCACGAGTTAGGTCTCGTGTCTATGTCATTCAGTGCCGGATATCCAACGGCACCCAGATGACGGCTACAGCCGTCAACGCTAGCAAGAGGACGACCAGGAGCGCAAGTGCGCAACGAGCGATCAACAGTCGTTGGCGTGAACCCTGCCCGGGGATAGATGCAACGCAACATGTGCATGACACTTTGTGAACCCTAATTCCTGCACAAGGTCAATCGTGTCAGCCGTGGTGGGCAATCCGTCGGCTGCCATCGCATATAGCAGGAGCCAGTATATGGTTATAAAGAGGCCTCCAGTCCCGATGCAGTTCCACCGCACAAATCACAAGTCAACGACCATCATACGGCTCAGCTATATCAAAACTCACTGAATGCGTCCGAAGCGCACCACGCTCCTGCTCCTCCTCGTGGTAGCATCTGCTGCCGCCGTTCTCTCCGTGACTGCCCAACTGGTGGTGCAGCAACACCGGCATGCAGGAAGCTGCGTACCGCAGGAGAAGGATGCTCTGCTGGCGTTCAAGCGAGGCATCACCAGCGACCCTGCTGGCCGACTTGCCTCCTGGCAGCAAGGCGACCCTGGCTGTTGCCGATGGAGGGGCGTGCGATGCAGCAACCTCACTGGCCGTGTAGTCGGCATACATCTTCGCAACGTTTTCGACGATGATCCTCAACTCACGGCTTTGGCCGGCCAGATAAGTCCCTCCTTGCTCTCCTTGCAACATCTTGAACACCTAGACCTCAGCGTGAACAACATTTCGGGGACATCGGGCCACGTGCCGGAGTTCTTGGGCCTTTTAGAGAACCTGAGGTATCTCAACCTCTCCAGCATGTCACTTTCCGGAAGGGTGCCACCTCATCTCGGCAATCTGTCAAAGCTGCACTACCTTGACCTTTCTTATGATTTTGATTTACAAACCCCATGGGATTCAAACCTGTACTCCACTGATATCTCATGGCTATCAAATTTGCCCCTACGCTACCTCGATTTGGGATACGTAGACCTAACGAGTGCTGATTGGGCTCATGCGATCAACATGGTTCCTTCACTAAAGGTCCTTCATCTTCCGGGTTGCTTCCTTAGAAGTGCAAACCAATCTATCCCACAACTAAACCTTACAGATCTTGTGGAGCTCAGTCTCCCTTATAACTACTTGGGCAACCCAATTGCATCCTGTTGGTTCTGGAGTTTGACGAACCTCCAACATCTCGACCTTGCGGGAAATGAATTATACAGTCAAATTCCTGATGCTCTGATAAACCTGTGCAACTTAGAAATCCTAGACCTCAGCTATAATGAAATCAATGGAAGCATAGTAGGGTTGTTATTACCACAATGTTCCTCCAATAAATTGAAGGAAATGCGTTTGGGAGGCAATAGTTTCACAGGAGTGCTACCCAGTTCGATAGGGCGTCGATGGTCCAGCTTACTCGTTCTTGAACTCTTCAAGAACCAACTTACCGGACCTGTGCCTTCTGAAATTGGTATGCTTAATAATTTACTCACTCTTGATCTCTCTGACAACCGAATCAGTGGACCCGTGCCTTTTGAGGTCAGTATGCTCAGTAAATTGACTAAACTGTATCTTGGTGGAAACAACCTCAATGGAGTGATAACACACGAACACCTTGCTGGCTTAAAAAGCCTAAAAGCAATATCCCTATCAAGTAATTTCGTGAAGATTTTGCTCGACGAAGAGTGGATGCCTCCCTTTAGACTTGAATATGCATATTTTGCATTTTGTCAGATGGGCCCCCAGTTTCCAGCCTGGTTGCGGTCACAGACTGATATTCTTGAGCTTGATATATCTAGTGCACATATATTTGACAGGCTTCCAGAGTGGTTTTGGACCACCGTTTCGAATGCTCAAAAATTGGACATTTCCAACAACAGTATCCATGGCATACTGCCAAAAAACATGGATAATATGAAATACTTAGAAAGTCTCTTCTTGAATTCAAATCAAATAACTGGCCCAATACCACTGTTACCAACATCCCTACAGGAAGTTGACATCTCCAGAAACTCTTTGTCAGGACCTCTGGCCTTAGATTTTAGAACTCAAAACCTTGAATATCTGAGTCTCGCTTCCAATCTTATTAGTGGACCTATTCCAGAATCTATTTGTCAATTCAAAAACCTCATAACATTGAACTTGGCCAATAATCTTTTTGAGGGGGAATTTCCATCATGTTTTCAGGCAAGGTCGATCCACATACTAGTTTTACATCACAATAGCTTATCCGGAAAGTTCCCGTCAGTTTTTAAAACATGCAGAGAACTGATTATCCTAGATCTGTCTTGGAATAAGTTCTCCGGAAGATTGCCTATGTGGATTGGAAATCTTTCAACAATAGAAGTACTACAGCTAGGCCACAACCTGTTCTATGGAACTATTCCAGCAGCCATCACTAGACTAGGGCTTCTTTCTCACCTGAATCTTGCAGGCAATAGCATATCTGGAGCCTTACCACCTCATTTGTCAAATTTATCTAGAATGGCAACTGAACATTTATTCTTGTTTTACAGAAACCCATTGGAGCGTCGTACTATTCTCAGTGAACAAACTACTCATTTGAATTTTTCTGTGGTCACTAATGGGCAGGAGAGGTACTACGGGAACTATCAAATTTTTTCCATGATAAGCATTGACTTGTCCGACAACCACTTGACAGGCCGAATTCCTGAAGAAATAGCTTCACTAAAACTACTAGTAAATTTGAACTTGTCAAGGAATTACCTGTCTGGAAAAATTCCAATCAAGATCGGGGCCATGCAATCATTGGAATCACTCGACCTCTCGCAAAACAAGCTTTGCGGACAACTCCCACAAGGCTTATCGAATCTAAAATATTTGAGCTATTTGGACCTGTCAGACAACAATCTTACAAGAAGAATCCCATGAGGGGGCCAATTCGACCCCCTGTACATGAAAAACCCGTTTATGGGTAATGGCAATATTGGTTTTTGCGGATATCCTCTTCACAAGAACTACACAGACAAGAGTGAACCAATGCATGACGATCACAACAAAGAACAACATGATTCTAAGCACACATGTCATTCAGCGTTGGACCTTGTGTTGGATATGTGGTTGGTATCTTGTTAGTGTTCTATGCCACCTAATTAAAGAAATCATGGGCGTAATATCTTACTAGCTCCTGCTGCTTCGACAAAGTCCAAGGCAAAGTATTTGGCTATTTATGGTGTTTCTTTTTGGTGTTGAATTTCATTTGTATATATAGTTTAACTATATGAATTTTGTACTTGTGGTGAATCTTCGGAGTGTATATAATATAAAACGAATTTCAGGTTCCTAGACCTATTCTTATATTTGGTAAGTGCAATGCTTGCAAGTTGTAGCCTTTTCTTTGCCTTTATTTACATAGTCTTTTTTATCTTGTATCATGAGTTGAAATCTTCTGTTTGTACCACTACTTTCCATCATATTCATCAACCCTACATGTATTTTGGTTTATTAGTTCACAAATACTCATGGTCGTAGGCAACATTCTTCACCATTACTCCCACCGTTTTTGAATTGTTGACACCATTGACTTTTTCGATACATTTGACCATTTGTCTTATTCAAAATATTTTCTCAAATATGTAAAACCATAAGTGGTGTTTCAACTTCCTTTAGTGATAAAATAAATTATAATATAATATTTGATGGTTCTTAAAATATTTTGAATAAGACGATTGGTCAAATGTAATAAAAAAGTCAACGGCGTCAACAATTTAAGAACGGATGGGGTATCTTTTATAGGGAAAAATTATAAATACACACATCAATATCATGCTTCAATGGTACCTGTGATACGCTTGCAAATTTTAGCTAATTGATATTGAGGCACGTTACATTCACTACTACAATTCGGCTCTGTATTGGCAGACGTAATTTTTATGTCAGTGGTGGGCATTTTAAAAACCGACGCAATTTGGGTCGAACGACAAGGTCCGCTACTTAACTATACAAATAGTGGCAGTCACCTTATGACCGCTACTAGGAGCACAAAAATACTGGCGGACAGTAAAGTATAATATTTTAGTGGGGTTTTTTGTTGACGTCAATTAATCTGTCACTAAATATGAGCCATTTGTAACCGTTAGAACAAAAATTAACAGCCCGAATTCACTCTACATATACCTTCACCCTAACCCTATAATATAAAAAGCAACACCTTCCTCCCTCATACACCACACCAGCCACCGGACAAAAATAATGGTGGACAATACAGTATAATATTTTAGTGGGGTTTTTTGTTGACGTCAATTAATCTGTCACTAAATATGAGCCATTAAGTAACCGTTAGATCAAAAATTAACAGCCCAGATTCACTCTACATATACCTTCACCCTAACCCTATAATATAAAAGCAACACCTTCCTCCCTCATACACCACACCAGCCACCTCTCTCTCTCTCTCTCTCTCTCTCTCTCTCTCTCTCTCTCTCTCTCTCTCATCCCTAAGTGTGCCCCTCGTCGGCCGCCCCTCCTCCCCTGTGTGGTGGCCACCGTTGCCGCCGGGGGAGGAGCTAGGGTCATTCCATGGTGTCATAGGACACCAATGACCCTTGGTAATCACCCTAAAAAGTGTGTTTATTAGCTTGATGATATGTTATATAATACAAGGTGACACCATTGAGTTTTGAGCTTGGCTCCGCCACTGGCCGCCGCCATCTTCGGCGCACTCTCCCTCCCCGGCGCGGTGGCCGTGCCACTGCCCTCCCGGCAACTTTTTCTGTTTGTTTAAACTCGGGAAATGTTGCAGTGGCCCTAGACGGCCGCTATTTTTTGTTTTTTTAAGTGGCAAACAGTGACAGGTAAAAAAACCATCTCTAGATTTTGGTCTTCGCAATGACAGATGCTCAGTGGCGGAATTCATTTTCGCCACTATGCCCTTTTTAGCACGTCAAAGCTTTTTGTAGTAGTGATTATCATTTGACCCCTGTACTAGGTATAACTTTCCTTTTTTTGTATGTTAGTAAATTGAGTTCCTAACACAAGTTATCTCTCTCATAAATCGAGGACGGAAACTTCTTAAATGTTCCTCCACCCGCCGCCCACACCCCCTGCCGCTGGTGTTGCGTGCCCTTCTGCCGTCGCCACCCTCCCAGTGCCGACGACCGCGCCACCCTCCTGCCACAGCCCGAGGCCTGACGCCGGCATGACACCCGGCACTGCCCGACGCCCTGCCGCGGCCCTGGCCCAGTAGGAGAGCATCCAACACGCGGCGCCGCAGCCATCCACAACATCAGTAAAGCTCCCATCCCGTTCCTGCTAACCATTGCCTTCTAGTTTAGTGTGTTTTGTTTAGATGGCATTCATCCATGAGAATTATTGAAAAAGGATTAGAGTATTTTGTCCGTCGATTATTAGTCCATGCACAGGTAGTGGATGTAATTAGGAATATATGGTTGCTCCATTATTTATTTTTTATGCTAGTTCTCTTATTAATATACATGTCGGTCATCGTGCCGCTCCTTTGTTTGTAGGTTTTGGAAACCTCACTGTTTAGGGTAGGTGCTGCCGAAATTTTTATTGGACACTAATTTTTTTTTTACTTTTTACAGAGAGGCGCCATCCTTGACTCGTCGTTTCGCAGTGTAGTAAAGTGAGACAACACCACCACTCCTTCCATATCATGTGCTTAGGTCATGTAACCTAATTAGGCGTCTCCCATTCGAAAGAGAAACGGTTGGAAATATGTATTTATTTGCATATCTACAACCGTATCTGTTTTGAATTGTCCACGTTTTTGGACAACCAGTGGATATGTAGATGGGGTTAGTTTCCATGCTCCACCCTATCTAAGATAGAGTTTCGACATCACCCCCCTGTTGTTATGCAGATACACAAACTCCTTGATAGGACATGTATTTGGAGAATAGCAGGGAGGTGTTGCTGAAATTCTGTCTCGGATAGGGGTGGAGCATGAAAGCTTACCCATCTACACATCCTCGGGTGGGATTAGGACCTATCTTTACCTATTAGGGCATGGTAGGTATCGCATAGGTGTATATGATTTTTATAACACCTGCTACTATGTTAAAGGATGGATTGCTGTGACTGGATGTACACGGGATGGCGGGGTAAGCGTGACTATACCACAGTGTACATTTACAAGGTCGATGGATTTTTGAAAAAGGTATTTGAATCAGGACAAAGTAAAGAAATGTGCTCATGTTCTAGGTGTTAGAACAAGATATATCAAACACAACTGAAAATGGGTCAACACATTTGCAACAATGGATTTATGGTAAACTACACCCGGTGGACATGCTATGGTAAAACCCATCGAGCGGAATATGAATCTGATATCGGGTGCAGAGACATGCTAGATGACTTTCATCGGGCACACTTTGATGAAGGACCTAGCCATATTGGGGAGGACTTGCCATAGCCTACCGCAAAAGCCTCGTTACGACATGTTGTCTTCGGCACGTAAACCATTTCACGACCATACGGATGTTTCTCAACCGGATGTTGTCGGACGGCTAATGGATTTGAAATCTCAGCTTGGCATCAACCGAGACGGCTTTGATAATATGTTGACGGTTTTTGGTAGCCTCGCTTCCGAGTGGTCACAATCTGCCGCACAACATGTATCGATCCACGAAACTCCTTCGTGCGGTTAAGATGCCATACGAGCGGATAATTGTCCGTCCTAACGGATGCGTCTTGTTCATGAAAGAGCACTTAGAAAGAAGGTATTGTCCTAAATGTAATTCCTCTAGATTCATAGAGGTAGACTCCGGTGATGGTCATAAGAGGCAGTTCAAAATCCTCGTGGAAATCCTACGGTACCTTCCGTTCATATCGAGGATCCAACGCCCTTACATGACCGAGGAAACCGCAAAACAGATGACATGGCACAAAGAAGGCAAACAATACCGTCATGAGAATATGGTACATCTAGCCGATGGGGAATCATGGAAGCATTTTGACGGACAACATCCCAAAGAAGTTGAGGATCCTCGTAATGTATGTGTTATGTCGGCGACGGATAGTTTCAATCCTTATGGAATGTCGTCTACTCCATACACTTCTTGGCCGGTGTTCGTTGTCCCTCTCAATCTCCCTCCCGGCGTCATGTTTAAAGCACAAACTATATTCTTGTCATTGATAATTCCTGGACACCCGAGGACTAAAATGATTGTGTACATAGAGCCATTGATTGATCGATGGCTTGATGCATGGAATGTTGGGGTATAGACA
Source organism: Chloris gayana (assembly GCA_031894775.1). NCBI lineage: Eukaryota > Viridiplantae > Streptophyta > Magnoliopsida > Poales > Poaceae > Chloris > Chloris gayana. The sequence continues at coordinate 433,604 of JAUNZO010005079.1, forward strand.
TACGATAGGACTAGAAAGAGGAACTTCAAAATGAAAGTGTGCTACATGTACTCCATGCATGACTATCCGGCATATGGGATTTTTTCTGGCTTGTGTGTTCACGGGAAGTTCCCATGCCCGGTATGCAAGTCGGTTGACAAGTTATTTTTGTTGTCGAAGGGTGCCAAGTATGTTTCGTTCGATAAACACCGACAGCTTCCTAACTATAGGCCATCCATTCGGACGGACAAAAAGAACTTTATAAAAGGTGTGGTGGTTTAAGAACCACGTCGCAGATATTGATAGGTGCCGCTATTCTTGAGCAATTAAACGCGTCGGAGAAAAGGTCGGTGGTGGTTTTGAGGGATATAGTGAGGAGCATGCCCGGACTCAAATTTCGGGCTTGTGGAGGCTCCCCTATATGATTGATATTCTTCTTCAACATATTCTAGTTATGATGCACACCGAAAAGAATGTCTCCGAGGCACTCGGGTTACAATCATACACATTCCCGGTAAGACTAAGAACAACATTAAGGCTAGAGTGGATCAAGCTAGCTTATGCAATAGACCAAAGCTCGACATTCCGATTCCCAAAGATGGCAAGAGATGGGAAAAGGCTCCAGTCGATTTTGTACTAAAGAGGAACCAAAGTAAGGAAATACTAGAATGGATCAAAACTTCAATGTTCCCCGATGGGTATGCAGCGAATCCGAGGAGGGGGGAACTTAAGTACTATGTGTGTCAATGGGATGAAGAGTCATGACTACCACATATGGATTGAGCAGCTTCTTACGGTGATGGTTCGAGGCTATCTCCCTAACCATGTGTGGCTAGTGCTGGTAGAGGTAAGCTATTTTTTCTGCACCCTTTGTGCTAAGGAGTTATCTCGGACTATGATAGCAGAAATGGAAAAAATGGCTCCCGTGTTGCTTTGTAAGCTGGAGAAGATCTTTCCTCCTAGCTTTTTTAATCCGATGGAGCATATGATTCTGCACCTCCCGTATGAGGCACGAATGTGTGGACCTGTACATTGTGGTTGGTGCTATTCAATTGAGATACAACTAAAGGTTCTTCAAACTAAATGTAAAAACAAGTGTAGAGTCGAAACCTCCATAGCGAAGCATACTCGTAGTGAGGAGGTGTCAAACTTCACAACAAAATACTATGCCGAGACCCTTCCAAGCGTGCACAATCCACCCCCTCGTTACAATGCCAACGAAAATGAATGCAATCTCAGCCTATTCGTAGGGCAACTTGGAAGTGCCAGTGGTGGGACTCCTAATACCTTGAATCAGGAAGAGTTCCGCACTATCATGATGTATGTGTTGACCAACCTTTCCGATGTGCAGCCATACTTAGAGTAAGTTGATACTGCACTACATTATTTCTAACGGATGGTCACTAATCTACATCTAACACATCTCGATTTTTTTCTTTTGTACAAAGAATTTACTCAATAATTCTGGCGGAGAAATGGGGCACCGACTCTGCAGGAAGTTGATGCCCTTCTTAAAGAGGGTGTCGGACGTGGAATGTCGGATTTCATATCTTGGTTCAAACAAAAGTGCTGAAATAATGCGTCAACTAGTCCCAAGCCGAGAGACGTTGCCAATGGATGTGAATATAGGGTAATGTCATACAACGCCTATGACGTAAATGGATATCGCTTTCACAAGTAAAAGACACGATGAAAGTCGGCCCAATCGGAGTACCACAAATTTCCAAGTTTGTACGAAATCCGGCGATGGGGTCGAGTACTATGGAATAATTGAAGAAATATACAAACTCTCGTTTACTTGTTGCAAACCTTTGAAGCCTATCGTATTCAAATGCCTTTGGATTGATCCTAACCAAGTACGATGGACCCCTAGTATTGGACTAGTTGGAATTCGACAATCATCCGTCTATGCAGGAGACGATGTCTATATTGTGGCTCAATAAGCAACACAAGTTTATTATGTCTCATACCCGTGAAAAACCAACAAACGTCTTCTAGGTTGGGACGTTGTGCACGAGGTATCGCCACACGGTAGACTACCCGTCCCAAACAATGAAGATTACAATATAGACCCAAAAACATATGACGGAGAGTTCTTTCAAGAATCGGGTTACAAGGGGGTTTTGAGATTGACTTAACCCGAGCGATGGAAATGGAAGTAGATGAGGATGATGAAAGGGTTGATGTCGAGGATGATGAAAGGATTGATGACGAGGACGCCGGAGATGTGGTTTCCAAAGCGAAGGACTTAAAATTACTTGAGAATTTACAATTAGGGCTTCATGAGGACATTCCTCTGCACGGAGCATGTGCTTGAATGTGATCTCAACATGTATGATAGTGATGATGAGATAGATGATCCAACTAATCCTGATTGGGATGATTATTTCTAATACATCTAAGATATTATGCCTTGCTTATTATGTCTTAAAGAATATATTTTCTTAATATGTATGTTTCTAATTATGTTTTGGTTATTATCATGTCTTGTTTATTATGTCTTAAATAATATATTTTTTTATATGGGTTGATTGTTTTCCTGACTTTTTAATTGCAGGTGAACGACAAAAATGGTGGGCGACGGGGCGCAGCGACAGGTGCACATCCGTTTGGAGGAGACAGATGCCAAACTCGGATGTACCACGAGGGTCCACCCGAGGCCTTGGTTAGGGGAAGGGTGGCCCCAAGGGCAGCGAGAGCGGTGGCTCTAAGGGCTGCGATAGCGGTGGCTCTAAGGGCCGGGGTCGAGTGACTCGGTCTCGGTCCGTAGCGCCACCTTCCCCGCCGGAGGCGGTGGAGGGGGAGGAGGAGGGTGAGGGTGAGGGGGCGGAGGAGGAGGAGGGTGAGGGTGAGGGGGCGGAGGAGGAGGAGGGTGACGGTGAGGGTGAGGGGGGGGGGGGGGACTCGGAGGAGGGTGACGAGCGGAGAGGGGACGGGCGGGACGGTGAGGAGGAGCAGGAGGGAGAGCAGGCTAGGGAGCAGCCTACCGTGTGGTTGCGAGGTCCTACGCGACTCCCCGACCTGCCGATACCTTTTTCCGTGCGCCCGGTAATTCGACTCGTGAGGCTAGTGTAAGTAACTTTATATGTTATCATTACTTTTTTTCATTTGGTAATTTGGAAATCATTATAGATATCGAAACTAATATTTTATCTTAATCACTTTTTGCGGGAGTTGGACGGAGATCACCCCGGTGGTCACCGATGCAGGGTCAACCACATCCCGGGTGCTTTGGTCGAGCGACACTTCTCGTGCCGGGTCCACTTTGGTGGAAGGTACAAGCCGAGCGTGGACATAGGAGCACTACCGTGTCACCAGCGAGGAAATCAACGAATTAAACAGGTGCTCCGCCAGCAAGGCGGGTCGAGTGGTGTGAGAATTGTGGGTAAGTCTTTCTCGTACTACACTTCTCAATTCATCGCACTCATTGTACAATTATGTAATAATGATTAAACACTTCATGTCTACATGCAAGATTACTTCACGTGTGAGGCAGGGTACGAGGAGATGGCTAAGGTTGTGGCTCACAACCAATGCCGGTGAAGGACATGCACTACGAGGCGCAAGTTCGGTGCGTCATAAACTACTATGGCATTATCCTTCGCCAAAAAATCACAAAAGAAGAGGCAAGGGCTGTGAAGCTCACACGGGAGCAATACTTGAAGATAAATGTAGATTTATTCTCTGATTTAATACATTGCTTAATTTGATTTTCTCACATGTCTCTCACTTGTCCCCGTGTAGGTGCCTCGCGTCGTGGTGCCGTAATGATAACTTATGCTGAGAACGCATAGTGGACAAGTGGTTCACACTCGAGTGGGAGGAGTTGCACAAAGCATCGGCCAAGCCCGACATGCGCCGATGCCTAGTCCATCTCACCACCAAGGCAGCCTTAGCAACGAGGAGTACAGGGCTCGATGGGTATACAGATTCATTTCTTCGGTGTATCGCCTAATTATACATAAATACTAATTAACTTGTTTTTGTTTTTCAGTCTCGGGCACATGGAGGCGCCGAGTGCCCCGAGTTCGTGGGCTTGGGCTATGGCCCACCGGAAAAAGGTTACTCGGGCCACCTACAACCCCAACAACCCTCCGTCGACGTACAGCAACCCCTCCGTCTACTCCCACATCACTGCATACACGGAAGTTGGTAAGCAACCGTACGGGCCACAGTGGGATCCGAGCGCCCACCCTATTGATACCGAGGTAGCCATGAGGGCGGAAGGAGGCAAGAAGCATAGCCGGTTTGTCGTAGGCGACGGCACTGTAGACACGAGCAGTTGTCCCACACTCTCCCAGCTTTGAGCAAGGGACCCGGCCACTCGCCCCGCCCATACGCCCATGACAAACCGTCGTAGATCTGCAAATGCAGAGACTTTAGGTTATTTCTGCTTCAGTAAATAATTATTTAATTTCTAATCACGTATTATCTCTACATTCTAACATTGGGATGAAAACTTATATTGTAGGCCGAGCTTGCCGAAGAGAGAAGGCAACAACAGGAGGAATCGGCGAGGCGGTAGGGGGATGTGGCCAACCTGTTTGCTTACATGCAAGCTGAGTTAGCAGCAGGACGACCACCACCGCCGCCTCCAACTATGTCTCATGCATTTTCAGTAACTCCTCGGGTAACATACTTCATAACCTTGTTGATTCATTTCAGGAATTAGAGACTTAGATAACTCGGAGACTTGATAATCTAGAAACATTGTTCAATTTACAATCACTTAGAGACTTAGATGTCTTCAATTTACAATCACTTAGAGACTTAGATGTCGTATAAACTTACAATCCTGAAGAAATTGATTTTTGTATTGTTTGAAAACTTTTCTATTTTTTGCAGAACATATTGGCGGCATCGAATGCCTCGGTGAACATGTCACCTAACCTCCCACCGCAGCAGTTGTTCCCAAAAGTGTCGCCATTCGGCCCACCGCCCTTCGACCCACCTCCCGTTCGAATGTCATGGATTTGTGATAACTGTTGCTCGTTGTACTCGTAGACGATCTGTGGATGTTATGTGATGTTTGTGACGATATATGTGATGTTATGCGACGTATGGATGATATATGTGTTATATTTGTGATACATGTGTCGTATTGTTGATATGTGCAAGAAATTGTTGCCTATGTGATATATTTGTCATGTGTTTGATATATGTGTTTTTTGGAATGCATATGATGTACCCCGGACTAGGAAAAACAGAAAAAAATAGAATGGTCACTTTGCTGTGTGCCGGGGGCTTGGCACATGACAAAGTGACCATACTGGTAACCAGGTTGGCAGCTTTGCCGTGTGCCAGCTTTGGCACACGGCAACAATTTGGCACTTTCGCCGTGTGTCGGCGTTGGGCACACGGCAAAACTGCCGGATAGTTGTCGTGTGCTCCACAGCTGGCACACAGCAAAGGTGAATTCTTCGTCGTGTGCTGCTCCACGAACACACGGCAAATGCCCATGCCGCCGTCACCCCGCTCCATCCGTGCGCCGTCACGTTCAAGTGTTTGCCGTGTGTCGGATACTTGGCACACGGCAAAGCGTCGTTCGCCATCGGGGCTTGCATCCGTCGGGTGGTCGCCGTAGGCCACCTACGGTAAAGGCCTTTGCCGTGTGCTATACTGCCTTCGCCGTGCCGCTGGGACACGGAAAAACTGAATTCCGGTAGTGACAAGTGGACATTTCAAACAATGGAATCAATGGCACATTGCCAACGAATTTGGACAAAATGGCATCATTAGGATTTTTTTACTTGAGTTCCAATCAGCTAACAGGTCCAATACGTAAGTTGCCAATATCCCTGCACGAACTTGATGCTTCCGAAAATTCTTTCTCAGGACCTCTACCATCAAACTTTGGAAGTCAAGACATTGAATATCTCACTCTAGCCTCTAATAATATTAGTGGACCTATTCCACGGTCCATTTGTCGACTTGAAACAACCGAAGACGTTGAACTTAGCCAACAATCTTTTAGATGGGGAATTTCCTTTATGTTTTGAACCAAGGATAATCGTGGGACTGATTGTGCTCGACAATAGATTATCCGGAAGTTTCCCTCTTTTATTAAAGCATACAAAGGGCTGGTTATCCTGGATCTAGCATGGAATAAGTTCGTTGGAAGGTTGCCTATTTGGATTGGAAATTTTGCATACCTAAGATTATTACAACTTAAGTATGCGTTTTGAGTCCTGACCGGCGCGTGTTCTATTGAAATCGGCCCATTGGATCACCCTCCTCATCAAGATTCGTGCAAGCGGCCGTCACGGTCCCGTTAGTTTTCACCCCCACGCGCATCTGCCTGCCCGCCCGTTTCGGAGTCGTGCGCCGGGGAAAATCTCTTGTTCTTATCTCCTCCCAGTGACCCACCCCCGCCCGCATCCCCTCCCCCGGCGCGGCACCTCCCCACGACCCACCCCCGCTGCATCCCCTCCCCCGGCGCGGCACCTCCCCGCGACCCACCCCCGCCTCATCCCCTCCTCGACGCGGTGCTCCCTAGCGCGAGCCCACCACCGCGGCCCCTCCCCCGGCGCATCCCCACCCCACCGCGGGTGCTCCCCGGCGCGAGCCCACCGCGGCTGCTCCCACCGGCCCCTTCCTCCTAGGTCGATCTAGGCCCGGCTGCACGCAGAGATCACGGACAAGGTCGGCGACGCGCGGCCCGTGGACGACACGGACATCGACGCCATGTCGTACCTGCAGGCCTTCGTCAAGGAGCTGCTGAACAATCACCCGCCCACCTACTTCTCGCTCACCCACGCCGTCGTGCGGGCGGGGAGCAAGCTCGCGGGCTACGACGTGCCCATCGACGCCAACCTGGACATTTTCCTGCCCCTACCCCCCACCCCCCCCTCCCCCCATCTCCGAGGACCCCAAGCTATGGGACCGGCCCACGGAGTTCGACCCGAACAGGTTCCTCGCCGGCGAGGAGACGGCGGACATGACCGGGTCGACGAGGATCGGGATGATCCCGTTCGGGGCGGGACAAAGGATTTGTCCGGGTCCGGCCATGGGCACCATGCACATCGCGCTCATGGTGGCGCGGATGGTGCAGGCGTTCGAGTGGAGCGCGCACCCATCGCAGAGATCCACCGCCCACGCACGCGCCCGTGGGAGATCCGCCGCCACGAGCACGCGCCCGTGAGAGATCCGCCACCCGTGGGAGATCCACCGTGCGCAGCCTGGTGGATGCGGCGGCTACGGCAGATGGCACGGGACCCGTCGGCGCGTGTTGAGGTGGAGCGCATCGCATCCCGGTCCCAGGCCCAAATCCGGAGCTCAGCCCGTGGGAGCTGTTAGCAAATAATGCATAAACAAGATCGAAACGAGACACAGATTTTTACGTGGAAAACCCTTGTGGGAAAAAACCACGGGCGCCAACCGGCAATCTTCACTATATGAGGAGAGTTTACAAAACGCAGGGGAATTACAATGAGTCTCTCTCTTTCCCCTTGCAACACACAAAATGCATATATATGGGTGGCTAACTAATAGGATCCGTAACGTGGGAGGACTCCACCTCTCACACCTCCTAGGCGTCCCTAGCAAGGCCGAATTTGGATCATATTACAACAAACTCCACCTTGAGACAAATTCCATCTTGCAGCAAATGAAGAATCATCAATGAACTCCCTTCAATAATAAATAGCACCGTGCGCCAACAAGTCACTACGACTTAAATCGTAACACCAACTAAGCTTGAGCATAGCTCAAACTTAGCAGATGGGAACCGGCTTTGTCATCATATCAGCAGGATTAAAATGCGTACTGATCTTGCACACTTTAATATCACCAAGAGCAATAACATCTCGGATAAAATGATACCTCACATCAATATGTTTTGTCCGATCATGGAACATCTGATCTTTTGTAAGGTAAATAGCACTCGGCTATCACGGAATATAGTAGTGCAAGAATTATCTCCACAAAGCTCAAGCATATAAACCTCGAAGCCAAATAGCTTCCTTACCAGCTTCAGAAATAGCCATATATTCAGCTTCAGTAGTTGATAAAGCAACAAGTAGACTCGTAAACAAGCTTTCCAACTAATAGCACAACCACCAATGGTGAAAACATAACCTGTGAGAGATCTCCTTCTATCCAAATCACCAGCATAATCTAAATCAACATAACCAACAATTCCATCTCCAGATTTCCCAAACTGCAAACAAGCATTCGAAGTACCGCGCAAATATCTCAAAATCCATTGAATCTGCTTTCCAATGCCCTCTACCAGGATTAGACATGTATCTACCGACAATACTCGGTGCATATGACAAATCAGGACGAGAGCAAACCATAGCATACATAAGAGAACCAACTGCGCTGTTATAAGGAACTCTAGACATGTACTTAATATCTTTATCCGACTCAGGACACAAAGCTGAAGATAATCCGAAATGTGGAGCTGTAGGAGTACTCATCTGGTTTAGCTTTATGCATATTGAAACGACGAAGGACCTTTTCAATATACCCTTTCTCGACTAAGAAATAACTTGTCGACTGTCTCTCTCTAATAATCTCCATGCCAAGAATTTTCTTTGCTGCACCCAAATCCTTCATCTCAAATTCATTACTCAATTGTGATTTCAACTTGGCTATTTCTGACTTATCTTTTGCAGCAATCAACATATCATCGACATAGAGAAGCAAATAAATAGCCGAACCATTAACCAACTTCAAATAAACACAGCTATCATAATCAGACCGCTTAAAGCCATTAGAGAGCATAAAGGAGTCAAATCTCTTATACCACTGTCTAGGAGATTGTTTCAAACCATAAAGAGATTTCTTCAACTTACGGACAAGGTGTTCTTTTCCAGGAATAGCAAAACCTTCAGGTTTATCCATATAAATATCTTCATCTAATTCTCCATGTAAGAATGCAGTTTTAACATCTAATTGCTCAAGCTCATAATCATGCATAGCAACAATACCGAGTAAAGTGCGAATAGAGCTATGTTTCACAACAGGAGAAAACACATCATTATAGTCAATACCTGGAATCCGACTATAGCCTTTAGCAACCAACCTTGCTTTATACCTTGCTGTTTCATTAGGAGAAATAGGTTCTTTTCTCTTGAAAATCCACTTGCAACGAACGGGCTTCTTCTCTTTAGGCAATGGCACTAAATCCCAAGTACCATTCTTATCAAGTGACTCCATCTCATCTTGCATAGCGGTAACCCAATTGTTGCAATCCGCAGAAGTAATAGCCTCAGAATAATTAGAAGGTTCAGCAGTACCTTCAACCTCTTCTGCGCAACTCAAAGCATAAGCAGCAATATTACATTCCTCAATTAACCTCTTGGGTCGAACATGAGGCCTCCTAGACCTGTCAGCTGCAATAGAACGTTGTGGAGACTGCACAACGGGAGAATGTGGGATAACAGATGAATCATCATCAATAGGTGCATCCGTATCGTATCCGGTGTATGTGTTGAATCAATAGCATGCTCCACCCGCACACTAGAGGTCCGCGAACTCCGAACAGGAGCATTAGACATAGCAGATTCATTAAAGACAACACTTCTGCTAGTAATAACCTTTTTAGATTCAGGATCCCACAATTTATAACCTTTAACACCAGAACGATAACCAAGAAAAATGCACTTAATAGCTCTAGGCTCCAATTTACCATTATCAACATGAGCATAAGCAGGACAACCAAAAATTCTCAATTCAGAATAATTTGTTGGAGAACCAGACCATACCTCAATTGGTGTCTTCTTATCAATAGCAATAGAGGGAGAACGGTTAATCGGAAAACAAGCAGTGGAAGCAGCCTCAGCCCAAAAACGCCTACTCGGGCCAGCATTAGACAGACATGCAACGGGCCTTAGAGATGATAGTCCTGTTCATCCGCTCAGCCACACCATTTTGCTGAGGTGTATAAGCAACGGTGCGGTGTCTCACAATGCCTTGAGACTTACAATATGAATTAAAAGCATGAGAACAGAATTCCATCCCATTATCGGTGCGAAGAACCTTCACCTTTCTATCAGCTTGTTTCTCCACCATAATCTTCCACTCTTTGAATTTAGAAAATGCTTCTGATTTATGCTTTAAGAAATAAGGCCATACCTTCCTTGAATAATCATCAATAATTGTCAACATATAACGAGCACCTCCAAGAGAAGTCTTACGAGCAGGCCCCCATAAATCGGAATGCACATAATCAAGAATACCTTCAGTAGTATGAACCGAAGTGTTGAACTTCACCCTCTTGTGTTTGCCAAACACACAATGCTCACGTAAATCCAGCTCATCGATGCTATGCCCATCAAGAAGTCCTATCTTGCTCAAAATTGTCATACCAAGCTCACTCATATGTCCAAGACGCATATGCCAAAGATTAGTAGCATCGGAATCAGATAATGACTTGGTAGAAACAGAAACATTGCCAATAACAGATAGTGCCTTGAAGAAGATATAAATTGGCAGTCAATAAATCACCTTTCATGACAACAAGAGAGCCTTTAGTTACCTTCATAACTCCACCTCCAACGTGAGTACTTATATCCTTTGCGATCAAGAGTACTCAAAGAAATAAGATTTCTTGTCATAGTTGGAACATGCCTCACATCTGTCAATGTCCCGACAATTCCATCGGACATCTTAATCTGAACGGATCCCATGCCTACTACCTTGCGAGGAGTGTTATCACCCATCGTAACGAGCCTCCACTATGGACAGATTCATAAGTGGAAAACCAATCTCTATTAATGCAAATATGAAACGAGCAGTGCAGAATCAAGAATCCATTCCTCATTAATTTTGGCACATCCAAGCAAAAGCAACAAGAACATCACCATCGAACTCGCTATCATCAGCAGTAGCAACAACGAAGCAGCACCATCATCATTAGGATTAGATTTAGCCTTTTGAGCAGCTTTCCTCTTCTCCTTATTCTGCAGCCTATAACATTCAGAAATATCATGAGTATTCCCTTTACAATATCTGCAGAACTTATCTTTGCCTCTCGGATTTAGAGCGACCGCGATGACCACTCGAACTTTTATCTCTCCCATTGTTGAATTTCTTCTTCTCTCGTCCTACCACGGACGGACAAACCTTCTCCATCATTGTTGGCAGCAACTTCAGGAGACACTATCAATTTCATCTTTTCCTTTGCATGCAAAGCATCATAAACCTCATTGACAAGTAAGAGTGTCATGACTGTATAATATAGTATCTCTCGAAAGTTGAATAAGACGGGGCAACGAACACAAAAGCATAAGAGCTAAATCCTCATCATCATATTTTACCTCCATGGACGTAAGATCCGAAACAATCTCCTTGAAGATCGATAAATGAGAGGCCAATGAATTACCCTCTTGCAACTTGTGAGTAAACAATTTCATCTTCAAATGCATCTTACTCGGTTAGATCCTTGGACATGCAGATCGACTTCACTTGAGCCATAAAGCAGCAGCGGTTTTCTCGATCCAAAACCTCTTGCAAAATATTATTAGATAAATGAATATGAATTTGTGAAAGAGCCTTACGATCACGACGCTTTTCTTCATCGGTCCAAGTCTCTTGCTTCTTATTAGAGAAAGAATCAAGCGCATCATCCAAATCCGTATGCGCTAATATTGCCCTCATCTTGACTTGCCAAAGAGTGAACCTCGTATCACGGTCAAGCAGCGGAACATCATACTTGAGAGAAGCCATCGAAGAAATCACCAATAAAATAAATCTGCAGTGTTTCTGGTGCAGCTTCGTGTGGACAAAGCAAATATCGCGAACTCCCCGGTACACTTGTGTGTACAAGGAGCAAAAAAACAGATCAAACAAATCTCCTGGTAGCTTGGAGCGTGTGCGTGTAGCAAAAAAATTCCTCCAAGCTGCACCCACGTGAATACAGAGGGAACCGGCCTCTGCGTGCTTCGGGACTTGGGGCCTGTTCGTTTCCCCTATCTAATTTTTAGAGGGGTCAAATCAAAGAGAATTTTATCATTTTGGAATACTAAATAAAGTCTAATCTCGAAACTAATTGCGGACCCCCTATCTAATTCACGAGACGAATCCAACGAGGATAATTATAGTGTTATTAGAAGATGTTTACTGTAGCATCACCGTAGCAAAACATAGATTAATTAGGATCATTAGATTCGTCTCGTAAATTAGAGGGGGGTCGCGACATAGGTTTTGTTATTAAATTAATAAAATTACTACTAAATAGTAAGATTCTCTTTGATGTGACAAGTATCTAAATTTTAGAGGGTGGAAACGAACGGGGCCTTGGTGTAGTAAGCAGCAGCAAACGCCAAAAGATTCTTTCTCCGCCTCTTGTGGAACCACGCTTGGGACCGGATTTTGATGCGCAAGCTGAGTCAGGAACAGCGCGCAACGCGACTTTTATACGACTCGTCTTCTTGCCGATTCGGTCCGGGGATAGGCGAAGCAGTAGGAAAAATATCCGTGAACTCGTCGACTCCACGTGGGATTCGAAGGCGAGATGAAACAGCGACTCCGAATCGCTGACCGACACACGGACCAAATAATAGCAGCAGAACCGGATCGGTGGTGGCCGCGTGACGGCGGCGACTAAACAGGGATTAACCCTAGTTTTTTTTTAAATCAATCTCGTGTCTGGCTCTCGGTACCACTTGTTAGCAAATAATGCATAAACAAGATCGAAACGAGACATAGATTTTTACGTGAAAAACCCTTGCGGGAAAAAACCACGGGCGCCAACCGGCAATCTTCACTATATGAGGAGAGTTTACAAAACGCAGGGGAATTACAATGAGTCTCTCTCTTTCCCCTTGCAACACACAAGATGCATATATATATGGGTGGCTAACTAATAGGATCCGTAACGTGGGAGGACTCCACCTCTCACACCTCCTAGGCGTCCCTAGCAAGGCCGAATTTGGATCATATTACAACAGGAGCAGTGGAGCGGCGGGCGGTGGACCTAGAAGGCTCCACGCTGCGTGGGGCACAGCGGGGGCGGCCATGGCGGGCGGAGCAGCGGGCTCCACACCGGGCGGCCATGGTGGGCTGAGTGGCGGGCGGAGCAACGGGCTCCACGCGGGCCGGCGACTATGGCGGGCTGACCGGCGGGCGGGGCACAGCGGCGGGTGGCCATGGAATGCGGAGCGGCGCGAGCAAGACTCGGGAACGCGTTATCCGCTGACGGCACAAATGACGCGTTATTCGCTGACGGCACAAATGACGGCCGTCGCTACGAGCCTGGGGGGGATGGGCGGTGCAGGGGTCGCCGGGGACTGAAAGTATTTTCCGTTACAACTTAGCCACAATATGTTCACAGAAAGTATTCCAGCAAGTATTACCAGGCTCCAAAAGCTGTCTCAACTTAATTTGGCAAACAATAGCATATCAGGTCCCTTACCACAAAATTTATCAAATTTAAAGGGTATGGAAGCTGTACATTGGACCTTCACATAGCCACATTTCCATGCGTTCAGTTTTTTTAGAGTACCATCAAACCCTAGTGTGAATTTATCTGTGATTATGAAGGGGCAAGAACGTTATTACAATGATGATGAACTTTATGCCGTGGTGAGCATCGACTTGTCATGCAACAATTAATTGGTGAAATACCAAGAGAAATAACATCTTTGGATGGAATTATAAATTTAAATTTATCATGGAATAACTTGATGGGGATTAATTCCAGGAAACATTGGGATTATGAAGTCATTGGAATCACTAGACTTAATTAAGGAAAACAGGATCCTTGGACATATTCCACAGAGCATGTCGAGTTTAACATTTTTTAGCTTTTTGGACTTGTCGCACAATAATCTCACGGGAAGGGTTCCATGATGGGAGCAACTTGACACACTCTTCACGCAGAACCCACATATGTACGATGGCAACATCGGTCTTTGTGGACATCCACTTCACAAGAACTGCTCCGACAACAGTAAACCTAATAAGCATGGAGATCGCAAGAATAGTGAACCCGATTACCTTATGACATTTCCCTTTGTATTTTGCATAGGATATGGGGTTGGTGTCTGGTCAGTATTCTGTGCCATCTTTTTCAAGAAGTCCTGGAGAATTACTTACTTCCACCTCCTTTGACAACGTTCATGAGGGAGTATAAGTACATGTGATTGCTACTGGAACCCGGCTCCTGCAACCCGAGGATCTTAACCCTGCCGGCGATAACCACGGACTTGTGGCGCGGCGCGGAAACGTTTCCGTTTTGGGTAAATTTGCTGGCTGTTCCGTCACCATTCGGCCAGTTCCTGCTTTGGCAAAAGGAGCACAATTTCAGAAACACTTGTCATTTCTCCGCTAGAGGGAGGCGACAACTGCTTGCTGCTGCGAGGGGTCGACGGCGGTGCCTGCGCTGAAGTGCACGGCAAAGCGGTGAGGAGCGAGGCCACGGAGCACGCCATAGTTGCACCTACACCTAATCCATCGCCTGCGAAACGTGGCGTTTCATGGGCCTGATTGAATTGGGCTGGGCTTTGTCACCCAGATAGGCCTAATACAAAGACAGCTATCTCCACAAGGGCCTGATTGAATTGGGCCGGGCTTTGTCACCCAGATAGGCCTAATACATTAATATAAAGACAACTATCTCCACAAGGGCCTGATTGAATTGGGCTGGGCTTTGTCACAGATAGGCCTAATACACTACTACATCCGTCCCATCGAAAACGTCGTTCTCGCTTTTTAAGCAGTCAAACATTTTCAACTTTGATCAAAAATATATGAAAAATTACAAATATTTATTGAATATAATTAGTATCATTAGATAGATAATTGAATATAATTTCATAATCAACTTATTTAGAGATACAAATATTACTAATATTTTCTATAAATTTAGTCAAAGTTTAGAAAGTTTGATCGACACTGATATCATAGATTCATAGCGATATTTTTAATGGGACGGAGGGAGTAGCATACAGATAGCTATGTCCGCAAGATAATGAGTTGATATGGTAGGAAGAGCAAATTACAAGGATTTACCAATTGTAATTGTAGAAGTTAAAAAAACCTATTGTGATTGTAAGAGCATCTCGCACGTAGCCTAAACCCATGACCTAAACCTAAAAACTATTAAAATGACCAAAAAACTACTCCAGCACATGATCTATATGGACTTGTATCCTAAAAATTTTGAGCTACGACCAATATCCCTCCTTCCAAAGCTCAAATATAGCAAACCATCCGGCCATGACTTATCCTTTCCTTGCACGTGTCTCCGCTCGTGACTTTTGGCCGTCTCCACTCACGGCCCATCCCCGTCGAAGACGTCGCCGCCACCCAACCCTAACCCACTACGCCCGTGCCGACGACGACGGAGGACTCCGTTGCGGCCAAATCCGACACCGAAACGATTCCGACATCGACCACCGTCCCGCGCCACCGAAAGCCTACGACATCGCCGTCGCGCAGGGCAGCCAAGAGGAGCCCTAAGCTGTGCTCCCGCTCGCCGACCCTAGAAGCCAACTCCTATTCCGGCGGCTCCGCCACGCCCGCCGCCTCCGACGCCGACCCGGCCGCATCAGCTAGCCTCCCGCGCTCATCGCCCCAATCCCGCCACCTCCCCAAGGATAAGGCTTGCCATTGTTGCAAACAAGTCCTCGGTAGAAGATGTAATTATTTGTAACAAATGTGTCTTGACATTTTTATGAAACCTCTGAATTTACAAGTATTTGTAAATAACTTTTACGTTTTCCATTTTTAGGCTATCTGCGGAAGATGAAGACAATAGATACCTATATCTTCTCTCTTATTCCTAAAACAAATTTTGGGTCTTCACTTTTAGGCTATCCGCGAAAGATGAAGATAAAATAGATACTTATATCGTCTCTCATATATCTAAAACAAATTTTCGGTCATCACTTTTAGGCTATCTGGTGGAGATGCTCTAACCTGCACAGGCACGACGAACGACGAATGAGAATGAGGCGTGCACGTCTGTCGTCAGATAGCTCAGAGCCTCAGACTATATAACTGTCACACAGCACGAATGCAAGATTAAGATTTATTGCACAGTAAAGATTCATATGACATCAGATTAGCACAAATCCACAACCACCTACTTACATTACGCAACGAACACGGAGTCACGGACCATTATATAACACTTACAGCTCCACCACTGCCAGACTGCCTCACTACTGTGGCTGAGCTGACCGAAGACTGAACGCAAAATGACCTCTAACTGCTTGTAACCGAGACTTGCAGCTCCATCAGTCACTCACTACTTCAGCTGAGCTGACCGACAACTGAGCGCAAAATGCAACTCTAACTACTTGTAACCGAGACTACACAAGGCTAACAAGTTTCTTTTTCGACATCACGGAAGGAAATGGCAGCAGTCATGGCTTTGTGCGAGACCGAAGCCTGCTTGCAACACAGTCAGGGCTCCGTTCCATCACCTTCCTCTTCCTTGACACTGCTGGCTTAGATGGAGTGGCACAAGCAGCAGCGTCCTTGTTCACCTGACTATCCTGAGTATCAGATGTCACCACAGAATCGCTCCCGCTAACGTCCTCGCAGCCACCAGACTTCTTGACTTGGCGGCAAGTTGCTTTGTTCTTCTTAACCTTAGCTTTACTGCTGGTTTCCCCATCCTGAGGGCTCTCCTTAGCAACAGGGGCATCATGATCAGAAATGCATGAGGGTTCTGTTTTGACAATCGCCAGCTTGTTTGAGGAATCAGCTGCGCATGTATCATCTGCGTTAGCTGATGATCGCTTGGTAGCGATGAGATAGTGGGCTACAGATTTGTACCCAAGCCTGACAACCTGCATAGAGGAGATGGCTACTTCTTCAGAACAGTTGGTCAACGCCAAACAGATATGTGCAAAAAATTCTGCATATGCCTTCCTACTAACATTACCAATTATGAATGTACTATGTTAGTTCAGTATATGTACCTTCCTATATGCAGAACCGGTTGGGAACCATCCTCTCTTAGTTCTGCAAATACTGCAGTTACAAATGCCACGGCAAACAGGGCATATCCAATCAGGATTTTTCTTAACTTCAAGTACATTCTCACCATACCTGTATGGAATACAATACCAATCAAAAACTGACAACCAAAGGTAATGCTCATAGTTACAATAAAGAAAATAGAATTGAGCTATGCTTGGGCACATGCCGTTTAACATTTGCATCAAAATCTAAGAGAAAATCAAGCTGTGTTTTGGCACGTGCCGTTTAAAACATTGCCAAAGGATAAAGGCTAGCATCTCTTTACTCAAACATTTCAATATATGCAATCAGTCTGAACTTTCTGCACTCCAATATATTTCTTAAGTTAAAAACATGATATGCAGGTTTCATAAAATGATTAAACCACAACATCCTTAAATACCCACAACAACGATACTTTAGAAGTTTATGGAAGGAATTAGTGTAAACACCCTGAATAACAAGAAAGCACAAATGTGCACAATGGTTACTAAAAATGGGCAGTCCGAAGCACATAACTCCCACTTGCGCAAAAAGGGTCCGACCACTTGGGTCTTTTGTATGCAGCCTTTCCCCGCATTTCTGCAAGAGGCAATTTGCAGGTTTCGAACCCATGACCTCGTGATCATAAGGCAACAGCTTCACTGCTGCACCAGGGCTCCCCTTCTGTGCACAAATTTACTAATGTACATTTATAATTCTCCACTAGTGAATGAAAAAACAGACAACAAACCAAGATTCAATTGAGATGACAGTTTTACTAATGTACAGTTATAATTATCCCCTTCTGTGCATAAATTTACAAATTTCAAGGTTTCAAACCCGTGACTGTGGTCACAAGGCAACAGCTTCACCGCTGCGCCAGGGCTCCCCTTCTGTGAACAAATTTACTAACGTACATTTATAATTTTTCCAATAGTGAAAAACCAGCCAACCAACCAAGAGTCAATTTAGATGACATTTTTACTAATGTCCAGCTATAAATATCCTCTTCTGTGCACAAATCTACTAATGTACAACAAAGCCTTTTATTTATGTTCCAAACAAGCTGGGCTAGAAATGAGATTCAATTGAGGAAATTCTTTTAACAACTCACCTCATGTACAAACAATCTCCACAGAACTGCCCTTGAACAATCTGGCATCTAGAGCAGCTTGTATGATGACCCAGAGTTTTCTGTCTGTTCATGGAAGAATTAAATTATTATGAGAAACCTGAATAATATAATGAATGTGCAACTATGCTATTGCACCGTACACATGTAAACCTAAAGAAAATTTTCCAATCTTAGATTACATAGAATCAAGTCGCAACAACTTCCATATCATGGATCATGGATTCTAGATAAGCATAACAATATATGAGCATCTATTACATGATAGAAACTAAGAAAATATCACAGCTGGGCTCTAACATGACAAAAGACAATAATTTAGCTAAAATACAAGCAGTTATTAGAAAGAATGTAACCAAAAATATTTGAATTAATACTAGAAGAGGTTCATAACTGTAGAAGTAAAATGTGCAAGACTTGAGGCAGTCCCATATATCAAAATTACCAGCCCAGTAAGTAAACATAATACTGCTACTGTTTGAAGCAAAGTATAATAAACAGTTGCTTATACAGAAAGCTATGTACATTACTATTGATGAAAAATCTTGCAAATTTCTTATTTTATCTATTATCACGGATATCACACTAACAGAGCTTTAACAAAATCAATGACAACAGCACAGCATAGCAGAAAAACCTGTTCCAAAATTACACATTACCAAATAGTTCTTCCAGGAGAACATACCGGCACTGATGGCAAGTTTTGCCCCTCACTTGATCATAGATACGCTTGCCATCTTTGTCAAAGCCATCCACAAATAGAGTCCAGGCAGTTTGGCACGAGCCTAAAAGCTTCTCATGCTCCTCAGTGTATACTTCTTCCTTGGCTCCTTCCTCCATGAGCTCAGATCTGACACCCTTGGAACCTTTCTCCGTTTTCTCGGGAAGTTCAGAGTAGCTAACTGGCTCCACGCTCTTCAACCTAAATACAAATAGCCCAAGAGAAGGTCAACATCAAATTTTTGAAATGAATGGTCCGAATATAACAGTCCAATCAACTGAGGCTTAGTTTGACATGAAACACTGCTGATTTTATCCTGAAGCAATAAATTCAGTGAACTCTAGAACAGCGCAGAGGCATTGAAAAAATCTAGCGTTGGAATTATGCATTCTACTGGCAGGGTTCTTTACAGGACTAACAGACAGGAGTACAGCACACCTAAAATACTACAAGTACACAAATGTGATGCATTGAAAAATAAAGATGGCAGAGAATTATTAGTACAAAAAAATAAAAGGAACAAAGAATGGCGCAGATTTCCGTACGGTCAGAAGAAACGAACGGCGAAATGGAGAGAATCTACACAATGTTAATCGAGACAAGATGCAGGCCACGCAAGTACTAAACGGCATCAAAGAACGGTTTTTGCAACCGCTTTCCACAAGTCTCCCTCGCATTGATCGAAAGGCACAGCACGGGCAAGTCCGTGCAAGAACCAGCGCGAATCCAAGGAATCCAACAAGATTCTTCCAATCCGACAACAAAGTAAACGACGATTCGCCCCGCACCTGAGCGACCTCCGCGCGGGCGACGGCGCCTTGGGCTTGAGCCTCGGCGCGGCGAGGGACCCGGGCTCCACGGGCTTCCGCGCACGCCCCTGCCTCTGGGGGCGGCGGCGGACTGGTTGAGGGTCTGCGCCAGGTCGAGGATGCCGAGCTTCTGCATCCGCGCCAGGTTCTCGCGGATCCTCGCCTCCCGCTCGCGCTCGTACCCGCACGCCGCCTCCACCAACTCCAGCGGGGACACCGGGCTGCCCGGCGCCACCACGGCCCCCGCCACGGCGGGGCCCTTGGGCGGCAGCCCGCGCCGCAGGATCGGCGCCGGCGACTTCGACGGGTCCATGGGTGAAATGGGGATTGCGGCGGCGGCGGCCATTGTGCGGGGCGGGGCGGTCGCCGCGGTGGGTTCTTCTTGGGTTTCTCTGAGGCGGCGGGCGGGATTGGGGGAAGAAGCAGGGGGCGGATTGGAGGGGAACAGCGGGAGTAAATAGGAAGGGGACAACGGTCAGATCGCTGCTGCGAGGGCGTGCTCGCCTCCGCGGCTGTCACCGCTCCGCATTCTAGCCACGGTCTATGACGAGTGGGACCAGAGGCATCTGAACTGGCCCCTGGGCCCACGAGACAGTGAAGGGACGGTGAGAACTCACGCGTAGCTGGCGTCGTGCCGCCCGAGGAGGTGTGGTGGTAGTGGTGGGTCCAGCAGGACAGGAGGCCGGCCCTCGTTTCCCTGACATGTGGGGCGGATGGGATCTCGCGTGGTGCCAGCGCGGAGGGGCGTGCGGGACGGGACGGGGCGGGCGGTGAGAGGTACGCGGCCGTTTCCTGTCGTATTGGCTGACGCGTGGGTCCAGACCGGAGCTGACCGGGTCGGGATGCTGGGGGCGGGTTGGTTTGGCGTGACTGTGAGAATAGGTAGGGAGCCAGGCGCGGGAAACCAGGACACGCGGGAGGGGTCGAGCGCGGGAAAACGCCGGGGAGCGCGCCACGTCGGGGCTACGCGGGCAGGTCGCCTACCTACTGGGCCTGTAGCTGATGGGCTAGCGCTGGGCTGGCTGGCTGCCTGTGCTCAGCAGGCGGGCGGTGGCGTGCATTTTCTTTTGGAAATGGATTCTACTCCTCCGTCCAGAATATAACGATTTATTCACTTTTTAGTTCTCGTTTGACCATTCGTTTTATTTAAAATATTTATACGAATATAAAAATAAAGAAGACATATTTAAAATATATCTAAAAATAAAATAAATTCTAATAAAATAAATAAATTTTTAAGAAATTTTTTAAATAAGACTGAATGGTCAAACAAGGAGTCAATAAATTCTTATATTGTTAAACGGAGGGAGTACGATTGATGGAACGTAAAGCCCTGGCTGGCGAATTAACTCCGGGCGTGGGAGAGGAAAGGAAATGCTGGGGAGCAACGGGATTCAAAACGGTTGGATTTCGAAATCGTTTCTTGACCGTCTGCGTGGGTGGTCAGTTCCTCTCTGGGAACTTTTTTATTTACGAGTGACAAGCATTGACGAATGACGAGTCTACATGGACTCTCGGAACTTCTCAAACGGGTGCGCGCCGTGATGTACTCCACGCTGGTGTTTTGCTTGTTTTATTTTTCATTGCCGTTTGGCCGGCTCCGGCGAACTACTGTAGACGAGCGCTCGTGCTCCTCATCATCTTCAGTCCGATTTTCAAAATTCTTTTTAGGGAAAATCCGTTTTCAATTGAAAAGAAAAGGAGAGAACCATAGTACAGGTCTGTAGGCCCATTGGTGATGCGGCCTAAATACAGTTCGCAAGGCCCATTAGTGATGTTTTCACCACCGTCTTCACCCTAGTGTTTTATTTCTACTCTTCTAGCATAGAATTTTTTTTTCGGCCTGCATCGATCTGCAAGAAACTGTATTTTCATTCTTTCTTTTACTAACGTTGCACAAGACCGAAACACGTTTAGGGCATGTACAAAGGAGAGTTCATTGTGGTCTTTTGAGCATATGTATCCAAACAAAGAGACATGAAACAACTCTAAGTCATACAAAAGAGAGACTCTACATGATGTCTTTTAATAAATGCATATTATTAATGATTGCATGACATAAGTCATCTCTATACATGTACAACGGTGCTCGTAGTTGTCTCTTACATCGGAACATGTGATAGAGACCGTCTCTTCAAGGGTTGGAGGGGTTATTTGCAAAAACACATTGCCACATCACTCAAGAGCCCGCTCATTTATTAGCGTTGTACATATAACCCACGAGACAGCCTCTCGTCCGCAAGAGTCTCAAATCTAACGTACGGACAGACTGAATAAGCAGATCATACAACCCACGGACATGGACATCGTCCGTAGAACTATATAATGCTTCGCATGTAGCGAAGATCATTCATGCATATTATTTTGTATATTATGTGTTGCTATTTGATAGATAATGGATCATAGCTATTATTTGATAGATAATAGAATCAGAAGTGCAGATAAAGAAAGTCAGAGACTCAACTTTAGTTAATTTTTGTAGCATTTGAACATAAATTGAACAAGTATTTTCCTTCTTCCTCTTACACATGGACCCAAAGTGAAGATGCAGCCATACCTTATCCAATAACATCAGCCATGACCGTGAGGTCCTCCGTGACCCATCTCTCTCGCCCGTCACCCATCTAATAGTGTCCGGTGCGAGCGGTGGGAGGAGGAGCACTGGGCGACGGCGGCAGCGGACTTCCTGGGCAGCATGAGCTTCCCATGCCGCAATAGCGAGCGTCCGAGCTGGACGATGGCCGTAAGCTTCGTGTGGGCAGCAAGTAGCAGCATGCAGCGAGCTAGCTGGAGTTGGAGCTGGACAAGGAGTAGCTTTGCTAGCGTGGCAGCAAGCTTCGCAGGTGGATTCTCACCATCTCTTCTTTTCCCTGTCCAATTTGTCTGCTGTTGCACTGGATCTCCGGAGCCAAGTCTCCAGCGCTGCACGAGATCGACCTGACAGATCTCCGGCGGGTCAAGGCGGAGCAACACCTGGGCAGGCTGATTTCAGCTGCGCAGGCCCCCGTGCGGGATCTGAGCACCCCGTCGCCGTGCGAGGACAGTGTCGTACAACGCTGCCGCTTGTGTCTTCTCCGCCTCGGAGCACGGGAGAGGCCCGTCGCCTCACGAGACGACCGGGAGCCCCGTCTCTAGGATCCGTGGGGGTGCTTCTGCAAAAGTTCGATCACATAGATGGCTCAAGGGACGGCGTTGTACATGCCCTTATACCGAATTAATGTGTAGGAAAGATTGGGTTTAATTCAATTCAGTTGTGCATGTTCCCTAAATGATGGATAGGATATTGTCTGTGCTTTGAGTAGCAGATATCAGTGGTCTGAAATAAAATAATACCAGATATTAACGAACTGTATCACGCTATAAAGAGGAGCGAGCCCCCGTATCGAGATCATCTGATAGGATTCAACATGTACATCGGTCCATTAGTAACATGGACCAAATTAGAAATCAGATATAGTACTATTACATCTTTTTTTACTTTATTTTTTCACTTTGTAGTTATAAATTACTAGTTTTATTGGTTTAAAGTAAAATTTAAAAATACTCAAGTAATTCAAATATGTCTAATTTAAAAAAATATTTTAATTCTCTCCCCTCCAACGTGCTCCAATCACACCACGGGACATAGCCACTTCTCACACTCCCCTATTTCCCACCCGCATAAATCTCAGTCCATTAATCCATTTTGCAGGAATCTTAAACATTGTAGCTAAATTTTGAGCACCTTTTATATACCTCTAAAATTTTGACCTCCAATAGTAGAACCTCAACAACATATCCCGTTCAACGTAAAGGGCAACTGTTGGGGCCTTTTTGGATGTGAGACCACTCAGCCTATCTATAGATAGAGTGCAATGAGGCTCACATTGGATCCTTCTTTCACTGTTTCAAAAAAGTAAGTATTTTTTTATTTCTTCAAGTTATATTATCACTCTACGCAAATCAGGCATTTATGGATTAATTTAGAGACCTCTCAGTTCCCTTTATTCTCAACAATTTTAGAAAAGTACTAGCATGCTAGTTCTTTCCTGGTTGTTTGTCTATTTTATAAGTAATATTGAATCAAAGGAGAAAACTATTTTATGTTAACACATTTTTCTTATATAATCACTTATGTAGTCCTGCATCCCATAGTATTACTTGGTTTTTTATTGATGAAGAGATTTGCGAACTCTGAATATGATAGCGGTGGATACATATATATACTATCTCCATGTAGAAATGTAAGGATTCCTTGACTTTCATACATCACGTTTGACCATTTATCATATCTAAAAGGTTTTATAAAAATTATTCATAAAATTTATAAAAAGTATAAAACAAATAAGTTAGATTTAAAATTTATTTAATAATAAATCAAATTATAAATAAATAAAAAAATTCAAAAATATGTGAATAAGAAGAATGATCGAACATGATATCCAAACGTCAATGAATGCTAACAAATAATGAGGGAGCATATCGCGATAACGCACCAAACATAAATGGAAAGTTCATTCGAGGGCCCAACCGGCAAACTCGAGAGTTGTTAACATGTTACATTTTCAAGATAGATTCAAGATGCAAAGATTATCTTATTCTTGAAAAAAGAAATAGAAATGGAAAGTGCAAGCAATGAAAACTGGACGGGACGTTCCATCAGCTGAAAAAGCTGGTTGTTATTTCAATTTTCACCATACATGCTTGTGGAAACTTTTGGAAGGCCGTGGGGCTTTATTTCGTTTCAGCATGACTTTGGGGTGGGACGACACTTTCAAAATCAGCATGCATCTACACGTACAAAACACGAGGAAAAGGTCCGAGATTGCAAGGATCGGGCCGCTTGAGCCATGGTCAAGCAACATCAACTACAAAAGCAAGTGCCATCAGGCAATTGACACCACGGCGGCACGCACGAGGCGGCCGCCATGAGACGCCTGCTGGGGATGATGCCGTTTCCTAGCACGGCACCGCCCGCGGCAGCCGCCACCTGCAGCTGCGCCGCGAACAGCAAGACCAGCAGCGCCTGCACGGCGACGGCGATGAGCTTGCCCCTGCAAAGTGCCGCCATCAATCAGCAAGTATCACCAGCTGATGCTGATTGTTGCTTTGCTTGCATTGTGCGACCTGGAAAAGAAGGATTATCTTAATTAACCAAGGTAGTTGTTGCTTTGCTTGTGCGACCTGGAAAAGAAGGGTGGTCTTAATTAACCAAGGTGGTTAGTCCTAGTCGCACCTTATTACCCGAGATTTTTGAGATGCGTAACTACTATGTAGAAACATAGACGGCCTTGAGATCGGCACACTCGGACCATTTATATAGAGATGAAAGATGCTCTTGCATTGCTGAACCGAAGATGCCGGCAGATTAATTGGTAAGCACGCATGTATCCATCAATAATGAAAGAAAGATTCGTTTGAAGCATATGGGCAATAATAGATCCAATGTCATACAGTTTCCACCAAATAATATTCTAACAATGGTAGTCATATACTAAACGGTTTGACTTGACAAGTCCCGGTATAAGCTATTTTGCTAGACAATTTATACAATTTGTTTGGGTCTTGTAACTCCTCACGTTCCTTCATTTTGACTGCTATGCTGCAACGGTTCCACTCCCAAAGAATTCGAACCCCGCGTATCAGGATTTCGAGCATGACTGATGAAGTCCAACAATTGTTCTCGTAACAGAGTGCAACTATGACTAACTCCCTCAGTAATTACCTTCCTTTTATTCTCAGCAAGCCATATTTTTAGAAAGGCCAAATTGGCTGGTAGACACTCTTCATTCTTGATATTTGCTGAGGGACACTATAGAAATTGATCTTTGTTATTGGACACCATTCAATTGTCATAATTTGCTAAAACACACTTGACATCTTAAAATAATAATTTGTTAGAAAAGAGGGGGGGGAGAATTATTCTTTGGACCCTTATGCCCCTAGCAGCCAACGCACGGAGGAAGCACCTAATCTCATCCGCCTCTTCTCGATCGAGCCCGAAACACGAAAAAAAGCCAACGCTGCCTACGCCCGTCGCCCGTGTGTCTGTCGTTCCCGGAAAAGCTCGCCATGGTCACATAGTCATATTTAATAATATTTATGATATATAATATATATATAAAGGATTACATGGTGGCATATGCTGAAATAGCTGCAGGGGCATTTTGGTCATTTGTGAAATCTTCTCTTTCCTTCATGCCTAAAAAGTCATATTTTAATAGTTAAAGTGTGTTTTGGCAAATTATGACAATTGAATGGTGTCCATTGGCAAAGATGAATTTTTGTAGTGTCCTCCAGCAAATATCAAGAATGAAGAGTGTCCACCAGCCAATTTGGCCTTTTAGAAAAGGTAATAGTCTGTCCATATACTTGACCAACTTGGTTCTTTGTATGTTTTATTATCTCTGAATTAAATGGAAGCAAAAACTGTGTTAGTTATATATGTCAATTTTGTAAGTTTTTTTATGTAATCTTGAGCCTGTGGCAGTAACAATTATTTAGATCCATTTGTCTAATATCATTAATATTTGCCCTTATTTTTAATTTGTTGGTTGATGGATATATGAAAATTTAATCCGGTAAAATGTGATAACAGCAACAAGGTCATCATACACATATTAGGGACAAATTCAAGATGCGAAGATTGTATGTATGAGAAGTTGGAGGAACAAATTGAAAAATGTGAATAATGACAAATAGTCAGATGGTTCCAGCTGGAAAATCTGGTTGTTATTTTAGCATACGTGCTTGCGGAAACTCTCAAAGGCCATGCATTTTGGGATACTCCCAAAATAAACATGTATCCACATTACACAAACAGGAAAAAGGAACGAAAATCCCTGCAACAACCGCAGCCGCCTGTGCGGTCGTGCCGACATCAACGACAGAGACAAGGGTCGTCAAGACAACCACACGGATACGGGCAACACCCGGTGGCCGCCATGACACGCCTGGTGGGGCTGATGCCATTTCCCTGCACGGTACCGCCCATCGCGGCTGTCAACACCAGAAGCTGCGCCACAAGCAGAAAGAGTATACGTAGCAGCGTCTGCATGGAGGTGGCAATGGACGTGCCCTTGCAAAGACTGACCATCAGTCGGCAAGTATCACCAGTTGATGGTTGCTTTGCTTTTGCGATCTGGACAAGAAGGGTGCTATTAACCAATATGGTTAGTCGTAGTTGCACCTTATCACGAGAGTGACTTTTAAGATGTGTACCTGGCTATGTAATGGAATAATACTATGTGGATCCATGGACGGGCTTTAGATCGGGTCTCGAACCATTTATATAGAGATGAGGGCACCGCCTCCAACGCTATTGAATGTGCCGTCTACAAGATGATTATGGCCCCGTTCGTTTCCACCCTCTAAAATTTATATACTCGTCATATCAAAGAGAATCTTACTATTTAAGTAAGTACTTTTATTAATTTAATAACAAAACCTATGTCGCGACTCCCCTCTAATTTACTGAGATCTAATCTAATGATCCTAATTAATCTATGTTTTACTACAGTGATGCTACAAGTAAACATCTTCTAATAACACCATAATTACCCTCGTTGGATTCGTCTCGTGAATTAGATAGAGGGTCTGCAATTAGTTTCGAGATTAGACTTTATTTAAGTACTCCAAAATGATAAAATTCTCTTTTATTTGACCCCTCTAAAAATTATATAGCTGGAAGCCCTATTTTGTAAAAAACCCCTCCGCGCGGGCGTGGAGACGGCCGAGCCGTCGCCTCGCGAGGCCACGGCCTCGGCCCGTTGCCCGAGTGAAGTCGACGGCACGCGCGCCGCGTTGTACGCGGCCGTTGCGAGAAGGCGACAGCGACGAGGATCCGCTGTGACCCCGCTCTTGATTTGACGCTCAGAGCTCCCAATCGTCGTCCTCTGCATCTTTCTCCTCCGTCCGAGCTCGGTACTGTGCACTGTCCATGGCAATGGATGGGAAGGAGACGACCTTGGTAGGCAGCCGTGGGACGCCCCCGCTTGAGCTCGCGCCCGCCCGCACTCCCGCTGCCCGCGCCCGCTAGCTGCATAGTGCGAGCCCGAGCACCGGGACTCCTGGACACAACGCCCTTGCTCCTGGCTTAGTTCACCGCATGGTTGACTTGAGCTTCTATCGACGCAGAGGACTAGGGATTAGATTGAGGGAGAAACAAGCAATTTGATGGCTGCTGCGAAGAGAGATGGGAAGAGATGAGGTCGATTGGGGGATTGGATTGAACAATCACGAACAGTGTGACTAGAGAGAGAGAGAGAGAGAGAGAGAACGGGTCAGAAGAAATGAGTGTGGAGGAGAGAAACTCAGAATGCCCATGCTGTTCTCACGTGAGACATCAATTCAATATCTGTTATCTTTTTTTTTTGCCATTGAATCTGTTATCTATAAATTCTTATTCATGAATTTTTTGGTGTCATAGCGTAATTCTTATTCATGAGTTTCTATAGCAACACAATGGTACATATAAATGTTGTTCATCATTGATCCCGACCCGTAAATAAATCATTAAACAGCTATACGTGACAGTACAATCGTCTCGTGGGTTGTACTGGGTGTCTCGTTTAGCTGTCTCGTGTCACGATTTCCAAAAGTTACGGACGGCAGCCGTCTCGTGGGTTGGAGATGCCCTGAAAGATGCTCTTGCTTTGCTGAACCGAAGATGCCGGTGGAATGGTGGATTAATTAATTGGTAAGCATGCATGTATCCATTAATAATGAAAGACACATTCGTTTAGAGTATACGGGAAATAATAGAGCCAAAGTCATACAATTTTCGTCAAATAATAATCTAACAATTGTAGTCATATACTAAATGGTTTGACTCGATACTATTTTGCTAGACAATATAGAGCAATTTTTGTTTCCAAAATCCAAAGCCCTAAGGGGCCTTTATATTATATTCTTTATGAAAAGACAATTTATAGTAATGCATATTAAATCTAGTAAATGAGAATATGTTGAAAGTGCATCTAGGCCCCTAATTATGGTTTTGAGTGATTGACGTCAATATAATTAAAAAGGACTAATATTCTAAATGAGCTTGTGCGCAGTGCCTATCTAAAATACAATTGAGAGCAAAGAAACACAAAAAGAAGTGGACATATTCACTCATATATGCAAGATTTGGAAATGGATCACTCATGCTCAAGATCAAGCTATGAAGCGTTTTAATTATGTCTTGAGTATAGGAAACACCGTACTATCAAGAGGGACACACAAGTGTGAGGTGTGAAAAATGAAAGTGCTCAAAACTCTTTCCAAAACACAAAATACACATAGAGTCGGACATATCCGACTCACTCGGATTTTGGACTCGGACTCCGGAGAGCTAGCCAAAGAAAATACACATAGACTCGGACTTATCCGACTCGGTCGGACAGAGAGTCGGACTCCGGAACCGTGGCACGCAATTGAAACCCTAGGAGTCGGACAGTCCGACTCCGTCGGACATATCCGACTCTCCAATGTACTCGGACATATCCGAGTTATGTCGGATTTACTACTCGGACTCCAGAGCCAAAACCACTTTCTCGAAACCCTAGAAGTCGGACTTATCCGACTCACTCGGACTTTGTCCGAGTCGGATCCGAGCCAACGGCTCTTTTGGATGCCCCGGCTATAAAAGTGGACCTCGTCCATTTTTGACCGGTTGGCATCTCCCACACTCTCAAAAACACTCCCAAACTCACTCAAGCTCTCCTCTTCTTCAAGTTTGATTCCCCACTCCAATCCTTGGTGGATTTGTGAGAAGATTGAGGAGAAAATCGTTGAGCTTCATCTCCATCTCAAGAGCACTTGATTCTTTCCATCGCCGGTACTTGTTGTGTTTGTTACTCTTGGGGATTCATCCCCTAGACGGTTAGGCGTTACCCGGCGAGCTCCCAAGCTTGTGGTTGAGACTCGGGTCGTTTGTATTGCCCCTCCCTTCGTGGAGCTTTGATTTAGTGGTTTTTAAGCCGGCCTTTGTGGCGGCTTGACGAGGTTTAGGGTTGAGAGCAACCCGGTCCTTGGTGGACTCCTCAACGGAGACGTAGGCTTCTTGGTGGAGCTGAACTTCGGTGAAAAATCGTGTGTCTTTGTGTCTCCCTTTATTTCTTGCAAATTGATGTGCTATAGCTCTAGGGTGTTCTTGCTTAAATTCCTAGATTAACTTGCATAGGTGGCTTGCTTGTTTGTCTACTTGTAGCCCTAGCTTTCTTGTGTTACTAACTCGCTTGCTTGTTGCTTAAATTCCGCGGATTTGTCCATCTTGACTCCCGTTCCCCTTTCCGCACGAGGGAGTCGGACTTGTCCTACTCTAGTCGGATATTAGTCCATAGTCGGACTTATCCTACTATAGTCGGACATTTGAGTCTGACAAATCTTTCCCGCGTATTTAATTTCTTAAATTAAGTGATTTTCGGGATTATCGCCTATTCACCCCCCTCTAGGCGACTTTCAATTGGTATCGTAGCGGGTATCTTCGTTGAAGCCTCACCGCTTGAAGATTAAAGATGGCAAATGAGAAAGATGCAACGGCTAGTGGTAGTGGTGGCGGTGAAGCACCACCTAAGGTAGCCGGTGAAAGGGGTCATGAGACCACACCGGGAGATGGCGAGAGATGGAAATCGAAAAGGGGTTGTCCAGGGTGGAGATGTACCTAGTGCTTTGCCGATAAGTTACAACAAAACGCCATACACCTATGGTGACGGAAGAGATGAACACATTGGACCCGGCTCCGGAAGACTACCGTATTTTGATGGTCAATACTTCGATCATTGGAAAACAAAGATGTTGCTACACTTGGACTCAATGCATCAAAATGTAAGAAATGTGACTCAACATGGTTTCTTGTGGGAATGTAGAAGCAAGCCAACCGCACAAGACTTGTTCAATGTAAGATGCAATGTGGCAGCTGCTAGTGCTCTTGTATCCGCACTTAGTCCCGCCGAGTATGAGAAGGTAACCGGATTGGAGGATGCACATCAAATTTGGTTGAAGCTTGAATTGGTTCATGAGGGCATTGACAGTGTGAAGGAGTCTAAGCTAGAAGGCTTAGAGAAGAGTTTAATTACTTTGTCATGAGGTCGGATGAAGGGCCAAGGGAAGCCCATGATAGAATGATGAGGATAGTTAACATGAGAAGAGCACTTGGAGAGAAGGTGTTGGACTTGGATGTGAATAGAAGGCTGCTACAAGCCTTGCAAGCATGGGATGCCAACATAGTGTCCAACATAAGAGACAAAGATGGCTTTAGATACATCACGACCGATGAAGTGATTGGAAAGGTGCTTTCCCAAAAACAACAAATTGATCAAGGAAATAGAATCAACGCTTTGCTTAGGGACAAGGAAAAGGCTAGTGGGAGCAAGAATGATTTGGCTCTCAACGCCGAACAAGAAAAGAAAAAGAAGGTGGTTGAGGAGAGTGATGATAACAGTGATGATGAGATGGCTCTCTTCGTGAAAAGATTCAACAAGCTCATGTCAAAAAGAAGCTTCAAGAAGAATGATCAAGACAAGAGCAAATCAAGAAAAGCCAAAAACAAGTGCTACATTTGTGGAGACAAAGGTCACTTCATGGCAGAGTGTCCGGAAAACTACAAGAACAAGCAAAACAAGAAGGGTGACAAGAAGTACAAGAAGCATAGAAAGTACCGTCGGGGTGAAGCACACATTGGGCAAGCTTGACCGATCATGAAGATGATGCCGGGCACAAGTGCATGATGGCCAAAGGCTCCAAGGTGAACACTAATGCTAGTTCTCAAATTCCTAACATATTTGATTTGTTGGACATTATTGAGCAGGAAAAGGAGAACAATGAGAGGCAAGAGGAGCTTCTTGAGAAACAAGAAGAAATGCTTGTTCAAGAAAAGCAAAGAGTCCTTGAACTTGAGAAGCTCCTAGAAGCCGAGAGGAAGAAGAATGAGGACTTAGTAAAGTCCCTAAAAATGGTTGAAAATGAGAGTGAGACACTTAAAGTCACAAATGTGTCACTTCAAGAGAAGTGTGATAGCTTGCAAAAGGATCACAACTCTCTTAAAGTGCAATTTGAGAAAATTAAGTGTAACACTACTTCCTCTCAATCTTCGTCTTGCCCCCGTCTAGCATTGAGTGTCCTAGGTGCCTCAAGGTTGATGTTGAAGCTTGTACAAGAAACATCAAGACCATTGGTGACTTGAAAAAGCAAGTGCAAGAGCTTCAAGACCAAGCACAAAAGAAGAAGAAGGTCATTGATGATGCCAAGGCCGAGTATGCAAGGGGTGCATACACCAATGTGAGACGGTCACATGTGAAGGATGGCATTGGGTATAAGCAAGGTGACAAGCATAATGCAAGAATCAACAAGAACGGCACCGAGTTCATCAAGTTCACCAAAGAGAGTGGACTCCAAAAGAAGCAAGTCAAGACGGAAAAGCAAATCAAGAACACTAGCAAATCTTCTCTTATTCATGATTTGCATACTAATGTGCCTAACCCCTCTTGTGCTCTCTTTAACGATTTTGATGCGACCTAAGTGCTAATGAGAAACAAGTATGGTCGTGTCTATGCAAAATATGTTGGGCCACGCAACAAGACACACAAATCTTGTGTGTGGGTGCCCAAGGCACTTGTTACTAATGTGAGAGGACCCAAACAAATTTGGGTACCTAAAAACAAAGCATAAATTGTTTTGTAGGAATACTCCTCCGGTGGCTCATCATGGGTGGTGGATAGTGGATGCACCAATCATATGACCGGAGACAAGAAAATGTTCGAGTCATTCGAGCCAAGCAAAGAAAAAAATGAATATATCACCTTTGGAGACAATGGAAAAGGCTATGTATTGGGATATGGTAACATTCCTTTAACTTTTCCGCATTCACTTTCGAAAGTTATGCTTGTGGATAACGTTGACTTCAATTTGTTGTCTATCTCACAACTTTGTGGAATGGGCTACAATTGTTTGTTCAACGACAAGGGTGTGATTGTCTCAAGGAGAAGTGATGGCTCGATTGCTTTTGAGGGTGTGCTCAAAGGAAAGCTTTATGTTGTGGATTTTACCGCGGATAAAGCAAAACTTGACACATGCTTAGTTGCAAAGTCCGACATGGGATGGTTGTGGCATAGACGACTAGCCCATGTCGGTATGAGAAATTTTCACAAACTCCAAATGGGCGGTCATATCCTTGGACTAACGGATGTTTGCTTTGAGAAAAATAAAATTTGTAGTGCATGCCAAGCCGGAAAACAAGTTGGAGCACCACACCCGTCCAAGAACATAGTGACAACTACAAGACCATTGGAGATGCTACACATGGATCTTTTCGGTCCAATCGCCTACATAAGCATTGGCGGTTACAAATATGGACTTGTTATTGTTGATGATTATTCTCGCTTCACGTGGGTATTCTTTTTGTGTGATAAAGGTGAAGTGAAAGATGTACTCAAGACATTCTTGAAAAGAGTACAAAATGAATTTGAAGTGAAGATCAAGGCCATAAGAAGCGACAACGGTACCGAGTTCAAGAACACTCAAGTTGAAGAGTATCTTGATGAGGAGGGCATCAAGCATGAGTTTTCGGCACCCTACACACCGCAACAAAATGGGGTGGCCGAAAGAAAGAACCGCACTCTCATAGAGATGGCAAGAACCATGCTTGATGAATACAAGACCTCCGATCGTTTTTGGGCCGAAGCAATCAACATCGCATGCTATGCCTCAAATCGGTTGTATCTCCATCGACTCTTGAGGAAAACGCCATACGAGCTACTAACCGGTAAAAAGCCTAACATCTCGTACTTTTGAGTTTTTGGGAGCAAATGTTTCATGCTCAACAAGAAACCCAAGACTTCAAAGTTCTCCCCTAAAGTTGATGAAGGTTTCTTGCTTGGGTATGGTTCAAATTGTCACGCCTATCGTGTCTTTAACAAAACCACCGGTTGCGTTGAAGTTTCACGGGACGTGACGTTTGACGAATCGAACGGCTC
Source organism: Chloris gayana (assembly GCA_031894775.1). Taxonomy (NCBI): domain Eukaryota; kingdom Viridiplantae; phylum Streptophyta; class Magnoliopsida; order Poales; family Poaceae; genus Chloris; species Chloris gayana. The sequence continues at coordinate 467,081 of JAUNZO010005079.1, forward strand.
TCAAGGGGAGCAAGTTGTTATTAACAATGCAGATGTTGAGGCTCCTAGGGAAGCAATCAAAAGAATGGCACTTGGTGATGTGAGACCGCAAGAACCGCAAAATGATCAAGATCAACCTCCTCCCTCAAGTCAAGACCAACCACGCACAAATCATGATCAAGTTGATCAAGATCAAGAAGTTGGCAATGAAGATCATGCTCAAGGACAAGATGATGAACCGACATTGCATGATCAAGAGGTTGAACAAGACGGCGGCCGGACAAGCTCACATCCACCACACCCAAGAGTGCATCAAAGTGTGCAACGTGATCACCCCGTGGAACAAATTCTTGGTGACATAGAAAAATGGGTAATCACTCGTTCTCGTGTTTGTAATTTTTGTGAACATTACTCTTTTGTCTCTTCTTTGGAGCCATTTAGAGTAGAAGAAGCACTCGAGGACTCGGATTGGGTGATGGCCATGCAAGAGGAATTGAACAACTTCACAAGAAATGAAGTTTGGACATTAGAAGAAAGACCAAGAGGCAAGAATGTTGTGGGCACCAAGTGGGTGTTTCGCAATAAGCAAAATGAAGACGGTGTTGTGACAAGAAACAAAGCAAGATTGGTGGCAAAAGGATATTCACAAGTAGAAGGATTGGATTTTGATGAAACCTATGCCCCCGTGGCTAGGCTTGAGTCAATAAGAATACTACTTGCCTTTGCCACTCACCACAACTTCAAGTTGTATCAAATGGACGTGAAGAGTGCTTTCCTCAACGGACCAATCAAGGAAGAAGTGTACGTGGAGCAACCACCGGGCTTTGAAGACCCCAAGTATCCTAACCACGTGTACAAACTCCATAAGGCGCTCTATGGGCTTAAACAAGCACCAAGAGCATGGTATGAATGCCTTAGGGATTTCCTTTTGAAAAAGGGTTTTGAAATGGGCAAGGCCGATGCAACCCTCTTCACTAAGCGTTTTGATCATGATATATTTGTGCGCCAAATTTATGTCGATGACATAATATTTGGCTCTACTAATCAAACGTTTTGTGATGATTTTAGCAAGATAATGACAAAGAGGTTCGAGATGTCTATGATGGGAGAGTTGACATTCTTTCTAGGATTTGAAGTCAAGCAACTCAAGGAGGGAACCTTCCTATGTCAAGCCAAATATATTGAAGAAGTTTGACATGGACAAGGCAAAGCCCGCCAAGACACCCATGGCTACAAACGGCCATCTCGACCTCACCAAGAAAGACAAGCCGGTTGATCAAAAGGTTTTTCGCTCTATTATCGGCTCTTTGCTTTATCTTTATGCATCTAGGCCCGATATCATGCTTAGTGTGTGTATGTGTGCACGATTTCAAGCCGCTCCTATGGAGTGCCACATGGTGGCCGTTAAAAGAATCTTGAGATATTTGGTGCACACACCCAACCTAGGGCTTTGGTACCCCAAGGGTTCAAAGTTCAACCTAATAGGCTATTCCGATGCGGATTATACCGGGGACAAAGTGGATAGGAAGAGTACCTCCGGGACTTGCCAATTCTTGGGTAGGTCTCTAGTGTCATGGTCATCCAAGAAACAAAATTCCGTTGCCCTTTCCACAGCTCGAAGCGGAGTATGTGGCAGCCGGTAGTTGTTGTGCACTACTATTATGGATGCGACAAACTCTAAGGGACTATGGTTACAAGTTGAACCGTATTCCACTCCTATGTGACAACGAAAGTGCCATAAAGCTAGCATACAACCCTATTGAGCATTCGCGCACAAAACATATAGACATTAGACATCACTTCTTGAGAGATCATTCTATCAAAGGGGATATTGAAGTGAGTCATGTGAGAACCGATGAACAATTAGCCGATATTTTCACCAAGCCACTAGACGAAAGCCGCTTTTGTTACTTAAGGAGTGAGCTAAATATCCTTGACTCTAGTAATGTGGCTTGAAAGCTTGCATATCTGCTGTGAATTAGAATAATTGTTTTCGAAAAATAAAATTCCTGAAAAATCTTGAATGTTTTGTTTTTCGAAATTATTTGGTTCTTGATCTTTGGATCATACGGATTTGGATGTAATCATTGTTGGAGTGATTGATTGTAGCTGGCTACATCCAATGAAGTTTTAGCACATGTCCTTAAGTTTAATTGAGATCAAGAGAGAAAAGAGTGAAGGATCTTTCTCGCTCTTGGAGCAAGGCGATTAAAAATCGCAGAGTCGGATTTATCCGACTCCGATCGGATTTATCCGATCGTCTCCCGAGGAGTCGGACTATGTCCGACGGAGTCGGATATATCCGACTCCACGGGATTTTTACCCTATAAGCCCGAATCCAACTTACCCCTTCACCCTAACTCTTCATTCAAACTCCAACTTTTCTCTCTCCTCTCCAACCGGCGGCGCGAGCTCCTCCCCGACGATCTCCTTTCTCCACCGGCGATTTGAAGAGTTTTGTGGGGGAAAGGGCTCTCCTACTCGGACTCTATCCGACTCCATTGTTGGCCTCAAGGTTTTTCCCCTAATCCCATCTTTTCACCTAGGGTTTAAAGTCAACTTCCATGGATTAGGAGCTCTAGTGTTTCCCCTGCCTAGATGTGGCATAGATGTTGTTTCTAGGATGCTATAGATGTCTGTAAACGCAATATGGCTAGGAATGTGCGGTAGATCTATGCGGAATAGCGATTTTGGTAAAAATTCTGTTGCAGTCGGACATGTCCGAGTGAGTCGGATATATCCGACTCCTCTCGACTAGTCGGATTTTATCCGACTCGATCGGACATATCCGACTCCAGCAGAATTTTCACTAAAGTTCGAAATTGTGCATTACTTCTATCCAAACTCAAATATCTATGCTATTCATCTCATACCATTCCTTGTCTATCTTTTGTCAAGCATGGGTCGTACTTCCACCAACCCCAACCCGGAAAAGAGGGCAAAGATTGCCGGAAAGAAGAGGAGTAGAACCATTAGCCTTCCCATTGTTGAACCAAGGGAAGAAGAGGAACCCACCGAGATCCGCAGGGAGATGAGGGATGTGGTGGTCCATCTCGGAGTTGACCGCGTCATGATTGATTATGTCAAAGGGGCCGAGTCGGCGGCAATCGAGGCAAGAGAAGTGAACTGGTTTGACATGGAACGGGAGTCTCTAGACAACCGTTTTTGGTCTCATTTTCACACGGACCGGTATATGTGTGCTTATAGGAGCAAGGTCAAGCCCACAAGTGCCCATGCAAGTACATTGATTGGGACTACATGGCAAGCAGGCGCACAGCTTTGTTTGATGAAGTTATTGCTATGTGTGAGTTTCACGGGCTCAAGGAGATCATGAGTTTCAAGTATGACTCGGAACCAGGAGATAGTGTGTCGGCTTTACTCCACTCGTGCACTTTGACAAGAACTTAGGCAGGTTTTGGTGGATGACCGATGGAGAGAAGCTCTCTTGCACCTTCGTAGGTTTGCAAATATTCTTGGATTGAGGGACACAATGAACAGGGATGTTCGCTTGCATGATTCAGATTCTCTCAACCCCGAGCTCATGAGGTACATGTATGAGGATGAGGACATGTCCAAGCCACCCTTTGCTCACGGTCTCAAGCCTCTTTATGTGGTCTTGCACAGGATGCTTCGCCTCACTCTCTCTCCTAGGGGTGGCAATGCGGATCATGTTGCATCATATGCCAAGGATCTATTTCATATCTTGCCCACTCGGAGGAAATTCAATGTGTGGGATTTTATCTTCAGTGGGATGTGGCACAGCTCCGTGGACGCTAGACGTGCTTGTGTATATGCACCTTTTGTGATGTGCATGATTGAGAAGATCTCCAAGAAGACTTTCAACAAGGACTCGCAAGTACAAACCCCTTCACCCTAGGATGCCGACCAATGCTCCTAAGACTTCATCTCGAGGCTATACCTCCAGCTGCTCCAGCCTCCTGCTCCCGCTCGTACTCGTTCTTTAGCTCCTAGCTCTAGCACGGCTCCTCGTCCGGATAGAGCTCGTGGTCGTGGTCCTAGCACGAAAAGCAAGAGTGGACTATTCAAGATGCTTAAGGGTCTTTTTGGCATGTGCCGCCGGATTGATGCCAAGATGGACAGTCTTAAGCAAGATCATGAGGTGATAAAGGCAAGGCGTAAGATTATTCTTGACCATCTTCGGATCACTACTCCTAGAGTCCCCTCTCCGGAGCCCGCACCTGCTCCTCCTCCAGCTTGAGTATCCTTGGAACTCATTCACCCCGGATGAGTCGCTCTACTTTGGCTACTTTCCACCACCACCTTTCTCTTCGAGTCCCGCTTTCACCACAGCCTCCCACCGGCCCTAGCACCGGTACCTCCACTCACACTCGGTTTCACTATGAGGAGGATGAGCCTCGTGGCAGCAGCTTCCGAGGAAGAAGAAGAGGAAGAAGAGGAGGGGGCCGAGGATCCCAAAGGCAAGGGCCTCGCTGTGGAAGAAGAAGAAGAAGAAGATGAGGACGACGATGATGACGAGGATTGGGGCGATGATGAGTAGGCTTCCTCTCCTCCTTTTTGGTGTTTTGATGCCAAAGGGGGAGAAGTATTCCCGAGTTTCCTTTGTGAGTAGAGCAAGTGAGAGTTGCTCTTGTATCTTGTTTTACTTTATGGACATGTTGCTACATTTGAGATGTAATCGTGGTGAACTATGTGGTGTGTTTTTATTTGTATTAACTCGTTTTAATTATTTATGTGATAAACAATGCTCTATGGATGATGGATGGTGTAATGTTATTTGTGTAGTTTCTAGTTGCATTTGTGTGCTTCACATGACATATGCATCGTTGTTGTTTCTTCTTATTATATGCCTTGTGAATAAAATGCATGAATTTAGGGGAGCTCTCTTGTTTTCTCTCAAATATGTGCTTTTGGTTTTAAAATGACCAAATATTGAATTCAACTCATGCACACATTTAGGGGGAGCTCTCTTCTACTTGCTCTCTTGTTCAAGCTCTTTTTACACTTAATTGTGAATTTTAGTTGTATTGTCATCAATCACCAAAAAGGGGGAGATTGAAAGTGCATCTAGGCCCCTAATTATGGTTTTGAGTGATTGACGTCAATACAATTAAAAAGGACTAATATTCTAAATGAGCTTGTGCGCAGTGCCTATCTAAAATACAATTTAGAGCAAAGAAACACAAAAAGGAAGTGGACATATTCACTCATATATGCAAGATTTGGAAATGGATCACTCATGCTCAAGATCAAGCTATGAAGCGTTTTAATTATGTCTTGAGTATAGGAAACACCGTACTATCAAGAGGGACACACAAGTGTGAGGTGTGAAAAATGAAAGTGCTCAAAACTCTTTCCAAAACACAAAATACACATAGAGTCGGACATATCCGACTCACTCGGATTTTGGACTCGGACTCCAGAGAGCTAGCCAAAGAAAATACACATAGACTCGGACTTATCCGACTCAGTCGGACGAGAGTCGGACTCCGTAACCGTGGCACGCAATTGAAACCCTAGGAGTCGGACAGTCCGACTCCGTCGGACATATCCGACTCTCCAATGTACTCGGACATATCCGAGTTATGTCGGATTTACTACTCGGACTCCAGAGCCAAAACCACTTTCTCGAAACCCTAGAAGTCGGACTTATCCGACTCACTCGGACTTTGTCCGAGTCGGATCCGAGCCAACGGCTCTTTTGGATGCCCCGGCTATAAAAGTGGACCTCGTCCACTTTTGGCCGGTTGGCATCTCCCACACTCTCAAAAACACTCCCAAACTCACTCAAGCTCTCCTCTTCTTCAAGTTTGATTCCCCACTCCAATCCTTGGTGGATTTGTGAGAAGATTGAGGAGAAAATCGTTGAGCTTCATCTCCATCTCAAGAGCACTTGATTCTTTCCATCGCCGGTACTTGTTGTGTTTGATACTCTTGGGGATTCATCCCCTAGACGGTTAGGCGTTACCCGGCGAGCTCTCAAGCTTGTGGTTGAGACTCGGGTCGTTTGTATTGCCCCTCCCTTCGTGGAGCTTTGATTTAGTGGTTTTTAAGCCGGCCTTTGTGGCGGCTTGACGAGGTTTAGGGTTGAGAGCAACCCGGTCCTTGGTGGACTCCTCAACGGAGACGTAGGCTTCTTGGTGGAGCTCGAACTTCGGTGAAAAATCGTGTGTCTTTGTGTCTCCCTTTATTTCTTGCAAATTGATGTGCTATAGCTCTAGGGTGTTCTTGCTTAAATTCCTAGATTAACTTGCATAGGTGGCTTGCTTGTTTGTCTACTTGTAGCCCTAGCTTTCTTGTGTTACTAATCGCTTGCTTGTTGCTTAAATTCCGCGGATTTGTCCATTTTGACTCCCGTTCCCCTTTCCGCACGAGGGAGTCGGACTTGTCCTACTCTAGTCGGATATTAGTCCATAGTCGGACTTATCCTACTATAGTCGGACATTTGAGTCTGACAAATCTTTCCTCGCGTATTTAATTTCTTAAATTAAGTGATTTTCAGGATTATCGCCTATTCACCCCCCCCTCTAGGCGACTTTCATATGTGATTCCTTATCATTTCTGAATTTGTTCCTTACGACAAGCAAAGTGTGTAGTATGGGTAAGAGCATCTCCTATAGTTATATAAAAATATGTCATCCTAAAATACTAGTATAGAGAGTTTCTAAAACAATATAGAAAAAAAATGTTTGCATTCTCCAAGTGGTAACATCATGATTCACTCGCGTTGCCTATTTCTTTCAGAGTTGTGTGAGCTCCCAAGTCTGCCGTAACCTTTCCATAAAACTAGGGATTATGGCAACGGGGTGGATGGAGCCAAAGCTCAACAGCCACAAAATATGCAATGGGTGAATATTCAAACCCGCCGTATCTATCGGGTTTCGGCACGTGACTCGGCCCCCACGGGTTTTCATTGTATATATTTAAATAGATAATAAAAGTAATAAATATATCTTTATAATTAAAATTAATAAATAACTAAAATTTTTAACAACTATACAAATTATATAAATAATATCGAGTCCAATGTATGTCTATATTTGGGGCCCCAAGGATCACATATGGACCCGAAAGATAACGGGCACCCACACCCACACCAAGCACCAAGCACTCAATGGGGCCCCACATCCGGGCCGAATTGCCATCCCTACATAAAACTATGTGTAAATAAAACTTTTATGGATGGATTTTTTCTTGGCGTATCAAATTGCCCATAGGTTAACAGACCACACTCATTCGATTTCTATGCTGCAACGGTTGCACTCCCTAAGAATTCGAGAACCCCCCCCTCCCCCACACCGCTCTCGGAATCCGAGCGCCTCATACGGGATTTTGAGCATGATCGATGAAGTCCTTGTTCCCGTAATAGAGTGTGACTACGACCGACTCCCTTAGCTATTCCCTTCCCTTTATTCTCAACAAGCCATATTTTTAGAAAAGGTTATAGTCTGTCCATACTTGACCAACTAGGTTCTTTGTATGTTTTATTATCTCTCGTTAATGGAAGCAAAAACTGTTTTAGTTATACATGTCAAATTTGTAAGTTTTTTAATGTAATCTTCAACTCGTGGCAAACAATTGTTTAGAACCATTTGTCTAATATCACGAATGTTTGACCTTGTTTCAAATTTGTTGGTGGATGGATATATGAAATTTTAATCTGGTAAAATGCGATGCATTTATATATATCATGATAATTATGAATCAAACAAACCCAAAAGTACATTTGAGGACCAAACAAGCAAACTCGAGAACTGTTAACAACGATAGGGTCATCATACACATTGGGGATAAATTCAAGATGCGAATATTATATGTATGAGAAGATGGAGGGACAAATTGAAATGTGAATAATGAAAAATGGTCGGATAGTTCCAGCTGGAAAATCTGGTTAGATTTTAGCATAGATGCCCGTGGAAACTCTCAAAAGCCATGTGGATTTTTTTAGCCTCGCGTTTTGAGAAACTCATGTTGGGGGAAGATCACCATCTTACCCCAATGGGCCAGCCCAGAGGGAAACAAGGCCCAACAAGAATTCAGAGCAAGCGCCATAAGGCCCAAAGACGCACTTGGTGGGAAGGATTCGGCCAAATCAAGGCCCAGCAAGGATATGAAGAGGGGATTCGGCCCAATGGTGGATAGAATAGAAAGGGCATAAGTGTAACTTGTGTGGGCTGATAGTGAGAATTAGGGTTGAGAGAGTATGGGCTATAAATACTCTCTCACCCCATGACATCAGCAGTTTGAATTCTCCCCGTAGCCCCGTTGTAACGTAAATGAGAGGCATCATATGGGGTCCTTCGTGATTCCTTCAAACACTTGCTTCCTTTGTAGTCTTTCCGTTCCTCTCCATTAGGCCTAGCCCAAGGACCTTCGTAGTCCCGTAGTCCCCCTCTAGAACCTCCGGAGACCTTGGGCCGGCCCAATCCTCGTTGCTTGTGGCCTTCGTAACCACAACAGCTCGGCGCCGTCCGTGGGGAGCGAACAGGAAAGCCTACGTTATGGTCGGAGGATATACCGGAAGTCGAAAGATTGGTGACCCTCGGGGTTCCATAGCGGCGAGAGCTGGGGGGGGGTATAGTGGCTCAAGAGGAAGGCGTACTTGTACAAGCCGACATGACCGAAGGGGTAGCCAATGAAGGAACTTCAGCTGGAACAACAGGGGGCCGTGAAGCGTCGGCACGAGTCACCCCGGAGGACCTCGGATCGCAGCGGGATCGTCCGGACTTGGAAAGACAAAGCCAAGAAAGGGAGCGTGAAGAGCAAGCTCAAAGGGACGACAATGCCAGGCTTCTTGTCGAGCGCGAAGGTCAAGCTCGAAGGGAAGACAATGCCGGGCTTCTCGCCAAATGTGAAGGCCAAGCCCGAAGGGAAGACAACGCTAGGCTTCTAGCGGAGTGTGAAGGCCAAGCCCGAAGGGAAGATAACACCGGACTCCTTGCGGAGCGTGAAGAGCAAACTCGAAGGGAAGAACATCGAAGGCTACTCGGGGATCCCGAGGAACAGGCTCGAAGAGAGGAGCAAGTGAGTCTACTCGCAGCTCAATTGGAAGTACAAGTACAACCAAAGAAAATTAATTGAAGAGCGCGAGTTGAGGAAACGAGCCATGGAGAACTTCGCAAGGCAGGAAGAAGGGTACAAGGAGAGGCTCGAAGTCGTCATGAAAACTCGGGAGTTACCGACAAGGCAACCGGAGGTTCTCAAGAAAGCAAACATGTCGAACGTAGGGCCCTAGCTCACGAAGTCTTTCAGGAGTTGTCTCCGCAAGATCAAGGGCTCGAGCAGATGATACAGCCTCGGCAGGATCCGTTACCAAGGCAAAATGCTTTCCCTCCGGTTCATGTGTCCGGACCAGGAGGTCGAGGTAGACCCTTCTTTGCCCTTGACATGGGAGCTGCGCAGACGACGGTCCGACCGCACCGGTTGGTCGGGGTCAAACTTCCGGTTCTGACGAGGGACAACCGACCCGAAAGAGTTCTTCATTCGATATGAAACAGCGGTTGAGTCTCGTCGGCGGAGGAGATGCCATTAAAGCAAGGGCGCTACCATTGGCACTCGGAAGGCATAGCAAGCACTTGGTACTCTAGGTTGCCAGCTGGATCTATCGGCTCTTGGGGGCAGCTAAAAAAGCCCTATCGGTACACTTCCGTGGATCTCACCCGAAGGAGCTAAACAACGGAGATCTAGCCGCGTGTTGTCAAAGAGAAGGGGAAACACCGGCACGATTCACTAAGAGGTTTATGCATCCGAAGTGCCGGGTCGCCGATGTACCGGAACCCATCGTCATAGAATCCGTAGCAAGGGGCCTTCATATCCGTGAAGCTCGAAGAAGAATCGGGCAAAAGCGACCGCAGACTCGGACCACTTGCTCCGGATACTGGAAGGTCAAGTAAGGGTAGAGGAAGATATACAAAATGCCAAGGCGGGTTGGCATTATCGGTCCGACCGAAGGGGGAGAAGCATCCGGATGAGTTCGGGCATGACGGGAACCAGCGAGAAGATGTCAAGGAACCTCGAGCAAGAAAATCATCCTTCGGAACAATCGCAGGGGTCATCTCGGTCAAGCGGCAACAGAGGAAATGGCCGAGGCGGAGGCCGAGACAGGAATTTCTCGGGGAACAGGCTACAAGTCTTTTTCTCGCTATTATCATGGTTCAGGAGCAAATCACACTACCAACAATTGTGAAGAAATCAAGGCAATGTGTGCAGCAAGGCGTAAGGGGCAATCCGAAGGCCCTCGCTCGATGATGCATACCGGTCATTACGCGCCTTTGACACCTTCGCAAACACCGCCACCACCGCCGCCTCTACCGTTCCCAATGCCTTATGTCCCACCCCTGTATGCTCCGTCCTACGGGTCCGCACATCCAGCTCATTATCCACCGCCGGCGCAGCTTGAGCGAGCATCGTCCGCCTCTCCGGCAGTCCGAACTCCCGAGGCTCATCGATCAGGATCAAGGGTGATGCATCAAGTCCCGACGGCAGAACCAGCTCAGTACGCGTGTAGTCAAGGATCCAAGGGGACGATCCTCATGATCACCGGAGGAAATAGCAGGGATTTTCCATCCAAGAGACAACGCAGAGAATACATCGAGCGGTATCGCACGTAGCCGCTTGTCCGCCGCTTGGACTTCACAAATGGATGGACGTGCCGGTGGCCTTTTCAGCAGCTGACTTTCGGCCAATGATTTATCCGCACGATGATGCCTTTGTGATGAGGGTTAATATTCATGGCTTTGATGTGCATAAAGTTCCGATTGACGGAGGCGGTTCAGCAGATGTTTTGCTATGGAATACCTTGGAAAAATGGGATTTACCCGGGCAGATTTGCATCCTTCGTACACCCCCTGCAGGGCTTCGGAGGGCAGCCAATTCATCCCATAGGCTGCATTACCCTCAAAGTTTCGTTCTCCGGATCCAATGGACAAGGGGGAGTCGAACCGAGGATATCGGATTTGATGTAGTAGACATGGTGTATCCATGCAACATGTTGTTAGGTCGAAGGGTCATCAACAAGTTTTTGGCCATCATCCATCACGGCTATCTCTCGTACGAAAATACCAGGACCGGAGGGGGTCATCACGGAATACGGTCACGCCGACCACTATGGCGTGACCAAATGACACGTAGGAAAATAGGCTTGACACGTATAGATTGACTAAGGTCAGATTTGGTCACGCCAATCTCGTTGGCGTGACCGTATTCATGTGTCACGCCATGTTGTTTGGCGTGACCAAAAGAGGCCGGATCCTGAAATTTTAGTTTGAGAGGAGTCATTTTTAAAATTTTAGATGAAAATGGGCCAAAATAGGAAAAAAATTCGAGTCGGGCGGACGGGTGACAGTGGTGGGCCCTTGTCGTCGGTGCCGGTGGAGGGGCCGGGCCGAGTCGGCGAGACGCGCGTCGTCCTCCCACACGTACTCGAGGATACGGCGGAACGAGGTGAGCTTTACGAGGAGGTTTGTACCTATGGGTAGGAGCTCCCGGACCATGTTGTAGTGGCCGTTCGCCGCCGCTATGTCGATGGACGTCGCGTACCACCACCGGTCGCCGGTGCTCTCCCACCGCAGCGGCACCAACGACGAGCCCCTCGGTTATTCCTCTTCCGTTGTTCCTCTTCCACCTCCAGCTCCATGGAACGAGTGCTCGCTATTGTCGATGTCGGCGCAGTAAGGGGATCGATTGTCCTGCGAAAAATCAAATAATAGTTCTTTGTTGACTCGTGGGTGAAATCGTGACCGAGACGGAAAGGCAACGACGCAACCGACGGGTTTTGGAGAGGTCGTCCTCTCACACGGACTCGAGGCGGCGGATGCGGCGGAGCGAGGTGAGCTTTACGAGGAGGATTGTGTCTATAGGTAGGAGCTCCCGGACCACGTCGTAGCGGCCGCTCGCCGCCGCTATGTCGATGGGCGTCGCGTACCACCACCGGTCGTCGGTGCTCTCCCGCCGCAGCGGCACCAATGGCGGACTCCTCGGTTATTCCTCTTTCGTTGTTCCTCTTCCACCTCCAGCTTCATGAAACGAGCGCTCTCTATTACCGATGCCGGCACGGAAGGGGATCGATTACCTCGCGAAACATCAAACAATAGTTTTTTTTTACTCGTGCGTGAATCGTGACCGAGACGGAGAGCAACGGCGTGACCGACGGGTTTTGGAGAGGGGAGCGTAGACGACCTCACCAAAATTTATATAAATTTATTTATATATTAAGTATATATTATTAAATAAATAGTATTTATTAAATACTATTTCACGTGGAAAGACATAAAGACTTATTTACGTTTTCTGTTTTTGCCGGCGTCTGTAGTCCGAACCGCCATCCCGGCCGTCCTCAATCCAGTGAGTCCCGGAGCCGCCGCCTCTAGTCGCCTCGCTGCCAACCCGGCCGGCACCCAGGGGCGCTGCCGCCTCAACCACAGCCCGCCGCCCGCGCCGTCCGTCCTTCCCCGGCAGGTAGGTCCCCACCGGCGCCACCCCTCCCTCTCTCCCCCAGCGCTGCCCCCTCCCTCTTATCCCCCGTCCGCGCGTCGCCGCCGTGGCCTCCGATGCGGCGTCGCCGGGCTGGATCCGGCGAGAACGAAGGAGGTCTCCGCGAAACGACGCCTCGCGTCGGGCCGCCACCTCGCCTCCGCGCGCGCGGCGGCGTCGCCCTCCCTCTCTCTCCCTCGGCGCTGTCCCCTCCCTCTTATCCCCCGGCCTGGCGTCGCCGTTGTGGCCTCCAAGGAGTAGATTCGTGCTTCCTACTGGAACCTCCGAGCACCCCCATCCAATCTTTTGTAGATTCGTGCTTCCTACTGGAACCTCGCCCCCTCTTCCTTATTCCTCGTGTTACGTTGGGGATTTTCCGGTTCTGTAACAGTAGTAGTTACAATTGGTTGTGATTTTTACACCGAATACTAGCTAGATTACTGTGAAGTATACTGAAAGAGTTTTTCGTGTCCAGAAACTTAAATTTTCGCAGGCCAGTGCTGGTTCCCGCTAACGAAGTTCAGATTTCTCACCGGCCTGGTGCCGGTGGTAGGGTCACAATGCCTAGTCTAACAAGCATGCGGATATAGGTTAGGAATCAGGAAACAACCACCTTTGATTTAATATTCCCATCATGCAACAGGAACGGGCGTATGCCACCTTGTATATGTAATTTTCCCCTATGGGTGTTCAGCGTCTGTATTCCAATCTATAGGTCATGCTCGTGCCTGATAAGAGATGCAGGTTCGGTTCCTAACTATGGCATGTGTGCTAGGCGCAGCCTTGTAGAGTTGACATTGACAACCCTGTCATCCTCCTCCAACAGTAATAAATAGTTAGATTTACTTGTGGTTTGGAAAACGTGTAGCTTTCTGATGATTTTCCGGTTATCGTCACAAATACTTGTCGATTTGGGCATTTGGGAAAGGCATGGTGACCCTAAACACAGATTTGGCCACTTTTTTTCATTAGCTGTATCTAAAATCCAAATCTTCATAATATCATGATAATATTTGAAGAACATTTTAAAAGGTATTGGTAGTTAAACTTGCAAGATTTTGATTGGACTTGACCAGAATGTGAAAAATTCTGTGGCTCCAAGGAGTTGTTTCCTCATATAGGTTTGGCTATGCTTGTAAAATGTGGATGCCTGTGAAAGAATAATCATGTGTAAGCATACTCAGGTAGCTGCTAAACATAAGCTGTCTCTTGTCACAAATCACAATTGGTGGGAATGTCAGTTCTAGCTGGCTATTGCATTCATCTAGTATACCAGATTCGTTTTTTTTTTGTTCTCTATGAACAGGTCATTTGATGGCAGCATAGTGTATGGATGCAATACAAAACTGTTTTATCCTTGGCCCTGGCTGCTGCGCTAGTTGTTTTCGTTCTTTTCCTTTTTGACTTTCCAATCCTTTTGGTAGTTGCTGGTCCGATTAAATCTTGCTCTTGGTAAAATTTGTGCAACGACAATGTATTCTTTTAACTGCCCATGATAATGTTTATGTCATTTCGATTGGACTGTAATGTCATAATATTTTTAGATTTACTTTTTTTGTTTCTGTCAGTGCTACAGCAGTTTTGTGCTGCTTTAAGCTGATAAACTTTGTGATGCATCTGCAGGTTCTACCATTTTTTTATCGTTCTGCGGTTAGCTGCTTCGAAGAAAAATGGCAAGCAGTGCAGGTGGTGATGGTAAAGAAGTCATCAACGAGCAAGTAATTGCAAACAAGTATGCAAGCATGCGCTCTGAAATGAACCAACTCTACACCAAAATCACGGAGCTGGAGATGGAGGTCGGTGAGCACTCCCTTGTGATTGGCGCAATCGAGCCGCTGGACCACACGAGGCGCTGCTACAGAATGATTGGTGGCGTCCTGGTCGAAAGGACCATCAAGGAAGTCCTCCCTGCCGTGAAGCGCAACAAGGAAGGGCTTGAAGAGGTCATTGCTCGCATGCACGAGGCGCTGGAGAGGAAAAAGAAGGAGATCACTGAGTTTGAGCTCAAGTACAAGATCAGGATCAGGAAGGCTGACAGCGACGCCGATGAAGAAGGCGGCAAGAAGGAAGGCACTGCACAAGGAGTTCTTGTTGGCCCTGCGTAAAACACAGAATAGCGACATGATTTCTATATGCCACTTTATGTTTTTGAGAGGGCTGTTTGCTAGTTGTTGAATGATGAATGGTATCTGTGTGTTTGGGTTCTATGATTCTGTTGAACCGGCAGTTCTGTAAACTCAAATATTTTGCTGGATGTTGAACCTCGTTGGAAACTGCATAGTATGCTAGATTTTCGCATGCTTCTCAGTGTCTCGGTTGCCCAGATCCAGGTGTGTCTGTTAATGCCACGGTTAGAATTTTGCAGGACCACATATTGTTCTGTGGGATAGCTCCTATCTTTTGGCATCAAAATCAAATGGTTAATAATGTCCAGATAACATAACCATTTCAGTCATTATGCATTTGTTGATGTACTTGAGAAATCTATATGCTGTCTCAAAATGAGTTAGCAAACAGCTACAGAATACTAGTACAACAAATCCTAAATTTTAAACTATACAAATATAACTTGGTTACCTAAAAAGGTATCAAAAACGATTGAAATATCAGCAATAATGCATAAAAATTTCCAAATTTTCATCATCTTGTTTCAAGAAAAGGAATCCAAAATTTCTAGAAACTCTGTTGGCTTCCTGTGATCTACTACCTCCGTCCAGTAAATATAAGCATTTGTTGACTTTCGGATATTACGTTTGACCACTCGTCTTATTTAAAATATTTATTAAAATTTTGTTTATTTTACTAAAATTTATTTTATTACTAGATATATTTAAACTACATCTTTTTTATTTTTACGTTTATATAAATATTTTAAATAAAACGAATGGTCACCAAGAAGTTGAAAGTCAACAAATTCTTATATTCTTGGACGGAGCGACTAAGAGCGTTCGTGATCTAATGGTAATCCAGCGACCGGTCGATTTCGCCGTCCCGCTCAACGGCCGCATCATACCACGGTTCCCACCCCAAAGGCCAAAACCCTACAACCATCTCTAGGGTTCAACTCCGACCCAGGACCAACGGCCCACGAGATGGCTCCCGGCGGCGAGGGCAAGGCGAACCCTGGCGGCGGCGGCGTCAAGGGCGGGAGGAAGCGCAAGTACCTCCCGCACGGGAAACCGGTGCGGAAGGGCGCGTACCCGCTGCGCCCCAGCGTGCAGGGCTTCTTCATCACCTGCGACGGCGGTCGCGAGCGCGACGCCACGCGCGAGGCCCTCTCCCTCCTCGACTCCGTAAGCTGCTCCCGACCAACACCTAGCTTGCCCTGTGCTTTTCCTGCGTGCAGCGGTCTGCCCTCTCGGTAACGCAGCAGTCTATGCGCGCTAGGTGTTCGTTGTATTGCCTGATCTGGTTAAGGGTAGTGCCAGGTGCCATGGACTCACTGTTGGACTTCATCCTCACGGCCTATGATTAACTGACCAAATTTCGATAGCTAGTACTGTGAAATTGATAGCTTATTAGGTTCCTTCAATGGTAGTGTATATTGGTTGCATTTGGTAACTGGTTCTAGCGTTAATAGGGTTCTTATGTGCCACATCAGATTGTGCCTACGGTAGTTAAATTCAATGTCGCTGGAAGTTTCATTGCCATGCTGAAATGACGATACTTTGTTAATTGGTCTTCTTTTTTCATTATGCATATGGGTACACATGGGGTTGCTCATTGTGCTGTATATTCCATTGTTGCATTTGCAGTTCTATGAAGACCTAGTGGATGGGACAGTATCGAATGAGAAGCCCAAAAGCATTCCTGAAAAACCAATGAACAAAAAGATAACATTTGACTCTGATTCCTCAGACGATGAGGACGAAGGCCAAGCTGGTGAGAAAGCCAACGAAGATAATGCTGGTGAGGAAGTCGACAATGGGAATGGTGTGAAAAATGGTGAAACGGCACCATCTGAGCCGCAGAAAGAGGTTCATGATGCCTCTGAAACTGTCAACAAGGACGGTGAGGAACAGGTAGACAATGCTGATGAATCAAATCCAAAGAAGCCACGTGTAGAAGATCCGGCCTTGGAACAGACAGACCAAAAGGGTTCACCTGATAAACCAAAGGAGCCTGCTAATAAACCAAAAGAGTCTAGTGAGAAAAATATTGATGACTTAATTGATGAGGACTTGAAAGAGCTAGGGGACAGGAAAAAGGTCAGTTTGCTATCTAAATATAATTATGTTTTCATTTTTGGTGCTGTGCTCATATCTGTATGTATTCCTTTAAATATCTGTGCAAAATAATCCTGGAAATTATGCATTAGTAGGAAAATGTCTTCAACTGCATCAGTTGGGCTAGATGCCCGTGCGATTTATTCCTTTTGAAAGTTAATTCAAGTTGCAGTTGTTTCATGCTTTGAAGCAGTTTTGTTAGATATACTAGATAAAAGAAGTACTAGAGAAACTTAAGGGTGTTATTACAATTTTGCACACACCACTTGGATTAAATAAGTAAAGACTTTTGAATGTGTGGTTATGCTCTCTCCTTCAATGTATGTACTAATGTATTATGCTTTTGCTCATTTATTGTAATATATACTAGAGTTTTTCTTTATTAGGTAAATAGCGGTTTCAGCCACTACCTACCTTTGGATATCCTATTGTATCTACTGTGATATGTTATTACTTGTTTCTTTTACTACAATATCAAATTTATATAAAGAATAAGATTAGTTTAATGCATGAGATTATACCCAGCTGAGGCTTTCTAGAGTAGTACCTATTGATTCTTTATTTCTATTCGAATTTTTTTCCAGAATCAACACTTAGTGCAAAAACATAAACAAACTAATCGTATGAGAACCATTTTATTTTATGCAGAGGCTCTTTGCAAGCCTTGATACCGGTTGCAATGGTTGCATCTTCATTCAAATGCATAAAAGAGCTGGAGACCCTGGTCCAGTTGAGATTGTACAAAAGATGATGTCGTCAGCTGCCTCAACTCGTAAACATATGTCAAGGTTGCTCATAAGTCTCATATTCTAATATGTTATTTCTTGGCTGTTATAATTATCCATTTTTCTTGCTTATGTACTTGCGTTGGAATTGATGCTAGATTTATCTTGAGGTTTTTGCCTGCTGAGGTAGCATGTTATGCATCAGAAGAGGAAATTACGAGAGCAATTGCTCCCCTTGTTGAAAAGTACTTCCCGAAAGAATCTCCTTCGGGACAGAAGGTAAGTTAGTAAGCTGATTATTGCACCATGCTTATTCTTATCCTTTTGATATTAAAGACCTGGTTCTGGCAAAAGAAAATATGACATAGCAGCGAGACTAATTTGGGAGAATATTTCTTGATTTGTACAACAAAATGTCAACAGTGTTAAGTTTTAAGGTCTTATACAATTTATCATATAGATAGAAAAGGCCAAAGTTCACCTTTATTATTTTTCACATTATGTTTTGAGCTTCAACAAGTGCAAAAACATATACTGCTCATACTGCTTGATCCGTCTGCAGTGTTCAACCATTTTAAAGTAAACCAGTAACTTGCTGAGATTTATGCATGCCTTAACGTCAAATTTTAGTTCACTTGATTTATGAAGGGAATGTATTGGGTAAGTTCAGACAGATTTTGACTTCATGGAAACAGTGTGGCCCTTGGTAGCAAGGTTTAAAGTTTGCTTAAAGGGTTATTTTCACCTGTCTGAGTATTGAATACTAAAGTGTAAACCTGTTGAATTAGCTTATGCTTTTAAAATGGTCAGATCTGCTACGAACAGATGTATCCAATATGCTGTCAGAATGCCAGTATTTGGTAACTGCGATTTTGTTGTCGTAATAGATAATAAATATCATTTATGACATGGCAGGAATTGTTCTTATTTTCTTTCCAGATTTTGACATCATTTCTTACATGGATCTCTAAATCTTGCAGTTTGCTGTGTTATATGAAGCAAGGTCAAACACAGGAATTGATAGAATGAAAATTATAAATGCAGTAGCTAAAAGTGTACCACAACCTCACAAAGTTGACCTGAGCAAACCAGACAAGACTATTGTTGTCCAGATTGCAAAGGTAAACGTTTTTATTCATAATACAAGAAGAATTGTATATTTGTAGAGGCTACAGAAACATGCTTATGTGAATAGAGGTCATTACCAAAGAATTCATATGTCCAACTCTGGAGTTACTAATTTTTACTTTAGGTTTTATTAGTTGGATTGTGAATATTACTTTAGTGTTTATGGTTCATGTTACTCAATTTCGCCTATCAGTCTTTTTACTATCCTATTGTTCAGAACAAGTTTGTGCATATCAATTTTTTTCTGTGTTAGAAACAGATCATGTAGTTAATTCAAGTAGAATATTTAGTTCTGTATGTATGTTTGCTCTCCTTGTTTTAGCTGACATGTCTAGGGATCAGGATATGTCCAGCTATTTTTTTCTTCTAACTGGAAATTCTGATCATGATTGTCCAAATATGTGGATCGTTAAAGGTTTACAATATAGCATGCGAGTACTATAAGTCAGACCTGGTTTACAATATATCATGTGAGTACTATAAGTCAGACCTTATTAAGCTTTTGAATGGTCGCTCAGTCATGTCTTAGCTATACTGAGAAGTGAGAACTAAAGGCACATTGTAAACAGAGAACTGGATATTCTAACCATGGTTGTCAAAATATGTGGATCATTAAATATTTACAGTGTAACACGTGACCTTTTTAACCTTCTGAATGGGAAAATCGAATCCTTGACATTGAAAGATGCTGACTTTCGAAACTTACCATCAAAGTGCTCCAGTTCATTTTAATATTTTCCGTCGTCTTTGCTTCATCTCCGCTTGAACAAGGCGGGTGTATTTCCTTCTGTCCAGCAAGTGAGGTGAGCTCCAGTCCAGCCCTGTGGAGTGGAGTCAAGCCAAGCGCGCACCATGGAGGACCTGCAGCCAGGCTCGACAGCAAGGGTGGCCGTCCTTGATGGCTAGGGAGTGGACCCTTTCTGAAAACGTTAGACTAGTAAATTTCTAAACGGAGCAAACTTCGCTGGTATTAAAGTGAACTGGAGCAGTTTGATCGTAACTTTCTAAAATCAGGATCTTTCATTGTTGAGAACCCAATTGTCCCCTTTTGAATTGGTTGCTCGATCACGTCTTATTTAGTCATCCTTAGAATTATAGTTGGTCCCCACATTGTAAGCGGAGGACTATCCATCTAGACACCATTTAATGCACCCACTTTGATATGACTTGATGTAGTAAGAAGCTTTGTGGCAACTTACCAAGTACTCTAATAAGAATTTGCTACAGGATGCTGCTCAAACGTAGAATTTGTGGGACAGACACGTTTTGTTTGCTTCTAGACACTATCTGTAGTTATTTCACAGTTTCCTGCAGCAAATGAAATCCATTGAAATGTGCCCTGTGGCAGTTTTTGGCCTATTTGCAAATGCTCACTCTATTAGTTCTGTTCTTTCTGTCTTTGATGGTTGCCTGAGAATCGTGACATTGATGTAATGGATAGGCAACAAGCACTGCAATTTTAGGTTCAAATTTCACTTTATCAACATTTTGACATCCTTCAAAGTGGGTTTCCTGTCATTATCCGAATCGTCTTAAATACCGTGATGCTCCATTGCCTAAGCTCATTATGGCCAAGTAATGGCTTTCGTAGTCATGTTTTTGTCCAATCTCTCTGAAGAAACAAGAAGGGTTTATGCCAAGATGCTCCAAAACTTTTAGTGTCCTAAATATCTTGTCATTGCATAGTCAAAATGCTCATTGTACGCATGTATAGCACTAGTTATGTCTTTAAGACCTCTGAATAAGATGCACGAAGCATCCTGCACTCACGGCTCATGCCAATAGTGTTATCTTTCTTGCTTAATTAATCTGTTCTTTACGGCTCATCTTTTCATACCTACATGCTGATCTTTAGGGCTGGTAATGGGTCCAAATCTTGATGTACTAAGTCTCTGTTTGAATTTTGTGCAGACTATATGTTTGATTGGAGTTGTTGAAAAGTATAAAGAGCTTGCAAAGTTCAACCTAAGACAGCTGACTTCATCAGAGAAGTAGTTTCTGAATGTCAGACCTGTGGGCAGCTTTTTTTGTCGAGCTTAACTTAGCTGCAGCATCAGCTGGTCACCTGTTACTATATGAATGTACGAATGATCGAAAGTTTTCAGATCCTGCAATTAGGTTAATGACGGATTGCTGCCATGGAGAAGTAGGTGGTTACTGGTCAATGCACCATCATGCCTCAGAATTTTATGATTTAAAGGTAACCAGTATGTGTTGTGCTCTTTCTGAGTTCTGACCATGCTATAGTCTATACACAGATAACAGGCTCACAGGAGCTGTAAAATGCGTCTTTGGCCTTGCATATTTTCCTTTTTAGTCATTGTTAGAGGGAGTAAGTTTGAGCATGATGAATTACTGTCGATCATCAGCTGAATAAATTTGGTGTAAGATTCTGAATTATTTTAGTGAAAATCTTATGGTCATGCCAAGGATGCCATTTTAGTGGAACTGGATCATCGGGCTCATTAGTTGGTTACATGGGTTCGCAATACCAATCTTGCAGGCCTGCTCTGTGCTACGTTTGTTCCCTCTTTGCTACACGGCCCAAAATGCCTGAGCCCAGAAATAAGGGCATGTTTTGTTAGAAAAATCGGACGGTTCGTCTTCCCGCGCCGTCGTCGCCTCGTCGGTTGACACCCACCGTCCATTCTTGTGAGCCGGAGATGAAGACGGAGAACTCACCGTTGGGAAGGCCACATAATGCCCAACTCAATTCAAGGTAAGAAATTGGACAGATTTTGCCTCTTATTGAATCCACAGGCGAAGGTAAGACACGAGTTCTTTTTCAAAGGATAAATGACAGGCGTTCCTCCTTGTTGATAAATGAACTGGACATGATTTCAGGGGCGGTTCGACTCAACGCTTGTGCGCAAGAAGAGGTGTGATGAGCACCTCGTTAACCACCCTGTCCAGACCTGCCCATGAGGACCCACCTGGTCCCGTAGCTCGAGCCACCTTTTCCTTCCACTTCATGGCCGCCCTCCTCCGGTCTTCTTCCCCCATCACCCTCCGCACCGCCGCCTCCACCTCCCCCTCGCCGCGTCCTCCCCGACCTCCACACCAACACACCACTCCGTGCAGGCGACCCTGCTGTTGGGTCTGTTGGTCGCCGGTGAAGGGCCAGCACAACATAGGCACCCCGGCGCACAGGCTCTCCATCATCGAGTTCCACCCGCAGTGCGTGAGGAACGCGGCCACCGCGCCGTGTCGGAACACCGCCTCCTGCGGGCACCACCCCGTGACCCGGCCCCTCCCCTCTGTCTCGGCCAGGAACCCGGGTGGCAGCAGCTCGTCATCGCGGCGGTGGAGGAAGGCGTAGCCGCTGGCGGCCAGCCCCCATGCCACCTCTGCCAGGCATTGCTTGGACGGTGTGACGAGGCTCCCGAAGCTAACGAAGACCACGGAGTTGGGCGGCTGGCCGTCGAGCCAGTCCAGGCAAGCGCGGTCCTCCCTGGAAAGGTTGGAGGAGCCCATGAGCCCCAGCAGCGTGTTGCCTTCTTTTTCTTGTTCTTTGAGGAGCGGTGGTATAGAGGTCCGACGGCGTAGACAGGTGGCGTGAGGAGATCGGACATGGCGCGGAGGACCGGGCCCTCCAGCTCCTCCACGGTGTGGAAGATGACGGTGGAGGGGACGGTCCGGTGGCACTCCATTGATCGCAGGACGAGGGCGAGCACCGGGTCGGCCGGGTCCGTCGTGCGGATGAAGCTCGGGAAGTCGCGCAGGCGCATGGCCTTGGGCAGGCCCGGCGGCGGCACCCAGTCGATGACCGTGTCCAGGTATCCATTCCTCAGCTGCTCCTCATCTGCATGCGCAAAAAAAAAAAAAAGGTGAACGTTTGCCAAAAAAAATAAAAAAGTTATATGGGACACGGGTTCCTCACTCGTTTGATTTGAATGTACTGTACCTCTGAGGGGGACCAGGCCCCTGGCAACGAGCTGCTGGCACTGCTGGAAAGCCATGAACGAGCTGGCGCCGCTGACCCAGAAGGTGACGCAGGGCAGGCCCATCTCGGCGGCGGCACGCAGGACGTGGTCCATGTCGGACACGACGACGTGCGCCGGCGCGGCGAGATTGGACGACAGCAGGAGGTCCCTGAGGCCGCGCGGGGCCGCGGACTGGAGGGAGGCGTGCAGGGCGGGCATGTCCTGCGGCGCGTCGTCGTCGTCGTCGTCGGACGGGGGCAGGCCGTCGGGCACGGCGACGAGGCGGAACCCGGGGCCGCCCGCCAGCGCGCCGCCCGGGCCGCGCGCGCGGAGGAGGCGCCGCAGGTTGTGCTCGGTGTGGACGAAGGTGACGTCGAAGCTGTGGCGGCGGTGGAGGAGCCAGGCGAGCTGGAACGCCGGCGTGATGTGGCCCTGCGACGGGAACGGGAAGAACACCAGGCGAGGTTGAGGCCTCGTCGCCATGGCCGCTCGATCAAGTATCAAAATCTCTTCTTTTTTTTCGTAAATGAATTCGCCTAGTTGTGGTCGGCTGGATCGGAGTCGGAGCTGAGGGAGCAGAAATGCAGAATGTCAATGTTTTCTGTGCTATAATCGGTCCGCATCACTTGTAGCTCAACGGCGATAAATAACACGCGCCAATAGGATCGATCCAATAATTTTGAATCCGTACCGGTTGAATTATTACAACTGTTTGTGACTTGGTTCTCGGCAGGCGTGATGGGATCACGTGACGAAAATAAACGTTGACAGATATTTGTTGAAAAAAAGAAAACAAACGGTTATAAATTGGCTCCACACTGATGTCAGGGTGCACGAGCGATCGGTGGATCATCCAACGTAGCAAAATCCCAATCCATCTAACTGTTTCCGTTGGCAAAGTTTGAATGGGAATCTAGGGGGTGTCAGATTTTACCGTTCACATAGTGATAATTTTCTGGTGGCAGTGCGGGCCGAGGCTTCTGGTCCCAACTAAGCTTGGCTCCTGACTGTTTCCTCTTCTTTATTGAATCCGCTCAGCCAATCACCTTCCTAGATATTTACTCAAATTTCATTAAAAAGTTTTACTTAAATTTATTCAAACCTTCTTGAGAACAAAAAAGGCAACAATAATTGCGGGAAAAGATAAAGGGAGATAGGAGACATAGGAGGTAGGAGCTGATGGCACAAGATTTCCATGGGAAGAGGTAAGAGCGTCTCTAGCACTATCCCAAAATCTGCTCTAAAAATACTCGTACGGAGACTGCAATATTAACTTTCAAGTTTTGAGGAGAATATTTCATTAACGTAGTTTCTCAATACCTCGCTCCCACTAATTATGATCCTGCCTGTCATATTGACAGAGAGGGAGCAGGTCCAGTCGCTTGGAAGAGGCACGACAACGAGATGGATAGGGCACTATAGGGCATCCGCAGTGGTGCTGCTCAATAACCAGCGCTAGCAGTGCACAACACTACTCATGGTCTTAATTATGTCAGAACAATGGGTAGGTGACGTGATGGCTAAGCAGTGTTGTGCTGCTGTGAGTAGGAAAAAGACTTGCAGCTAGCTGCTGGCAAAAATGTGGACGTTAGGCTTGGGTATATCTCACCGCAGTCACCGCCACTGCGGGAGGTAGCTGCAACCTACTCCGGTCCGACACCGGTTATGCAGGGTTTTGCAGGGCCTTTTAGTGCCAGATGGCACCGTAGAGCTAGATGCAAAAATACCAGTGTGTGGAGGTTCTAACACGCGCCCCCATCGTTGGAGGCTGCATGTGACGTTGCGGGCAGCAACAATTGTACTGGATTTGACAATTGTTGGTAATTACTGTTTATGCTAATGTGCTTGACGTTGGAGTAAATGGTTAACTATCTTTTACATTTTAGCTCATTGTATAGTTTATGCTACATTAGTCAGTTGATACAATTCATTTTTGCTGCTGAAATTTGAGCTGATAATTTCTATGTGTGTCTGCAGGTTTCATTTGTGATATCCTTTTGGGTTCCCTTAGTTGCTTCAAAAGAAAAATGCCAAGCGGTGTGGCAAAGAGCCCTCAACGAGCAAGTAATCGCAAAGAACCGGTGCGGAAGGGCTCGTACCCGCTGCGCCCCGGCGTGCAGGGCTTCTTCATCACCCGCGACGGCGGCCGCGAGTGCGACGCCACCCGTGAGGCCCTCTCCCTCCTCGACTGCGTAAGCAGCCCCGGCGCCCCCGACCACATGCTCGCTTTTCTCATGTTTGCCCGGCGTGCAGTGGCCTGCCCCTGCCGCAGCCCTCGGCGCACGCTAGGTGTTCGCTGTTTTGCCTGGCCCATGTTGAGGGTGGTGCTAGGTCCCACGGAATCAGCAGTGGGCTCCATGCTAACAATCCGGGCATCTATAGCTGGCGAAATTAGGAAAGCTAGTAATGTGGAATTGGTAACTTGGGATCCTTGAATCGTAGTAGCTTGTATGTTGGTTGCATTTGGTAACTGGTTTTTAGCGTTAGTAAGATTCTTATGTGCCCTTGTCAGCTATGATACTTGTGCATTGTCAACTGCAGTTTTACCACTGCCAGAGATTTCATGACCATACTGACGTTGATACTTCGTTGGCTGTCGTTTTCTTTCCTTGCAGGTTTGCCAATATATGCATATGCATGGGTACACATGGGGTTTCTCATTGTGCTGTATATTCTATTGTTGCATTGATAAGTCTTTGAAGACCTGGTGGATGGGAAAGGATCCGATGAGAAGTCCAATAGCATTCACAACCAATCAACAAAAAAAAAAAAATGTTTGACTCTTCAGATGATGAGGATGAACACCATGTGGGCGAGGAAGCCAACGAAGACAATGCTGAGAAAGTTAACAATAAAAATGATGTGAAGAAAGGCGAATCCACACCAAGAGGCTCTTAAGTGATTCTGGAAGTGTCAACAAGGATAACGAGGAACAGGTAGACAATGCTGAATCAAAGCCAAAGAAGGATGATCCTCCAGCCTCTAAACACACAGACCAAAAGCAGTCCACGAGCTTGCTGAGAAACCAAAAGAGTCAAGTGAGAAAAACATTGACGATTTAATTTATGAGGACTTGAAGAACTAAGGAACAGGAAAAAGGTTAGCTTGCTATCTAAAAATTATAACATATTCATAATATATGGTGCTGTGTTCATATCTCTATGTAGTCTGCTAAATTCCAAATATTTGTGCAAAAGGTTAAGTTTGCATTAGTAAGAGAATATCTTGAGTGGTATCAGTAGGACTAATGTAAGAGATACTCATGCAAATTGATTTTTTGAATAGTGTACTCCAAGTCGCTGTGGTTTTGTTGCTAACAGTGGGGGCTTCAACTCATAATCATAGTCAAGGTTGCTTGTAACTCTCATCTTTTTACATTGTTTCTTTTAATGCTATAAATTATCAATCTTTTCCTAAACGGTAAACGCTAGACGGGCGGTTAGGCCTTGTTTAGCGCTTAGGCTGTTTACACGGAGTTTAGACAGTGTTTAGACGGTTAAACGGTTTTCGTACTGTAGGAAAATAGTAGGAAATTATACATGTATAAATGGCAATTTTGAAGGGATGATGAGATATTTGTGCACACCTTTTTATATATTGATCTGGGATCCTGTGATATGCCCTCAAATATATCAGTTTGAGCTGCACTATGGACCTACAAAAGGAAATGGTGATGTTCAGAAATCAGAACAGATAGTGAAACTTGCAAGTATGAAACAACCAAACATTAAAATCACACTAACTGCATCAAGTCAATGACAGCAGACAAGATAGGCATAGATTATACACGTAGTTTAAACAAACAGACATAGTTCTTAGGTCTTACAAACAGACAACAACACCAATTCACAACAGCCCAAACAAGCCATACATCTCAACAAGAGAACAACAAGCACAAAATCATGCATGATAAACTGATAATATGGTGATGATTTGGAGAGGCTCGAGGCCAGCTCAATCATCATTCCCGGAGTCCCCAACTTGTTCATAACCCGTCACAACAACATCCTCTCGGATCGGACTCGAAGTCGATATCTTCCTCATCCATAGGTTCTTCTTCGGACTCCATTTCGACATCATCTTCAATCTCCCTTGTTTGATTCAGCCTTGCACTCCTTCTAAGTTTAGTAACCTCCTCAGCCCCACACGTCTCTCGCAATTAATTTCCATGTCAGCCCAGTAACGGGCTCAACATCGGGCCCATCATCAACTTCATCACCCTCAACTATCCAGCCTTGAGCACAAGTAGCTTCAGTAGATAGCAAAGGATCCACGAGCTTATTCTTCTTGGCCTTTTCTTTCTTCCTTATGAACTTGCACTTGGAATGAATGCTAAGGTTTATTCCGAGGTTTTCCTGCTGAGTTAGCATGTTATGCCTCGGAAGAGGAAATAACAAAAGCAATTGCTTCCCTTGTTGCAAAGTACTTCCCTAAAGAATGCCCTTAGGGACATAATGTAAGTTACTGAGCTGGTTGTTGTACCATATTTATTGTTTTCCCTTTGGATATTAAAGGTATAGTCTCGGTGATAGAACATATGACATAGCTACGGAAGAATGTTTGTATAGTAGAAGTGTCCGCAATACTAAGTTTTTAAATTAGTCAACAATACTAAGTTTTTAAACCATTCACAACTCATCATACGAATAGAAAAGTCCTAAGTTCACCTTCTATTATTTATTTCACATTATGTTTTGAGCTTCAACAGAGTGTAATTTAGTTGTGTTGTTTGGTCGGTCTGCAGTGCCCAACGATTTTAGAGTAAACGGGTAAACTAGTTGCGGTTTATGCGTGTTCGTAGGATAGATTTTGTGTTGATGTGTTTTATACAGGGAATTTGTTGGGTAAGTGAAGACAGATTTTGACCTGATTAAAACAGTTCGGCTCATGTTATGAAGGTGTAAATTTTCTTGAAGGATTATTTTGATATGTCCGGGTTCGAATACTAACTTTATATGGAGGGTTAGCCTCGTTGAATTACTTATGCTTTTATATAACCAGATCTACAGCTAACCGGATGTAGTATATAACCGAGAGATCTATGCAAGTATTTGATAACTCGTGATTTTACTTGTGTTATTGAAAGTGCATCTAGGCCCCTCATTTTATTTTGGATGATTGATATCAATACAATTAAATTTGGAACTAATGCTTTCATGAGAATGTGTGTAGTGAATATTCAAAGCACATGAAAGTCTAGCAAGCACAATCAAAAAGGAGAAAAGAATTGCAAAATGGAATAAATGGAGAATTTGAAAAAGACCTATCTCAAAGCTAGTGCCTCGCTTTATTTCTTTGCTTTGAGTCATAGGGATGCCGTACTATAAAGAGGGATGCAAATCACAAACGTGGCTAAGAATGGAGATGCTCACAAACTGCTCACAAACTCAAGAAATCCCCTCCAAACCCATTCTTTCCGAACCCATCGGAAGCTCCGGTGTGGTACCGGAAGTTCCGGTAGGCCTACGAGAGAGTTTTTGCTCTCGGGTAAGGCCTTACCGGAAGTTCCGGTCCCCGGTACCGGAAGTTCCGGTAGGCTTACAGAGAGTTTTGCTCTCGGGTAAGGCCATACCGGAAGTTCCGGTCCCCGGTACCGGAAGTTCCGGTAGGCTTACGGAGAGTTTTGCTCTCGGGTAAGGCCTTACCGGAAGTTTCGGTCCCCGATGCGGAAGTTCCGGTAGGCTAACAGAGAGCTTTGAGCTCTCCGGAATGCCATACCGGAAGTTCCGATACGGCACCGGAAGCTCCGGTGCGGTCCAGCTTTTCCAACCCTAAACCCACGTACCGGAAGTTCCGGTACTCCACCGGAAGTTCCGGTGCGGGTCGAAGTCCGGATCTAACCCTAATTCGAACCATACCGGAAGTTCCGATACGCTATCGGAAGTTCCGGTGCGGGGTTTTCGAACGAGCCAACGGCTCTTTTTGGGCTGTGGTATATAAGCCACAACCCCCTCTCCATTCACACACTCTTGCAACATTCCGAACCAAAACACACTTGTGCTTCACTCCATCTACTCCAAATCCTCTCCAAAGGCAAAAATTCCATCCTTGAGCTAGGATTTGAGTGAGAGACTTCAAGCAAGTGTTTGAGAGACTTGATTCCATTCTTGAGCATCTTCACTCCCGTCAAGCTTGTGATTTGGATTTGTTACTCTTGCAGCTTTGAGCTCCTAGACGGCTAGGCGTGCTCGTGAGTTCCCAACTTGTGTGGTGACGCCCGAGAAGTTTGTATTGCCCGTCCCGGAAGGGACATTGATAGTGGAAAACTCAAGCTCAACCTCGGTGGTGACTTGAGGGAGAAATAGGGTTGAAAGAAACCCGGTCCTTGGTGGACTTTCTCAACGGAGACGTAGAGTCCTTGGTGGGCTTGACCTTCGGTGAAAAATCCGTGTCTCTTGTGCTCCCTCTTTTACTTAAGCGCGTTGTTGTTTAAATTCACTAGGTTGCTTGTTAGTTTCCTTTGTGCCGTTAAATTGCTAGAATTGCATAGGGTTGTTTCCTTCTTTCTTGCAAGCACTAGAATTGTGTAGGGTTTAATTCCGCATTTATCACCCTGCACCGGAAGTTCCGGTACCCTACCGGAAGTTCCGGTATTTGACGGTTTCGTCTTAGTGTTAATTCGCAGAAATTTTTGGATTCGCCTATTCACCCCCACTCTAGGCGACTTTCAATTGGTATCGGAGCGGGTATCTTCATTGAAGCCTCACCACTTGAAGATTAAAGATGCCAAATGAGAAAGATGCAACGGCTAGTGGTAGTGGTGAAGCACCACCTAAGGTAGCCGGTGAAAGGGGTCATAAGACCGCACCGGGAGATGCCGAGAGATGGAAATGTAAAAGGGGTTGTCCAGGGTGGAGATGTACCTAGTGCTTTGCCGATAAGTTACAACAAAACGCCATACACCTATGGTGATGGAAGAGATGAACACATTGGTCCCGGCTCCGGAAGACTACCGTATTTTGATGGTCAATACTTCGATCATTGGAAAACAAAGATGTTGCTACACTTGGATTCAATGCATCAAAATGTAAGAAATGTGACTCAACATGGTTTCTTGTGGGAATGTAGAATCAAGCCAACCACACAAGACTTGTTCAATGTTAGGTGCAATGTGGCGGCGGCTAGTGCTCTTGTATCCGCACTTAGTCCCGTCGAGTATGAGAAGATAACCGGAATGGAGGATGCCATCAAATTTGGTTGAAACTTGAATTGGTTCATGAGGGCATTGATAGTGTGAAGGAGTCTAAGCTAGAAGGGCTTAGAGAAGATTTTAACTACTTTGTCATGAGGTCGGATGAAGGGCCAAGGGAAGCCCATGATCGGATGATGAGGATAGTGAACAAGAGAAGAGCACTTGGAGAAAAAGTGTTGGACTTGGATGTGAATAGAAGGTTGCTACAAGCCTTGCAAGCATGGGATGCCAACATAGTGTCCAACATAAGAGACAAAGATGGTTTTAGATATTTCACAACCGATGAAGTGATTGGGAAGGTACTCTCCCAAAAACAGCAAATTGACCAAGGGAATAGGATCAATGTATTGCTCAAGGACAAAGAAAAGGCTAGTGGGAGCAAGAATGATTTGGCTCTCAATGCCGAACAAGAAAAGAAGAAGAAGGTGGTTGAGGAAAGTGATGATGATAGCGATGATGAAATGGCTCTCTTTGTGAAAAGGTTCAACAAGCTTATGTTAAAAAGGAGCTCCAAGAAAAATGACCAAGACAAGAGCAAGTTGAGGAAGGCCAAGAACAAGTGCTATATTTGTGGAGACAAAGGTCACTTCATGGCGGAATGTCCGGAGAACTACAAGAACAAGCAAAACAAGAAGGGGGACAAGAAATACAAGAAGCATAGAAAGTACCGTCGGGGTGAAGCACACATTGAACAAGAATGGAACTCCGATGGATCATCTTCCTCCTCCGAGTCGGAATCCAATGAAGAGAAGGGAGGCATTGCATCACTTGCTATTGGGCTAACACCGACCAACTCCTCCTTGTTTGGAAGCTTGACCGATGATGAAGATGACACCGGACACAAGTGCATGATGGTTAAAGGCTCTAAGGTAAATACTAATGGAAGTTCTCAAATTCCTAACATGTTTGATTTATTGGACATTATTGAGCAGGAAAAGGAGACAAATGAGAGGCAAGAGGAGCTTCTTGAGAAACAAGAGAAAATGCTTGTCCAAGAGAAGCAAAGGGTGCTTGAACTTGAGAAGCTCCTAGAAGTTGAGAGGAAGAAGAATGAGGACTTGGTAAAGTCTCTCAAAGTGGTTGAAGAAAATAGTGAGACACTTAAAGTCACAAATGTGTCACTTCAAGAGAAGTGTGATGACTTGCAAAAGGATCACAATTCTCTCAAAGTGCAATTTGAGGAAATTAAGTGTAACACTACTTCCTCTCAATCTTCGTCTTGCCCCCCATCTACCAATGAGTGTACTAGGTGCAACAAGATTGATGTTGAAGCTTGTACAAGAAACATCAAGACCATTGGAGACTTGAAGAAGCAAGTGCAAGAACTTCAACAACAAGCACAAAAGAAGATGAAGGCCGTTGATGATGCCAAGGCCGAGTATGCAAGGGGAGCATACACCAATGTGAGACGGCCACATGTGAAGGATGGCATTGGATACAAGCAAGGTGACAAGCATAATGTAAGAATCAACAAGAACGGCACCGAATTCATCAAGTTCACCAAAGAGGGTGAATATCAAAAGAAGCAAGTCATGAGGGAGAAGCAAATCAAGAACACTAACAAATCTTCTCTTATTTATGATTTGCGTACTAACGTGCCTAACCCCTCTTGTGCTCTCTTTTATGATTTTAATGCGACCTATATGCTAATGAGAAACAAGTATGGTCGTGTCTATGCAAAATATGTTGGGCCACGCAACAAGACCCACAAATCTTGTGTGTGGGTGCCCAAAACACTTGTTACTAATGTGAGAGGACCCAAGCAAATTTGGGTACCTAAAAACAAGGCATAAATTGTTTTGTAGGAATACTCCTCCGGTGGTTCATCATGGGTGGTCGATAGTGGATGCACCAATCATATGACCAGGAGACAAGAAAATGTTCGAATCCTTTGAGCCAAGCAAAGAAAGAAATGAGTACATCACCTTTGGAGACAACGGGAAAGGCTATGTGTTGGGTTATGGTAACATTCCTTTAACTTTTCCGCATTCACTTTCGAAGGTTATGCTTGTGGATAACGTTGACTTCAATTTGTTGTCTATCTCACAACTTTGTGGAATGGGCTACAATTGCTTGTTCAACGACAAGGGTGTGATTGTCTCAAGGAGAAGTGATGGCTCGATTGCTTTTAAGGGTGTGCTCAAAGGGAAGCTTTATGTTGTGGATTTTACCGCGGATAAAGCAAAACTTGACACATGCTTGGTTGCAAAGTCCGACATGGGATGGTTGTGGCATAGACGACTAGCCCATGTCGGTATGAGAAATCTTCATAAACTCCAAAAGGGCGGTCACATTCTTGGACTAACGGATGTTTGCTTTGAGAAAAATAAAATTTGCGAGTGCATGTCAAGCCGGAAAACAAGTTGGAGCATCACACCCATCCAAGAACATAGTGACAACCACAAGGCCGTTGGAGATGCTTCACATGGACCTCTTCGGTCCCATTGCCTACATTAGCATCGGCGTTAACAAATATGGACTCGTTATTGTTGATGATTATTCTCGCTTCACGTGGGTATTCTTTTTGTGTGATAAAGGTGAAGTAAAGAATGTACTCAAGACATTCTTAAAAAGAGCACAAAATGAATTTGAAGTGAAGATCAAGACCATAAGGAGTGACAATGGTACCGAGTTCAAGAACACTCAAGTTGAAGAGTACCTTGATGAGGAGGGCATCAAGCATGAGTTTTCGGCACCCTACACACCTCAACAAAATGGGGTGGCCGAAAGAAAGAACCGCACACTCATAGAGATGGCAAGAACCATGCTTGATGAATACAAGACCTCCGATCGTTTTTGGGCCGAAGCAATCAACACCGCATGTCATGCCTCAAACCGGTTGTATCTTCATCGACTCTTGAGGAAAACACCATATGAGCTACTAACCGGTAAAAAGCCTAACATCTCGTACTTTCGAGTTTTTTGGGAGCAAATGCTTTATGCTCAACAAGAAACCCAAGACTTCAAAGTTCTCCCCTAAGGTTGATGAAGGTTTCTTGCTTGGGTATGGTTCAAATTGTCACGCCTATCGTGTCTTCAACAAAACCACCGGTTGTGTTGAAGTTTCACGAGACATGACGTTTGATGAATCTAACGGCTCTCAAGGGGAGCAAGTTGTTATCAATAATGCAGATGTTGAGGCTCCTAGACAAGCAATCAAGAGAATGGCACTTGGTGATGTGAGACCGCAAGAACCACAAAGTAATGAAGACCAACCTCCTCCCTCAAGTCAAGACCAACAATGCACTAATCATGATCAAGTGGATCAAGATCAAGAAGTTGGTAATGAAGATCATGCTCAAGCACAAGATGATGAACTCACATCGCATGATCAAGAGGTTGAACAAGACGGCGGTCAAACAAGCTCACATCCACCACACCCAAGAGTGCACCAAAGTGTGCAACGTGATCACCCTGTGGAACAAATCCTTGGAGACATAGAAAAGGGGTAATCACTCGTTCTCGTGTTTGCAATTTTTGTGAACATTACTCTTTTGTCTCTTCTTTGGAGCCATTTAGAGTAGAAGAAGCACTCGAGGACTCGGATTGGGTGATGGCCATGCAAGAAGAATTAAACAACTTCACAAGAAATGAAGTTTGGACTTTAGAAGAAAGACCAAGAAGCAAGAATGTTGTGGGCACCAAATGGGTGTTCCGCAATAAGCAAAATGAAGACGGTGTTGTAACAAGGAACAAAGCAAGATTGGTGGCAAAAGTATATTCACAAGTAGAAGGATTGGACTTTGATGAAACCTATGCCCCCGTGGCAAGGCTTGAATCAATAAGAATACTACTTGCCTTTGCCACTCACCATAACTTCAAGTTGTACCAAATGGACGTGAAGAGTGCATTCCTAAACGGACCTATCAAGGAAGAAGTTTACGTGGAGCAACCACCGGGATTTGAAGATTCCAAGTATCCTAATCACGTATATAGACTCCATAAGGCGCTCTATGGGCTTGAGCAAGCATCAAGAGCATGGTATGAATGCCTTAGGGATTTCCTTTTGAAAAAGGGCTTTGAAATGGGTAAGGCCGATGCAACCCTCTTCACAAAGCGTTTTGATTATGATATATTTGTGTGCCAAATTTATGTCGATGA
Organism: Chloris gayana; assembly: GCA_031894775.1. Taxonomy (NCBI): domain Eukaryota; kingdom Viridiplantae; phylum Streptophyta; class Magnoliopsida; order Poales; family Poaceae; genus Chloris; species Chloris gayana. The sequence continues at coordinate 500,805 of JAUNZO010005079.1, forward strand.
CATAATATTTGGTTCTACTAACCAAATGTTTTGTGATGATTTTAGCAAGATAATGACCAAGAGGTTCGAGATGTCTATGATGGGTGAGTTGACATTCTTTCTAGGATTTCAAGTCAAGCAACTCAAGTAGGGCACCTTCCTATGTCAAGCCAAGTACACTCAAGACATATTGAAGAAGTTTGACATGGACAAGGCAAAGCCCGCCAAGACGCCCATGGCAACAATTGGCCATCTTGACCTCACCAAGAAAGACAAGCCGGTTGATCAAAAGGTTTTTCGCTCTATGATCGGCTCTTTGCTTTACCTTTGTGCATCTAGGCCCGATATCATGCTTAGTGTGTGTATGTGTGCACGTTTCCAAGCCGCTCCTATGGAGTGCCACATGGTGGCCGTTAAAAGAATCTTGAGATATTTAGTGCACACACCCAACCTAGGGCTTTGGTACCCCAAGGGTTCAAAGTTCAACCTTATAGGCTATTCCGATGCGGATTACGCCGGGGACAAAGTGGATAGAAAGAGCACCTCCGGGACTTGCCAATTCTTGGGTAGGTCCCTAGTGTCATGGTCATCCAAGAAACAAAATTCCGTTGCACTATCCACGGCCGAAGCGGAGTATGTGGCGGCCGGTAGTTGTTGTGCACAACTATTGTGGATGGGACAAACTCTAAGGGACTACGGTTACAAGTTGAACCGTGTTCCTCTCCTATGTGACAATGAGAGTGCCATAAAGCTAGCTTATAACCCCGTTGAGCATTCGCGCACAAAGCATATAGATATCCGCCATCACTTCTTGAGAGATCATTCTATAAAAGGGGATATTGAGGTGAGCCATGTGAAAACCGAAAATCAATTAGCCGACATTTTCACTAAGCCCTTAGATGAAAGCCGGTTTTGCTATCTAAGGAGTGAGCTGAATATTCTTGACTCTAGCAACGTGGTGTAAAAGCATGCACATTTGCTTGTTGCTTTATTCGTTTTGGATCTTAAGATGAAATGCATGCTTTCGAAAATTAAGTTAGTGTTTTTAAAGCCTTTATCTTGGTTCTTGACCAATAGGTCAAATCTTGTCAAAATGTGATCATAGCTTTGTTTGTTGATTGTATACCGATCACATGATGTCAAGATGTCCCACTAGTCCATCAAAATTATTTTTGAAAACTCTCCCCAAAACTTCACCTCTCTTCTTCTCTCTGTTTTCCCCCTACCGGAAGTTCCGGTACGGGGACCGGGGCTCAGCGTTTATTTCCCGATCGGAAGTTCCGGTAGGGGACCGGAGGTTCCGATCGGAGGTCGAACAGAGGACTTTTCCTCTCGGTCGGAAGTTTCGGTACTCGTGCCGGATGCTCCGACCGGGAGCTCGCCCTCGGGTGTCATGCCCACACCGGAAGTTCCGATACTCCACCGGAAGTTCCGGTGCGGGTCGTTGACCTAGGGTTTGAGCCCGCACCGGAAGTTCCGGTAGGCTACCGGAAGTTCCGGTGCGGGGCGGCGATATAAATAGGGGGAGCCCGTCCCCCTTGAAAGGAACGGCTCCCATTTGAAAAAGACTCAACTTTTTCCTCCTCTCTCTTCGGATCTCCATCAACCGGAAGCTCCTCTCAACTTCCGGCGACGGTCTACGGCAAGAATCTCCAAGCTTCTTCCTCCGGTCTTCTCCAAACACCTAGCTAGAGGAGAAGGTATATATTCATTGCCTTCACTTCTAGATCTAGGCTTAAATCCTTGAATCTCTAGGAATATTTGATGCTTAGATGTTTCTCTAGCAGTTCTAGAACACTAGCATGCTTCTAGAAAGTAATTCCATTGGCTAGATGTGGATTTTTCGCACTCGCTAGGGTTAGGGTTGACCCCTACCGAAAGTTCCGGTAGGCTACCGAAGTTCCGGTATGGGTCAGCCCCGACAGATATGGAACCCGTCGGAGGTTCCGGTACCGGGGTACCGGAGGTTCCAGTACCTTGTACCGAAAGTTCCGGTATCCGGTACCGGAACTTCCGACGAGGGCCTATCCTGTTAGCATCTTTCTAGCATCTCAATATCTCCACACTCGTGTATGTTGCTCCTTACACATGTTTTCCTCTCCGTTAGATGACTCGTGGCGGAAGCGGACAGGTGACCAAGCGACCAGACACCCGCTCAAGGTCATGATGACTCGGACTCGGACTCGGACTTCGACGTGCCGAATCCACGCCTTGTCAAGAGGCGAGGCCACGGAAACCGGTCACCGGTCTTCCTCCCGTGGTCTTGGCCCGGCAAGGGCAAAGGTCTTGGAAGGGGCAAAGGAAAGAGCATCGCTAGGAGACCTCCTCCCGCTCCCGTGTCGGATGATGAAGAAGAAAGTGAGGAGGAGGGCTGGAAATGTGGGCGAGGATGAGTGGTTTCTCCCCATTGCCCGCAACTTGCGGGAGCACTACAAGTATGAGCCGAGGTCACCGGCTCGTGAGTGGCGGTGCAGGGCTACAATGTACCCTTCTACGGAGATGAGGTGCAGAAATATAGGAGCAAATGCCCGTGGCTCAAGGCTAAGGAAAGATGTGTGGAGGACATTCGCTTTTGGGACCACACCCAAGCCGAGTGGTACAAGGAGGTCCTCAAGTTGAAGAAGAAGACTCATGAGATGAAGTGGATCAGGTGGGACCTGGATGGATCGTCGGAATGATCCCGTCTTTGCTCAAATCAAGGCTGAGTGTGCTAGGAGGGACTTGGTGGAGATTTTGGGGCTTGAGCATGGGTGGAACATAGAACCGGTAGTTCGGTTCTATGCCACTCTTTGGCTTGAGTTCGATGATGACTCCCAGGAGGATTCCATCATGCACTGGACGCTTGATGGAAACGAGTTCCAGGTCACATATGCCGAGTTTACACGGATTCTCGGTTTTGGCCATGACGACGCCATGAAGAACAATGTGAACATGTTTGACCCTCCGGATGATGCATCTTTGGAGTTCATGTATGACGAGTCGCTACGCTCATCCCAAGACAATAATCATTGGGACACACTTCGGCTGCACCCCTACTACCGTGTTCCGAACAATATGTTCGGATGGACTTTGGATCCTAAGATAGGGGATGCATCTTCTTTGCTCGGCGGAATCCAAGACTCTACTTTGTGCCATGCGTCCGGGAGCCGAGCCATTCCGTGTTTTTGAGCACATTTGGACTTCCATCATCAACCATTCTTACACTCATAAGGCGAGCCTTCCCTTCGCTCCCTTTATTATGAAGATGATGGAGACTCGTCACCGGTATGCATTTTGTTCATGATAAGGACCACCCGGGACTTCGTCCCAAGAGATTCGCACTCTTACCCACTCCTCGGGGATCACCAGTGAGACAGAGGCTCCTCCACCACCGACTCAGCAGGTCGGAGATGCTCCACCTACCTCTTCTCGCCGGACTCGCAGCAAATCCGGATTCATCACCTCGGTCCTCAAGTCTATCTTTTGTATGTGCAAGGCCAATAGTGAGGGCATCTATGAGATGAGGATGGAACAGCGGCGCATCAACGAAGGACATCACCGTTATCTCTCTTACCTAGCTCAGGCAGCAGCAGCAGCCCACCACCTCCTCCCTTGGATCTTGCACCGATAGTACCTCGGCAGTAGGAGGACCCTTGGGTTCCATATCGCGAGGCCGCGGGAGTGGCAGCACGAGCAGCACGAGCAGCGGCTCGGGGTGTGGAGGGTAGCGGCACCGAGAGTGGAGAGGATGACAGCGCCGAGGATGTTCCGACCGCCTCCGCTCCCCGCTCGAGCACTCGGATCCCGCTCCATGAGAAGGGCAAGGGAGTGGCACGCCCCACGGATGAGGAAGAAAGCGATGAAGAGGACGACGACGACGACGATGACGACGAGTGATCCTCTCTTGGACGTTCTAGTTCTTTTCTCCTTTTTGGTGATGTGTTGCCAAAGGGGAGAAGAAATTTCTATCTATTTCTCGCTTTTATGATGTAATGAACTATGTGTGTGAGATGGACAAGCGGTTTGGAACTATGGATGATTGTAATAAGTTTAGACTTGTTTTTTATTATCTATCTATGTGGTTTGCCTTAGAATATGCTTGGTAATTTGTTGTTTCTCTCTTTTAGATGCATTTGTGTGATGATAAAATGCCATATTGCATTGTTTGTGTTTTTCTTTATTATGGATGCATAGATAAAGGGGAGCTCCCCATGATTCTTATCTCTAATGTGCACTTGGTATTGTATAGACCAATTCTTGAAATTCAATTTCATGCACATATTAAGGGGGAGCTCATCTTTTATCTTTGCAAGTTGTGCTTGTAAATTCATCTTTCTAGAAATTTGATTGTATTGGCATCAATCACCAAAAAGGGGAGATTGAAAGTGCATCTAGGCCCCTCATTTTATTTTGGATGATTGATATCAATACAATTAAATTTGGAACTAATGCTTTCATGAGAATGTGTGTAGTGAATATTCAAAGCACATGAAAGTCTAGCAAGCACAATCAAAAAGGAGAAAAGAATTGCAAAATGGAATAAATGGAGAATTTGGAAAAGACCTATCTCAAAGCTAGTGCCTCGCTTTATTTCTTAGCTTTGAGTCATAGGGATGCCGTACTATAAAGAGGGATGCAAATCACAAATGTGGCTAAGAATGGAGATGCTCACAAACTCAAGAAATCCCCTCCAAACCCATTCTTTCCGAACCCATCGGAAGTTCCGGTGTGGTACCGGAAGTTCCGGTAGGCTTACAGAGAGTTTTTGCTCTCGGGTAAGGCCTTACCGGAAGTTCCGGTCCCCGGTACCGGAAGTTCCGGTAGGCTTACAGAGAGTTTTGCTCTCGGGTAAGGCCATACCGGAAGTTCCGGTCCCCGGTACCGGAAGTTCCGGTAGGCTTACAGAGAGTTTTGCTCTCGGGTAAGGCCTTACCGGAAGTTCCGGTCCCCGGTACCGGAAGTTCCGGTAGGCTAACAGAGAGCTTTGAGCTCTCTCGGAATGCCATACCGGAAGTTCCGATACGGCACCGGAAGCTTCGGTGCGGTCCAGTTTTTCCAACCCTAAACCTACGTACCGGAAGTTCCGGTACTCCACCGAAGTTCCGGTGCGGGCCGAAGTCCAGCATCTAACCCTAATTCGAACCATACCGGAAGTTCCGATACGCTATCGGAAGTTCCGGTGCGGGGTTTTCAGACAGAGCCAACGACTCTTTTGGGCTGTGGTATATAAGCCACAACCCCCTCTCCATTCACACACTCTTGCAACATTCCGAACCAAAACACACTTGTGCTTCACTCCATCTACTCCAAATCCTCTCCAAAGGCAAAAATTCCATCCTTGAGCTAGGATTTGAGTGAGAGACTTCAAGCAAGTGTGAGACTTGATTCCATTCTTGAGCATCTTCACTCCCGTCAAGCTTGTGATTTGGATTTGTTACTCTTGGAGCTTTGAGCTCCTAGACGGCTAGGCGTGCTCGTGAGCTCCCAACTTGTGTGGTGACGCCCGAGAAGTTTGTATTGCCCGTCCCGGAAGGGACATTGATAGTGGAAAACTCAAGCTCAACCTTGGTGGTGACTTGAGGGAGAAATAGGGTTGAAAGAAACCAGGTCCTTGGTGGACTTTCTCAACGGAGACGTAGAGTCCTTGGTGGGCTTGAACTTCGGTGAAAAATCCGTGTCTCTTGTGCTCCCTCTTTTACTTAAGCGCGTTGTTGTTTAAATTCACTAGGTTGCTTGTTAGTTTCCTTTGTGCCGTTAAATTGCTAGAATTGCATAGGGTTGTTTCCTTCTTTCTTGCAAGCACTAGAATTGTGTAGGGTTTAATTCCGCATTTATCACCCCTGCACCGGAAGTTCCGGTACCCTACCGGAAGTTCCGGTATTTGACGGTTTCGTCTTAGTGTTAATTCGCAGAAATTTTTGGGTTCGCCTATTCACCCCCTCTAGGCGACTTTCAGTTATTTTGTTCATAAGTGCCATTCATCATTTATCATAATTATCCAGCATTGTGCTCCTGTGAAAGTCTATGCATAGTAACACAAATGAACACAAACATGAACTATTGTATAATACGACAGGAAATGTCATTGTTTTGCTTTCTAGATTTTGACATTGTTTCTTACATAGATCTCTGACTTGCAGTTCGCTGTGTTATATGAAGCAAGGTTAAACATGGGAATCCATAGATGAGAATCATAAATGCAGTAGCGAAATCATTACCTGAACCTCACAAAGTTGACCTGAACAAACCAGGCAAGACTATTGTCGTCCAGATTGCTAAGGTAAAAAAATTTATTCATTGTACAATCATAATTATACACTGCATTGTCCCGAGTGCTAGAGGTTATGGCAATATTCATATGCAGTTGGTTTCATGATCCAAAAAATTGACATATTAAAACTCTAGAATTACTACTGTATACCTCACGATTTATTTCCAATCACTTAATTCTTTTCTAGTTGCCTATTTATTTCTATTGTTCAAAACAAATTGTGCATACCAAGTTTTTTTTTTCTCTATTAGAAATAAATCATAGTGTAGCTAATTCAAGTATAATGTTTAATTCTGTATGTTGCTTTTCTTGATCCTTGTTTAAGCTATACATGTTTGTATGGAGACAATTCTAGCTGGAGATCATGCTAGCTCCAACCATTTTTGTTCAAATTGGAAACTGTAACCATGATTGTGAAGGACGTGGATGACTAAACCTTTACAGTATAACATGTTAGTGCTGTAATCCATCCGTATTAAGTTTCTGAATTAGTTGTCCGGTCACATCTTACTTAGTTATGCTGAGAACTAAAGGTGGTCCCCACATTGTAACCAGAGGAGAACCCACCTTGACACCATTTAATGCACCTGCCTTGATCTGATATAATGAGTAGTGAAAAAAAAACCTTATGTGGGGCAATTAGTCTTGTAGTCTATTTCCAGATCCAAAGGACATGGAAACTCCTATTAGTTCTATTCTTTCTGTTTTGATGGCAGTATGGTCAAGATTATGATTTTCGAAATGAACATATGCTGCTCCTTGATTAAAATGCTGGCAGAAGCCAGCAAGCAGCACTCGAATGCTATTTTGCCACTAGGATATATTTTAGTTGAAATTTCACTTCATTAACAATTTGTCATCTTATAAAGTGAAGGACTGTTGTCTAAGAAAAGGTTGCTTACCATACTTTTGCTTTGCACTAAGTTATGTTCTAGAAGATCTAAATTGGCTATGAATATAGTTATAAAAAAGGCCATGAATGATGTTTTTGTTGTAGCTTAAGTTAATGCATGAACATCCTGTCGTGATCCCGACTTCTTTGATTGTCTTAAATATCTTGATCTAATGACAACTCATCATGGCCCAGGATGTGTGTATTAGCTGTAATAATCATCCATTCTCTTCTTTTTGACGAAATAAAACGTGTCACAGTCAATGGTTAATGCTAAGATGATCAAATCCAGCTTGTACTGTTAATATCTTGTCAATAACATCACCCAAATGCCCATCATACAGGTATACGTAGCATCATGCACTCATGGTTCACGTCAAATACTATAATCGCACTTGCTTAATTATTCTGTCGCGATTTATGTTGTCATACCTACATGCTGGCATGAAATTCCTTGAAGTTGTTCATTGTTCAAATCTTGATGTACTAAAATCTCCCTGTTTAAATTTTGCACTGACAATTTGCCTGATTGGAGTCACTGCGAAGAAGTATAAGGAGCTCGCAAAGTTCAACATAAGGCAGCTGACTTCATCAGTAATGTATGAACGGTCGAGAGTTTATGAAGCCTGCAAGGTCGACATAAGATGGATTGCTGCCATAAAACAAAAAAAGAAGTGACAACAGGTCAACGCATCCTTGCGCCTCAGAATTCTGATCTTGGCGTCATGGTTGTGCTCTTTCCGACCTAGCTATGCATGGGCATGGCCCATACACATTGCGTCTCACGGGGAAGTTGTGAAATCTATTTTTCGTGCTGCCCTTGTTTTTCTGATCGTGTTTTGAGGGAGCATGCCTGAGCTTTGATGAATTTACTATACTTGGCGCAAGATTCTGAATTACTCCGCGTGGTGTTTTATTGTTCTGTACATACTACTATGCAATTCTACTTTCTTGTCGAAACATGGAATCTTGGTGTGGAAAAACAAACTGAGGTGACGGTTTCCAATTGCAGTCTGTTTGGTGAATCGGTGCTTCCTCCTTGCAGAGTCGCAGTATGTTGTTTACATATTGCTCTTCATTTTTTGCAGAATTTTTTTTTTTGAGATCAACAGAAACTAAAGTCAATGGTTTGTGCTAGTTGGACGAGCGGCCGTGCTGCCGCCAGAATGTTGTGCTCCACACGTGGGAATCAAAAGCCAAAACGAGTCGTGCCCAGGATCAGAAAAAGATGTTTGGGCAAGGTTAGGCCAGCAGCCTGCACCAACCTTTTGGCCGTTACTATTACATTGACCTCGGCCCTGTTTGTTTTCTCGTCCTCTAAAATTTAAGATCTGTCACATCAAAGAGAATCTTACTATTTAAGTAGATCTTTTATTAATTTAATAACAAAACCTATGTCACGACCCTCCCTCTAATTTACGAGACGAATCTAATGATACTAATTAATCTATGTTTTGCTACAGTGATGCTACAGATAAACATCTTCTAATAACACCATAATTACTCTCGTTGGATTCGTCTCGTGAATTAGATAGGAGTCTGCAATTAGTTTCGAGATTAGACTTTATTTAAGATCTTCAAAATAATAAAATTTTCTTTGATTTGACTCTCTAAAAATTATATACCTGGAAACGAACAGGGCCTTGTGTACCTGCACGCCTTGTTTTTGGCCGGCGTCTGACTCGAGAGCGACGGCTGCAGAACGGTCTCCGGCTTGGGCGCGCACGGTAATTGGGCTGTGCGTTTTGTAGGCCCCAGGAGCACGGACCCGAGCAAATAAAATGAAGCCACGTGACAGGTACAGCTTGCACGGCAGATGTATTGTATGGGAAGGGCAGGAGCGACAACTGTAGGTAGCATCCACCTCCGACGAGCTGTCGTCGCGTAACCCGCCGCCCGGTTGGGTGCCGGCATTGATGAGCACCTGGATCCCTACCTACCCGTGCCCGCCTGGACCAAGCCAGAGAAAGCAAAGCGGGATCAGCACAGCCCGTTGCCCGCCCGAATCCGCCCGCCGAAGCAGAGCAGAAACAATAATACAGTAGGTGCCGATGGATTCCCGCGCCGTCACGTCAGGCGCTAGCTTTTTGCCCGGCCGGGGACGGCAAAAAGCGAGAACATATCTAAGTGTTCCCACCGGTTAGGTGTTTCTGTACCATAGTTAATTTGTATTATATAACATTTGTAAAAATTGTAATAAAATATGTGTAAATAGAGGGTGTTATCTTTTATCATCATGTAAAAGCATAGTTGCAATAAGTAATTGTGCAAGACGTAACAAAAAAGAGAAATCAACGTTTGAACAGTAACGAGTTGCGGATCTAGTATGAACAGTTACAACCCGTAACTATTAAGCTGATTTTCTCTTTTTCGTTGCGTCTTGTAGACAAATTTGTTACAGATAAGACTTTGCACGATTGTAGATGACAACATGCACTATACACTCATATTTTTGTTTGAATTTTTTATAACTTATTTTTTACATTTTTTATGTATAGGAGCATGAGAGCACCTAAGATATTTGGAGCACCTGATATGTTGTCGACAAAAAGCTTACCCGGAGAAAATGGCGCAGGACGGACGGCGGTATGGCCGGCCGGGCGGCGCACGTGCTCTCTCGTGTGGAATCGGGCCGGTTCGATCGCGGGGATCGGCGCCCCATCACCGTCCCGTCCCCGGAAACCTGCGCCGTAATCGAGTGTAAAATGCCGTCCGTTTTAGGTGTAAATCCACGATGTCGGCAGTCGCCGTGACGCCCCCGGGAACCTGGTGTACGGCTGGCCGTAGCGCCTTATCCACCAGGTCCGGCGTGCCCGGCCCGGCCCGTCCGGCGTGGCGTGCACGTGCTCTCGGTGACTGGCGTGCACCTGCACGCCCTGCCCTGTGCCCTGCCTGGCCGGTGGCCGCGTCCGCTGTGCCGTGGCGAGCAGGGTCAACTGCCGTACTGATCTGCACGCTCCTCGAATCGAACGGAACAGCAGAACCCTTGCACACGGACCGTCACGACGAGCTGTTACGCCGGTCACGATGCTCGGAACCGCAGCGCATGCTGTGGAGTATACAACCTTACTCACAAATTCAACGGCAAAGTCCAGATCAAAAAGAAAAAAAAACCAATGGCGATTAAATTGTACCGATGTACAAAACAGTCATAACGGTAAACACTTCACGGGTAATATATGCGACTTCCACACCGTGCTCCGCGAACCAAGGTACACGTTGGTGCGTGGACATGGATTCTATTTCCCCCACTGTGATAGGACATCTCATAGGAGAGAGCTCGTCCCACAAATGTTCAAAATATTATTTACAAGATTCAAACTTCTATGAAACCTGGTATCCACCAATTCTCATTTTGGACGGAACATATCTACTGCTTCCTTTATTCCATTTATGAACCAAGTTCTTTCATTCCTATGGTATCTTTTGTCCTACTATTATTTTTCCGGGGAAGGGGATACTTAAAAAGAAAACAAAAATAAAGGGTTCATTCGTTCTTGAATCTTGATAGATATTTCCTTAACAAGTGAAAAGGAATATACTCTATATTGGAATCGGAATGAAGTGGCACTTGATCATTTCCACCAACTTCAAGTCCTTATTCTCACGCCTTTTACGACGAAAAATGTCACGGAGCCAATCGAAGAAATCCCCCTCCCCTCCCAAAAGGCAGTTACATCCGAGCTAAAAAGAAAGACAGTTATATCCGAGCTAAAGTTTTGATATGAAAGTCTTCTTTCGTTCAATGTGCTAGTTGATACTCCCTTTATCTCGGCTTATTTGTCATTCTAGAGGTGTTTTACGGTGTCTAGATTCATAGAATATTCATTAAATCTAGATATACACTATGTCTAGATTCGGAGAATGTTCAATGAATCTGTAGATAACTGTAACTAGTTAACTCCTTCTATTTCGGCTTATTTGTCATTCTAGAGGTGTTTTACGGTGTCTAATTCATAGAATATCTATTGAATCTAGATAGACGACATGTCCAGATTCGAGAGAATGTTCATTGAATCCGGTAGAAAACGAGAACTAGTTGATACTCCCTCTATCTTAATTTATTTGTCATTCTACTGGTGTTTTATGGTGTCTAGATTTATAGAATATTCATTGAATCCGGATAGACAGTGTGTCTAGATTAAGAAAATGTTCAATGAATCTAAGTACTGAACTATAATGACAAATAATTTAGAATAGAGGGAGTAAGATACAAAACGCGTACAAAATATTTCAACTTTAAATTCAACTTCACCTCATAGATACAAAATTAACCATGAGATGAGACGACGTTAGAATAATCTCTAACCATGAACATTATACATGGGTCAGATAAAGTCAGCATTTTTTTCTTTCTTGTAAAGACTGGATTATTTTTTTACCACTCCCTCCATTCTCCTGGTTTGGTTCAAATGCGAGAGCAGGATTGTACAAACTGATTACATGGACGTTCCCAGAGATACGGTCTTAACACAATTACGCAACAATTAACGCACGGATACGGTTGTCATGAACTGGGACATCATGGATGCGCCATGACACCCACGGCTGATCCGGTGTCCACGCCATTAGCCACCTGAGTCCGTACCAACCACGCATCGCACTCGCCGGTGTCCGTAGCAATACACTCGCAGCACCTGCCGTGCCGGGCTAACACGCGCGGCGTCAACCCATTTTTCAACCAGTTCGTTGGCAGCTGCACACGGGGATCCGCAATTATGACCAGGGTAGGCTGGCCCACGTGGGCCCCACGCCCGGCTGCACCAACGAGAAAAATACTCTACTACTAGTCCCGTCCCTCCCTCTCTGTTCGTGCTCCTCCTCGTTCCTTCTCTGCTTCCTCCGCCGCCGCAGGTGCCTGCAGCTCTCCGCCCTCCTCCGGCCGGCGCCCCGCATACCGGCACCGGTGGTAAGCGCCGACGGCTCGCTCGGTTTTGCCCTTGATCCTGTGAGCGCGGGTTCCGATTTTTTTCCCTTCCTTCCCTTCCCGAGGGCTGCTCTGTCCTCTTCTGCATCTGAAGCTCTGTTCTGTTCGTCCTCGGAATGGATCCTCGCTCCCTGGGATCGCCGTGCCGTCGGTTGCGAAATGTTCGTTCAAGTCGTACGCCCGAGGAGGTAGATCCTCCCGGGGCAAGTTGGGGCGCGCCTCGAACAGCAGCCTTTTTTCCTGGTGCGGGCTGCCTGGCTGCGGAGCTCAAGCATAAAGCTGCTTTATGCTGCCTTTCCCGGGGACCTCAGGATTCGGATTCCGTTTGCGGGGAGGGGGCGAATCTGGAAAGGGATCCCCGCGTTCTTCTGCTTCATAGTACATCGGATTGATTGGTTCGGGGGCTTCGATTTCGCGAGTTCTCATTTTTTATATAGCTTCCGGTGTGCTAGGTGAGCCAGCAGAGGAGAGGAGAAGGGGCTGCCGCCGGCCATGGAGAAGAGGAAGCGCGTTCTCGAGCTGCGGGACCGGATGGACCGGACGCTGGCGCTGCCCGACCTCGCGGACGAGGCCTCGCTCAGGGCTCTGGTGAAGCAGCAGATTCTCGCGTCGACTCTGCCCGGCGGCTCCGAGGAAGGTCTGGGATCAGTCCACTCTCGTTGTTTATTGCTCTTAATTAATCTGATCCTCGGAGTAAATTTAATAAGGCTTGTTAATGTAGCTCTAGTGGTGGGTGATCACCGTGATGGTGGTTGCACTCCGCTTTCATACCTGTCCTGTCCCTTCCCTGCATGTGGAGCGTTTATTGTTTCACCTGTGCATATATGGTCTTACTGCGGTAGCTTCTTTTGGGATTCCTGACGGCCTTGATTGTGGTGCTTCTTTTGTTTTGCCGGCCTATGTGCATACATGCCATATCTGTCATGTTTGTTTTGATCCTTGAATCTGAATATCCATTTTCAGGCGATATTGACCTTATCGCTGAAGCAAGGTCAAAAGAAGTCTCAGAGTTTCTGCAAATGCTGAATACATCCAGCGATGGACGACCGTCAAAGGTTCAGGGGGCACCTCAGAAGGAGTGGAAGGTATGCGTTCAAACAAATTTGTTGACCCTCTGCATTTTAGTAGGATCGACTCGCATAATTCTTTCCTTTTTCATCCTTGCATATGGTTAAGTCTTTAATTTCCAATGTAACATTGCTTATTTTTTGTTTCTATTTTCTTCCCGCTACAGTGTGTAGTTTTTTTAACCTGGTATTTATCTCCTATTGTGGAGATGGATTAATTGTTGCATAAAGGTTAAAAGAAATTTGTTGACACTCTGCATTTTAGTAGGATCGACTCGCATAATTCTTTCCTTTTTCATCCTTGCATATGGTTAAGTCATTAATCCAGTGTAACATTGCTTATTTTTTTTTCTATTTTCTTCCTGCTACAGTGTGTAGTTTTTTAACCTGGTATCTCCTATTTTGAAGATGCAATAATTGTTGCATAAAGGTTAGAAGAAAATTCTAACGAATATAATTAATGTCTCTTTTGTAGGTAAAACAAGATACGGACCAATTAAGAGTCATGTACCGTGAGGGTCCAGAGGGGACCCCTTTTCACACCCTTCTTGCTGAAGGCTTCGCCGATGGTCCTATTGATGTTTGTAAGTAACCCTAACCATCAACAAACTGAGATAATGTAGCTTCACATGGTCACTTGAGCACACTGGTTTTGTACAGGTACATGTGTGTCGTGGGAAGCAGGTCTATACAAAAAATGGTAATCACAATATTTTCTTTTGAAGTCAACTTCAAGTGCTGTTCTGCTTTGTTTAAAATTTAACATTTTTCATAACCACTCATGGTATTTGCAAATATCCATTAATACACCACTAGAGCCTGTTTGATCTAGCTTTCACTTCAGCTTGTAGGATTGATAAGAATTTGTTTATCTTATCTAATTTACCTTGGCAGCATGCAAGATCCCTTATCTTTAACTGTGCAGTTTAGGATGTAAGGCATTTGCATATCCCTTAGTTTTAACTATGCATCCCTAAACTGGTTAATGCTGCTCAAACACAATTTATTAATATAAAATGAAAGATAACAAAAGTTTACAAAGCATTAGCTATTCTTGAATTCCTGGGAAATAGTAATATTTGTAACTACTCAGTTTATGATGTAGACCATTTACATATTCTAGTTATTGACAAATGACAGAAACTTTTCGTTTTGAGGGTTCTTTACTCAAAACTTATTTACTATAATATTGTTTTTTTTCCTTCCATATATATAGCCATCATGTGGCATGATACTTGTTCTAGGCATGATATCATGGTGCTTGGTTCAAAAGTGCACTAACATGTTACAAAACCTTTTTATACCATCTATATGGCCAACAAGTACTGACTTTTAGTAGCTACTTGATGTTGCACTATTGCATTTATACACCTTATACCTCCAGAACAACTGATTAAAGTCTTTTCTCTGAACTAGGGGTTGTAATACGCCATCATTTTCTACTTGGCAAATACAAGGGCCAGGTTGAATTTGATTAATTTTTTATTTAAATTAAAAAATGGCCAAAACAGACCCTGAAACGTCCTGTGGACTGTGGGCCATTATTACCCCTACACCAAAGACAGGACTAAGCAACTTCTGTGGAGAAAGTGCCAAAACATGTGGCAACCACTATGGCTAATTAGAGACAACATCCTTAATTGTTGTGGCATCTGTGTGTTTTGTTATGAAAGAAAACATATTTAGTTGTTGACAGCATCAGTGATGTATATACTTCAACTTTAATCTCTTAAAGTTAACCCTAACCAAAGAAAACAAATTCAACATAATCAAATAACTTGCTTTCTTTCAATCGCTGATGAGATTGTTTTCTCCAGGTTTCCACAATACAACCTGCCAACTTTTAAAATTGATCAGTCAGGATGCTTAAAAAAAGTTCGGATTGGTGAAGAAATTTCTTTGGTCAGGTTGGCTGAAGGCTCTTTACTCTTTATAGTTCTTATTCATTTAAGTTTTAGTAGTTAATTTGTTTATTCACTATTTGGAAGAAAGGGTGAAGGTTCCATGGCCAGTTTCTGAGAGAGAGGCTCTTCTGCACTACTTTGAATTGGAGTATCTTAAAGAAGATATTGTCATTGTAATCATGAAAACTGTGCGTATGTTTTCTTAAGTTTATAGTTCTTGTTGGGAACTTTTCATTACAGCAAGGACATCATGTGCACTAGTTTATATATCTATTTCTTTGTCTTGTTTGCAGATATCTGATTTGGATAGTATAAATACACGTACACATGGATTTAGTAGGGATGGAATTCCTGAAGCCGGTGACACAGTGCGGATAGATGTATTTGGAGGATTTGTCTTGCAAAGGATTACAAAGGAAAAAAGCTTTTTCAGGTAACATTTAATGCTATTTTGCATTCATATACATCACTCTGTATTGTTCCCCGTGCATATGAGATTATGTTACAGTTTTTGTTGGCAAGTTAGGGGTCATGGTTCAAAAGAGTCCAGCAAACCTTTTTGTACTTGGTGTTGTGGCTCTTTCTTTCCTGAAGAGATCAAGATGTTTTTCCACCAAAACATTCAGATTTATTATCCTTTCTTTTTTATCAAATCCTTTTTTGTACTGTCACTCATTTCTTTTAAAATAAATCTGTCATTCAGGGCAATAGCTAATATGGATATCAAGTTAGACTTTGTTCCACCATGGTTGATCAACTTCATATCAAGGCAGCTGATTGGCAGCGGGCATAAATTGTATCAAAAGGTTAGTGGGTACAACAATTGGCACATTTCTACTTTGTTCTCTGCATTGATTTCATTTTGTGACTGGGGTGTGACGGTTCGTAAAACTGCATGATTGTATATGTTGAGTCATGAGGTTCTGAAAAGGCAATGTGCTCTGTTGATCATTTTTAGAGGATTATGCTGCAGGCTGTCAGTACTGTGGCCAGTTGTGATGAGGAGTACAAGAAAGCATTGAGACAATCACTCTATGTCAGGATCCGCGAATACCAGAATGTTGATTACGAGGCGAAGAAAACCCCACCCGAAGATAATGCTAATAATGAAATAATCCCTGAATATCCCACTATACATAATCTTATGGCAGCTACAAATATCACATCGAATAGTGAGATTGTTGAGGAGGAGAGTGAACAAAACAAATTCTCCAAGGGTGATAATCTTCTAACTGCCCCTCCTAACCAACCAGCTGAACAAGTGCTACTGGTCGAAAATAACCCCTATATCAGCCCAGAGGTTGAGCAGGCATTGGGCATACTGGATACTGCCATTGCAGTTATCCGAGGCAGTAAGATTGATAACATCAGCAAGCTACAAAGTTTGTGCAGTTATTATCCGACTTTGGAAAACAATATTGTGGGTTTGAGAAGTTCACAAACTAACCTTCTTAATTCAGATGGACGTCCCGTTACTCCACAAGTACAGGGATCCAGGTCAGCATGCCGAGATATCTACTACTATGTTTTATACTTTCATATTATTTGATGGCCTATTTGTTACATGGCTATAAAATGCATATATGTAATCTTACTTTGCATGCTTCTACTACTCATGCTTGTATTTTTCATATTATCTGATGGCCTATGACCTAGTTGTTACATGGCTAGAAGGCATATATGTAATCTGACTTCTGTCTTCCGTGATGCAGAGAGATTCGAGAGCACAATGAGAAAGATAGCCATAATGTGGAAGATGATATCAACAACATATCTCTTCGAAACTCAACAGCCTCAACTGTGACAAAGACGATGTCTATGACATTAAGGAGCACAACTAGGGTGCACGGCGAAGAAAGCCTAAACACGAACAGCTTCCATCAGAATGGTATCCACATCAACAAAGATTCAAAGCGACCAAGGAAGAACAGAAGGTGGCTTTGCTGCTTACCGATGCGACAAATTTGATAAAAAATGTTTTGGCTGTATAACATAACTGGAAATAGCAAATTATAGAAAATTCGATGTACATCCATGACTCAAATGGCACAGCTCATGATGCAGCTTCTGGCTGTCATAGCAAGTAGATATTGTCTTTGGTAAATGTATAGCATAATTGTTGTAACCAATATGTAGAACATTGTTTTCATACATGACCAGCCTAGTAGCGTTGCTGCCAAAAAGAGAAGGAATTGCAATGACACTCCATGAACCTATCAGATTTTTGAACATTATAACTTTGAGCCATCCTTGTGATGACTATGGTGAGCAACATTCTGTATGATACTGAAACAGATTGTTAATCGATCTCAGCCAACCGCTTGCAAATTGCCCAGCAGTCCTACCCTCCTGCATTCACAATATGGCAACATGTGCGTAAAAAAACATTGAACCGACAGATGCATGATGACCAATACTGACAGCTTACATTCGCTCTCGTCGTGTCCTTCCCTACAAAGTAGCCAGCAGCATAACTACGCTAGGATGCCAACTAATTCGTGCTTACCAGAGCTAAGTCCTCCCCAAAAGAGTTATGTATTTCTCACCAAATTACAGTACAATAGAGATCCACGCATACAAAGAAGAGGCAGAAAGAGCTCAAACATACAGTAATTTCTTACCAGTTCAACATTAGGATGAAGAAAAGCAAATAGTAGTCCACAAGCAGACAAAGCAAAGAAGGCAGAGTTCTTGCTAGCCCTTGGTGTAGAACGGCACAATGGTGTAAGCAGTCTGGAGGAGGGTGGCAACGAGCAAGATGATGGCAGCCACGAGGGAGGTGAACACCCATGGGTTGCTCAGGTAGGTCCGCACGAAGCTGGCTCGCCACTTGTTCCGGCGCTTCCTGCAGTGAGAGTTCACCTTCGCTTGCACGTCTCAGTATGGTGCCTTCCCTCGGCAGTATTGCTAACTTCGTGAGAGTGTTGAACATCTCAACCACCTTCTTGTCACTCCCTGTCATGTTTACTAGAACCCCTTCGGATCTTAGAAGTGCCACATCTCTTTCCGACTCGATAATCCTGTCCATGAAGGATATGTAAGACGAGACAGTGCTTTTGAAACATGAGTAGTGCAGCCTCTCAAATGCCATGAGGTTGAGTAATTGTATCTCTGTATCGTCATATATCGGGAACTGCGGCATGCTCAGGACCCCATTTTTGAAATCAATGTCATGGATGTTGCCAGTTTTGGTGTTCTTGAACTGGATCCCCGCATCGCTCAGCTCAACAGCACAGAGCGTGCGAGCAGTCTCCCAGTCATCACCCAATAGTTTCCTATCTGGACAGGCGCCACAGTAGCTTTTGTGATAGATGTCCAGAATGTGGAAGCCCGGTTCAGCGTGGCTTGCTTCTTCTTTGCTCTCCTCCTGCTCCTCCACTCTCTCTTCTTCCTCACCCCCTTCCCTATTTCGCCTTTTCCACCACCTCTTCATTCCAATGCACCAGCCAGTAGGAGGGGCTGGAGCCCCACTGAAGTTTCCCATATCTTCCATAAAGGGTCTGGGCAGAAATTTTTGCATCATTTTGCTAATGACGTCAGCTCTCTGCGTTCAACCATTAAAACAAGATCAATCCCTGAAGTAAGAGCAATTATATATTCGGCCTGCAGTAGTTCTAAGCTCGGACCCCATTGGGCGTTGGTATACCATTGGATATCAATTAATGACACATTAAGTAGGGCGATCCGATATGCTAGTCTTTATCCAAAGAAAATTTAGACTGGATTTAGAATCAGTATAACTATTAGTCTAGTCTCAGTGGGAGTTTCATTAGCATTAAATGAGGTGTCACATAAACAAAATATATGACATGGCATAGTAATTAATATGAAACGGGCAAATGAGTTTCATACGGATGAAACTCATTTGGCACCGTTTCATAGGTACGAAACTCCATTGAAACTCCCATTGAAAACATAGAGTTTCATCCCAACACGTTTTGACCAATCTCAATGCAACAAATAGATGCTAATTTAATGCCCATGTGAAATCGTGAGATGAAACTATGTAGACCGTTTTATACATAAAACTAAATAGTCAAATCTGATGTGGCACTCTTGAAAACTGCCAGATGAAACTTTGCATTGAGACCGACCTTAATTCTTATCGATTTTTTTTTAAAAACCATTCATGTATTCCAAGTAAGGTATGATTCTAATGGCATTCTCAATAGATCTTTCATTTGCAAATTAATTATATGCCACACTAGAAAATGATGATATGACAAGAAATTTATTATGAACGATAGGAGATGCCTTTCGTCCCCATGATAGGATGTGACACTGTTTTCAATACAATACAATGAAAGCCAAATGAAATTGGATCAGATGCCACTTAGTAATAATTTAATATTCTATCAAACCTATAAAATTATGTCGTGAAAGTCGGTATTGATAGATGCAGTTTCATTTCATACAACAAGACTACAAAGTTGATGTCTTACTCTTGGAAATTGTGAAATGAAAGGGTCCATAGATTGGCCTAAGAATATACCAGAGTTGCAACTTCATTATAAACTAAACGATACTTCCTCCGTCCCAGAATATTTGGCATTCTAGTCATCCAATTTTTTCAAAATGTTTGACATTCTCACTTCCCGAGAGACCTTTCTCTCTTCCTAATACACCTCTATCTCTATCTCTTTCCTTCTCGTTTCCTACGCACCTACTTTATTCATTCTCTTCTTAATCTCCGTGTACAGAGCTATAATGCCAAACATATTGGGACGGAGGGAGTAGAACAATAGTAAAGGTTATAGCAACCTAGAACCGCTTTACTACTGATGCTGCTTCCTATCCAGTAGACTTTGTCCGTCAAAAGTCTTTCCGTCTCAGCAAGCAAACATCAACACTGAATGCACCAAAATAATCCTTAAAAATAAGAACTGTCTGCCCAGTTTTCGGCCACCATCCTAAGTCCTCGCTTGCAATCCAACGATATACTCAAATACAGGTTTTATACCCTTTTACAGGGGTTCCAAGGATACTACTGACTATGACACAAAAAGTACTAGAAACTTTTGTACCTAAGGTACCAAACTCAAAATAACAAATTGATGGTTGATCCAACTACCAGGGTATGTAATTGAAGAAACACGAGTTGATTTTAAGAACCAAGAAATAATTAGACCTTAAGATACATTGACTGACAAGAGAAATAATGAGACCACTGACAGGTGACAAGTACCTGGTAGACTAGAGGTGTTATAGTCGTATCATGAGCTCTAGGAATAACGTTTCAGCAAAATTTTGGTGTAATATCCAATATGTTGCTTCTTTCACTGGGGTAAAAAAAATAAGACTGAAATGAACACAAGCAGCAAAAATCCCCAGCCAACCTTACCGGTCTAACTTTGCATGTTCTTATATGCAATCGTGATGATTAACAGATTGAAGATAATTTCTTATGAATTCATAACATTCTTTGGAAACAAGTTTTTTTTTCCAAAATACTAGAAATTTCTGAAATTCGTTTTTTTCAGTGACTCACAGAATACTTTTGTTACCAAGTTTTATTCTCCATCATTTGTCACTTATAGCTACTCGAGTTAAAAATAGAATGGTAAATATTAAGTAGTAGTAGTATACCACACATAACCATATATATAGTTATGAGTATAACTTTTGTGAGGACATGGTATATGTGCCCACCCTATTATAACTATCTCATGGTCTTCAGACAAATATCAAGTCGTCAGTCTCCTGGACCACACACACGGTTATCGGATTATTTTGAGATGTTCACCTAGGTATGATGGGGAGACGGGGCTACCTGTTGTTTGCTGGGTGAAATCGTTAAGTTCGGTTGTATATCGGATATTAATGATGGAAGAGGTTGGTTTATAAGGTGGATGGAACCTCACTTGTCATGCTATCTATTTGAATTAAGATGACCTAACATGTTGGTTAGGGATACAATTCAGCCTCTGGCTTCGCAAAACCGTTGTGACTTCGGCTGGCATGAGGACTCATTATAAATTTGTAATTTACTTTCCCTCTGAAGAAATGCCTGAATTTTCCAAGAATACACTAAGTACAAAAAAGAAAAACTATCAACCACACTTGCTAATAGCATTTGGTATAATGTTTGAGGATGTACTTGCCACTTTATATATATAAAAAATGTTTCAGGACCAAGATGCACATACCGTGTATGTGCCATGCTGAACATATAGGAGCAGCTGAAGAACGAGAAGGGGTAGCTGATTTTCGATGGCGATCATGTCCCGGACAATTTGCGAATGAAATGGAAAAACGCAGCTGAAGACGGGGTTGTTGGCCTCGTACTCCATGCATAGCTCTTCCCCATCCAGTTGACTAAACCTTAGCAACTCTAACAGGAAGCAGCCATCCATGAGCATCACTCGCAAAAATTTACCTCTGTTTGCTCCACGCCACTTGTCATCAAGGCCGTCGTATGCGCCCTCGAGCTCATCGGCAAACTCCATTATTGCCGCGAGAAACTGCCTTAGGGGCTTCTTTTCCCGGTTAACCATGTGCAGGACAGCCCGTTGCTTGCATTCCTCCATGGGTAGGAGGTGAGGCTCGCCGTGGTGTAAGGGGCCCAGCGATACGAACTGCGGCTGGTAGGCCTTGCTATTAGTTTCGTCCTTGATAGCCTGTG
Organism: Chloris gayana; assembly: GCA_031894775.1. Lineage (NCBI taxonomy): Eukaryota > Viridiplantae > Streptophyta > Magnoliopsida > Poales > Poaceae > Chloris > Chloris gayana. The sequence goes on from JAUNZO010005079.1 coordinate 522,446, forward strand.
GCACCGTATAGATGGTACTCCGCTTCATCCCCCTCTCTGCGGATGGGTCAAAATTCTTGATCTTCTCCTCCATCTCCATCACCCAGCTGAAAGAACAAGGCGGACCCCTTTCCCATTACCTTCTCTCCTCGGACAGGAGGCCTGATTGGATTTGACCCGGGGAATGCTGCCTGGCAATGGCAAGGAAGCAGCATCTCAGCCTCATGGTGGCAACATCGAGCGCCGGTGGGCGTTCCCTCGCTAAGAAGCCCAGAGTTCTCAATCATCTTTTGCTCCTCCATCACCACCTCCAAGCTGCTATGCTACTACGAGCCTCTCCATCACTCCATATCAGATCTTCCCCTAGTCGCACAGGCACCCTCTTGATGTCACACTGTTTGTCTAGTGGAAGTGGTGTGTTATAGTCTTCGAATGCCTAAGCACTCTGGTTGTGTAATCGCGAATATCTATCTGCACTTGTATATTAAGGCCTCTAATGTGGAGGTGATACCAAAACCATTTTCTAGCTTCGCGGACCGCTCTGCAACTGCAAGTAGTTAGCCCTTGTTTGTATACGACTAAAAATTAGTCATAAAACATCCAAACGGACGAACTAATGGAGAGACTAATTTTTAGTCTACTAGTGAATAATTATTTTCATGTTAGTCCAAGGTGCTAATTCGGATTAACCATTTAGCGCGGTTAATCTAGATATCTCATTGTAAAGATTAACTATTAGATAACATTCTTTGAATTCGATGGTTTGACTTGTATTAAGCAAACTATTAATTCACTTGAATTAAAAGAGTAATTCATCATAGAGGATTAATGTTTTAGCATAATTAATATTCAAAATTTTGACTTTGGAGATCTCACAATTTCTTTTTTTCTAGTCCATATCTTTATTTTTATGCTAAATTTCATCTCGTGAATTTGATCTAGGTAAATCATGCCCTCCAGCAGTTTATTTCTTTAGTCGCGTGGTACTTTTCTTATTGAAACATGCCATGTGCAAGTTTGAGAACACGGAAATTAATTAGCCTTTTATTCTCCTATTAATTTGGTCTGGTGAATAATGTCCGCAAGTAGCTTCTTTTTTCTTGATCTCAGCCTATCTTTCTTATTGAAACATGACATGCTAATTGTTCAGGTTTTTAAATATGCAATACTGAAACTTTTATTTTTAATATTATCTATATGTTTATCTATTTGTCTTTTTCTAAATGGAAAAGTTTATGATTTTTCCTTTCTTTTAATCTCACGTTTCCTTGTTTTAGGGGGAGGGGTCACGGTTCCTTTTTCCTTTTATCTCGTGGTGGTTTATTTTTTTGGTTTTCTAATAAGGGAAATGGTGGGTAATAAAGAGGTAAATGTAAGAGCATTTTAGTCTAGTTCTTTCGTAATGACAGTGGTGGGTAATTTTTCTTTCTTTTTTTCTACGATTAACGTGAGATTTTTTAGGCCTTGAGAGCAAACTTGGCGGCTCCGTTTCTTGCTCAAAATATACATACATACATACACATATATATATATATACACATATATATAAATAAATATATATAGTAGATTGCAAAATGATTTGAATGTCCTTTATCTCTCCTTATCGATAAAAAAATAGTTAGAGATCCAAACAGTCATGGATAAATAATTAGTCTAGATACATTAGATATTTGAATGTGGATGGATCTAACAATTAGTCTAGGCTCCAAATAGTCATCTCACTAATTGTTAGCTTACTAATTAGTTGGATGGATCAAACAGGATATTAGTCCGGTTCTTCAAAATAAAAAAGATTATATATCTTCTAGCTTGGGAGAACCAGGATTTTTCACTCGCGCGCCAAGACCAAGAACCAATAGTTTATCTCACACGAGGCCATATTTTGTTCGGCACGTTATGCTCTCGACCGTTGAATTTAATTTTTTAAGGCGTCGTTCGCCCCCGGCCAACTGCCATGCCAAAAATTATTGTCATAGAATATGCTAGCTAGTCCCACTATGATGATGAGTTGAAGTTGCCAGGCGCCATCAGTTGCGCCAATGGACCGCGGTGACGTGGGAGACTCGGCGGGTCCTTTTGCATTCACACCCAATCCCTCTCTGAACTACCATGTATCCATCGTTCCAAAATAAGTATATAGGTGTTCACGTTCAATTATTGATTTGGCTGCACGAGGTGGACATTTCATTAGTTTTTGTGACCACAAGTGACTCAGCCCATGGAGTCTGTATATATGATCCAAACTTGAGTGTCTTAATTGACTGTCTATGCATGTTGCTCTCTTGATTGGTTTGACTTTGGAACGTGCTTAGGGCATGTACAACCCACAGACGGGGCTGTGTCTCTAATAACCTCGAAGTTATCATGCAGACAGTATAAAGACAGATTATACAACCCACGAGACGGAGACTCCGTCTATAAGCTGTTTAAATGCTTTGCATGTAGCTAGGATCAACTAGAAACATATTCGTGTATACCATTGTGTGGCCATTTGATAGAATATTATGAAGAAAGAATAAGAGTAACATGATTTGAATAATTTTTAGAAACCATAAATAATATATATATATATATATATATATATATATATATATAATTAGATCCTTCTTGATTTCAATAATTTTTAGAAACCATAAATAGATACAATGTCTCTTGTCTATTTTTATTTATTTCCATAGCGTTGCCATATGTGCTCGATTAGATCCTTCTTGAGTTGCACTGTGCGTTGGCCGAGCTTTGATAGCCGAATTTCTACGAAGCACATCCGAGAATATTGGATTAGGATTCTCACTTGTATGCACTTCGGTGGGAGCACTATTGTCGCACTTGGATTCTCATTTAAATCCAAGACATCTCTAATTGCTTCTTTCTCATCTTCCACTATCATATTGTGAAGGATAACACAAGCTTTCATTATGTTGATAATGTCTGCTTGCTTCCATAACCTTACTGGTCGACGGACAATATCAAAGCGTGATTGCAGTACACCAAATGCACACTCTACATCTTTCCTCGCCCCTTCTTGCTTCAATGCAAATAATTTGTCTTTCACCGATTGAGGGGCCGATACTCGTCTTCACAAATACAGCCCATTCCGGATATATTCTATCGGCAAGATAGTAACCCATGTCATATTGTGTTCCATTTACATTATAGTGTACCGTAGGAGCTTCTCCTTTGATTGCATCAATGAACAACGGTGACTTATTGAGAACGTTTATGTCATTCTGCGATCCGGCCGTACCAAAGAAAGCATGCCATATACGAAGATTCTTTGTTGCCACTGCTTCAAGGATCATTGTAGGTACACCTTTGGTACCACTTGTGAACATGCCTGCCCAACCTTTAGGACAATTCTTCCACGGCCGGTGCATACAATCGATGCTTCCATACATTCCAGGAAAACCTCTAGCTTCATTTTCTTGTAAGATTTTTTCAAGTTCATCAGCTCTTGGAGGGCGTAGATATTCTTCACCAAATACCTCGATCACGCCTTCAGCAAATTTTCCCAGAATCTCTAAACAAGTGCTTGCAGCAAGCTTCAAGACCTCGTCAAGTTGATCAGCCGAGGTTCCATAAGCTAGCATCCGGATAGCCGCTGTACACTTTTGAAGGGGTGATAGACTATTCCTCCCAAATGCATCTACTCTTTGGGTGAAATAAGGAGACCATCCACTAAGCTCATGCACAATACGTAAGAATAATGGTCTATTTATCCTAAATCTTCTCCTAAACATCTCATCCGTGTAGATAGGATTTGCTGAAAAGTAATTAGCGACAAGATCGTCGTGACCTTTTTCTCGGTTCCGTGGTATGTACCTCCGTGGTCCACTTTGTCGACGACGCCGAGTTACTCCTTCTCCATCCTTGCCGGCCAACATCTCCTCTTCTAGCATTTCTTCGAACATCTCATCCTCTGCTATCATGTCTTCTACGGTGAACACCTCGGTAAGACAAATTATTTGCATTGAAGCAAGAAGGGCGAGGAAAGATGTAGAGTGTGCATTTGGTGTACTTGCAATCACGCTTTGATATTGTCCATCGACCGGTAAGGTTATGGAAGCAAGCGAGACATTATCAACATAATGCAAGCTTGTGTTATCCTTCACAATATGATAGTGGAAGATGAGAAAGAAGCAATTAGAGATGTCTTGGATTTAAATGAGAATCCAAGTGCGACAATAGTGCTCCCACCAGAAGTGCATACAAGTGAGAATCCTAATCCAATATTCTCGGATGTGCTTCGTAGAAATTCGGCTATCAAAGCTCGGCCAACGCACGAGGCAACTCAAGAAGGATCTAATCGAGCACATATGGCAACGCTATGGAAATAAATAAAAATAGACAAGAGACATTGTATCTATTTATGGTTTCTAAAAATTATTGAAATCAAGAAGGATCTAATTATATATATATATTATTATTTATGGTTTCTAAAAATTATTCAAATCATGTTACTCTTATTCTTGCTTCATAATATTCTATCAAATGGCCACACAATGGTATACACGAATATGTTTCTAGTTGATCCTAGCTACATGCAAAGCATTTAAACGAGCTTATAGACTACGTCCGTGGGTTGTATAATCTGTCTTTATACTGTCTGCATGATAACTTCGAGGTTATTGGAGACACAACCCCGTCTGTGGGTTGTACATGCCCTAATCCAATCTCATAAATATTACTAATGCATTAACCATCTTGATGTGTGAGAAAAAAAATACAAGGGTGATAGTGTTGGACGCGGCTTCCCTGCTCCCGTCCCATGCTCCCCTCCCTAGTCCCTACACGTGTCACACTATCATTGGTTCCATGTTTTCCGGTGTCCCCTCGTCCCACCCGTGCCTTGGTCTGCTAATGCTGCATACATTTTTTGAACGAAAAGAACAACTCCAATACTCCGAGTCTTGAGATACACTCGGGGTCCCGACGGCGGCGGAAGAGCTCGGTGCTCTCACCGGGGCGATGCCGACGAGTTTTTTTGATCGAACAACTTCTTGAGCCGAGAGCCCGGTGCTGCGTACGCCGTGCTACGCTTAGCTTGAACTGCTTCTGCGGCGATAGCCGAACACCTCCTCCCACGCCAATTCGCCGCCGCCGAGGATCTCGTCAAGAGGAGCCCATGACCTATCCGGGAACCGCCATTTATGCGCTCGAGGAGCTTACGACCGCATTCGAGAACCTCGACTTTGCCGCGCCTAATAAATCTTGGCCGAGCGGCCGACCCGCGCGAGGAGCTCATCGTCGACTCGTCATAGTTACTCGTAGCACTTGCTCTCGGGAGTAGATTCTTGATCGAACGGTTTGGAAGGGTTCCAAATTCCAGCTACGGTGGCTCCTCCGAATTGATTGATTGAATCAATTTAGAGGACCCAGATCGCAACTGCGGCTGGTAGGCCTTGTTATTACTTTCATCTTTGATAGCCTGTGGCACCCACCGAGATAGCCCTCCGCTTAATGGCGTTCTCTGCGGTTGGGTCAAAGTTCTTGATTTTCTCCTCCATCTTGATCACCCAACTAAAAGAACAAGCTAAACCATCAGATCCCGTGGTGGATCCCTCTCCCATTACCTTCAACTATACCTGAACTTTTGGGCCGTGCTAAACAGGTCGGCACAAGGCCCGACAATTTTGGCTCGGCACGGGCCCGACCCGGTGTATTAACGGATGAGCGTCCACCTGAATGAAGTTAAAATCACTCTTTGACCGGAGTCCAAGACTGGATTGTTGCTGCAATATGTGCACCTCCAGCTACTGCGATCATCCTTAAATGTTCCCCGATTCTTCGCGGGGCATCCCGGATGACACTTTCAAGGTTCATGTTATCATTCTAAGTGGTTTGACCCCCATTCGGATAGCCAATCACTCTTTTGCAGCCCACCGAGAGTTCTACAACAAGATAAGTAAGGAACGTCGGTGATACTGAGACCGGTTATGAGGAAAATAGAGAGAAGTGAGCTTACGCTTGTGGGAGATGTCCAAGATTCTGAATTTGCCCTTGATATTGACATTAGATTCCCGCAGCTTCGTTTCATTCTCCAGCAGGCGTTGAATTTCATCTTCTTTCGCCTTGAGTGCTCGCTAAGCCGATTCATGTGCCCTCTTAAGGGTTGTATCCTTTTCCGACCGAGCGGTCTTGGCAGCTTCAAGCGTCTCTTCAAGTTCGGCCTCAAGCCGGGCATTTTCATTTTTGAGAAGCTTGTTGGATCGGAGGGTATGCTTCGGGATGGCATCCTTGGCGGTGAGGTCTCCCTCCGGTTCACCGATGTGGGCAGCTTGCATCTCTTCCGCCTTCTTGCCCTCTTCTAGGGCCTGTTCTTAATATAGTGTTTTTTCAGTAAGAGTTTCCTCAATATTCTTATGCACTTCGATTAGTTCTTTGATTGCTTGTAAGTTTAAAGACCGATCAGATCGGTCAAAATTATTACACTACAAGGATCATTTGAAGAATAAACACCGAAGCATACCTCGAACTTGACGCTTGAGGTTGATAATTTCTTTCCGGCGGTCTTCCATGATTTGATGAGTGTTTCCAAGATTCAATTCTCGCCGCCGAGAGATCTTCTTCACGGGATATTAGACTAGCGATCCGAGTCCCTACCTCAGCGAGCTGTTGTTGAGTTTGGCTCAATTCTTCTTCGGGAAAGCAATAATAGCACTCTTGGCCTCAGAATTCTTTAATAGAGTCCGGAAGCATGAGAAATAGATAAGAAACAATATTTAAAATTTTGTGACATAGAATATGTAATGTAAAGAGTAAGGCATACCTAGCCGGACTTAGTAAAATTCTTCGGGGTTTCCTCCTCTTGGATAGAGTCCCATTTAGCGGTCGTCACGAACTTTCGGGCTCTGCTGGCACTATCAATTGATACGTCCCCGATCACCATCTTGACGAGTTTGGGACCAGCAGGAGCTCCACTAGTTGAGCGAGGGCACCGTGGAATTTCTTCAATCTAAACCGGTCCTAGGGAAAGGTCTAGAGCGGCTTGAAAACGAGTTTTTGGAGGAGATGAGCTACTGGTTGTAAGATCAATGATCGGGACTTCAACAGCAACACTCTCCTCCGAAGCCTAGACATTTTGTGTTCAATCAAAGATCGTCTTCGGTTGAGGCGGCACGGATTTCCTTTGAAAGTGCCGCACATTGAAATTCGAGCTGAATTTGACGGTTTTCTTTATTGGCTCGGGGCCTATTGTTTGATCCACAACAAGCTGCGACGGTTGAGGAGGAGGTATTTGTCCGGCTTTTTAGCAGACCGTCGATGGAGGCTTGAAGTTTGGGGTGATGCTGCACATAAATTATATATGATTTGGGTCGATCCGAGATATGGGTTTGGAGATAGAAGACAAATCATTTGAAATAAGATGGCCGACTTACGTAGCTGCCTTTTTGAAGCTGGTAGAGGTCTTGGCTTTCTTGGACGAAGAATCTTGGGAGCCACCACTTGATCCCTCTGTTGCCCTCTTGACTGCAAGTTGCGCCGAGGGAGCGAGGGTTCGATTGTTTAATCGTGCTACCTTGTGCACCGGTCGAGAAGCATACCGGGAACGCCGAGGAACATTGGCAAGGGAATCCGTTAATTGTGGAACACCTTGGGATCCCCCACCTGTAGCTTCTTGAACCGCTGCCCGGGCAGTCCTACGATCCCTCTCAAACGCTTCTTGTTCTAAGCGCCTGTCTTCGACTTTTTGAGCCTCGGTGCGAGTATCTCCTGGTAAAGGAGCGGATACTCTAGCACTATCATCGACTCCTAAAGTTAGTTTCCGCTTCTTCATGCTGGGGGCTTGAACGGCTTTCCCGGGCCGTGTGATCTTTTTTGATGAACCGGTGCTGGGGCAGCTTGTGTGAGACTAGTCTTCGATAGACCGACTAGAACAGGATTGGGACGAGCATTTGGCTCATAATCTGCACTCCATGAGTCATTTGCGGGAAGCAAAGGGTGACTCTCGAACCTGTCCAAGGCTTGCATTGAGACAAATTTAGTCGAGAAGATAAAATATAAGAACATGAGACCTTGGAATACTAGTATTGATGAGGAAGGATAGAACTTACAGGATCACGTGGGTTGGAAGAACTGTAAGCCGGGTAACTTTCTGGCAACCGAGTCATCGAAGCCGGGCTACAACATCTTCTTCGGGTGCTTGGTTAGGCGTTCAAGGTCGGGACGGTCCAAGCCATCACCGGTATTATCATCCTCTCCGAACATCCATCCGGGTTCAGATTGCCTTTTGATTGGCTGAACTCCCCGCACTATGAAGCTCCATAGGATGGTCTCTACAATGACTCCCTTTACTTCCTTCGAGATCCTTGATCATGGCAAGTAAGGTGGACACCTCCTCATCCTTTTTTTAGTTCTTCTCCGAGGTGTTTAGGGCTGTAGCAGGGGAGTTCTCTAGCTACATTGGCTATGTAAGAAGGAAGGGTTGGTTGAGGGTTGTCGCATACAAACCACTCTTGTTTCCGGCCGGATATACTCTTATTGAGTGTGATGGAGATTCGTCGGCATCCCGGCTTTGGACGCCGACTCCGCCAACTGCGTAGCGCTTGTTGATAGATTGGACTCGTCGGCATCCCGGATTTGGATGCCAATGAAGGCTTCGCAGAGATGAATAAAGAAAGCTATGTGAAGGATGGAATTGGGATTCGGACTCACCAATTCCTATTCATAGTAAAGGAGAAGGCCACGAAAGAAAGAGCAGCAAGGAAGATCAAGGCCACAAAGGAAGAAAGATCAAAGAATTACTTGTTGAGAATGATGTATTCCCCATGGAACTTCACCAGGTGTGGGGGCGACACAATTAAGCATTGGTTTCGGGGGAAGGATTCCATCGAGAACCATTTTGTCAAGATTGGCCTCGGTGATGCAAGCTGTCCTTGAGCTCTTGAGCGCTATAAGGTAGTTGATCATGAGGGATGGCGAGAGGAGGATGAAGACTGGATGAAAGTCTTCTTCTTATCCATCGGGGAGACCGAGATGGGAAAGTTGAAGCTTGGTTTTTGGGAATGTAATGCAATTGGAGCTCGGATCGCGAAACACAAAGAACTCGGAACGGTTGTGGGCGCGTTGTGGTGGATTTGGGAATGGGTTTGACCTAGGTCGCCCCTCGGTATCCTTTTATAGGTTCCCGAGTTGGGCTCGGGAGCTGGGAGTTACTAGGCTGTTTTTGATGGCCCGAGTACATTTTTACCTGGGTAATTTAATTACTCAAGCCCATTTATGTGTTTGTGACGTAACGGTTACAAAGAAATGGTCATCCACGATTCCGATAATCACGGGGGCTATTTCGCAAAAGTACAAGCGATCCGAAACTCAAAGTTTTCACCGTCCGACATGGTATGAGCCAAGCTAATGTGCTCGGATGTAAAGAACAGATTAGATCGAAGACGATTAGGTCTTGCACGACTGAAATTTTATGAAATGAATGCCTTAGGCCCTGGATGTTATTTATTCGGCTGATAATAGGCCTTGGAGACTCGAGTCGAGGTAAGATCTCGGGAAAATCTGGTCCGATCAACCAGGATTTTGGCTCTTAGTGAAATTTCACTAAGCGGATTATAAGTTCGGATCGATTTAGGCGGTCCGTCATGATAACCTGATAAGAATTTCAGGGGATCATGAAGCTAAGGCCAGTATGACCGGTCCGGAAATTTATAATTAGCGGAAATCGCTGGATAAATTATGATTATGTGAAGAGTAATACGGCATGGTCTCCTAAAAAAGACTCTTACATTATTTGTGATATTCAAATGATACAAGAGTCGGGGGCTATACCTCATTTGGTGCACCATATCGGTGCACCCTGTTCAAGGGCGGTCGGTAAAGATCGCGATGAAGTGGAAAACGATGGAAATTGAATAACGGAGCGGCATGAAGGGATTGTATACAGGAGGAAATAATGAAGAATCAACTAGTGGACTCTTGCATTTCGTTTTCCAATCCTTTTCATAATTCGTGTCGTTTACTCGATTTTCGTGTAAGTTACCCGTCCTACTTGAACTTTGGATGACGAGTGGAATTAGATGGTCGAAGCTCATGGAGTACCCGCAGGAGCCATATGAGGCAACCGATCTATTCTTGGACCATTTTTAAGGCAAGCCGCATCCTTGATCACTCTTGCTCCTGTATTAGCAATGGCATAAAATGAACTCATGCATATGAAATGGTTACGGATGCTTAGAATCATACCTATGCCATCTCAAGCTATCTTTGGCACTATTACCCTAGAATGCTCTACGAGATGATATTTTACAAGAATGCTCAATTTCTTAATTGAACCAACACTTGAGATACATGTTTTAGTGTTAAATAACTGTAGGTGCTTCTTAAGTGTTGAGTTTTTGCAATAGTAACTGTCGGTGTAGGGGGATTGGGGGTCCCCCTAACCGCGCGTGGGTCACTTTTGGCCCACGAATGAAGGCGGCGAATGCGGGGCAAGGGAGCCCACGAAGCCGGAGGCACGGGAGCGTCGGGGGAGGAAGCTTCCCGGCAGCTTCCTCCGGCGCCCCAACCACCCGCGAGTTAATGCGGCACTCGAGTGCCTGCGGCGGGCGGCCGGCACGCCCGACAGGACGTGCGCGCGCCTTCCCCATGCGCCGCGTCTCGGGAAGCCACGCCGCTACGGGGCCGGGGTACCCGGAACCAATGGGAGAGAAGATGCTTGGAGTCCAAATCCGGCAAAGAAGATTGTAGCAGATCCTGTCGGGATCCGGTCGCGTTTTCCTAAGGTGGGACCGGGCCCCACGAGGCGTCCGGGTACCCCGGGTACTGTACGATACTTCCGTCCTTGCTCTATAAAAGGAGGGGGTGCTCTCTTGTAAAAGACAGACAACAACGAATACAAAAAGCGGGACGTAGGGTATTACGCATCACTTGCGGCCCGAGCCTGGATAAATCCTCCGTGTTCTTCGCTTGTTTGATCTTCCGCGCTAGCTAGAGCAAGTCCGATCTTCCCCGATCCTATCCGAAGGGAGTCTTGACGGACCCCCATTTGGAGGTGTGCTCACACACCAACATTTGGCGCGCCGAGAAGGGGGAGCTCGTAGATTTCGCTTTGCACCGCGGAACTCCTACACGATCATGCGAGAGATCCGTGGACACACCACGAACGGCGGACAACGTCTCCGGTCGAGGCGTCTACGGGCGTCGACGCCGCAACCGTCGCCGTGCGGGCCGCTCCGGGCGTGGCGACCGTCCCGGCATCTCGGCAGCCGGGCATGCAGCGGGGAACCGGTCCGGCGCCGACCGCGACGCTCGGGCCGTCACGCCGCCGGCGTCCGAACGCGCCACCGCACGTCGTCTCTTCCGGGAGGGAGAAGGGGACGACCCCACGACCGTCGTAAAGTCTATGCTCAACAACCCACCCGCGGGATCGGCGGGGAGAGCAAGCAAGGGAGTGGCTCACCGGAGTGGGTCGGCTCCTAGACACGGCGCGGAGCCGGGCGCCGAGCGGGACCGTCCCGCCAACCGCCACCGCCGCCGCCGATTGACAACAACCGCAACACCAACCGGGCGAGGGATACGCGCCGCCGGCAGCTTCGCTCTCCGTCCACTCGCCGCAAGTGCGGGGACGCCGCGACCTGCGCAACGACCTCAACCGACGCCGCCGCGAGCGGGAGGATGCACGTGGTAGCATTGAGCGCTCGCGCGAGCGTGAGCATGAACGCGAGCGGACCCCCGCCCACGACGACGACGGTGCGGACGCGGAGTCGTCCACCGAGCGCCACCCCAAGCGCAAGAGAAGGGAGCTCGACCCCTCTTTCCTCGGGGGCTGCGCAGCCCTCTCGACGCGCGCTGCGCGGGGTCACTTGGCCCGGCAAGTTCCGCCCGCACCTCCCCGAGAGGTACGACGGCACCGCTCCCCCGACGAGTTCCTGCAGATATACTCCACCGCCGTCAAGGCCGGCGGCGGTACGAGAAGACATCATGGCCAACTACTTCCACTTGGCCCTCAAGGACTCGGCCCGGTCATGGTTCATGAACCTAGCGCCGAAGTCCATCGGCTCGTGGGGCGGCTTGTGCCGAGAGTTCATGGCCAACTTCCGGGGACGTCAAAGCGTCCGGGAGCCGGATCGACCTGGACCGCATCGTCCGAAGCCGGGCGAAACATTGCGGGCATTTATGCAGCGATTCGATCAAGTCCGCAACACCATTCTGCGTGTCGACCCTTCCCGGGTACTCTCCGCCTTCGTCACGGCGTTCGCGACAAGGACATCTTGGGCGAGCTGGGTGTGCACCGGCCGGAGACGGTCACCGACCTCTTCCGGCTGGCCGACAAGTGTGCCCGTCGCCAAGAAGCCCGGGCGTGGCATGATCCCCGGCAAAGGCCAACACGGGCGTCACTTCCCCCAAGCCCGAGGGCACCCTCTCCAAGAACCGGAAGAAAAACCTCGCGCGCAAGCGTAGGGCGGAGGAAGTAGCCGCGGGCGGGGGCCCGTCCCCCAAGGGAGCGCGACGGCCACCCCCGCGGGTGCCGGCAAGTCGCCGGCTAAGACCCCGAGGACATTTGCGTGTTATTTTCACCGCACCAATGATCACGACCGATCGCGGTGCCGCTATATCCGAGGCGAGCATTAAGCGGCGCGACGAGCGGCGGGCGGCCGAGAAGGAAAAAGAGAGGGAGGAAGAGGAGGTCGAGGCGTACCGGAGCGCGAACGACTCCATCGCCATCATCGGCGGAGGCTCTTCCGGCTTCGCATCCAAAAGCGAGGCCAAGCGCTTCCGCCGGGAAGTGTTCGCGATCACCGAGGGCAAAGCCTCGGCCCCCTGCCGAGGTGGGCGGACGTCCCTATCACCTTCGACAAGAGCGACATGGTCGGCCACGACAACACCAAGGGGAAGATCCCTTTGGTCGTGACGCCCACCATCCGCAACAAGAAAGTGGGGCGCACCCTCATCGATGGAGGTGCGAGCCTCAACCTCATCACCCCAAAGGTCTTCGATTCTCCGTAGGGGCGCGCGGCGAGCTGCAACCTTCCCGCCTTTCTCCGGCGTGCTCCCGGGTAGCTCCCGCCCTTTGGTCGGGATCGAGCTCCCGGTTACCTTCGGCACCGGAGCAACTTCCGCACGGAGAAGCTCCTCTTCGATGTAGGCGACATCGACCTCCCTTACAATGCCATCATTGGGAGACCCGGCGAGGAACCGGTTCATGGCCATCCCGCATCACGCGTTCCTCACGCTAAAGATGTCGGGTCCCAAGGGTGTCATCGTGGAGAGGGCGGACGCTGTCAAAGCGATGGCTTGCCTCGAGGACATCTTGGCGGCCGAGATGGCAGCCGAAGAGAACACCCACGGGAAGAGGGCGCGTAGCGCCCGGAGAAGCTTTGTTGCACCATCCAGCTCCAAGCGAGCGAAGCTTTCGGCACCCGGGGAGGTGTCCACCAAGAAGATTTCACCCGGGGCTCGGAGGACAAGACCACCACCATCGGTGGTGACCTCGACCCGAAATAAGAACTTGCGCTCATCACCTTCCTCGAAGCGAACAATGACGTCTTTGCCCGGCATCCTTTAGACATGCCGGGCATACCAAGGAAGGTGATTGAGCACCAACTCAAGGTTGATCCCACTGCGAGACACGTGAAGCGGCGGGCGAGGCGCCAAGCCTCCGAGCGTGAAGATTTCATCGGGATCGAAGTCAAGAGGCTCTTGGAAGCCGGGTTCATCGGGGAGGTCACGCACCCGACATGGTTGGCCAACCCCGTGGTTGTGCCCAAAAACAACGGCAAGATGCGGATGTGCGTGGACTACACCGGCTTGAACAAGGCATGCCCGAAGGACCCGTTCCCACTACCCCGAATAGATTCCGTAGTAGATTCTACCGCAGGCTGCGACACTGCTTTGTATGTTGGATGCGTACTCCGGGTACCATCAAATCTGTATGGCTAAGGAGGACGAGGAGAAGACTGCTTTTATGACTCCCGCAGGGAGCTTTGCTACGTGAGCATGCCTTTTGGTTTGAAAAATGCAGGCCCCACGTTCCAACGAGCCATGCGCCCGACCCTGGATTCGCAGATCGGGAGGAATGTGGAGGCGTATGTCGACGACCTAGTCGTTAAAAGCCGTAAGGCACCGTCTCTCCTGTTCGACTTAGAGGTTACTTTCTCCAATCTACGCCGTAACCGGGTGAAGCTCAATCCGGAGAAGTGCGTCTTCGGCGTACCGGTAGGGAAGCTACTCGGCTTCTTGGTCTCACACCGTGGGATCGAGGCGAACCCGAGAGAAGATCCGGGCCATCGAACAAATCCGCCCTCCGAGGCGACTCAAGGACGTGCGGCGCCTAACCGGGAGTATGGTGGCCCTTGGCCGATTCATCTCGCGCACGGACGAGCGTGCTCTTCCCTTGTTCAAGTTAATGAAGAGGACGGACAAATTCGAATGGACGCGGGAGGCCGATGAAGCGTTACGGGGTCTCAAGCGCTACTTATCCTCGGCTTTGTTCTAGTCGCCCCGGAGCCGGGTGAGACATCGCTACTATACATAGCGGCTAACCCACGGGTGGTTAGTGCGGCTCCGGTGTTCGAGCGCACGGAACAAGCACCTCACGATTCACGGCGGGCCAACAAGCGTCGACGTCTCGACGGTGCGGAAGCAGCGGCCCCGACCGACCGGGGGCTCCGGCTCCGATCGGCTCACAAGTCCCGGATCACTCGGGGCTGCGGCTTCCGCTCACGGCATGGTTTGTGACACAGCCACTCCAGCCTTTCCGGGTGGGTCACCCGGAAATCAACACGGCGCTACCGGTACGTCGGCTTCCACGGGCGTTGTGGCTCTCCGGCTTCACTCGGAAGCTCCGGCTCCGACCTCACGGTCCTCCGGGGACGCATCCGTCTCCTCCACGGCCGCCTTCATAGCGAAGAGCGACCGGGTAACCTCCCCAAGCACATTGCCGATTCGATGGCGTGCGGAACCGCCGGATCGACTCATCGGCGACGCACTCCGGCCGCGTCCAGGGCGCCCACGACCTCTTCCGGCGGCAGCGGACGACGAAGCGTCACCGTCGCCCACCGTTCCCGGCTCCGACCCGGCGCGTGGAGGGGAATCTTTCCCCCCCCAACACTATAGGAGTGGCGGCGCCGGTATCCGGCCGGGGAGTGGAAGTCCGTGGCGGACGCCCGACGACGCCGATCGGGTGAGCGGTCACCTCCGTCGCCGACGCATCCGGCACGTCACCCGCCGGAGGGGTCGGTGGCCGGTCAAGGTCCCCGCCGGTAGGGGCACCCGCGGCCTCCTGCTCGGGGGCACCCGCAGCCTCCTCCTCGGGAGCACCTGCAGCCTCTTCCTCGGGACGAGAAGCCCTCCGGTTGTCGGTCACGACGGTGGCCACCGCGTCGGCCTCCGCATCGACGATTTCGGCCTCAACGGCGGTAGGAGTGGCCTCCGGATCCGGCGCGGGGATGCTCGGAGACTTTGGGGTTCGGAAGGACCACGTCCGGGTCCAACTCAATCCGGACACTCCTACAATCAAAAGCGAATCGAGACATGATCGCAGGCGTCGGCATGCGGTGGCAGCAACCTTCTTATTTGCAATTGCCATTAGTGGGCAAACCTAGCTCACAACGTAGGCAAAACAAGGAGAGAGGCACCCCACCTATCGCGGGTCCACCCGGTCGCTTGCACCGGCGCAGCCGCAGGGGACTTCTCCCGCGAGCGGCTCCTCGCCGCCGGCGTCGGTGAAGCTTGCCGGGCCCGTTTCCGTTGAAAACGTGCGGGCCCCGAGGAGTCGGAGGAGGGCGGCGTCGGTGACTTCTTCCTCTTGCCCTTGTCGCGCGTACCCGAACCTGGCCCCGTAGCATCGGGACCGGCATCCGGAGATCTAGGGCGCCCCCAAGAGCGGCCGCCGCATCCGGGTTAGAGAGAGGCGTGACCTCGACCGCCCGGATACCTTGCGTGGGGACCGGAGTCGTGTCAAGGAACCCGAGCGGTCCCGGCCGGGGCATGGCTTCGAGGACGGCGCGCGGTTTCTCCAAAAGGCGGAGAGGCCCGGCACTCGTCCGAGTGCTTGGAATGAGGGGGCCACTTCTTCCCGGTCGGCGTGGAGTAGGCGAACTCCTTCACGGCGGCGGGCAGGTCGGAACCCACCCCCGTGCGAGTGCGGCCGACGAAGTTGTAGTCCCGATACAACCACGAGGGGTGCGACCTCCGGCGGAGCGGCGCGATGTTGCACGCAAGGAAGTCGCGCACCACCCCGTGCGAGGTCAAGCCGGCTGCAGCAAGCGCCGCTATCCGGTCAACCACGGGCATCATGCCGTCGGGAAGGTTGGGCACGGCGTCCCCGGACGGCGAAGTGCTCAGCCGGACCCGGCGGGACGCGGAGACGGCGGAAGTCCTTCTCGTACGTGACCACGAACCGGGCCTTCTTCCAGCCCTCCACCTTGCTGTTGGGCACGTACTCGATGTACCCGCTTCCGCTCCGGGCTGTCAACCGCACGGACCCGATTACCTCGGCGGACTTCGTCGGCGTCGCCTTGAAGTAGCGCTCGGAAGATGGGGAAGCATGGCTGCACCCCCACGAACGCCTCGCACGGATGGGCGAACACCGCCGGCGCCGCGACCGCGTTCGGAGTAAGGTGCGCCATCCGGATCCCGTACACCCGGAGCACCTCCATGAAGAAGTCGGAGAAAGCGGGAGGGACGGCGCCGGCCATGAGGAAGGACAAGAAGTGGAGAATCTCCACTCCCCCGCTCGACGGCGGTAGAGGTCCCCCGATGCGGACGCCCTTGTCGCCGTCCACCGGCGGGAATGGCAGGAGTTGCCTCATCTCTAGCCGGGGAAGGTAGCTGCAACGGGAGCGACGCTTCCGCCGGCGGCGAACGAGTGCGCGAGCCATCTGCGGCGGGGAGACCTCCCACGAAGCATCTCGGCGGGCGGGGAGCGGCGACGGCGAAGGAGCGGCTCGGATCGCCAAGGAAGAAGAGGAGCGGTTGCGCGAGGAGCGTGAGAGGCCAAGAAGATGGGGAGGCGAATGGCGAAGTGGGAGACGTGCCTCGGGCAACCGCCTATCTCCGTACTTAAGCGCGGGATCCGGGCGGGCCCACCGCTCACGAACCGAATCGACGCCCTTCCTCGGAGCCGGCACGCCTCGGCAACCCAATCAGCACTACTCCTCGTAACCTACGTCTCGAGGTAACTCAACCGGCGCTAGGCGCCGACGGGTGGCCCCAATCCCTGCTCCGGTCCCGCGGGTCGGTGATTGGGCCCGGGGCTCCTGTCGGTGTAGGGGGATTGGGGGTCCCCCTAACCGCGCGTGGGCCACTTTCGGCCCACGAATGAAGGCGACGAATGCGGGGCAAGGGAGCCCACGAAGCCCACGAAGCCGGAGGCACGGGAGCGTCGGGGGAGGAAGCTTCTCGGCAGCTTCCTCCGGCGCCCCAACCACCCGCGAGTTAATGCGGCACTCGAGTGCCTGCGACGGGCGGCCGGCACGCCCGACGGGACGTGCGCGCGCCTTCCCCATGCGTCGCGTCTTGGGAAGCCACGCCGCTATAGGGCCAGGGGTACCCGGAACCAATGGGAGAGAAGATGCTTGGAGTCCAAATCCGGCAAAGAAGATTGTAGCAGATCCTGTCGGGATCCGGTCACGTTTTCCCAAGGGGGACCGGGCCCCCACAGGGCGTCCGGGTACCCCCGGATACCTGTACAGTACTCCCGTCCTTGCTCTATAAAAGGAGGGGGTGCTCTCTTGTAAAAGACAGACAACAACGAATACAAAAAGCAGGACGTAGGGTATTACGCATCACTTGCGGCCCGAACCTCGGATAAATCCTCGGTGTTCTTCGCTTGTTTGATCTTCCGCGCTAGCTAGAGCAAGTCCGATCTTCCCCGATCCTATCCGAAGGGAGTCTTGACAGGCCCCCATTTGGAGGTGTGCTCACACACTAACGAGTAACCCTATGGGATGTTTTGCAGGGGCAAGTTTAGGTGATTAGGTGCTTGGGGGACTTTTGGGGAGTTCCCATTGGAAGCATGCATGTTGCGGGCACGGTTGTGTTAGGGGCTTTAGGATGTCTGAAGGTTTCCCCGTTGGTGGTTGTTGTGGACTTTGGAGGAGAGATTTGTTACTTCGGACTTTGGTTGGAGGGAAGGGATTGGTGACTCGTCCCGATAGCTTGAGGACCGGTTCTTGTACAACATGTCTCTTTGGTCTTACATACACACCACACGTCCCCGTATGGGCGGTCGCACTAGATCATGATCATAGCGGAGGACAGTGTTAGTGGGTTTTGGAGCGTTGTCCTCGATCCATGAGTAGAGGATACCCCACCTAGCCGGTGGTAGGCCTTTCACACCTTCGGGACCCTTGACCGTTTCTTTCGGGGGGGGGCTTTTGAGTGGCCTAGTGTGGGCTTGGTCTGCTCTGTATGTCCCCTCCATCGATCTTGTCTGCTATGTTTGCTGCATCCATTCAGAAGAGGAAGAAACGAAGATGCCTGATGTGGAGCATATCTCGGAGTAGCAAGATACATTCTCTTTCTTTGACAAGGACAGCGATGGCTGCATCACGATGGATGAGCTGGCGATGATGATGGTGTCCTAGCAAGCAGCCCAGCAGGAAGGTGCTCCACGACCCCAACGCACGGAGTTCGCAAAGAGTGGCTCCATTCCTCACAATGCTATCCTTGCTTGTCTATGATGAGGTTCAGAGACTGAGCCGACAAATCTTCAAGATTGACAAAGTTATCATTGGCATGTCGCTGTCAACTTGAACATCGCCTACCATTGGAGGTACAATGTGGTTAAAATAATCCTATAAGAAATTAGCTCCTATGGGATATGGGTAGTCGAAGCCGTGGCATGAGGTGCTACTAGGCCTCTTTTAACAACTAGTCTAGAGATCCTTTCGCAACATATGAGGCTCGTAGAACAAACTGATGCTGCTACAATTCGTAAGCGAACTCCACGTTCTTTAGAAAGAACAAAAAAAAACCCGTTGTAACACGAGAGGTCGGATGTTGCTGTTGGCAAGAACGTGGAAAAGATATACAAAAAAATCTTCGGAACCTGCCACTCTCTCATATCTCGCAGGAGGATGCACCGGCAGCCGGTAATGGGGCCATCCTGTTGACGCCAAGATGCGTTGTGAGTGCCCAGAGAAGCGTGACGAACTCGCCGCCCTCCACCAGCGTGGCAAGGTGGCCCCTGAGGTGCCTGGCGTCGCTTGCGGGCGCAACGTAGACGAGGAGCTCTACCCAGAAGTTGGCCAACATGTTCCACAGCTCCTCCTGGCCCCTCACCCCCTGCTCCACCTTGTCGTTCAGGGCCATGCCAAGAACGGCTCCATTCCTCACGACGCTATCGTTGCCGACCGATGACGACGATGCCGGGTCCAGGGTGGCGATCTCGGCCAGCTTCGCCAACCGTGCGGTCTGCGGCAAGGAGTAGTAGCCCCAGCTTCCAAACGCCTCCTTGAGTTCGCTAACCATTGTTCTGTGCACATGCTGGGTGTCGTTCAAGTCATCCGGCAGGAGCTCCGGGCGGAAAGCCACAAGGTAGGCACAGTAGTTGGACAGCGTGGCCGCCGTCGTTGCGTTGCGGTGCGGACGCTTGGCCCCGAAGATGGACGTCGCGATGTGCCAGGTGAGGATGACCCGTGCGACGCCGCCGTCGCGCTCGCACCACACCATGAAATCGTCCCACTGCCCGGCCTCCTGCAGGGCGTGCCTGCCGTTGCCGAGGACCGCCGCGCCGCCAGCAGTCAGCACGCGTTCCCGGAGGTACGCGACGATGGACGCCTGGGCGGCCGTCGGCACCGGCACCGGCACCGGCTTGACGAGCGCCACGGGCGTCCGGCAGGTCGTCCTCATGACGTCGTCCAACTGCCTGAGCAGCAGCGGCCGCTGGCGCCTGACGAAGCAGCGGCCGAGGCAGAGGATGCAGCGGATGGCGCGGCGGCGATGGCTCCTTGACGTTGTTGTGTCCCGCACGTGGCCGCAGGCCAGGGAGACGACGAACCAGTTGGAGAGCAGGGAGACGAGGAACTGGCACGCCTCCTCGTAGAAGTAGGCGACGAAGAGGAAGAAGGTGATGGAGAGGTCGACGGCGGCGAGCCGCGCGGGCAGCGAGGAGGCGACCTTCGCCAGGAGGCACACGGCCGTCCGCGCCAGGCCGAAGGACAGGACGTAGTTGTCGCCGACGATGCTCCGGAACGTGCCCGGCACGTCGCCGGAGCCGCACGCGACGACGGTGAAGAGGCACAGGCAGAGCACGGCGGCCGGGAAGGCCAGGTAGTTGGCCGCGAGGAAGAAGGGGCTCGCGAGGACCACGGGGACGGCGCTGTGGTAGTTGTCGCTGAGGAAGTTCACCTCTTCCGTGAGCACGCGGAACAGCTGGCTCGGCTCCAGGTCGCTGCCGAGGATGAGCCGCCGGCAGGCCCGGGCCTCCCCGGGAGGTCGTTGCCGTCGGTTTGCCCGGGGTCCTCCAACCGCCGGCGCAGGAGCTTGAAGAGCGCGAAGGAGAAGCACAGTCTCTTGGCTGACCCGGGTATCCTGTCCTCCGTCCAGACCTTGCCGACGGTGACCACGCCGCTGGGGGTGGGGATTGGGAGTGACGGCAACCCATCCGCGTGGCCCGGTCTTCTTGGCGATGCCGTCCTCGCCCATCACCGCCAAGTCGCAGCTCGCCAGAGGACAACCCGTGTCGTCGTTCAGGCGGCCGAGAACCCGGGCTAGATAGGCGCCCATGACCTCGTGGTTCCGGCCGGCGGCCAAGGACCGCCGGATCACCTCCGTGATGACGAGCCTCTGCACCATCTTCGCGGCGGCCACGGTCCAGAGCGCGCCGAAGACCGCGCGCCGGCCGGGGCTCTGGATGCTCGTGAACACGAGGCTCCCGAGCCAGACGACGCGCCCGGCGTGAACGGCGTGGCCGGAGTACCCGGCCACGATGGCTGCCCACATCGGCTCCGCCTTGTTGTGGAGGAGCTCCTCCAGGAGCAGCCACGTCAGGATCAGCCGCGCCCGCAGCGGCAGCTCGCGGGGGCTCACCTCGTCGATCACCATGCTGGAGATGGACGGCGTGGACACGTTCTGGGCCTCGCAGAAGAGGTACGACATCACCGGGTGGAAGAGCGACACGGCGACGGACCGCGCCAGCCGGATGCTGCGGCTCAGCCGCCGGAACATGGTCAGGTTGAAGAAGAGCGCGCTCAGCGTGAACATGGCCACCGTGGTGCCCACGATGGACACCCGGTTCTCGAAGTCGGTGTAGGGAGAGGTGATGTTGTACATGTAGGCGCTCACGATTACATCCTTGCAGTACGGAATGTTACTGCCGAAGTAGGCGTCCATGCCACTACTCGCCTCCAAAACCATACCCTTGCAACGCACTGAATTAGCCTAGCTTGTTATTAGCTAGCTGCTCGGGGAGCCGCTTAATTACGGATCTGTCTATTGCCGACCCCTCTCTCGCCTTATATAATAGTACTGGACACCATTGGAATTACTTTTTGCCCACACCACAGTAATCCTACATATGCACTTCATTTCTACAAACGACGAACATCAGTCTTGTGATTCAGATGGCAACAGAAAATTCCTACTCTGAGTTACTAAACCTGGAGGTGGCCAGAAACTTTCCTTCATCACGTGAGACAAAAGTTCTTTCCGTCCTATTGGGCATCATGCACAGTTTACAGGACGTAGCAGGCATTAACTTCTATTTCTCTCAACCTTGGTATCATCCCAACTGTCCACACTATTGGTCTGCCAACACTTAGTTTATTTTTCGCTGCAATGTAATCTTTTTCTTTTGACCTATCGGTTCTCTTGTTGGAATATATTATGAATTAACACATATATTATTCTTTTATCACATAATTTTTCTTGTGTGCTTGAAAACTTGATCCTGGACACGCACACAGATGAATCCGGTTTCGGTTATAAAGTGACAAGAGAACATCACCCATATACCACCATAACCCAAGATCGTGATCCGCTATAGGTTTAATCGAAATCTCTACAATATTTCGTTCTTCATCGATGTCGTGCTAAAAGGAGCTTTCATGGGTTATGACCAAGTTCATCTAGTGATTTAGGAAAAAGAATATCGACGAAACTTTAACGAAATATCTGATATATTGTATTTATTGGTGAGGTCTGATATAATCTCTATCGCCAAATTTCATCATTACCTATGTTTGTTTAACAATTTATGCAACTATGATTGTTTGTAGATTAAAGAAATTTTCTTACCAAATTATTGAAATAATTTTTTTAAAATAGTTATTTTTTAGCCCAAATTAACGATATTCCTGAAATTTCATGTTTATCTGTGACCCCTCATATTTTTTTGTACTATTTTGTTCTCCGGTGATGACTCCTCTCCGATATCAGTCAACTTCATTGACTAGTCACCACGGGAGACAGCATATATGCCGTGTGTCGAGTCCGTGCCGTATGTAATTTATTGGACACACGGCACAAAGCCGTTTAGGAATTAATTCAACCATGGAAAGGACTGCTTCATTTGAGTTACTTACCAAGCTCCAGTTCACACTCTAAAAATGTTTAGTTTGTTGGTTTTTGTTCTGTCGAATTTCATACAACAAACTGCACCTTCGTTGTGAGAGATGTGTTCTACAAACCAAATGGAATTGATTGAATTATAATTTTCTGATGGTGCCCACCATGCATTTTTTGTTTTCATGGCAATTCAAATATTTATATATTCCTAACCCTTATCTATATGTGTTTCCGTAAATGCTTTACAGAATTAGGAAAAAAACATATGCCTATTCAATTGAAAATCAGAATTATCATAGCGCAGACAAGTATTTCCTATATCATAGTAGCAAATGCTTTAATATGACATGTTTACAACTAGTATCATAGCGCACAAAAGTCATTCTCATTTTGAGAAATACTTTGGTGAACATAGGGGCATGTGCCCACCCTAGGTTTTCTATTAATTATGGTTAAATATAAATATTGAATCTCGGATTATACTATTAAATATGTCGGACTAGTTGTAGATATGTTGTCATATCATAAATTGAAGTACGGAAATATCAAATTCTGACAAATTCATGAAATTCTGTTAAATTCTGTATAATCAGAGATTCAATATTATATTTAACCATAATTAATAAAAAAGCTAGGGTGGGCACATACCACTATGCTCACAAAAGTCATTCTCTTTAATTTTTAGATACATCTAAGGCACAGATAATCAGTTTTTCTTGTCATGACATACCGCATCAATGAGAGAGTTGTACAAACCAAATGGTATTGACGCAATTATAATTTTCTGAAGGTGCCCGATATGCATGATTAAGATTTTCAATTGAATATTTTCATACATAAATATTTTATAGAATTACGAAAAACAACATATGCCCATTTAATTGAAAAATAGAATTCACATGGCGCACAAAAATATTCCATGTAGCCTAGCAAATGTTTTAATTTCATCTGCACTTTTTGTATGAAAATACAATAAATACTAACCTGACATATAAATATTTCCTTGAACAATCAACTTTTTGCGCCGGGTATCACCTAGTTAGTATTGAAAGTTTGCAGCAGTAGCGGATTCATTGAATTCTCCTTTTAACGTATGGTTCTGCACCTTTCCTTTTCAAAGTCGTGTGAGCAGTGATTTTTTAATTTTTTTTAATAAAGTGATTGTGGCATTATTCTCAGGTCATCCCTCCCTTTATTCTAATAGTGGTCCTTCAAAAAAGAAGAATGTTTGTCATCTTTGCTGCGAGCCCTTGCGCACATGGAAACTAATTGCCTTACACTCACCTCTTTCTTCTCTTTATTCAACTGTCCTTTTAAAAGCCCTGTGAGCAGTATTTTTGTAGTTTTTAATAAAGTAATTGTGGCACTATTGTCAAATTGTCCCTCCCTTTATTCTAATAGTGGCCCTTCAAAAAGAAGCATATTTGTTCTCTTTGCTGTTAGCCTTTGCACACATGGAAACTAATTACCGTCAATTCACGTCTTTTGTCTATGATTCTAGTGTCCCTTAGAAAAGAAGCCTCTTTGTTCTATTGCCGTCCCTGCACAAGAAACTAAACGCTTTTGATGTATTTATGGATCAATGTACACAACAAGAATTACGTACTATAGCCACGTTTGGGGAGCTCTCATCAACGACGGGCTGACCTAACCGTGGTTGCGATTGCAAAGCTTCTTGCAAACGAGGTCACCCGCAGCTACTAGGTACCTCAATAGCTGCGGTTAGCTGCGATTGGCAAAGTCCACCACAACTATTAGACTATTAATAGAGGTGACTCGAGTCTCTAGACGCCTCTATTAATAGTTATGGTTGACTATGTCAACCACCACTACGTTTGTTTTTGAACAAAAAAAAAATAACATATCACAGATCATAAATCACAATTATCAGGATTACATCGCAGCACCATCACAAGAACATCACCAGAATCACATTCCAGAATTACACATCAAGATCATCACATTAACATTCGCAAATCCATCGCAAAAATATTCACAAGTTCACGAAATATTCTCAGGTTACTCAAACAAAGTCTACACTATAGTCATCTTCTACATTATCGGACTCATATGGGCGTTTTTGAGCCAGAACACTCAAAAAGATCCCAATGATGTTGTGCTACCTCACTATCATTGTCAAAGAACTTACCACGAGGACGGATGATCTCCCTAAGTAATAAGCATTTCATCTGTACTCAAATGTTTCATTTGTGTCATGAACCCATGCTTGGCAATTTCAATAAGTATCTTTTTGTCATTTATCCTCCCTTTTTCTAGCTTTCTTGTTTTCTATGTGAATAAATTAAAAGTGATGATAAGAATGTAATTAGATTATACTAAAAAGTATATAAAAAGGATCTAAATTGAGCGACAAAATAAATTATATTGGCATACCTCTTTGGTGGTCTCGTGAATGATGGCATTGAAGTATCTTGCTGCGGTACTAGAATATGCAGATCTATAGTATCCATAGTGGACACTACCTGGTGCTTGTTTAATAACTGTGGAATAGAAAAATAAGTTACTTTTTTACCAATTACAACGACAGTAGGATACCAACATTGATAAGTGACACAAATATCTTACCGGAAATTTATGACATAAGTACATTTGTTTTCTGTCCCAACATTGATAAGTGACACAAATATATTACCGGAAATTTGTGACGTAAGTACATTTGTTTTCTGTCTCTGTAAAGCGCCACTCCGTTTCTTTTTGTTATGAGAGAAAAGCACTACACCATCGACAAAAAAACATATTATTACATGGAGTTACTATTATTGAATTGTACTTGTAGGAGCTCGAGAGAGGAGGAGCTCTAGGACGAGCTACGTGGGGGAGGAGGAGATAGCAGGCCTGACGGCACTGGGCTCGCGGAGGTGGAGCTCAGGAAGGAGGCGGTCGCTCAGAAGAAGAGCTTGCGGTGCCCAGGGAGGAGGAACTCTAGGAGGAGCTGCACGGGGGAGCAGGAGCTTGTGGGCCCGACGACAGCGAGCTCGCGGTGGCAGAGCTCGGGGAGGAGGCAGTTGCCTGAAACAAGAGATCGCGTAGCTAAAGGAGGACCAGCTCTAGGTGGAGCCGCATCAGGGAGGAGGAACTTGTAGGCTTGACGGTGGTGACCTCGCTGCGACGGAGCTCTGGGAGGAGGCGACCGCCCGGAAGAATATGCAGATCTATAGTATCCATAGTGGACACTACCTGGTGCTTGTTTAATAACTGTGGAATAGAAAAATAAGTTACTTTTTTACCAATTACAACGACGGTAGGATACCAACATTGATAAGTGACACAAATATCTTACCGGAAATTTATGACATAAGTACATTTATTTTCTATCCCAACATTGACAAGTGACACAAATATCTTACCGGAAATTTATGACGTAACTACATTTGTTTTCTGTCTCTGTAAAGCGCCACTCCGTTTCTTTTTGTTATGAGAGATAAGCACTACATCATCGACAAAAAAACATATTATTACATGGAGTTACTATTATTGAATTGTACTTGTAGGAGCTCATGGAGCTCGAGAGAGGAGGAGCTCTAGGACGAGCCACGTGGGGGAGGAGGAGATAGCAGGCCCGACGGCACTGGGCTCGTGGAGGTGGAGCTCAGGAAGGAGGCGGTCACTCAGAAGAAGAGCTTGCGGTGCCCAGGGAGGAGGAACTCTAGGAGGAGCTACGCGGGGAAGCAGGAGCTTGTGGGCCCGATGACAGATTCCTCCTAGAACGAATTCCTTGACTGGTATTGATTTACCTCCTAGAACGAGTTCCTTGAGACAAGCAGATTCAAACCCCCCCCCCCCCTCTTGTTTTTTAATTTTTTTTGGTCACCGTACGGACAATGCTCCGAGAAGAGCATCCCTACAGACAAAGTGTCGGGAGGAAGAAGGAGACATCGTCTTATATACGCGACATCTGTAATAACGGGCGCGGTGACGTCACCGCAACGACGTTATTACAGTGTCCTCTGTAATAACGGACCGCCTGATGTCATCTGCCAGCCGTTATTACATTGGTCCCGTGTAATAACGGCCAACCGTGACATCAGGAATGCCCGTTATTACAGTGTACCATTCTAATAACGATCGCTTGTGATGTCAGCGCCGACCGTTATTATTGGGTGCTCCTCCACTATAATAACGGCGCGGAACATGATGTCACAGCCGCCCGTTATTATAGTGATCACTGTAATAACGTGCGGCCTTGGTGACATCATGTTCGGCACACTGTAATAACGGAAACTTAGATGCCCGTTATTACTGGAAATTTCTAGGCCCCTCAATGTAATCTGTGGATCCAACAACCTGAGGAGATAGATCAAACTGATCATGATCGAAAAGAAAACTGGGATCGTAAGGGATCAACTACGGACTCCACAGCGGAAAAAAACGAAGGGCGACGGGTTTAGGGGTGTAGAGATTTTCTTATTGTTTTCCCGGAAAACGTGGGCGTGTTTCCGACGTGATTTTTGCAGTGGGCGTACGCGCGTGTACTGCATGGACGTTCTCTTTGGACTTATTGAGTAGAGAAAGAGAAGATAGAGAAGAGAACTTAGTTTGTGATTTCCGTCCATATCTTCTATCCGATTGGACTTCAATTTTTTTGTGGTTGTGACTTGGGTGCTCCAGATTAAAGAAAAAAATAGCAAAACAAAAAAGGACTGCAAGTGTAGAAAGCAACTGTAAACATCGATTGTGCTTTTCACGGTCAGTTCCTGTCTTGAACCATATGTGAAAATGAAATCAGCTTTTTCACGGTCACTCCGTTCATGGCTCTAGAACCGAATGTGACTATTACAGCTGGTTTGCTGTTAATTAAGAACCCAGTGTATTTATAGATGATTCTGAGCCCCTTGACCACTGTAGGCAGCTTCAGAGGTCCATCCGACTGTAGAGTTTATTTTATACGGCACTGTCTGTATTGCATATTTTGAACCATCATCTGAACATGTGTGTTCGTTTGTAGTGAGACGATACACTTTTGATTGGTTGGAGGCACTACTCCAATAAACTCCTGCTGCATCGGGTAAAAAGCGCCTGCAGTATCGGGAATTTTGTATGATACTGCATCCATGTTATTACAAATCGGAGGACAGCACTATCGGGTAAAACGCCCGATACTGTTGATGTTCTGTAAATGTAAAAAAATGCGGCAGCCATGCCGGGCCAAGCCTAGGCCCGGACCCATCCCATCGCCAGCTGAGCACTCACGCCGTCATCCCTCCTTCTGGCCAGGTCCAGTGACGGCGACGAGGGAGGTGGGGGCTCTGCGCTGCCACCACTACTCCCGGCCTGATCTAGCCGTGGAGACGAGGGGGAATGAGGGGCCGCACGCCGCACCGCCGGCCCTTATCCTGACTGGATCTAGACGGGGCAATGAGGGAGAGGAAGGGGAACCCTGCCACCGCCCCATATCCTGACCGGATTCGGTAGCAGCGATGAGGGAGAGGTTGGGGCGCCGCGCCTCCTCCTGACTAATCCGACCGTGGAGGAACCGTCACGCCGTCGCCTCTCCTCCTGACCTGATCCGACTGTGGCGACAAGGGGGAGGGGCGGCGCGGCCGGGGACGCGGCTCCGCGGCTGGGGAGAGGTGAGAGAGTGACAGAGAAGAGGGTGGAGAGTGGTGGACTTAGAAAATTTTTCAAACCCTATGTAATAGGTTAAGGATGTCACTAGTGGTCCCTAGACCACCACTGACACCCTTTTTAAGCTAAGTGTTCATTAGGGTTGTTGCGGTTGCACGATCGTGACTAATTTTATAACCAAATAGTGATAGACCGGGCCAGAGTGCCGATTTAGTTGTCTGCCAATGTGGCCCGTTTTGGCCCGTCGCTACATAGCACAATTCTAGTAGTGATAGTCCTTGCCTTGCCATACTATAGTTAAAAATGAAAGTTGGCACCTGAGGTACACGTTTATTGTCTTTAGCTTTTTCATATGAAAGTTCGCACCTGAGGTACGTTTATTGTCTTTTGCTTTTCAGATGCACCAATGTGTTTTAACAGTCCCATGAGTATTTTATAGGTTTCGAATAAAGTAAACGTAGAGAGCTTTTGTCACGTGTTCCGTCTCTTTTAATGGCTTTTCAAAAAGGAGCATCTATGTTTTCTTTACCGCCACAGGTAGAACCAGCAAAAGTGAGAGATGGAAAAGGCATATAGCACATCACACGTATCAGAATTCATTTTGTTGACACTGTTAGTTTTATGACGTCGGTTCCAGCTGTGTTAGCCTCCAACACAACCGCTTTTCTCCGAATCGGCTGTGTGATGAGTGCGGGCCAGTTGCAGAGAGGCCTATTTTGTAGTAGTATGATGTTCGCATGTGATTTTATGATAGGAATACCGAGTTGGAAAGACAAGCATGTGTTCAATAAAAACATATGGATTGATAGCATATGAAAAATTAGTCGAGGCCGGTTATCGAATAAAATAAACCTAAAATAATCCTACGCCTCTGAAAAATGAAAAAGATAAAAAACATTTAAGAATAAAGCAGCCGACAAATCATTAGGAAAACACATTGCACAAACAAATACCATATGACATCAAAATCTCAAATTCGCTGTTTTTTTTCCAGAGGATGAGCATCGTGTTCTCCAACTAACAACTACCCCGTAACCCTTATACTGGTGGCCTCGCTGTGCTTTCATCACCTAGCTTACTTTGTCAGGACAGTGAAATTTCCACGTGTGCCTTTTGGGAAGGCATCGTCTCCATCCTTCATCTCAGAGATCGATGATTCACGTTCAACCACAACCCCACATGGTCCCTACTAGCACAAATCATGAAGCAAATCCAATGGTGAGCATCCCGTGCCTTCCCCCGAAGGCACCTTCAGTCACCGTTCACGTTAAATTGAGGGTGTACAATTACTCGGACACACCCGCAGCCTCCTACTGTTGTGTCTTTCAGTTAGCTATTGTCAAAGTCCACCCACACCAGACCTCTAATAGCAATGGCAGAGACAGCAGCCAGCCAGACATTGCGGTGGCCGCTGAACCTGGTGCGTTACGTGGTGGTCGCTGCCGTGGCAGTGGTTGTCACCATGGTCGTCGTGATGATCCTGCCCACGGTGTTCGGCCACAAGAAGGTGAGGCTCGTGCTCTTAAATGGCTTCGTGCTGGTGGATCCGTTCCCGGTGCTGCCTCCGCCGAATTTGACCCTCCGGCTCGCCTTCATGGCCTACAACCCCACCAAGGACGACATCACCTACACCAAGATCAGGGTTCATTTCCTGGACATCGCGTCGCAGGCACCACAAGTCTTCAACTTCAGCATCGACTACCCCATCCACCTCGAGTCTCTCGAGTGGACTTACTATACGGACCAAGAGATCGCCCTGCCCTACGTGCAGGTGCCGGACAAGTACGTCTCGCTCTTCTACGATGAGGGCAACGTGAACGTGGCCATGCGGCTGGAAGGCATGCTCAAAACCACCACGAACGAGAAGCATGGGAAGAACAGCTACAAGCCAGTCCGTTACTACTGTTGGCCGGTGACCCTAGGCAGTAACCCTTCGTCCGACATCGATGTCTCATGCCCTCAGGTTAATTGAAAACAATGACTAGCTAATAAAATTTTGCTTGATTTGATTAACGAGTGAGCAAACAATTGTGATTTCTATGTATTAGGCTGTGATAATTGTGATTTTAAATTGCAAAGAAAGATACTACAGAAGGCACTTCTTTTACTGTTTCACCACCTCGTCCCGCGATGGTTACATCCAACTCTGATTCGGAAAAGTCTTCTTTTCACACTACTACAATAACCCACTATAGCGGGGAGACATCCATTTGTCCACGGTGGTAGTCGCTTGACGTGTCCGCCGCTAAGTGAGGGGCGCTTGATGTATCCGCGACTACGTGTGGAATTTAGTCGCGGACACGCTGAGCCTGCAGCTAACGGGACGCCAGCCTGCCACAATCCTGTGGCGGATAATTGCGGACCCTGCAAGGCCTGCATCTAGGTCATTTAGCTGCGGGCCTGACAGAGCGGCCCGCCACAGTGTACCGTACCCTCCTATAAATAGGTGAGGGTGCAGCGCCATACCACAACCTAGCATATCCGTGCGCCGCACTGCCTCCACCTAGAGCTAAGATTAGGGTTAGGCCGGTCGCGCTGGCACCGCCATCTCCTCCTCCTTTACTCCTCTCCTCCTCTCATCCTCTCCTCCTCCGGCCACGAGTCGCCGCCGTCGGGGCCGCGCTCGGAGCTAGCGCCGCTACTGGGGTCAGAGGGCCATGCACCTCGCGAATGCCCCGCCGAGCCGGTCCACTCCTCCGGCGGCTCCAGCGTGGGCTACGGCTCCTCCTCCTCCACTGCCACCGCCTAGATCTGGCAGCGGCTCCAAGGTGCTGGCCGCCGCCGTGGAGGAGTTCTTCGTTGCGGCTCCTCCGGCGGCGGTGGCTCCTCCTCCTCCCGTGGCTGCGGCGGCTCCTCCTCCCGTGGCGGCGGCGGCTGCTCCTCCTCCTCTGGTGGCACCCCGTGCGCGTGCGGTAGCATGTGCGGCGTGAGATGGCGGCAGTGGACGGCACCGGCGTCGTGGCGGCGGCGTCTAGGATGGGTCCCAGCCCGTGCTAGGGCCCGTCCTACTTTTGTTAAAATATTAAGGGCACCAGCGGCGGTTCCAAGACCGCCACCGGCACCATTTTAGGCTTAGCGTCACGGTATGACAGTCACGGTCCTTAGACCACGACTACTTTTGATTGTAATTAGTGACAGGGTCTCGGTGACGTTTAAGGCATCCACCACTGAGGCTCTTTTTAGCCCGCCACTATAGAGCGCATTCTTAGTAGTGTCATGTGGTACCAATTCGCTGTTGCCATTGTCGGCACCACCAACTTTATATAGTTTCCTTGCAGTACTATTCCGTCGCATACTGTCGTTTGGTTCAACGTACAGAGCAACGATACAGCTGTATGTTACGTAATCATCATTGCATGTTTTCATACGTCATGGTCATGCCATCCAATGCAGCTTATTCTTCTGAAGCACGTATGCATCTCGTGCGCTATCATCCTCTGTTATCACCAGCTTTTCTCAGGTGGTAGCAGTGGTGCCACTCAACGTTTGACAGGCCCTGTTCGTTTCCTGCCCTCTAAAATTTAGCACCGTCACATCAAAGAGAATCTTGCTATTTATGAATATTTTGATTAATTTAATGACAAAAGCTTTTTGACAGATTGATGCTAATTTTTCAGATGAATCTAATGAGCTTAATTAATCTATGTTTTGCTAAAGTGATGCTACAGTAACCGTCTTCTAATCACAACTTAATTAATCTCATTAGATTCGTCTCGTAAATTAGTTTAGGGGCCTGTAATTTATTTTATAATTAAAATTTATTTAGTACTCCTAAATAGTAAGATTTTTTTTTGATGTGACGGCTATAAAGTTTAGACCCAGAAAGCGAACACATACAACTCACTATGTCAGGGTTGGCGCTCAGAAGCATCATAGGCACCCCCTCTATATGCCATTCATTGATCCGAACATGAAGTAAGCAATATGCACCACGGATCTGCCGAATATTAGAGTCCTGTTTAATTGCTGATATGTGGTGCATATAGCATGTAGATAAAGTAGTGTCCTGTTTTAGGCGCATGTAATGTTAGATATTTATTATTACAAATAATTTTTATAGTTAATGCATAGTTTGATATTGGACTATAAATGTATTTTTAATTCTTATCACATCAATAGAAAGAGGATGAGGTGGGTAATTGTAAATCATCAAGCGAGGTTTTTGGATTAATATTTCTATTATTGTTGTAGTTAGTTATTTCAAAATATATGAAGGCATATTTTAGTATAAGTTTTTTATAATGGCAGTGGTGGATAATTTTTAATTATTTTTTCCAATTCATGTGGTAATTTATAGGCCTTGAAAACTAACGTGGCTGCTCCTTTTCTCCGTTAATACATTGTTTGATATGGACTATTGACCATGTATTTTTCAATTCTTAATTATTGCGTCAATAGAAACAGGAAGTGGTGGGTAATTGTAAAACATCTGGAGAGGTTTTGAGGATTATTATTTCTATTATGGTGGTTGTGGGTTATTTCAAAATATATGAACGGGTATTTTAGTCTACAGTTTCTGTAATGGTAGCGATAGGTAATTTTTACTTTGATTTTTCTCTTATTAATGTCGTAATTTTTGAGCTTTGAGGACAAATGTGATGACTCCATTTCTTGCTCAAATATATAAGTTTTAAAATCCAGTTAGTTAACTATACATGATATGAAAATATAAGCATTTATTGACTGGTGCATGTCACGTTTGACCATTCGTCTTATTCAAAAAAAATATGAAAATATGATTTATTATATTATGATATGTTTTATTATTAGATATAATTTGAATATAATTTATTTATTTGTATATTTTCATAAACTTTTTGAATAAGATGAATGGTCAAACGTGATATTGAAAAGTCATCAAATCTTTATATTTAGGGACAGAGGGAGTATAGATAGATACTCCCTCCGTCCCAAATTACTTGACGTTTTAGACTTGGGCACAGGAATTAAGGAGAAGTGAATAAAGTAGGTACGCAGAAAACGAGGAGGAGAGAGATAGAGATAGAGATGTATTGGGAAGAGAAAAAGGTGCATTGGGATGCGAGGATGACAAGTAAATTGGGAAATCTGGATGAGTCTAGAATGACAAGTAAATTGGGACGGAGGGAGTAGAAGATAGATAGCTTATTTGAGCTAGCTACTAAAAATACAGCTATTAAAACCCAGCAGCTAGTAAGAATCCGTAGCTGATCAAAATAGGTCCTACAGGACTAATTATTCCCTGGCTAGAGAATTCAAGGAAATTGGCAAAAACGATATTACTATATTCGAGCACAAGCATACGGGACAATTAATGCAGAACCTCCATACAGAGCCAGCACATGTAACTCAAACGAGACACATAACATGGAAATAACGATAGTATCAGACCATGCATAGACGGTCTAGCGTCACTGTGCAGACCAGCGCGTACAATTGACGGGTGCAGGCTCACGTCCAACGGCGGTGGCGCGGCTGTGGACGAAGTGAATGTGCTTGCAAATCACTGTGATCTCGTACGGGATGGTGTAGCACGGCCCGACGTTGAATTGCATCTTGGCAACAATCAGCGCGCTCATGGGGACGCTCGTGTTCACCACACCGACATCGCTCACGGAGTAGTCCTGCTCACTGAGGCTTACGACCAGGGGGAAGACGGACCGGTTGTGGGGCAGCAGGGAGGATGGCGTCGGCGTGCCGGACTGGAGGTTCCACGACGAGCCGTCGGCGCCACGGTACTCCATGGAGACGCTAATCATGAGGAACTTCACCCCGGCGCGGTGGCTTGGGTTCATAGCGACGAGGTTGAACGTCCAGTTCGCGCCCCGGCCAACCGGGATGGCTCTGGCGTCGGCGATGAAGAAGCTGATGGGGGAGGGGCGGAGGACGACGGTGATGACCGTGGTGACACCAGTGACGGCTATGGTACCGAGCAGAGCTGCCATGGTATACTGCTTGGCGCTCCACCGTGAACAACGGTGATCGCCGGCGGTTTGCATGAGCTGCTAGCTAGCTCCTATATTTTAATGAGCGAGGAGGTCCAGTTAATTTGTAACGTGGACTATGCGCGCAGGTCTAATGGAGTAATGCTCTACAAGTTATATGTAACAACGGTCACATGTAACCAATATGTTTTAATTCAATTTCATAAAGGATAAACTTGTAGGATGACATTCACGAAAAGACAAATTATACATGTAGGTTCATGCATTACTTGTGAAAAACTAGCTAGAGGCATTCGTTGTTGTAAGGCCTGTGTGGAAATAGATGTCCAAAATTGTAGTTTCTTGATAGTTAGACATGAATAATTTAGTTTTAAGATAATAAATGAAAACATAATTTCAAAAATATATTTCTTTATTCCATGTGCAAAATAGAAGAGAAGTGTACAAAAGTCCATGAAAACATATATATTGCTCCAATATAAATTTTTCTTTGTTGGCACTGAAGTTTTCACCTATAAAAGGATCGACAATAAGATGATCCAAAGCTATGCAAAATAATCACATATATGTGTACATTTATTTCCTTTTCTTTATGCAGTCTGCGTTTCTGTCTTTCAGCACGCACCATCATTACCTTTTTTTTTTTTTTTTGAGACGCACCATCATTACCTTGCCGTGGATACAGTTAATAAAGTTATTTCGACTAGATCGAGAATCTCGGTGCTTTCTCTTTTACTTCTTTTTTCGAAAATAGATTGATGTTGAACTTTCAGAAAAGTAAATACCGCACTCGCTACTTAATTTGTCGGAATCTTTATTCCTGTGGTCATAAAAGTTTATAGTTATTTGAGTACTCGACACGTTGCACAAGAAGCTGTGTTTTTCTCCCCCTCGATTATAACTGTTACTGCTCATCTTTTGCATTCATCACAAGTGTTTACCAAATAAATATCAGGACAAAAGGGATGCAAATGATTTATTTTAGCCTTTCCATACAAAAGGTTTACCATTAGTTTCACCTAAATCTGAAAGGACCCTGGACAAGATATCTATGCCCAAGTTCATAAACTACTAGCGGAGTGCCCGTGCGTTGCTACGGGCATTAACTCATGGGTGTATACATTAAAAGATTTTTATGCAGCCTTTAATAGTGAAAATTAATAAGCTTATATGCCCCCAACCATCCAAACAAAAATTTAAAGCAGGGATTTGTGGGCATGCACAGGTTAATGATTACTTGAATAATAATATTGAATTTGTATCTGTCAGCAAATGTTTTATAAAAGATGTTAAGTGGCATGTAAAATCTACATTTTCATCCAAACTATATACAGCCCAAGCCATGTTTTTTTTATCTTCAATCTCTGATAGTGGTGCCTTGGAAGCACTATTTTCTGTTGTATTTATCTTTGTTTGTGCTGGTAGGACATTTTTGGTTGTCGATTTTGGGCTTGCAGTGATCTATGTTTGATTATATAATTTTTCTAGCACCAGACAGAACCGAATTCGGTCGCATGAGACATAACCAA
This sequence comes from Chloris gayana, assembly GCA_031894775.1. Classification (NCBI taxonomy): domain Eukaryota; kingdom Viridiplantae; phylum Streptophyta; class Magnoliopsida; order Poales; family Poaceae; genus Chloris; species Chloris gayana. The sequence goes on from JAUNZO010005079.1 coordinate 557,916, forward strand.
ATTCTATTCGGACCGTATGTCGTCTCAAAAAATCAAAGAAGTGAAATCTGTATCTGCGGCAACACTTGCAAAAAAGCACTACAGATGAAAAATGGATTTGGATGAGTCTGGTGCCATTGGCGGGCAGCTTGAGTGAGCAACAAGATATTTTTCCTCATTGCCTCTTCCCTTTCTGATTTCGCTCACCATTCCCACGACAGATCTATGGGCCAATTTCCTGGACACCACTTGTTTAAAGGTCACCATCTCTCCAACACCATTAAAAAAGGTACCATTTCCTCAACGCCACTCTTGAAGGGATTTCTATTACCCAGATACAAAATAACCATGCAGCAGTAGTTTTCATTCCCATTTTACCCCTACCACACCCAGAACCCAACCAAGTTATGAAAGATGCACCAGAAACCAAAAATAATTAAAAATGTACCGAAAATCGATAAAATCCAATAAATGAAAAAAAATGGTGCTGTTCCTTTTGCGAGTGAGACTGTTTAGCCAAAAATTTTAATAAAAAAAATCTAAAAAAATCCAAAAATGGAGAAAACTCCAGAACAAGCGGAATTCAGAAAAAAATCTTGAAATTTTTGCCATGACCTCTTGACAATTAAATGATTCCAACAACATGGTGATTTAAAATTTATCAGACTCAACACAATATGCATAATCAACTAGGAACATATATGACATGTTCAAGCATACAATGTTCAAAGTATATCATAGACATATTATCCAACCATACAATAGTCCAAATGATAATTCAATAACATAAATGAAGATACAAATTAGTTTGCACCAACAAAGGGCTCATTTGTGGGCTCTTTAGATGCAACATCAGATTCTTTGTCTTGGGAAAGCACCAACAACCTCTTAGCTGAAATGGATGTTGATGTACCAACTTCATCATCTCCATGCACAAGATATACAATTCTTCTAGTGATAGATCCAGGTGAAATAGTGTCAGCTGGGAGTGTCTTGGGCTTTTTTTGGTTTCCGCGGAGGGTATGCTTTCTCTTCCTACTTGGAAAATGAAAAGTTATACACAAGTATGGCATTCTACATGAAAATAAAGGTATAAGTATGACTGAACTTACCTTTTCTTTGGGTCATCATTTAGGGGACAATTGTCGGTTTTCCGATGTCCAAACTCTCCACACTTGCGACATCGTTGTTGTTTTTTTGCTCCTGGTTCATGACTAGCTTTGAACTTGTTCTTCCTTTGCCTTCCACGAGCTCTCTTCAATGGTGGAGGAAGCGGTTTGAAACCGAGCTCTCTTCAATGGTGGAGGAAGCGGTTTGAAACCCATGTCCACTTTAGGCCATTGTGATTTGTTAGTCATATGTGGGATGGAACCACTATATGCTGTCCTGAATCTCTCTATGTTGTAGTACTCATGAACGAAAGTAGCCATGTCAATATCTTGAAACATCAGAATAAAAGCCAAAGCATGTGGACATGGATTTCTCGTCATTTACCACTCTCCACAACTGTAGATATGAGAGTTCAGATCTACCACATGGCCCCAAGGTGTCATATCATGGTATAAACCAAACACATCAGCAGTGTAATTGTTTTTATGGACCTTCATGTGAGCCAAAGCTCTTGTCTTAGCCCTTAGTTGCTTAAGTACTGTTGGTAGAATGGTTCCATGGAGTTTGCTGCCAATCATTCTTCTCTTCTCCCATAAGTCCATAGTCATCAACCTCAATGCATTAATCAAATCAACAGGAGGCAAGTCATTTATCTTCTTCACCCAACTGTTAAAGCTCTCGAAAAGATTATTGTTAACATAGTCACACTTGACACCATTGGAGAACATGGACCTACTCCACTTGTGATTGTGGTGTAGGTTCATATATGTCGCAATTTCTGGGTTTGCAGCTACAACTTTGTTCCAATGATACTCAAATTTTGTAGACTTGTAAGCTCTCGCTGCCGGTCACATATTCTTGTCATAAACTTCTCTACGGTTGTCCATAGGTGCCTCATGCATTCCCTATGTTCGACATCAGGGAACACCTCTTTGACAGCGGCATCAAGACCTTTGCATGCATTTGTGGCCATAGTTAAAGATGGCGGATGTCCAATTGCCTTCTCCAATTGCCTCATGAACCATGTCCAACTATTAGTTGTTTCAGACTCGAAGATTGCCCAAACAACAGGGTACATCCAATTGTTGCCATCAAGTGCGGTAGCAGTTGCCAATTGCCCTTTATAGCTTCCATTCAAAGCGGTTACATCAATACCAAGGTACGGTCGACATCCTTGTAAGAATCCATCCACACACGACTTCATTGCTATGAACAATTTGTCAAACATTATACCATCTCCACTTAGCTTTGTTGCAATTTCAAAAATAGAGTCCGGGGACCTTTCAAGAAATGGAGCCCCGTAACTCGAACAAACTCTGAAAGCTATCTTCCCAAGAGCCATATATTGAATCCATTGCAAGCTGCTTTCCCTTCCAAACAGTTTGATAAGCAACCTCAACACCATACTTTTCTAACAATTTATCTTGCAAATCAGCTGTTCCAAGCCCTTGCTTCTTTCTAAGCCATGAAACAACTCTCTCAGCAACCTAATACTTAGATGCCATTGTGTTCATTAGCATACCAGTGCCCATGCAATCATGCTCATGAGGCAGCTTACTTATCTACAAAAAAGACAAATGCGCAAGTATTAGTTTATTAGAAACATAGTTATGTACAAGAAAGACAAATGCACATAAGTTTGAAAACAAATGTACATCGAGTGGCCTGTCCCTCAATTTTATTAGCCACAATCCTCCAAGGGCATCCATTTGCCTTGCATTCAGCTCTATACCTTTTCTTGTCAGTCATAACCTTGTCCACCGAAAACCCATTTAGGATGGCATAGTGTCTTAGAGCCATTCTAAAATCCAGCATGCATGGGAAAGTCTCACCCGTTCTGAACTTTGGGTTCTCCTTATCAACTTCAAATCTTGGCTCAATTTCAGCATTGTAATCTATAGAAATGTCCACCACAGATCCATTCAAACCAACACCATGCAGGTTCAGCCTTGTTGCCTCATCCTCAGCCCTCAAACCTAGAGACACAAACACCTCATGATCCTCCATGAATATGTCATCATCTCATCACCACTTCCATCATCTGATTCATAGCAACTACTTCCTTCCTGAGTAACATTTGGATTCCTCTTCACATGTAGCTTCTCTAATTTGGCCTCCAATGTCATGCTACTCCTATAAGCAGGTTTGATAGGAAATTCAACTACAAATGACACCATCTTGCTGCTCTGAAATTTCTGAAATACCATGTTCAAGTCATCATCCGTTGCAACAACTTGCAATCCTGTTTTCTCAATGTCCCAATACCAAAATGTAGGTGTTTGACGTATACCCTACTTGGTTCTATTTGATATATCAGCCAACAGATTAGACATTGAATAGCCACTGGTCTCATATACTTCAACAATGTAATCTTTAGTTTCCAATTCCAATGTAATGCCATCATCCAAATAACAGGTGTAGGCAGGAACCCTACAACTAATTTTCATCTTTGGCTGCAAATCATTCCTACACATAGAACAATAAACTAATTTATCCCGCTACGTTCCTCTCAAAATCAATAAAAATTGCAATGCCAAATCGAATGTAGGTAAAGCTTAAATTGCTGCCAGCTTCGTCCATGTCGCTGCCCGACATTGGATCTGCTTCGTCTCTAGGGTTCTAGCCTGCCAAATCCGTAGCCTTCACGCGGGAGCTGCCACCCTCGACCTACATCCATGGTGGGCGTGCCGCAACCTACCGCTCCGAGCCGCCGCAGCCCGCGCGCCCTAGTCCGCCGGACGCCGCGCCTCGGAGCCGCCGCACGCCACACGCTCTACCGCTAGCCGCACTTCCGAGCCACCACAGACCGCGCGCCGTAGTCGCCGCACGCCCTGGCCGCCGCATGCCGTGCGCCCTGGACGCAGCTCTTCTCGATCTCGATCCAGTTCGCCGCCGCCGCTTCTTTTTTCCTTTTCCCGTTTTCACGTGTTCTGGATCGTTTTTTGGTGAGGCGGGGGTAAAACTGGAAGGAAAACTACCATAAGATGGTAATTTTGTATCTGAGTAAGAGGAACCGATTCAGGTGTGGCGTTGTGGAGATGATGCCTTTAGTAATGGTGTTGGGGGCATGGTGACCTTTACAAGTGGTGTCCAGGAAATTGGCCCTAGATTTCTTCCATGTCGGCCTTCCCTGTTTTTTCCATGCAGGCGTTCCTCCTCCCCAAGCTCACCACTCCGTCCTGCAACCCCCTCTCCAAGCCACAGCTCGCCCTGCTGTCCACAGCGGCGGCAAGCTCCACTGCTCCGGCCTGGCGCAGACCGTGGCCCCGGGTCACCCCAGCCTCCTGCTCCAGCTCAGCTCCTCGCAGCAGGAAGCCGCGTGACCGCCGCTCCCCCTTCCAAGTCTACAGAGACCAAGAATCAGAGCAAGGTACAAGATCATTGCAATGTCATATGGTTCGTGGGGCAATGCTAAGAATGCTTCTGATTTGCTTGATTTACTGCTATTTTTCTCCCCTCATCGGTGGGTCATTTTCTCAGATTCTTTGGTACGACAATCAGGTTAGCTGGTATAATATTCGGTGCTGACTGAAGAGGTTGCCAAGTGATTTCTTAGTTAAGGCCCTACGCTTTCTTGAGAAATATGGTTGTTTCAGAAACACAGTTTACCTCAACGTGGATTTAATTGATTATTTAATTATTCTATTGCAGGGATAAAAGTGGATTTTAATTGATCATTTAATTATTCTATTGCAGGGATCAAATTGGATTTTATGTCAGGTTGAGGATGTTGAATAAGTTCACTGGAGACTGCAGGAATATCAGGAAGGTGTTGTATTGATCAATTTGGATTTTGTACCTGGAAGGATCGAGTTTTCAGCGGATGTGGATGTTCACATTGTTGGTGATTGTGTAAAGGTGCCTATGCTATGCCATTGTTGTTTAATTTCTCTTTGGAGCATCATGGAATACAAATCATTAATAGTTGTTTTCTCACTAATGAATATTGTTTAGGGCATCTACAGCATGTTTATATTATTGACTGTGAAAGTATATTAAATAAGTATATAAATTCCTTTAATCCTAAATTAATGTTATGTGGAAGCGATGCTTCTCAAGTACACTGAAGTGTAGACAGCTGACACGAAGTCGACACTGTTTTTCCTAGCATTAGAAACTATGTTTCCTGGAAGTGAATATGATAGTATTTTTTTTTTCAAATCTTCTTTCCTTTGATGCTTGAGAGGTAGGCTTTGATGTCTTCAGGTAGTAGTTCTCTTGCCTCGTTCCCATCAAATGCTAATATGTCCACCAGTAATTCTCTCCGCAGTGATTGACCGTTCTGCACATAAATATATTCCATTTATTTACAGATATGATGCTGTGATATAAATGCACATACATAACTGAAATATTATTTTAGCTTACCTCTGTTAGCGTTACATGGTTGTCTTTTTGGTTCCACAAAGACATTGCTGAAAGTACTTGGTGTCCAGATATTTCTCTACAAAACAGTTTTTTTATCGAAATTAAAATTATGATACTTGGAGTTGTATTTCCAGTGAATTATTCTTGTAGTAGTAAATAAAAATGGTACATGTTTCTTGTCTGCATTCCCTCGTCCATTATCTCAGTTTTCCAATGTTCCCAGCCAAGTATTGGAGTTTCTTGTAGTTCTTTTACGGCTAGTTGATAATATGGTACCAGTATGTTTAAATTTTTTGTGAACCTTTTGTAGTCATGTTTGGTACTCCATTGTGGAATTGGGTTTGGGTCGAACATGAGGATCTTTCTCTCTTCATGTTGTATTATGAAAAGGTAGTAGTTCCCGTAATTTTTCCTTCCATTGACAAAGCAACCTCTCCCAGAGACCTTTCTCCTGGTGTATGAAATGGTATTTGATGAGGATTGGACCCTGTTGAAAGTACAAAAACCAGAAAGTTAACAATATAAGATCATTTAATCTGAATCTGTAACCGTTAGCTACCTTCAACACTTCATCAGTCCCTTGGTGACAGGGTTATGTTGTATTTGTTTGTGCTAGCGTGTGCTTATCAGTTAACCGTATTATGTTATACTCACAGATACTTAATAGTTTACATCTGTATCATATGTAGATTGCTCCCTTTAAATTCTTGTTTCAGTGATTCTGAGAAATTTTTATAATTGACAACATTCCTTTGTATATTGACAATGGGAGGCCCTTGGTCTTTTGTTGATTGGGATATCCGTTAATCAGTTAGTCATTATCAGTAGGCCTACTGCTTTAGGTATTCCTGTTGCAACTGGAGCCTATCTATGTACACTGTTTTTTGTAAGTTTGATTTCTCATACTTGATTTCTTTTGTAACCTGGATAACATGTAGATTGAATCAGAGCAAAACATGAAATAGGGGGAAATTGTTAAAATTGTAATACACTCAGATTTCATCCACTATTTTCTTGGATATAACATAAGCATGCCATTCAAGGAGACAATTTTCAACAGCACGTTTTGCACCTGCACTGGCATTAGCTGTAGTATCATCTATCCATTTCTTTGACACAATTCTTAGGGTCCTTCTATTTCTAGATTTCAGTGATTGTTTTTATTCAATCAATTGAATTAATAGATTGAGGTTCAGTTTGTTTCAATATTGTGGGTAATAACAAAACAGAACAGAACTAATCACTCTGGGAATAGTTTAGCCTAACCTGATGATGGTACGGGCAAACTAAACTACTGTCTAAAGTAATGCTGTCCATGTTTAGCGACCAAGGCACATATTGTTGCTTAGAGCATCTCCAACAGTTCCTGTATCCAATTTTTTAAAATAACAGTTTTTACTCTTGTAAAAGAATAGCAGCACTAAACATATTAGACTTTGTTGTGATTAATTTTCCTATTTAGCCAATTATCCTTATTATCGTTTTTTGTGTCAAATACAGGGCTGAAAAGGGCAATTTTGGTGTGCAATTACTGCCGGACCATTGATGATCATTTCATAGCTTCACGAGAAAAACATACAAATTGAATTTCATGGAAAGCCCTTACAGAATAAAGGTTAGTTTACCAATTTTCATGCTCACATTGCCTTGCATTCAGATTCAAAATTTCTGTCAAAAAAGTCATTTATGTTGTTGTTTTAATGACAAAAGGTAGGAGATATCGCACTTACCAAACTCATTAGGTCCTCTCAATGCTTGAATGCTATTTAGATTGCATAACTCCTGACCTAAACATGTCCATGTAAAGACGGCAGAAAATAAAAAATATTAAAAAGGTACTAAATTCAAAATATCAGTATAGGAAGATAGATTTTGTTCTTGCCATTACTATTGTGGACACTGTCCATGTCCCTTTGTCGCATTCCCTGCCTTTCGAAATCATGGTTCTCTTTGTTGCAAGCTTAGGAACAAAAAAAATTATCAAGAATCACAAAAACATAAATAAACATGGAATTAAGTACAATGTAGCATTAATTAAATACAAATACATTCAGACCTTCAAACAACTATGACACTATAGCCTTTCTTTTATTTTTCACCACGGGATTTTTCTAGCGTAGTTCGCCTGTCCCTTATTCGTCTAGCTTCTTGTTGTTCCTCATTCAGACCTTCAAGTTTTTTTCTAGCGTAGTTCGTCCTGTTCCTTATTCATCTAGCTTCTTGTTGTTCCTCCTTTGTTTTTTTTTTTTGTTGTATAAACCATGGCGAGTGGAAAAATTAAATTTTATTGGTCGTCGGCGGTGGTATGGAACCAACAAAAGGGGAGACACCGTTGCTGCTAAACAGGAGATAGGATCTTGTTGGCCCTGGAAGACGGGTGCAATCTTTTTCTCCACAAGTCGTCTTCTATCCACAAAATCTTGTTCTTCAGTTTACGTGCTCACAACGTAATAACTCTGTTCTTTCAGGCGAGCGAGATGTGCCAGTTCTCTTCAGGCGTCAGGCTGATGACAGAGTGCTAGAGGAAAGTGCCCAGTGAAACTATTGTTTTCCAAGGTGATGGCATGCAATTTCCAGATGCTTTGGGATCCAAGAATTGGAGGCTTCTGAGCGAAAATATGAATGCTGGCACCTTGTTCGTTTTCAGGCGTCAGATGGCAATGGCAACTTGGCAGCGGTTGATGTCGTCGGCAGGCTTGGAGGCAGCGGTTTTTAGGCGGTTTTCAGGCTTGGATTGGAGGAAGCGGCACTTGGACTTGGATACGGACTGAGATTGCGCCGGTTCTTTCGACTCCGCAAGATACGACTTGGATATCGATGCTTGGAGGCGGCGACAACAGACGGGTTTTCTTTGGACTCTGAAAGATACGACTTGGATACAGAGGCTCGGAGGCAGCGGCAACCGACGGTTTTTTTAGGATAAGGCGTAAACGACACCACCGAATTTATTATATTGGGTATAGATTTAGGAACAGTGACCATTTTAGTCCCAAAACAATGATCATCTGAGCCCATCAATTTTATATGAAACCCTAGATTCATACTCTATTTATCTTGTATCAATCAAGTGCACAACATCGTCGGGCCCCTAGTACAATTCACTAGTACAATTGAAGCTGTCAGTGTTGGGCTTTTTGGGCCTCTAGTGTCGGGCCCAATCGACAGATATTTCGTAAACGACACTGCAAAGAGGATAACCCCGGCCAGCCGACGACGACGACCTCCCGGGGAGGCCCGCGCCTGCCGGCAACTCATCCTCGGCAGCGACCTGGAACCCAGCCAGCTGTTCCACGTCCTCACGGAAGAGGTCAACTTCCTCAGCGAGAACTACCACAGTACCGTCCCCGTCGTCCTCGTGAGCCCCTTCTTCCTCGTGGCCAACTACCTGGTCGTCCCGGTCGCCGTGCTCTGCCTGTGCCTCACCACCGTCGTCACGTGCGGCTCCGGCGACGCGCTGGGCACGTTCCGGAGCGTCGTCACCGACAACTACGTCCACTCCTTCGGCCTGGCGCGGACGGCCGTTTGCCTCCTGGGGAAGGTCGCCGCGTCGCTGCCCGCGCGGCTGGCCGCCGTCGACCTCTCCATCACCTGCTTCTACGAGGAGGCGTGACAGTTCCTCGTCCTCCTTCTGTCCCCCTGGTTCCTCGTCTCGCTGGCGTGCAGCGATGTGCGGGCTGACACAACGTCCCGCCACCGCCGCAGCAGCAGCCGTCGCCGTCGCGCCATCCGCTGCATCCTCTACCTCGGCCACAACTTCGTCAGGCGCCAACGGCCGCTGCTGCTCCAGCCGTTCGACGACATCATGAGGACGATTTGCTGGACGCCCGTGGCGCTGAAGCCGGTGCCGGTGCCGACGGCCGCGCTGAGGCGTCCATCGTTGCGTACCTCTAGGAACGCGTGCAGACTGTAGTGTGGCGGTCCCATTACTATAATAATGCTCTGTTGCGGTGGGCTAAAAAGGATCTCGGTAATGGACGCAATAAACGTCACCGAGATCTTGTCACTATTTACATGCAAAATTAGTCGTGGTCTAGTGACCATGACTGCCCCGCCGGGACTCGTAGCCTAATAGGGCATCGGTGGTGGTCTAGGGACCGCGACCGACGTCGTTAATCTACTAACAAAAGAAGGCGGGCCGGAGCTAGCACCCGCCCTAGACGCCGTCGCCAGGGCGCCATCCCATCCCGCTGCCGTCCTGTCCGGGCGCCTCACGCCGCGCATGCTGGCACGAGGATGGGGTGGTGCCGCCGCGCGAGGAGGAGCCGGAGCCGCCACCATCGTCGGATCTGCCGCCGAGGAGGAGGAGGAGGTGCCGGTGCGGGAGGAGTTAGTGCTGCCGCGGGAGGAGGCGCCTCCGCGAAGAACTCCTCCATGGCGGCGGCTAGCGCCTTCGAGCCACCGCCGGATCCGGGCAGCAGCGAAGCAGCTGGAGCCGCCGCCGACGTGGGGTGGCCGCTCGGCGTGGCATTGGCGAGGACCAATGCCCGCTGGTCCCAGGAGCGCTGGTTGCTCCTCGAACGGCCCAAGTGGTGGTGACCCATGGCCGGAGGAGTAGAAGAGGAAGAGGAGGAGAGGAGTGGCGGCGCCGCCACCGACCCTAAACCCTAAGCCTAGGTGGCGGTGTGGCGGGCGCGGATAAGGTGCGGTGCGGCGCTGCACCTTCCCCCTCCCCCCACCTAGTTATAGGAGGCTGCGGTCGGCTACGGCGGGCCAGATTGTCGGGCCCGCAGCTAAATGGGCTATGGAACTTTGCTGCGGGCATGACAGGGTCAGCGACTGTTGCGCCTTTGTTAGCCGCGGGCCCCTTGCCCCATTAGCAGCGAGCTCGTGATGTCCGAGACTATTTTATTCGCTTAGTCGCAGACACCGCCCTCTACCCCACTTATCGGTGGACGCCTCGAGGGACCGCCAATGTGGTCAAATGGGCATCCGCCGCTATAGTGGGTTATTCTAGTAGTATCCTCGGCAACGGCGGGTATGCCCCGGCGTCCGGACAGTGCGTGGATTTCATGGTGTGGTGTGACGTCAAAGGTGGCGGTGCACGGGTCAATCTCACCTGGCACATAGCGATGTCCATCTTCGAGGCCAAGCATCCGCACCGGAATGCAACGGTAGCGGCCACGCTATCCAAGTATTGTGCCTACATTGTGGCTTTCCGCCCGAGCTCCTGCTGGAAGACCTCAACGACATCCGGTATGTGTACAAAACAATGGTTAGGGTGTTAGATCTACGGATCTAGGCATCGCACTAGAGGATCTAGTAGTAGAACATGCATTCGGGTTCGATCTAGAACACCGGATAGAGAGAGGGAGGGAGGAAGAGGGAGGGTTGCCGACCCGAAGAGGACGACGGGTTGCGGGGGCCGAAGAGGTTGGCGGTGGAGGATGACGTCTCGGTGTTGTTGGCCATTGGAACGTCGGTGATGTAGTCGATTGCCGTGAAATGAATGGTGATAGTCGACGCCTCCGGCGCAGCCCTTCCGGTCTCCAACGATGGCGGTGGCGTACATAATCGACGTCGTGGATGGCGGTGTTGCTTCCCATCACTAACTGCACATCCCTCGAGATCAACTAGGGTTTGTGGGGTGGAGTTGTGGCGGCGGCGAATTTGGCCACTCGTGCCATGCCGACCCCTAGCCCCTTTTATATGCGTAGCGTGATAGGGAGCCCACCAGCCATTATCAGGCTAGGCGCCCCCGATCGGGGCACCTGTCAAGGGTGTTGGGCCTTTGGGCCCTATCTTGTGGAGATCACAACTAACATTCTCCCCCTTGATCTCATTTTTAATCATTTCCTTTCATTTTCCATTTCACCACAGATTTACGCATAGAGCAGGGTTCATCATCACGATTAATCCCAATAGAATCAACAGCTACTATACTTATCTCTCGCTTAGAAACAGATACATTACTTTATCATTGGGCCTCTAGTTCGGAGATCATAAGGCTTCCTTTAAACCCGTGCCGGCTACGTGTTCCTTGAACACGTTGGGAGGTAGCCCTTTTGTGAGCGGAATCGCGAGCATGTTTTGTGTTATAATTTGCTCGAGACTTATGATTTGATCTCGGACTTTATCCTTCACAACATAATACTTTATGTCAATATGTTTGGCAGCATCACTTGACTGATTGTTGTGAGCATACATGACTATAGGCTCATTGTCACAGTATAGCTCTAGTGGTTTTTCAATACTATCAACCACCCTCAAGCCGGGTATGAACTTCTTTAGCCAGTTCACCTGCCTCGTTGCCTCGTAACATGCTATGAATTCGGCATACGTCGTTGACCCCGTAGTAATGGTCTGTTCGGAGCTTTTCCATGAAATAGCTCCCCTGCCTAGGTGAACACGTATCCCGATGTTGACTTCGTGTTATCTTTTGCAAAATCAGAATCCGAGTAACCCACTTCTTGGAGTGAATCTGATCGCCTATATGTCAACATGAGGTCTTTCGTTCCTTGCAAATAACGCAAGACTTTCTTTATCAATTTTCAGTGCTCTATGCCTGGATTACTTTGAAATCTACCAAGCAACCTGGTGACAAAAACTAAGTCAAGGCGCGTGCACACTTGTGCATACTGTAGACTGCCAATAGCCGAAGCATACGGAATAGCTGTAATTTCGTTGAGCTCTACTTGGTTTCTGGGGCATTGAAAATCCCCGTACTTGTCGCCCTTGACTATAGGAGCAGGAGTAGAGCTACATTTGTGCATATTGTATTTCTTCAAGACCTTTTCAATGTATGTCTTTTGGGACAGTCCCAACACACCTTTCACTCTATCACGTGAATTTCTGTGCCCAAAACATATGAAGCTTCATCGAGATCTTTCATATCAAAATTTGAGGACAAAAATTTCTTTGTCTCATTCAGTACATTCTTGAACTTTGCATAAATGCAATTGTCCTCAACATTTTCTTGGAACCCAAATTTCTTTATTGTCCCATCAAACTTTAAGTACCAATGTCTTGAAGCTTGTTTCAGTCCACAAATGGACCTCTTTAGACGACATCCCATGTTTTCATTGCCTTGCATGACAAAACCTTTCGGTTGTGCCGTGTAGACTCTTTCCTATAGATCCCCATTTAGGAATGTCGTTTTTACATCCATCTGATGTAATTCTAATTCATAATGTGCCACTAATGCCATTATAATTCTGAAGGAATCTTTACAAGAGACAGGAGAAAATGTCTCGTTGTAATCAATCCCTTCTCTTTGCGTGAAGCCTTTAGCCACAAGTCGCGCTTTAAACTTTTCTATTTTCCCGAGAGAGTCATATTTAATCTTGTAGACCCATTTACAACCTATTATTTTGGCTCCTTTGGGAATTTCCTCTAGATCCTAAACATCGTTGAGATTCATCGATTTCATTTCATCTTTCAAGGCTTCTTCATATCAGGTGGGATCATTCTCCATATGAATTTCTTTTGTATTACACAACTCTAATCAGCACTTATAGCTGATTTTGTGATTCTTTGGGGCCTACTAGGACCCTCCACATTTGGCACATTCTCAGCATTTACAGCCGATCTTCTCACTCTTTGAGGCCTTCTAGGAGCCTCCACATTTCGCACGTTCTCTATTTGAGGCTGTTGTGGCTCCCTCTCATTTGTGGCAACAGGTTTTGTTGGAGCCTAAATGACAGGTTCCTCAATTTCATTGTCTACTGCCACATGAGAATCAATAACAGGTGTTGGCTGTGCAACGGCAGGCATTACTGATGCAACAACCGCCGGTAGAGAGAAGAAAGATTCTTGAATCATTGGCGCGGTCACATATATCTTCTTCTCCTCAAGGTCAATCTCTCGAGCTACCATGCTCCCCCTCATCATATCGTCTTTCAAGAAGACTGCATGTCTTGTTTTCATTTGAAATATTTTATTGTAAAATAGGTAAGATATACGATTTATACTTAACAAAAGAGCTAATAATGTAATTTAATTTCAAATATATTTCAAAATATTCCAAAAACAACTCAATATTTGACATTCTATTAGTATTGAACATAACTTATTCTCAATGTTTCCGAGCTCAGTGAGGTCGCAAGCTAGCTTGACTCGGCTCGCTAATCCAACGAGCTAAAATATAAGCTCAGCTCGGCTCGGCTCGTTAAGAAACTGAGCCGAGCCAAGACAGTCACGAGTCAAGCTGAGCCACAAGCTTCGAGCTTTTTGTCCATCCCTACTCACAACGTATCTTGGCGTCAATAGGATGGCCGTGCCTTCCCCATCAGCTGCTGGCGGTGCATCCTCCTACAAGATATGAGAGAGTCGCATGTTCCAAAGATTTTTGTGTGTCTTTTTCCAAGTTATTGCCAATAGTAACATGCATGTTTTTTTCTTTTCCTTTCTACAGAACGTGGAGTCCATGCGTCATTTTTCCTACCTGTGTTGGTTACTATCCGAACGACTCTCAGTGTATCACCTCAAGGCACTCGCGTGTTGGAATATTAGTACATGATTTAATCTAATTAACAACATAAAATATGATTATCTTTTTTGCGATAACAAAGACAACTCAGACACTCAAAAAAGACGCGCACACACACCCCAATTAACGCATGCACGCAAACCCTACCCCTATGAGCATTTTCAAAAAGACTGAGCCGGCCCATCATCTTGATTGACAAAGTCAACATCTTCGAAGACTGAGCTGGCACATCCTCTTGATTGACGAGGTCCCCACTGGCGTCTCGCTATCGACGAGAGCATGCATCGCCTGCCACTGAAAGTACAATACCCTTAAATCCTAGAAAATTTGCTCCCACGGAGAGTTAAACCTAGGACCTGAGGTGCTACTAAGACTCTTGTAACCACTAGGCTACATGCCCCTTCACAATATAAAGTATGATTATGACTAAAGAGATATACGGATTAAGATTAACTAACATAGACATAAACATGTCTATTTTCTTAATAAAGAACATAATTGAAACAAAAGCTAGAGAATGGAAAACAAATCGAGAGGGTGCAGCGATTGGAATCGCGTTTAAGAAGTCACCATCATCAATGGGGCAGCTATTGCAGGGGCGAAACTAGGAGTCGAGCTCGTCGGGGTCGGCCTCCAATAATCTTGCCGGAAATCATCGGAAATCCCTGCTCCTGCCTCTAATCTTGCCGGAAATCGTCGGGGTCGGCCGACCCCGGTAGCTACATGTAGCTCCGCCCCTGAGCTATTGGGAAGTAGTCAATGTAATCGTTTACGCGATGAAGATGATGTCGATGAATACCACCACGATCCAAGACGACTCTGCTCTCCCTTCGCTTGTGCATGCAAACATCGGGATGAAGATGCTCATCTTGTAGCTACTGATGTGTGTGAGAATGAGAGAAGAGATTGATGTTTTGTGTGTGTCCTTCTCCATGAGCCCTTTCTAGCTTTATATAGGTGTGAAAGATGAAGATGAAGCACCTCATATTAATCTCATGCATGGTAACTCCTAGAAGATGAAACAAACAACCAGAATAATTGTGGGGCACTCTCTCACAAATGGCAACTCCAAGGAGATGAAACGAACGGTCATCATAATGAATCTCTCTCTCTCTCTCTCTCTCTCTCAATTCACAACTCTTATAATTTTGAATATGTCTTTTGGCATTTCAGATCTATGGGTCATTACCCATTAAATTCAACAATCCCCATAAATTTCAAAAGCGTATTTGAAAATTCTTCAAGCCACGCCAATTTTAATGTATCAGTGTTTTCGTGGAGACTGGTTAAGATTGAACATCCACCTAGAACTGGAGCTGCACCTATCTACAACTGTACAATGGACTATGCCTGGAATTGTCAGTTTTGTGCAAAAAGTCACTTATGTCCTCTACTGATACTAGGCAACCGTAAACATCCTGTCGGTTTAGAGCACATAAGTCAAAATATTGGCCTTTTTCATGAGCTTATTAAAGATCACTCTCATCTTATAGACTGGGACTAGCAATCGGGCTCATACAGGTGCACGGCAATTGTAGCTACACACTCTAGAGAAATGGGCTACGAAAAGACACAAAGCTGTTAGGTGATCCAATAAAACTCAGCAAGATGATGATAAATTAATTAAAATCGATACATCCCAAAACACCTGCTTCTCCATAAAAGTAGATTTAAGGAGTCAGTTATCCACAAATTTTTGAAATTTTGATAACACTCATTACTAACACAACATTGTATTTTTATGATAAAACTATATATAAATCTATTGTTTTTAATACTTATGCCAAACTATTTATATAATACAATATGTGAACCTCAAACAAAACAAGTTGAGATAGAGAGAAGATAATGATCACAAAGCTCACACTGTCAAGTAAATTACTTCTCATATCATCAAACATTATTAACTAGCAAGGTGGCTCGTGCTATCCAGCGCGGCTAGATAGATCAATAAAATTATATAAATATTTATTTACATTATATGATGTTATTATACATTTTATGTAATTTTTTGAATTTATCATTATATATATGTACGTTTTAAAACATTCTGATTGCTCTCTCTCTCTCTCTCTCTCTCTCTCTCTATAGATGTTCAAGAAAAAGTTTCTGGGATTCTATCAAGGTGGCTTGCGCTATCCCGTGAAGCATGCTAGAACAATCAAAATATTTAAATATTTATTTGAATTGTATGATAATACATCATGCATAATTTATTTCAATTTGTCGTGGTATTTATTTTAATGTTCAAATAAATACCATTCCTTTTTGTCATTCAGTGAATTCCATTTGTTTGCTAGTTTTCTATAATGTCATCAATGATATATCTCTAGCTGCTTCAATAGATATGATTTTTTGATAGATGTGTTCACCATGTGTTCCCTTCTTCCATTTTATACCATTGGAAGTTTTTGTCTGAAATCTCCTAGCACAATTGTCATTCCTCTAAACATTTTAATTTCACCATGTTCTATATTGTTCTTGAATAAATTTCTAAGGCATTTATACAGTGCTTCAAAGCATAATTTATCTGTCATTTGAGCTTCGTCCCATACAATTGTTGATGCCTTTTTTATTATTTTTTTCTAGAATGTAGCCTTGCTTTATTTCACATTTGGATGATTTCTTTATCTCTCTGTATATTATAGAGGGTTCCTTCCAAAAATCAAATAGGTGGACTCCCATGACAAATATAGCAAAAGTCTACCTATTTTATGACTATTTGATTTGCTGTATGGAGCAGTGGCGTAGCCAGGAAAAAAATCCAGCTGGGGCGAGCTTCTCATGACCGACTAAATCGAAATCAAGAACATTCCAATTCAGACCACATTAGTGCATCCATATATTGCAATCACACAATTTTAATGCAAAGTTTAGATATTACATCAAATTTGAAGAATAAATTGATACTTCTTGCACAAACGTGGCTATGCCACTGGACCGTTCCTCTCTGTTTTAGGCCGCTAGGCCTGGTGGGCCGGTTGGACTTTAGCTGGCGCAGCTGCCCAATGTGGCTACACACCACTGGAATGGACTATGGAGAATATTGCACAAATCAAAAGTTCCTTGTGAAAATATTCAACACCTTTCATGTCATAAAGTTTTTTGTCACCGAAAGGAAACTCCTTAGTTTTTTTATCCTAGTCAAATAATTTTACAATTTTGTTTTATACTAATATTAAACAAAATAGCATGAGCTTTCATTTGTTAGGTCTAACCACTAAGCACTTAAAAATAATCAGGACTAGAGCATCTCCAACAGTTCCCAATAATTTTACTCCCAAAAAACTAGTTTTAGAGAGTTGCTATATCTATTGGGAGTAAAAAGAAGACATGCACTCCAACCGTTTCCAATAATCGTTTCCTAAATAGTTCAAATATACTTTGGAGAGTAAGAATTAGGTGGCTAAATGTAGCAACCTTTAGGCCATGGGTTGGGAGCTGGTAAATTTAGCAACCTCATATAGGGAATGGTTGGAGAATGATTTTTATTAATCACATCCTAAATTTCCATTTAGCAACCTCATTTAGGGAACGGTTGGAGATGCTACAATTGTAAACTAATTCTATGACTAAATGATTAATTTAGACAATGGACAATATACATTGGTAAGGTTTGGATAGATTCACGAAACTGAAGTCTGATGGAATATCTTTAAGTGAAAATATGGTATGTCTATCCAGCTCAAGAGAGGCATGATGTTGACTACAAACTACACATGGAACACAACGCGTGGTTCCCTAATTTTTAATCTGAAATTGAAGGGTTATGTACATGATGGAAACATAATGTATAATCTTCTTTTTCTTTGCTTTTGTGCTTTACTCACCGCATCAATTGGTGACACGTATATTTTATCTGAGATGTATGGCACATCTTTTAAGTAGTTCATCCGTCTCTAAAAAACTGTAATTCGGCAACGAACCGATGAACTGGTAATTTTACCCTGCTGCCCCTCTCTTACAATTTGTGCTGGCCGTTGTGATATGCTGCTGGTCGCTGTTCTGGCTGCTGTGATGACGTGATTTTTCCTCTTAACGTTGGCAATGCCACAAAGCTGCTGCATGCCACTTTAGCCATAGTGCTGCTACTCCTCTCGCTGAGCTGCCGTGAAGTTTCTTCTCGCAACAGGCGCCGTTGTGCTTACTGCAACTGGCCGTACGGGTTGAAGCGCAGTTCTGCTGCTGGTCACCGGAGCCGCCGTATGGTTGCTGCTCACCGCCTTGGCTGCCGCGCCCGGCGGGGCTCCACCTCGAAGTCATGCCGTCGTTCCTTGGTGTAATGAATATCTTGCAAGTATTCTGAATCGAATTCTAACATTTGATTTTGATCTCTTGCTTTAATTTGGACCGTTAGATGTTCATAAAAATCTGACGGTCTAAATCTTATCTGTTCTAGATTAACGTGGTATTTTAATTTTTTTTGATCTAATCTTGAGTACTAAAAATTTCAACTTGGCCACATTGGTTTTACCAGAAATACCCCATGTGTACACTATATCAACAATTTTTTAGCATAAATAAATTTTCTTTAAATATTTGTGTAATACTACATATGTATATGTACACATCCATCCTCTTTGTGTAATACATGCATAATACTAATAACAATTTTGTTCTCTACAGAAGATTCTTTAACCGATAGCCCCAGATATAAAAATAATAATCTTTTTTTCTTTGATGTGAGAGGTTTTATGAAGAGACCTAGGTTATTTGATGGAGAGGCCTACATCGCTGCCGGTTGGTCTGCACCTTGCTGTAGCCCTTGATGGAGGGACTTCCTATATGTATATGTAGATCGTTCGAAAGAAGGTGTGGGATAGATCGGTGTTTGAGATTCGTACGGATTAGATGAACGCTACAGATTTAGGCAGGTGGAGAAGAGAAGGCTGGCTAGTGCTGCCACGTGTCGCCACAGAATTGGAGCGGGCGGGAGGGAGAGAGAAACCAATTGATTTCGAAACTTAAAGCATGTTTTTCTTCCAAACCGTAACTCCGTTTTCGAATCCGTTTGCACCACCGTGTTATTTAGAATTAATTCTACAAAATGAGATCCGACATGAATATTTTTAATGCTTTTTTTAAATCGAATTTTCGTCAATATCTTCAATGCACTATATCAACATTTTGTTTCTGCCGTGTCAACATTGTTGATATTCTATATCAACATTTTTCTGAAAATTTGATTTCATCTTTCTGAAACGTTGATCTGTATTCGTAAAAACGTTGACACTGATTCTCTAAAATCTTGATAGGTGTCACGATAGTGGGAACCGATCTACAGTTGAGAACCATTGGATAAAGTGACTCGCTGGCTCGTTGCTTCATGAGCCATGTGGGCCGATCTATCCATCGACTCCCATCGATCAATTTGAGCATAGGACTTCCCCTTGATGGACCCTAAATGATTTGCCCTATGGCTGCCAATCGTAAGTTGTATTAATTATTACTAGTCCATTAACCCGTGCACCTGCACAGAGCTTGAAGGTACATACTACAATATAAATCTATGTAACACAGTAGTCTTCTTGGAAATATATAAACACGATTTCTCCATTGAGTTTATAGAACTATATTAAGTGGATCTTCGTAGTGATAATGTAGTATGGAAGGGCTATATATTTAGACATCACATAAATCATTAACCATATAAACAACATATTAAGCTATACATTTGGTTTCATATAGTGTATGTTCAAATATTTGGTCAATCTAACACATACTATGTCCCTGCCTTATCTCTTTTCATGTTTTATAGGTCTGTTATGATTTTTTTCTCTACCATTGTTCCACATTATTTAATAGAAATGTTTTACATAATTAATCTTCAAAATTTTGTTTATGAAGATCATTACAGGAGTAGTGAAGTACTTGTTCATTTTGTTATATATATATTATTCATAATTTTACATACATGATATGACATATTAAACACTGTTATAATGTCTAAATAAACAAACTCGTTAGAATCTCTAGCTTTAGAGCTTTGCTGACTGACGATCAACAACTTAAGTAGTTAACACTGCATAATTGTTTTTTCTGAATCACAGATTAAATATAATTTTTGTGATACAACACAGAGAACGATGGTGCTCACCCTAATAAATCAAGCATTGAGATAGTATTTTACATAAACTGCATATTCAATCAAGTATCCTGAACAAATAGGCTGTTCACTTAAGATTCTGCTCAGTTTCAATATGAAATTATCGTGTTTATCTATAACATATATATGTACCGTAGCCTTTAGAAATGTAATCATGGATATTCAGTAGAAACTTGAGGAGCTGGTGTTTACTGTTTTATTGCCTTTTATCCATTGACTCACTTGGGTACATTAGAACCATCGATTGTCTAGTATATTACATATAACTCAAAGAATCAAAAGTACGGAATTTCTTGTGTCTATGTAATTGTGTAGACCAAAGATCATCAGTTTATGTAGGAAACACAACTATGGAAGACCAAGCTTTGCAAGTATTTAAGTGCAGGTACTTGGCCCAAATCCAACAGTGACTCCTATGCTCTACAGCTTTATTATTTTGACTTCATATAGTGGTTAAGTGCATATGTCCATGAATATAACAGGGCCTCAACACATATGTGAGGACCCGAATTTCACCAAGTGTGAAATCCGAACCATTTGTACCTCTTTGCCACTCCCGGGAGAATGGCACGCACATCCATCACAATTTAGCATCATAAAACCATAAGAAAGAATCAAAACAAAGTAAGATAGTAAAGATCATCCAATATCATAGTCTCGGTCTCAAATCTCAACATCATGGGTACAAGATCGTGGCACGCAGGCCAACGAGATAACATGATAAGGAAACTAGCGGAAGCGTCTCACTTAATGAAGCGGTGATGGAACTCCAACTCCACGAGGCAAACTTGAGTGCAGGCGAGACCGTCACTCCTCTCCGGCGGCACCGTCGGTCGGCTCAGCAGGATCCTCTGTACCAACGTCTGAAAAACAAAGTGGGAAAGCCGTGACTACATAAAGTACTCAGCAAGCCGCAACTACCTAGCAACAATGTATGCATGTTTGGATATTTCAAGGATAGACAAGGGCTAGCACCTAAAGCAATTATACCTCAAGTCTATGTGAAGCAAGTTTTATTATTAGACAAATTTTATAAGTGGCCTTGCAGGAAACAACACAATCCTGCAAGGATCAAATTTTATGTCCAGCACACCTTCACTGGAACCACAGCTCGAAGCCGAAAGTAAAACACCTATAAGAGGGGAGAAGAAGTAAACTAATCAAGTGGGTCGCTCGGTGGTATTGCCCCTTTCCTGAGGCTAGGCTATACGTATAGATTATATACCTCCGTAGAGAGTAAGCATCCGTACCCACGTAAAGAGGTACTATAACATAGGACTACTGCAGAAGCCTATGCACAGCAACACTCACAAGATCATTCAACAAAGCATCGATCGGTAGGCGTCCGTCCCTCAGTGTCCGGGATCCTCTAACCACAACACGGCAGAAGGTCCTGAATCCGTGAAAGGCCTACCACCGGCCAGGTGGGGTATCCTCTACTCATGGGTCGAGATAAAGCTCCAAAAACCCACTAACACTATCTCTACTCCACGGCGGGCCATCCAGTCCTCCGCTAAGCATCCTGATCCAGCTCGCCCATACGGGTCACGTGGTATGCTAAGTAAACCAAAGAGCAAGCAGACACAAGAACCGGTCCTCAAGTTGTTGGGGCGAGTCACCAATCCCTCTCCTCAACCACAGTCTCAACAACAACAAGTATCACCACAACAGGAACTCCATAGCCCAAAGTTCCTACACCACCGTGCCCGCAACGGGCACTCTCTAAATAGGGACTGCCCAAAAGTCCCCCAGACACCTAATCACCTACACTCGCCCCCACAAAGTCCTACTGGATATCTAGTACGGAAACACAGCACCTAAGAACCACCTACAATTTATTTTACACAAAAACATGTATAATCATCATGTGGGGTTAAATTAAGCAACTAAGCATCACTAAGCATGCGAGTAGTAACGAGTAGAACAACCTATGGTAAACAGTGGCAAGGATAGCATAGTATGGCATAGGTATTCTACAAGTGCAAATAACAGTTCATATGCATGAGTCATATTATGCAAGTTGCTAAATAGGTACAAGAGTGGTCAAGGATTGCGGCTTGCCTTGGAAACACCTGGTCCCAGGCTGCGTCGGGATACTCGAACGGCTGCTCCGGTAGAAACTCTTCAAACGGCCTCCTCGCCGCTATGGCTCGCTAGCGACGAATCCAACCATCCTAGGAGATGGCTCGAGCCACGAGCGCAAGCGAGGGACCCGCACACCCGGACAGCCCCCTAGCACAACGGCCGCACCGGCTCGCTGGACTTCACACGGCGGCAGGAGCCGGAAGGGGAAAACCACGGTCCAAAGGACGGTTGGAGCCTCGCCGCCGGCGAGGTTCCGGCCGTTTCCTCCGGTCGGGACCGGGCTTGCTTGGTTCGCGCGAGCTTAAGCTCCGTTTTGGTAACCTCGGAAGCAAGTTTGGTTGAGCCCTTGGGTTTCCTCCTTGTGCGCGCACCGCCGCGGTTGCTCGGCGAGCCCCCGCCGTCGAGCCGTCGCGAGCTGGTCCTCGCAACCGGCACGGGCAGGTGCGCGAGGATTGTGGGGAGTGGCCTGGTGCCCTTGGTTTGGCCGCCGGCGAGCTGCAACGTCGGGATGTGGGAATTCCGACAGCCTCCGCGGTGGTGCTCGAGCGGCGCCGCCCGTCTTCGGCATGGTGGCGTCATGGTAGCGTCAACGGTGGGGCCTGCCCGTGTGGCTCGGTCCATGGAGTGGATTTTTCGAATCCTGCATAGACTTGGTCCATGTGGACCGCAGAGAGAGGAAGAGAGAGAAAGGCACCATGGGCCCGGTCCACGAAACGATAATGGATATTCCCTGGATTTTCTTTTTTCCCGAATTTCCAGTAATTTATTTTTCTTTGGAAATTCATATCTTTTTCCTGGAGCGTCGAGAAAAATACGCGGTCGGTTGCGTTGGTGTTGACGTCAAAAGTCGCCAACACACCGTTGTCCGGGAGTCCACCGAAACCCCGGCTGATGCAGGGTCCTGTGCTCCCAACGGACCGGCTCGGCTCGCCGATTCTCGTGTGCGGCTGGTGCGTGCCGGATGGTTTTCCTGCAAACCAACAAAGACAATAAAAGGTGTAAAATTCAGGGTCATCGGCCCGGATAGACCGATGCGCAGCCGTGGCCGATTCTGGCGTAAGATAGACAAAATCGGTCATCGACGAGGGAGCAGCACGGCCCATCCATTTATGTATTAAATGCCAGGCAAACGAACTGCGATACAAACGATACGAAATCGGCCGACGCTATAACATGCGATCGATGGCTAGCAGCCGATTTCGTCGGTAAACGATCAAATCATTAAGACTTTGCAGGGATGCATTATCGAATAAAATGTAAACAAGGTAATTATTAATGGGATGTAATTAATTTGATAGCAAGAAGATGGTTTAATCATCAATTAGATCAGTAAATCGGCCGATCGGACATCCGGCCGATTTTGCCATTGATTATAACAATAGTTATTAGATCATATCTAGATGTATGATGATGATCAATGAAATCGTACTAATAACTCGGGTCCAAAAGGCAGTTTTAACAGATTTAGCTAATTGAGCATAAAACAGTCGATGAACGTGATAAGTGTTGACGGTCGTTACGGACCAATTTCGACCGTCAATTAGTCAAATAAATGAGAAGGACTAGGCATGTCTTACACGCATTTTACTTAGAAATAACCTAGTTCCACTTGTACCTCTAGATTTTTAGTGTGCAGGTGGATAATGATGAATTCCAGGCCCCGAGGCGACAAATCAACACTTTTACAAAACTTCCATTTCGCCGCGGGAATCAACTCCAAGATAAAAGGCCAATGACCACGAAATCCAACACAAAGAAGGCCACAAGCAAGCTGGAACAAAGACCAACATCCGGTGGGGAAGCCAACTGCCAAAGCCCAGCCCGGGAGGGGCCGGGACCGGTTCGGCCGAACCCACCGGGGTGGTTCGGCCGAACCGGTCCGGTGGCCCCCCGGCCCACTTTTCTCCGGCGGTTTGCCCACCGCCTCCGGAGGTCGGTTCCACGCGCATTAAATGCCACCGACCTACGAAACCGCCTCCAGGAGCCGACCTTTCAAGCCTATATAAGGAGGGGTACCCCCCCCTCCTTAACACACACACAACAACACAAGGATCATTCTCTCCTCACACTAGAAGTTTAGAGGCTTTCTAGGTAGTGCTAGGCTTAGTAGTGGGCTGCCTCATTGCTCCCAAGGTCTTGTGGAGAATTGGGTATAGCTCTTGTATCCTCTCTTTGTAAGACTTGATCTTTTATATATGGAATACTTTCGTTTATATCCTTGTCATGAGCTTGACGGAGTAGTCATGATCTTGCTTGATCGTTCATCGTTCGTTCATATGAGTTCATCGTTCGTTCTTCGTTCTTCATTAATAGAAGATGAACACATATCGAATGTTCTTCGTTCGTTCATACTTGATCATCGATTACTCTTGATCTTACTTGGTTGATTGCCGTTCGTCGCTCATTCTTGAGCGACGAACGCCTTTGCATGACTTAGTGCTAGCTTTGATCCTTTCGTCCGGCTTATGCTAGTTAGACTAGTGTTCTTATGAATAGGCTTCGGGTTCATCGTCCCGCAAGGGTGCTCTAGATTTACCACCATGTCGATCCGTAGGATTGGGGTGCCTCGAGGGATCTAGAGTTGTGGTTAGTGACGCCGGCATGGTGCTTGGGGTTATCTACCCACCTTTGAATGTGCTTCGTGTCCCACGGTTTGTAGAGGTAGGTGACAAGAAGTGACAGCCTTGTCATCCAAAGTAATCCTCCACGTTCGGGCATGGCATAGGAGTCTAAAAGGCCGGAGTCGCGAGGCGGACCTCGCGTAAGACGGATCTCCCGATGATGCCTAGGCATTAGACGCTTGCTTGCGCTTGCATGATCTTGGATGTTAGGTAGAAGCTGCGCACTCATATGAATGTTGTATCATTAGGAGTAATGGTCCGCTAGTCTAGTTTAGCTTTATCTAGGATTGCCTCTATCCCTTTCATTAGAGAATGCATTGCCTTGGTGTGTGTCACACTATCCTCAATTTATTGCTCCTAACCCCTGCATTGGAATGTGATTACTTCATCACTCTTTTGTAACACCATGAGCATAAGTACTCTTATCAACCATGTCTTCCTTTGGGAAAATATAAATACGATACCCTTGAATACTCTCGGGTGAAATGCTACAACGGGTTATCCGTCCGCTTGCGGATATTCATGACCCACCTTATAATACATATCTAGTACTTGTACTTGGATGTGGATTATTTGGTTAAATAGTGCAAGTGACTTAAACCCTTGGCTCTCCCGCGGTCACGTGTTTCTTTCCGCGTGACCTTAAGAGATGCCAACAATAAGCAATCGGCTAAACACTCCGAAAGAACAGTAAGACAAATACAACCACACGGATCCCGAATCAGCCGGTCGCTCCAACAGGACAAATCAACCGATGGCACACGACCGGACCAGGTCTAACGGCCGCGCACGCCCGGCCGATTCAGGACAAGCATAATCATAAACGCCTTAACTATGAAAGTAAATCTACATCCTATCCAATCGGCTGCATGCGCCTAGGACAAGTCAACTATCGCAAAGGCAAACACAGGACACGTCAACCGAATCCGCACGGACGAATCGGCTAAGATGTAAAAGAAATCTCATAGCGGTTACTCGTGACTCGAACGACCAAATCCGAGCCAATCGGCGTTGTGAGCAAAGGCTGGGACGGGGAGGCAGGACAAGTCAAACTACCTCCACCACGAGCCCGGACCAGGTCGACTTGACTCATCCCGGCCGATACTCACTACGACGGTCGAAAACAGATCTGGCTGGATAACTAGCAATTAAGCCATCTAATTACGAACAATGCGCCGAGAATTAGACGACATAATTACCTTGTCAAGCCGACTTGTTGTCGACCGGAGCCCCGAAGATCCCGCGCGAAAACAGTAAAGACTTGACAGAAAATTAGGGTTTGGCGATGCGCCGAAAGTTGTATTGGATGTGAATCGAGTTTACAGGTTACATCCGAGTACAAATTTATACCCGGCACAAAGAATCCTACTCGGACCCTCTTCGGGCCGATTTCCTAACCGACTAGGATCCTCTTCCAAAATTAAACTATTATTTCTAATTTTACAACGTGGGCCAGGCCCATCAATGTTATGCTCTTCTGTTGGCGTCCGCGCACGATTCTCGGGAGGGACGCGCCCTTTACTCGCCCAAGCGGCCGTCGGCCTTCCGCCCACCGGCCCTCTTTGACCTATAGTCGCCGACAATGGGTCCCTCGGTCAAAAACCGGCGTCAACGGTTGGACTCGTAGCGACGTGCTCTACGCGTTAGTGTAGTTGTTGACCATGTTCTAGTAGCATAATTTCCGTCGTTCGTTTTGACCTTTACCTATTGCCTCGATTTGCGTGTCTAACCCTTTTTACGCGATCCGTGTGTCGGAGGGTGCCGAGGAGTTTCCGTCGGAGCAGCAGTTTGAGAAGTTTCCACCGGAGCAGCCATACGAGTACCCCGACCCTGTCCGGGACCAGCGTTTTCAAGGCAAGCCGCAATCCTTGACCACTCTTGTATCTATTTAGCAACTTGCATATATTGACTCATGCATATGAACTATTACTTGCACTTGTAGTATTTCTATGCTATACCATGCTTTCCTTGCCACTGATTGTCATAGGATGTTTCTACTGTTACTACTCGCATGCTTAGTGATCGCTTAGTTGCTTAATTGAACCCCACATGATGATTATACATGTTTTTGTGTTAAATAAATTGTAGGTGCTTCTTAGGTGTCGAGTTTACGTACTAGATACCCCGTAGGTGATTTGCGGGGGGGGGCGAGTGTAGGTGATTAGGTGCTGGGGAACTTTTGGGGAATCCCTATTTGGAGAGTGCATGCTGCGGGTACAATTGTGTAGGAACTTTAGGTTATGGAGTTTCTGTTGTAGTGATACTTGTTGTTGTTGAGACTGTGGTTTGAGGAGAGGGTTTGGTGACTCGCTCCGGCAGCATGAGGACCGGTTCTTGGGTTGCTCGCTCCTTGGTTTACTAGCATACCACGTGACCCGTATGGGCGAGCTGGGTCGGGAGGCTTAGCGAGAGGACTAGATGGCCCGCCGTGGTGCACGGTTAGTGTTAGTGGGTTTTTGGAGCGTTTGTCTCGACCCATGAGTAGAGGATATTCCACCGGTCGGTGGCACGCCTTTCACACCTTCAGGACCTTTGGCCGCGTTGTGGATAGAGGATCCCGGACCGATGGACGGGCGCCTACCGGTCGATGCTTTGTTGATTGATCTTGTGAGTGTTGCTTGTGCTTAGGTCACGACGGTGGTCTTATGTTTTAGTACCTCTTCATGTGGGTACAGATGCTTACTTTCTGCAGAGATATATAATATATACATATAGCCTAGCCCAAGGTATTGGGCACTACCTTTGAGCGACACACTTGATTAGCATTTACTACTTCTCCTCTCCGATAGGTGTTTTACTTCCGGCTTCGAGCTGTGGTTCCAGTGGAGGTGTGCTAGGCATAAAATTTGACCCTTGCATGATTGTGTTGTTTCCTGCAAGGCCACTTATAAAATTTGACTAATAATAAAACTTGCTTCACATAGACTTGAGGAATAATTGCTTTAGGTGCTAGCCCTTGCCTATCCTTGAGTTATCCAAGCATGCATACATTGTTGCTAGGTAGTTACGGCTTGTTGAGTACTTTATGTACTCACGACTTTCCCACTTTGTTTTTTAGACGTTGGTACGGAGGAGCTCGTCGAGCCGACGGACGGTGCCGCCGGAGAGGAGTGACGGTCTCGCCTACACTCGAGTCGTCCGTAGACTTGGAGTTCCATCAACGCTTCTTCATGTGAGACGCTTCCGCTAGATTCCTTTTCATGTTATTTCGTTGGCCTGCGTGCCACGATCTTGTATCCATGATGATGAGATTTGAGATTGAGACTATGTTATTGGATGATCTTTATTATCTTACCTTGTTTTAATTCTTTCTTATGGTTTGATGATGCTAAATTGTGATGAATGTGCGTGCCACACTCCTAGGAGTGGCAAAGAGGTCCAAAGGGTTCGGATTTTACTTTGGTGAAATTCGGGTCCTAACATTGACGAAGGGACGACTATGGCGGGATGACGCACGGCTGCAGGGCGGCTGGTGACCACGGTCGCCTTCGTTCCCGCGCTACCAAGAAGCAAAAAGGGAGCTTTAGGCACCGGGTGAAAGGGCAAACGGAGGAGAACAACGAACAAAGAGAAGGAGGAGATGCGCCTCACCGTAGATGACAAACGGCGCCGGGGAACGCGACGGCCGGGAGCTTGCTACGCCTCGCTTGTCCTCCACCTAGGGTTAAACGCGAAGCCATGACCACCACGAGAATCAGCAGAGTGCGACGAACAAACCGACGGTCGTGATGCTTACCCGCGTTGTCACACCCCTATCCCGAAAGATAGTTAAGTGTGGTACGGATCGCCTTGGGAGATGATTGACGAAGCAACCATACATAGCATCACATTAACAAACATACACGATTTACAAGGTTACACAATTAGGTCTTATTACAACATAGAGTTCGAATAAAAGTTACATTAGGTTCGAGATTAAGCCTTACATAACCATGATCTTTGTTCGAATTTAAAGTGCGGAAGCGAAATACATAACTCGACGATACATAGATGACTTAAAGGAACCATGCTGGCCTAGGCCATGGCTCACTCATCATGGGTCGGAGAGCTAGGGACCCATTCAATGGTCCACTCTTTGGGCTCTTCTCCATCCCAAACCACCTTACCACAACAATCACAAAAACCGGCTTGCGGGAAACCCGTAATCAACATGTAGTGGCAAAGCCCGAGTATCTAACATACTCCGCAAGTCTTACCCGTCCAATTGGCCATCTAAGACCGACTCCTAGATGCATGGGGCTTGACCGGTTTAACTTGGCCTTTTTGCATAAATAGCACCTATGCTAATTAGGTTGGCAATTTTATTACTTAGCCAAATTAATAGGGTTGTTGCATAAAAGAAACTTTAGTGAGCATGCTAACAATACAAGAGTTTGCAATACAATTTAATATCAATATAAACCAGCAAGCTATTCAATCTCCTTCCATTACTACACATTGCGAACTGCTCGAATCAAGTGGTACTCATTAACCGAGAGGAAACGGCGATAATTATCGAATTATTAATCCTGCAGGAAAGAACCCAAATGCACGACATACGCATCATTTAAGAACACGTATGGCCACCGTTCGCGAGTTCATCATAAAGTAAAACACGGGGCCACCGACCCCGAGTACACGTCCCCCTTGCGACCGTTCAACAACGCGCCCAAGGCTTAACCCATGTACTCTCCAACGGTCCTCAACCCGTGCAACCACCGTGCCAAACACATCACCTCCGGGTCGGTGAGATATCCGGCTCACTTTACAACTTACAAGCTACATAGGTTTACCAATCCCCATAAGAAAGGTATGCAAGTGGTACACAACTCAAACTTGTTCGCGGAGCCACAATGGGGTGTTCTCAATTTTTAACCACATTCATCATGTTCAAGTTTAATCGTAAACCATAGGTGAGATTCCTCATTCTATCGTTGACTCCATAAACCGAGCATAGCATTTCTATCGGAGGTATGACACATGCTCTACATAGGACATATAGGGATTTATGCACGTGGATTTCCAAGCAATTCCTAGAACTTAAATGCACATTCATCATCCTTAATATAGTGATTAAAAAGAAGACATTTCAAAATAATAGGAATGCACCGGGGCTTGCCTTGAGAGTGATCGAAGTTAGCACTAGCCTCACAAGCGTTGAGCGTGGCGATAGCTTCTTCCGGCGGGATCAATTCGGCGTCGTCACCTAAGGAATGAAATGCAATGCATAAGTCATATGAGTACAAGGTCGATGATGAGAGTAATGCATGGGTGCTGTTTTGTAAAGATTCATATGAGTATGTAATTCAAAAGTTTTCGTTTGCTCGAACCCTAACAAGCATGACATGCCTCTTGTTTTCTTTTACGGAAACCAATTTACACGAACAAGCATAACCATACTATTATAATGAGTAATGACTTGGTGGCATAGACACGAGTGCTGTGGTTAGTGTAGGTTTAGCACTAATATTTTAGCAAGTTTTTATAGTGCAATATGAAGAAATCTAGGCTTAGGTGTTTTTGACATCACATGCGATGACGATTCCCTTTTAGAATAGGAATTTGATTTCAAAATTCATACATAGGTGAAATACATGAAACCTTTTGACTAAACCTGCCATGAGGTGCTAAAGGACATAATGAACAGTAGAACTTACATAAACATGCATGAACATGATTTTGAATGACATAAAACGAATTATGCTTGTGCTGAAAATGACCCTTTAGAAATTTAGATCTAGGGTTTGCAAAAATCATTACTTAACATGCTCAAAATTTATCATGGGATTTTCTACGTATGCACAGTACCAAAAGGAAATTAATTACCAAGTTTCATGCAAAAATAATTTATACAGAATTAATTAAAAATTAAATACAGAGAATGCAAGAAATGCAATAACTTGAAAAATATGAGATGAAATGCAGATCTTCCAGTGCCAAAAATTCATGTGTGTCTGGGTGAAGACTTTGGCCAAGTGGCATTTAATTTGGATTTATATTTTTAAAGTTATGGCTTAGTTAAGTTTTCGGGGGTTGACTTTTGTCATTTTTGTAAAAATGTGAAAACATGTAGATCTGACGAGTTCATGTTACTTTTATGAAAGTACAGATCCTCTAGTTTCCAAAACATTTTAGTTTGTAATTTTTGGACAATTCAAACGCTAGATATGAATTTTTCAATTTCAAACGAAGTTCGGATCTATTTACGAAAATGCCACTGGTTCATTTTGAACGAGGCGGCGCGCGCGCTCCGGCGAGCGGCGGCCGGCGCCGGCGAGCTCGCTCGCGGCGGCGCTGCGCTGGAGCTCATGCTCCGTGCTTTGGGGAAAAATGGTGCGCGTGCGACGGGGAACTCCCTGGTGGGGTCCACGGGGGACCCGCGGTGGCCGGAGGCGGCCGGGCGACGAGCGGCGGCGCCGGAGGAGCTCCGGTGGCGGTGCGCGTGCAGCTCGAGGGATGCAAGAGGGAGGGGTTTGGCCGGAGAGCATCACCGGCTGATGGGGAAGGGCGGCGTGGGGTTGCTCGAGGTTGGCGATGACCGAAGGGGGTGCTCGACGGAGGCCCGCGGTGGCGACGGCGGCGGCGGCTCGATTTTTCCCGAAATTCGCGGTCGCGGCTGCACGAGAGAGAGCCAGAGAGGGAGGGGGTTAGTAGGGGTGCCTGCGCACACGTTTGGGAGGAGGGAGGAGCCTTGCACCGGACGGGGAGCTTGCGGCGGCGACAATGGCGGCGGCGGCTCCCACTTTTCTTGCTGCGCTCGGGAGTGTGGGGAAAATTGGTGGGGCGACGGGTTGGGAAGCTGGACAGGGAGGTGAGGGAGTCGTTTGCGAGGCCGGGGGAGCGTTTAACCCTTGTTTAGAGGGGGGCGGCGAGAGGGAGGCGCGAGCGGCCGGGCGGCGCCATTTACTCCGGCGCTCGCTCGATTGGGCGCCGGGTACAAGTGGTTGGGAGCTGTGGCAGAGGTGTGGCGAGTGACGGGACGGGACGGGACGGCAGCAGGCACGCGCGTGCCGGGGCAGGCGCGGGAGGCGGCGGACCGGCGGGCACGGCGCCATTGCCCGTCGGTCATCGTAGCTCGAGTTCAATTTTTGGATTTGAATCTACAGTTTGGTAATTTCGCCTAAAATTCATACTTCCGATGCTCCAAAAAATAAAACCAAAAATATGGGGAGATTCAGGATGATGTGCTCTAATTTTCATCTTTTAGTTTGGAGTTCTAAACTTGCTTCCAAAAATTCATATAAAATTCACAAATAACAGGGTTTCAGATTTGAATTTGAATTTTTGGGCATTCAAAACCTTGTTCAAAAATTTGGTAAAAATATTGTAAATTCTTCTTTTTACATGAGCAATGCAGTGGTGCAAAAATATGTGGGTAGTGTTTTTATAATTTTTGCATTTTTGGTTAGGGCTAGGGTTTAGGGTTAAATTTAACTAGTTTTCCCCTTTTTCTTTTTATTTTCATTTTCTTGCTTGGGTGATTAACATTAGTGCTTGATTAGTGATGTACTTAGGGTAGTAACTACGGAATTAGCCTTAATCGTGACATGGGATGTCACAGCCCTCCCCCTTAAAGAAATTCTCGTCCCGAGAATTGCTACGAATTACGGAGAGGGAGTGCGAAAAATTTACCGATTTGTGTGATGCGAGGAACTCGTGAAAATTCTTCTCTAGAAAATCCTCTTGTTCCCAAGTTGCTTCTTCTTCGGTGTGGTTACTCCATTGCACTTTGTAGAAGGTGATGGTGCGATTGCGAGTTACTCGGTCGCTTTGATCGATAATCCGGACGGGGTATTCGGGGTAGGAGAGATCTTCTTCTAGTTGATCGGTGTCGGAAATGACCACATCTATCGGAGGCTTCAAACATTTCTTGAGTTGAGATACGTGGAACACATTGTGCACTCGAGCAAGACTTTCCGGTAGTTGCAATCGGTAAGCAACCGCGCTAATTTTCCTTTAATTCCAAACCGAGATACGCCCTTATTCGGGGAGACACGAAGATAAACGTGATCTCCTTTCTCAAATTCCAAGGGGCGTCTCCTCTTGTTAGCGTAACTCACTTGACGGGATTGTGCGGCTTTCATGTTGGCTTGAATTTGTCGAACCTTCTCTTCCGCTTGGGTGACAAGATCGGGACCGAAAGTAGTTCTCTCTCCCGCTTCCGACCAATTTAAAGGTGTACGACAAGAGTGACCATACAACGCTTCAAACGGTGACATTCCCGAACTCTCCTGATAGCTATTGTTGTACGAGAATTCGGCGAATGGAAGACAATCATCCCAATTTCCTCTATTTTCCATAGCACATGCTCTCAAGATATCCTCCAAATATTGATTCAATCTTTCGGTTTGTCCATCCGTTTGAGGGTGATATGCGGAGCTTCTAATGAGGGTGGTACCAAGACAAGAATGCAATTGCTCCCAAAAGCGAGATACAAATTGCGGACCTCGATCGGAAACAATAGTTTTAGGTACTCCATGCAAACACAACACTCTTGAGATGTATAGCTCGGCATACTTCTTGGTATTGTAGGTAGTATGTACGGGGATGAAATGTGTGGACTTAGTTAACCTATCCACAATAACCCAAATTGAATCGTGCTTCTTTGATGTGAGAGGCAATCCAACGATAAAATCCATAGCAATGTCCTCCCACTACCAAACGGGAATCTTCAATGGGTTCAATAATCCGGCCTTTCTCAAATGGTCGGCTTTCACTCGTTGACAAGTATCACACTCGGCCACATACCGTGCAATCTCACGCTTCATGCGTGTCCACCAAAACTTTTCTCTTAGGCCGCGATACATCTTGTTGCTACCGGGGTGTATGGAATATTTAGACAAATGTGCCTCATCCATTATTTTCTTCCGTAATTCCATATCCTTCGGAACAACGAGACGTTGGTTGAACCATAATACACCATTGTCATCTTGTCGGAAACATGTAGCTTCATCTTTCTCAATCTTTTGCCGAATAAATTCCATACCTTCGTCCTTCTTTTGCACCTCAATAATTTCCTCACGAAGGGTAGGAATGAGAGCTAGATTATATAGCGAACCATAGGGAATGACTCGAAGACTCGGTTCACTTGAATCTGAAATTTCCGAGCTTTTCATAGAACAACCGGTAATATGATTGCATTGATCCTTGCGACTCAAAGCGTCGGCAACCACGTTAGCTTTATCCGGATGATAATGGATTTCCAACTCATAATCCTTGATTAGTTCCAACCATCTTCGTTGCCTCATATTCAACTCTTGTTGGGTGAAGATATATTTGAGACTCTTATGATCGGTGTAAAGATGGACAAGATTTCCAAGTAGATAATGCCTCCAAGTTTTCAAAGCAAGGACAACCGAGGTTAGCTCCAAATCATGAGTGGGGTAATGTTGTTCATGCTTGCGAAGTTGACGAGAAGCATAAGCAATGACACGACCTTCTTGCATTAGCACACATCCTAGACCGGTGTCGGACGCATCACAATACACGTCGAACGGCTTGGTGATGTCGGCTTGTGCTAACACCGGAGCGGATGTCAAATGCTTCTTGAGAGTTTGGAAGGCTTCTTCACATTCACGGCTCCATTTAAACTTAGCATCTTTCTCCAACAATTTTGTCATAGGCTTGGCTATGCTTGAAAAATTGGGAATGAATTTCCGATAATAGCCGGCAAGACCTAGAAAACTCCGGATTTGCCTCACCGACCTTGGGGATTTCCAAGCGAGCACGTCTCCCACTTTACTTGGGTCAACGGCGACACCTTCCGCGGAAATAATGTGACCCAAGAAAGGCACTTGCTTCAACCAAAATTCACATTTGCTAAACTTGGCATACAATTGATGATCACGAAGCCGTTGGAGAACAATGCGAAGGTGTTCGGCACGCTCTTCTTCGGACTTCGAATAAATAAGAATGTCGTCAATGAAGACCACGACAAACTTATCCAACTCGGGCATAAATACCGAATTCATCAAGTACATAAAATGAGCCGGGGCATTTGTGAGCCCAAAAGACATGACGAGATACTCAAAGAGACCATACCGCGTAGAGAATGCGGTTTTTGGGATATCTTCGGCTCGGATCTTGATTTGATGGTAACCGGATCGGAGATCAATCTTAGAGAAAACCTTAGCACCAACTAGTTGATCAAAGAGAATATCAATCCGAGGGAGCGGGTATTTATTCTTAATAGTTACCGCATTGAGAGGGCGATAATCCACACATAGACGTAGCGTCTTATCTTTCTTTTTCACAAAGAGAGCGGGACATCCCCACGGAGATGAACTAGGGCGAATATATCCTTTATCCATAAGCTCACCCAATTGCTCTTTTAAGATTGCTAGCTCATTGGGAGCCATCTTGTACGGTCTACGGGAAATTGGTGCCGTACCGGGTTGGAGCTCAATTTTAAACTCGACATCCCGATCGGGTGGCATGCCCGGTAAGTCATCCGGAAAAACATCGGGAAACTCACATACTACGGGAATATCCTCAATCCGTTTTCCCTCAAGGTGGTAGATTTTTGAAGTGGAGAATTTTGGATGGGGCAATCGGAGAATAGATGAACCATGGAGTGGGGAGTTTAGGTGAACTTCACGGGAATCGATGTGTAAAACGGCTCTATGGAGTTTCATCCACCTCATACCTAGAATTATATCTATTCCTTGCCCACACAACACTATGAGAGAAGAGGGGTATATTTTTCTTTCTAGGTGTAGTGGGACTTGCCTCAACTCTAGGTTTGTTTTTATTTTTCCACCGGGTGATGTGATGATATAGGGAATATCCAAAACGGTAGGAGTGAGTTGTAGGGTTTTTGCACATGCTTGACTAATGAAATCATGAGTTGCACCCGAATCAAAAAGAACCAAAGTGGAGTGGTTGTTGACCGAAAACATACCCGAAAGTACCGGTTCTCCCGCTTGAATCTCTTCGGCCGTGGTATAGTTGACTCGGCCATTCTTAGCATTTGGAGTGGAGGATTGATTGCGATTCCCATTCCCATTATTCCCATTGCGGTTTTGATTGTTGTTGCCGCTTCCGGAACCATTGTTGTTGTTGTTGTTGCCCGGGTTGCGTGTCGGAACACGGCAATCCTTTGAGAAATGACCCGGACGTCCACAATTAAAGCACGGACCTTGAGGACCGGGCCTAGCACCTTGGTATTGCTGCTGTGGAGGGCGGAACGAGGTGGTATGCTGCTGATTTCCACCGTGGGAGTGGTGGTGTTGCTGCGGCACAAACCGACGTGAGCCCCCGTCGGCGGCAATGCGGCCCGAAACTTCTGTCCGGTCGGGGAAGTGATAGCTAACTTGTACTTGGGCGGAGCGGAGCCGGATGGATTTCCAACGGCACGCTTCCTCTTCTTGTCCTCTTGGTGAGCACGGATAGCATCTTCTTGCACGATTGCGGCACTCATCAAGTCATTGAACGTGCCGGTAGTGACTTGAGCCAAGCGATCTTGTAACTTTGGGCTTAGCCCCGAGCGAAAGCAATCCTTCTTCTTGTCATCCGTGTCGGCATGATAGGATGCATATTGAGCCAAGTAGTTGAACTTCCGTGCATACTCTTGCACGGTTCCGGCACCTTGCTTCAAACTAAGGAACTCTTGCAACTTGCGCTTCATGAGACCGGCGGGAATGTGATGCGCGCGAAATGCGGTGCAAAAGTCCGGCCAATTCACTTGAGTACCGGCGGGAAGTGCGGCGGTGAAACTTGCCCACCATGCACTAGCGGAGCCACGAAGTTGCTGAGCCGCAAAGAGAACCTTTTGCTCCGATGTGCAATTGAGGAGAGCAAACTTCGACTCAATGATGCGGAGAAAATTATCCGCCTCCAACGGATCGGTAGTAGCTTCACCAAACTTGGGCGGCTGAGTGGCCCAAAAGTCGGCATAGGTGGAATTCCTCGGCCCTTGGGGTGGCGGTCCTTGGCCTTGCCCTTGGTTGGCTTGACTTGCAAAGAACAAGCGGAACATCTCGTTTTGGTTGGACACGAGTTGTTCCAACGGCGTGAGGGGTGGAGGGTTAGGGAGTTGCTCTTCCCTCGCACCATGCCCACTTCCGGAAGCTTCACCACGGCGGGTATTCACCATCTGTCATGCATGAAAAAATTTCTCACGTTAGCTCATTAGACCAAGAGCTAAAATAGCAAGAAAACATGACATTGGGCATAAGGGACCAAAAATTTCAGATTGCATGTACGAAGAAAATATTGATGAAATAAGCATAATGCATCGGCAACACACATATTCCATAGATTCTAACATAGTAGCAACATGATAGAAATTTTTGATACACGGGAAACCACGAATCCGATACAACACGGTCTTAGGTTACATCACATGTGACCCGCAAACAAACACAAATCTCGGAGAGCTTAATTAACAACACGCGGATCGTTTCCAACACGGTTACATGCCTCACGAGATTACAAATCCTACACACATAGAGCTACGACCACCGGTCGTGACAACTACTCGTCGTCATCGCCGTAGTAGTCGGCGTCATCCCTCATGGGAGAGGGTGGTGCTCCATCCTCGACGTCGGAAACATCCTCGCCATCACTCATCTCCACATCCTCCTCGGGTGGGATGATCTCAAGTGGCTCGGGAGGTCCGCCATTAAGGATGGCGTGCAGGGCGTTGTTGGCGGCTTGGAGATGCTCAATAGTAGCGTTGTTATGCGCTATGGTCGCCCGGGCGTTCCGGAGGTCTCCCTCCAAGGCATCCCTAGCGCCCCGAGCCTCCGGGAGGGTAACATCCAACTCATCCTTCTCCTCGAGAAGGGCATCCACCTGGCCGGAGAGGACGTAGTTCTCCTCATTCGCGGCGGCGAGCTGGGCATCACGCTCATCAAACGTGGCCTGCAGAGCGGCGGCTCCATTGCCCTCAAGGGCAAGGTGGGCGTCGTGGATGTGACACCCCCGCCTCGCAACGCGAGAGGGGTTGTCGAACAGGACCGTATCGGGAGACATTCGACGAAGCGAACGTTCATTGCACATACGTTAACGATACATCCACCATTTTCATAGGCATATTTAGATACATGAGTGACATATTTTACATCTGAAGTTCAAGTGATGATTATACATATAGTTTGAAATTTAGATTTAATATACATTAATATACAATGAGCGGAAGCGTAAAGATAATCTCGACGATAGTTGCCTAAAATGTAACACATCAGCCCGTA
The DNA here is from genome assembly GCA_031894775.1 of Chloris gayana. Classification (NCBI taxonomy): domain Eukaryota; kingdom Viridiplantae; phylum Streptophyta; class Magnoliopsida; order Poales; family Poaceae; genus Chloris; species Chloris gayana. The sequence continues at coordinate 595,782 of JAUNZO010005079.1, forward strand.
GATGTGCCCATTCTTCTTGACAATCTCACCTGCACAAAAATGTTAACAACAAAGCCCTGAGTATCTAATATACTCCGCAAGTCTTACCCGACAAAAATGGTTTCTAAAACCGACTCCTAGTATGCAGGGGGCTGACCGGGTTTGCTGGAAATAGCAAAAAAAACAGCACCTATGTTTTTCTGAAAAATTCATGTTTTAGCCAATTTAAAGGGGTTGGAACATGAATATAAATTTAGTGAGCATTTCTAACAAAACATGGTTGCAATACATGAAGTAATTCTTCAAAATCAGCAAGCTTAATCATCATATTCACTTTGTTACTACGATGTAATCTGCTCGAGACAAGTGGTACTCATCACCGCGAGGGACGGCGATATATATCGATTTACACCCTGCAGGAGAAACCCAAATGCACGACATACGCATCATTTAAGAACACGTATGGCCACCTTTCACAAGATTATCATAGATATGAGCCGGGTCCACCCTCCGAGTGTGCATTCCACATGCAACCACAGTAGCGTCGGGTCCAAGGGTAATAACACACCCTCCATCTACTCACAAACCCGTGCATCCACCGTGACCAACACTTTGCACAAAGGGTGGAGTGACCGTCCAACACTACGACTCTCAAGTTACATCAGTTTACCAACTCCCATACGAAGGTATGCATTTGGTACACAACTCAATACTTGCTCGCGGAGTCACAACGAACGGTCCTTGACCGACACATACGGGGCTATGGCGAACAAGGGCCAACCTTGCCACCGCATCCTACACATGCTCTTCCCCGTACGGTCTCCAATTTAACCATGTGAGAGGTAACAATATTTGAAACCTAAACCGAGAGGTCTCCTAACCACTCGGTGTTGCTACCGGTGACTCATTTAAGCATAGCCATTCTATCGAAAAAGATTATACCTATCCAAAGACCATAGGCAATAGAGATCATAATGCAACTAGGGTTGCGATCAACTCCTAAACATAAATGCACAATACATAAACATAGACATAGGTGAATTTAAACCAAAAACTAAACAAGTGGGATTATGCACCGGGGCTTGCCTTGGCTTTGTTCGAAGTTAGCACTCTCAATCAAGTTCAATTCAGCGGGATCCTCTTCGTGATTTCTTTCTTCGGTCGGGGTCCCTATATGGATGCAATGCATGATGTGAGTATGGATGCATACACAGATGTTTAGTTCATGGAACTTTCTCAATAAAGAAATCTAATGCAATGGTTGCATAAAATAAACATGCTCATCGGGAGATCAAGATGATTGCTTATGATGAAAATTTATATCGAGATGTCATGAGGACAACCTCCTAATTAAAATAAACATAAACTATATATCATAAGTCATCCTCTTTATGCTAGCAATTTATATGGCATGACAAATCAAGCAAAGCATGTGCATCAGATTTGATAATCATTTAGAAGTGATGCTGCCATGATTATGAAAAGTATGGTTGATATACGACATTATTCTATCCATAGAGCTATATGGCAAAATGATGGTCGGTGCATTACACACTTAGCAAGATCTTAAGCAATGAGTGCTGCCCTATTCAATTAACGTACAACCTTGCAAAAACATAGCACATGGCAGAATGGCATACACTCATAAGCAATAATGCAAATTAATACCCACACTTAAACATAACCAAGCCTATATGTCATTTTTCATGCTCACTTCATCCTATCATCTCATGAATGACCATTAAGCATATAAGTTATATGACAATATATGAGGCAATTATTATGACTTACATTCCTAAACATGAATTCTATGGTAGAACATGATTTGCTCATAATAAGCATCAGGAACAAATAATATGATATTTTTGTTTGCGTTTTTCCTAATTAAACCTTTATATGCAAATATGTGCTAGCTAAGTACATAATGATAAATATGATGAAAACATGTATGAATGCACAAAAGCCATGTACCAGAGGGTCCAAT